>JBAIZL010000002.1:386099308-386811808 GCA_036971475.1 Prosapia bicincta
TATGAGGAGGAATAATTCGTAAAGAGTTTAGAACAATATGAGCTGAACCAATTTGTAGAAGGTTTAGGGCAAAATGAGGAGGATTATTTCGTAAAGAGTTTAGAACAATATGAGCTGATCCAATTTGTAGAAGGATTACGGCAATATGAGGAGGATTATTTCGTAAAGAGTTTAGAACAATATGAGCTGATCCAATTTGTAGAAGGTTTAGGGCAATATGAGGAGGATTATTTCGTAAAGAGTTTAGAACAATATGAGCTGATCCAATTTGTAGAAGGATTAGAGCAATATGAGGAGGATTATTTCGTAAAGAGTTTAGAACAATATGAGCTGATCCAATTTGTAGAAGGATTAGGGCAATATGAGGAGGATTATTTCGTAAAGAGTTTAGAACAATATGAGCAGATCCAATTTGTAGAAGTATTAGAGCAATATGAGGAGGATTATTTCGTAAAGAGTTTAGAACAATATGAGCTGATCCAATTTGTAGAAGGATTAGGGTCATTTGATGAGGATTAATTCGTAAAGAGTTTAGAACAATATGAGCTGAACCAATTTGTAGAAGGATTTGGGCAAAAGGATGAGGATTATTTCGTAAAGAGTTTAGTACAATATGAGCTGATCCAATTTGTAGAAGGATTAGGGCAAAATGATGAGGATTAATACGTAAAGAGTTTAGAACAATATGAGCTGAACCAATGTGTAGAAGGATTAGAGCAATATGAGGAGGATTATTTCGTAAAGAGTTTAGAACAATATGAGCTGAACCAATTTGTAGAAGGATTTGGGCAAAATGATGAGGATTAATTCGTAAAGAGTTTAGTACAATATGAGCTGAACCAATTTGTAGAAGGATTAGGGCAATATGAGGAGGATTATTTCGTAAAGAGTTTAGAACAATATGAGCTGAACCAATTTGTAGAAGGATTAGGGCAATATGAGGAGGATTATTTCGTAAAGAGTTTAGAACAATATGAGCTGAACCAATTTGTAAAAAATTAGGGTCATTTGATGAGGATTAATTCGTAAAGAGTTCTGAACAATATGAGTGTAACCAATTTGTAGAAGGATTAGGGAAATATGAGGAGGATTATTTCGTAAAGAGTTTAGAACAATATGAGGTGAACCAATTTGTAAAAATATTAGGGTCATTTGATGAGGATTAATTCGTAAAGAGTTCTGAACAATATGAGCTGAACTAATTTGTAGAAGGATTAGGGCAATATGATGAGGATTAATTCGTAAAGAGTTTAGAACAATATGAGTAGAACCAATTTGTAAAAAAATTAGGGTCATTTGATGAGGATTAATTCGTAAAGAGTTCTGAACAATATGAGTGTAACCAATTTGTAGAAGGATTAGGGCAATATGAGGAGGATTAATTCGTAATGAGTTTAGAACAATATGAGTAGAACCAATTTGTAAAAAAATTAGGGTCATTTGATGAGGATTAATTCGTAAATAGTTCTGAACAATATGAGTGTAACCAATTTGTAGAAGGATTAGGGAAATATGAGGAGGATTAATTCGTAAAGAGTTTAGAACAATATGAGTAGAACCAATTTGTAAAAAAATTAGGGTCATTTGATGAGGATTAATTCGTAAAGAGTTCTGAACAATATGAGCTGAACCAATTTGTAGAAGGATTAGGGAAATATGAGGAGGATTATTTCGTAAAGAGTTTAGAACAATATGAGGTGAACCAATTTGTAAAAATATTAGGGTCATTTGATGAGGATTAATTCGTAAAGAGTTCTGAACAATATGAGCTGAACCAATTTGTAGAAGGATTACTGAAATATGAGGAGGATTAATTCGTAAATAGTTCAGAAGAATATGAGCTGATCCAATTTGTAGAAGATTTGAGCATTATTAATTCGTAGGAGGATTAGAACAACATAAGCCCCACGTATTTGTATATTCTCTAGAGAAAATAAATAGAACAAATTTGCAGATAGTTTAGAGGAATACAGCTGAATAAATTTGTATCTGATTTCTGACAAAATAAACCGAAAAAATTTTTAGAAGGCCTAAAACGATATTCCCTGACTCTAATGTTTGTGATTTATGATCTGATCTTACATGTGTGTGTGGTTTAAAACAATGTTAAATGAGCATTATCTATGTGTGGTTAAGAACTATCAACTTACTATGCTGTCGCCTTTCAGTCACTAGCAATGCCTAGCCTACTAACACATCGTCAGAATAGTAAATTAATAGTTTTCATTTAGCTCTTTAAAACAATTACCTAAAATGTATGTAGTTTTGAACATAAACTGAAGATATTTGAATACAATTTAAAATATTATTATTTGAATATATTTCTGTGTGGTATAAAATTATATGAATGAAAAATATTAGTATTAAAAGCAGAAGTATTTGTCTGAGAGAGAATCAATACCACGTGAATATACTTCGACAATATTGTAGATGATTTAGAACAATATGAATTGAACATATATGTGTGGTATAAAACAATATGAACTGAACAAATTTGTAGATTGCTTAGAACAATATGGCCTTACAATATTTGCTCCAATATATTTACAATATATGTTGTCCTAATTTGTGAGTCGTTTAGAACCATATGAACTGATCATAATGTGTGGGATTTAGAACGATATAATATGAACAGATCATAATGTGTGGGATTTAGAACGATATAATATGAACTGATCATAATGTGTGGGATTTAGAACGATATAATATGAACAGATCATAATGTGTGGGATTTAGAACGATATAATATGAACAGATCATAATGAGTGAGATTTAGAACGATATAATATGAACAGATCATAATGAGTGGGATTTAGAACGATATAATATGAACAGATCATAATCTGTGGGATTTAGAACGATATAATATGAACAGATCATAATGTGTGGGATTTATAACGATATAATATGAACAGATCATAACGTGTGGGATTTAGAACGATATAATATGAACGGATCATAATGTGTGGGATTTAGAACGATATAATATGAACAGATCATAATGAGTGAGATTTAGAACGATATAATATGAACAGATAATAATGTGTGGGATTTAGAACGATATAGTATGAATTGATCATAACGAGTGAGATTTAGAACGATATAATATGAACAGATCATAATGAGTGAGATTTAGAACGATATAATATGAACAGATCATAATGAGTGAGATTTGGAACGATATAATATGAACAGATCATAATGTGTGGGATTTAGAACGATATAATATGAACATATCATAATGAGTGAGATTTAGAACGATATAATATGAACAGATCATATTGAGTGAGATTTAGAACGATATAATATGAACAGATCATAATGTGTGGGATTTAGAACGATATAATATGAACAGATCATAATGTGTGGGATTTAGAACGATATAATATGAACAGATCATAATGTGTGGAATTTAGAACGATATAATATGAACAGATCATAATGTGTGGGATTTAGAACGATATAATATGAACAGATCATAATGTATGGGATTTAGAACGATATAATATGAACAGATCATAATGTGTGGGATTTAGAACGATATAATATGAACAGATCATAATGTGTGGGATTTAGAACGATATAATATGAACAGATTATAATGTGTAGGATTTAGAACGATATAATATGAACAGATCATAATGTGTGGGATTTAGAACGATATAATATGAACAGATCATAATGAGTGAGATTTAGAACGATATAATATGAACAGATCATAATGTGTGGGATTTAGAACGATATAATATGAACAGATCATAATGAGTGAGATTTGGAACGATATAATATGAACATATCATAATGTGTGGGATTTAGAACGATATAATATGAACAGATCATAATGTGTGGGATTTAGAACGATATAATATGAATTGATCATAATGAGTGAGATTTAGAACGATATAATATGAACAGATCATAATGAGTGAGATTTAGAACGATATAATATGAACAGATCATAATGTGTGGGATTTAGAACGATATAATATGAACAGATCATAATGTGTGGGATTTAGAACGATATAATATGAACAGATCATAATGTGTGGGATTTAGAACGATATAATATGAACAGATCCTAATGTGTGGGATTTAGAACGATATAATCTGAACAGATTATAATGTGTGGGATTTAGAACGATATAATATGAACAGATCATAATGTGTGGGATTTAGAACGATATAATATGAACAGATCATACTGTGTGAGATTTAGAACGATATAATATGAGCAGATTATAATGTGTGGGATTTAGAACGATATAATATGAACAGATCATAATCTGTGGGATTTAGAACGATATAATATGAACAGATCATAATCTGTGGGATTTAGAACGATATAATATGAGCAGATTATAATGTGTGGGATTTAGAACGATATAATATGAACAGATCATAATGTGTGGGATTTAGAACGATATAATATGAACAAATTTGAGAGTGATATAAAACACTCAAGTCTGATCTAAAAATATTTGTATGTTGTTTAGGACATACTAACTGAAGTAATTTGTATGTGGTTTAGAAACAAATGAACTGAACCTATTGGTATCTGGTATTGAACATTATTATTTGGATATATTTTATTGTGGTTGAGGACCATATGAACTGATCATATCGAACGCCATTTAAAACAATATTATTTAAAGAAATTTGTATGTGGTTAAAAGAGCATGATCTAAAAATATTTTTACTTTGTTTAGAACAGAATCAACGGGCATATTTTGTGTGGTTTAAAAAGAGTGTGAATGGAACATATTGTAAGTGATTTAAAAAATATGAACTGAACACATAGCTTGTTGTTTAGAAAAATGAAATGAACATGTTGTGAGAGGGATTTAAAAATACGAAATGAACATATATATATGCATGGAAAAGAAGGTCAACAACTTAGAAAGGTGCTACACTATTAAAGAAAGCACACAGCTTGTTAATTTATCCATAACATATTGGAAATATTAATATTCAACAAATATTATAATATAATGAAAAAACAAGTTGGAAATGCAAGACAAAGAACATATTCATACTGCTCACAAAAGTATAACTTCAGCTCCTTCCTAGTTACAAGTGTAAAAATTTTAAATATATAATGTTAATATAAGTTGTTTAAATAAATTAATTTGTACATCTTATTATATCATATTAAAACGTTTCAGATTAGAATAATAGGGAACAGGAGAAACATAATTAGCTGTGTATATGTATATCCCATGAAGACACCGAAGTTTCAAAAATAATTATGTCTGCCACAAAGACAAGAGAGAGTAATAAAATTTATCTCTATTATTATTTATTGAATTATTGATAAAAGGTTTGAAGGAAAACAAATCTAACCTCACTTTACAACACACGCACGCAAACACACACACACACACACACAAACACACACACACACACACACACACACACACGCATATACACACATATACACACACACACACACACACATACTCGCATACATACACACACACACACACACACACGCATACACACACACACACACACACACACACACACACACACACACACACACACACACACACACACACACACACACACACACACACACACACACACACACACACACAACTTTATAAACTCAGATTTCTTTATAAAGCAAAGCTATATTTAATAGTTCATTAATGAATACCAACAAATACCAGTAAATTAAAGTAATTTGGCTTGTGTCATAGTTAAAGTCATTAAAACGTTTCACTACATTCATGGAGGGACTTTCTCAAGCTAAAATGTCTTTGTTATTTTTTAAAATTATTTTTCCTGATAGTACGAGTGTGTGTGTATGTGTGTGTGTGTGTGTGTGTGTGTGTGTGTGTGTGTGTGTGTGTGTGTGTGTGTGTGTGTGTGTGTGTGTGTGTGTGTGTAAAGAGATCAAATTGTACAGAGAAACGCCAAGTTAAAGTGACAGCTTTTCTCTCCATTAAAATATATATATATATATTTATATATTTTATTTTTTTAAAAAACACTGTTTATGATAATTTTTCAGTTGAAAATATCTTTCAAAATATTTGCATACATGAGGTAAATTTTAATTCAGTACTGTAAAGTAAAATCCATATTTCATTAGAGTATTGTTCGTGAAGCCACTGATGTATTTTGGGTTGGAGATTAGGGCGTTCGTGAAGCCACTGATGTATTTTGGGTTGGAGATTAGGGCGTTCGTGAAGCCACTGATGTATTTTGGGTTGGAGATTAGGGCGTAAGAGAAGCGATAACGTTGAGGTCCAAATATAATACAGGTCTATCTTTTCGGAAACCAAATATAAACCAAACATAAGGGCAACCTCTTGCCATAGGGCTGCGAAACCAGCCCTAAAGGTAAGTGATAAAAAAGCAAAGGGAAAACCAGAACTAAATACTTGTTGCACTCACCTACCCATACCTTCAAGTATTAAATACAGTATTAATAAATACATATATACACAAAACATAAAAGACAGCAGTCAACTGTAACACGTGTAAAAGCACAAAAATACGCAATATATAAACTTTTAGAACATATTCAACAGAAATAAAATAAGTTGCAATGCTAAAAATATTTAGCTTTTTAATTTTACTACTCACCATTTTTCCGGAATCGATAAGTGCGTTACTACTGACCAATCCTACCCGTGGGTATGAACGTCAGGACTTGTCTGTTGGCTTTCATTATCTTGGCTTTAAATCATATCTTGCATTTACTCATTGTTAAACAAACAGTTCTTCGCACAGTTCCAAGTGATTACTGGTTCCGTTTGAGTATTTTAGGCTTATTGCAACCTATCGAGAATTTCAGGTACGCAAGTTGCTGGCCCGTTCATTTACGAAAACAGGTAAATTTATTTTTCTTTCAATTAATTTGTTTCAGAAAAATTTAATTATTGTACTACAGAATGATAATAAGATTTTCCATTTTGTATGAAATTGTTTAGAATAAAATGACGCTTGTTATAAAGAGTCAAAAATTATTATTTAATAGGAAAACGTTTCTACACATACAGTAATTTCTTGTCGTTTTCAAGTCATTATTAAACTTACAACCTGAAGAATCTCGACAATGACAGAGACGTTGTCGATGTTGTTTCTTTAAGTCACAAGCTTAACAACGACTGCAACACGGTAACAAATAAGTTACAGAAACGTTGACCTATTTAACAATCATTCTTAACTCTTTAAATGAACCGAATTTTTATTGTATATAATAATATTATTAAATGTTCTAATGAGGAAAGATAAAATTATTAATATACTCATCTTCATTTCTGTTAGGAATATTTCTATATGTTTGAATACATTTCTCTATTATTCCCAACTTGTCAATATTCTCTTCTGTTGACGCGTTTCGGAATAACTCCATATTTAAAACCTTTAATCCGATCTGGAAGTGGTGGGGGCGTGGCTAACGGTATAAAAAGTCGAGCTCAAAAGTTGGGGGACCAGTACTATTAAAGGTTTTGAAAATGGAGTTAGTCCGAAACGCGTAAACAGAAGAGAATATTGAAATGTTTGGAGTGGCAGAGAAATGTACTCAAAGATAGAGGAAAGATAAGGTTTTTTTTAACGGCAACAGGTAGCCACCTTAAAGTAGAGCGATATAACTGCATTCTTCATGGGGGACGAAATGCCGTTGGGACAGTGTCTCAACCATGGTTAAGAGAGGTTTCAACCACGTTAAAGGCACAGTTGAGGAAAGATTAAAGCAGAGGGTTCGTATATTACAAGCTACAAAACTAAACCGTCTGACCAGATAAAATTCACAAGATAGGGGGCATTACGACTTAGGTGGCGAGTGTCGTTTTCTAGAAGGTTCTTGAAGGTGTCATCCACCAAGGACTCTCCATCAAGGTTACAAACCAGCAAAATATAATCAGATAATGTGAGGGTTGGGTGGCCCACCGAGGTTGCGGGTAGAAATTTGGAATTAAGGATTTTGGTAAAGGGCTGGATTTAAAGAGTGGTAGGTACAAGATGCAAGGCAGGACGTTTTATTGGTGGGACGGTAAGATTGGTGTTTTTGTTCTGGAGGACTGCATTTATTTGCGTAAGAGATAAGACTGGCTGGCTGACTCTCCCCCCCCCTCTTTCTCTCTTATACAATTCTATTAGTTCACAATCTCCTTATACATATCTTGTTTAAATTTTCAATCGTTAACAAAATACTTTTTATTCATCCACTCAAGTTCAAATACATTTTTTTACCTTGTAATGGATGTCACTTGATGTTAATAGAGTTTTTAAAAATATTAGTTCATTAACTAAATTTAATTAATTAATTTTAATATATAGTTTTGCTTTTTATTTTGCCAATTATTATTGTGATTATGTCATACGTGTATACATATTTATATAGATTGTAACTATTTATTAAAAAGTAACTAAAATAAAATTTTTCTTTGTTTAGTAGAAATTGAATTTGTAAATATTTTATATCATTTTTATTGGGTAGTTGGTAAATATAGAAAGATTGTATCTGGTTAAAAGTTTACTACGAAGAAAGGAGACCTTAAAATTAATTTTATTTTTTATTTGAAATCTGATCAGAGCATCCGTTTGGTGTTTAGATTTAGAGGGGTCGTGATCTGTGAATGGAGTGTTCTCCATAGCCCAGTGACATTGATGGATTATCCTTCTATTCGTTCACATCCTCCTTATACACATCTTGTTCAAATTTTTAATCGTCAATAAAATACTTTCTATCCATCCATACAAGTTTAAACACATTTTTTTAAACTTGTAGTAGATGACACTTGATGTTAATACAGTTTTTTTTCAAATACTAATTAATTTAATTTAATTAATTCATTGTAGTTATGTATGGGAGAAAAACTCACAAAAGGGGCAAGTTATGCAAATTAGTTATTTCGTCCCAATTGGCTTACAACAAGTGATAACATATGATTTCATGAAACAGCTGATTTTATGTTGTAGGTTATGAGGTAGAAAAACTGTTTTAACGCATAGGTTATGTTACTTTATTTATATTAATTGAAAATATTTGATAAAAAATAATCAAATTCTTTGTTTAAACAAGTAGGAATTTACTTAAGAATTTTTTTTAATATTATTTGTTTTACCTAAACGTATATAGGTTTAGAATAGTAAATTGAACTACACTGTGATCACTCGAAGCACCATCATGCGCAGTCAAGCAGGATCGGGTGTCACTCTCATACACTAAAACCGTCAAACTACCAGGATTTTGATCCTTCTACACTAATAACGGTGACAGAGAGATAAAGGGAGAATGCGAGATTGTAACTGTGCGTGCGTGCGCTTGCTTGCTTTTATTTCTTGGAATGATGAAAAATGTGCCAAACTTGGATCACGTGGGGCGCTAAATCTTCCGACACGTGATAGCGGGATGAGGAACATTCTGTGTCATTTGTTAAGGATAACAACGTTGTGACACAGAACCGAGGAAACAGAGATATTGCAGTGACTCTGAAGGAACATAGTTTGAAGAGCTCAGAAAGAAGAACATCAGAAATACTTCTTTACCGTTACAAATGGCACTATATATTATAGTAACCTATCAACTAAACAAGTTTTAAAAACTATTCCTCGTCAGGTATTTTGGTAGTAATGCCTCCAGTAAACACAGAAACATCTAAACATTTCCATCCTACTTACTACTCTACTGTAGCTACGTTTTAGTAACATTATTTTTTTTAAATTTTTATAGTAAATATTTGTACTTTTCAACATCCTAAACAGAATCGTCTTACGGGGATAATCTTTGAGTTGGCGTCACGCTCTAACACATCTTTATACAGTAGCTGCAATTATGAGCTGTATATAACTACTTTAGTTCTAATTATGTAACGTATGCTATCATATATCAGCTGATTTTATTAATTCAAATAAATACAACCTCTTAACCACAAATAAAACTTTGTATACACACTTATGTATATTTTGAATGGCAATTAATCATCTTCAGAGAAAATTATTATAAAAATGGTTAATACAAAGAACTAATCAGTCATTTTTGCAACAGTTTTCTCTGAAGATGATTCCTTTGGAATCGAAACGTGCGTAAGGTTCTATATAAAAATTTTTATTTTTGGTTAAGAGGTTGTATTTATATTTAAATTTTAAAAAATACGTAAAGTGTTTTTTTGCTGATTTCAAGTTGTTTCAAATGGTTTTTGAGCTGATTTTATTTTGTAGAACAGCTGTTCTAACAAGTGTTTTATTCTCTTTATTTATTTTACATTATTAAATTAAAATTTTATTTAAAACTTTTGAAAACTTCCATAGATTTATCTGGCACATTTTAAAGATCGATTTAAATTTAATTATTTGAATGTAAATTTGAATTAGTAAATTTTTCAACATCTTGAAAAAGTTTTCTATTAACTACATTTTACCAATGAAGTGTCCACTTCTGTAGGCCAAACTCAATGGCTGCCACATTCAGCAGTGTGTTATGTGGAAAGTATTAAAAAAAATATGGGAAAGAAGAAGGTGACAAGGAGTCCAATTCTACCACCTTGTCAAAGAACAAAAAGACAGATCTTTCATATGAAACCTCTACCCCCGCGATGAGTCAAACTAGTGACTCCCAAGACTAGGAATGAGCCTCAAGTCTCAAGACAGGGGGCCTAGTTCAACGACCCGTGGTACCAGTGTACAGGAGTCTTGCGCTTATTGTAAGTCCTGTAGGGACTAGTGACCGGCTCGCCTCTGAAACGGACTCCAACCAGACACTACGGTTTGACCGATTTTCCAGAGCTGCTCGGGACCAATAAAACTTTCCAAATGGTCAGGTTTTCGTACCTCAATACACCGGTAGTTCGGTCCGGTAATGCAATCGAACGTTTATCCACACTCAGTTGACCCTACTTAAATTCTGAACCTCAGATTCTGGACTTGCTCCCATAATCCCATCCCATTACACATTTAGATCATCGACTACCACAATGTATTTTATTTAAGAATTTGTTTACGTTTAAGTACCTTAGGCCTGTTTTTGTTGCTATCTAATTCGTTTATTTTTCGTCACAACTTTTCCCGAAATGGACGAATTTCTACAAACCGAATTGTTACGAAACAGTTACATTATAACGAAATCAAATTGTGATGTTAATGATTGCAAATATAGTTCCTCTGCAATAATGACGTAACATTACCGCTTTAAGATGAACATCATAAATTAATAAATTTATTATATTCCATCACAGTATAAACATTAAATAAACCCAAATATAACAGCAGACGTGTTTTATAAATCTGGAGTAAAACTGACGACCAGTTATAAACCTTTAGTAAGTCGCACTGAAGCAAATAGTTGC
Organism: Prosapia bicincta; assembly: GCA_036971475.1. Lineage (NCBI taxonomy): Eukaryota > Metazoa > Arthropoda > Insecta > Hemiptera > Cercopidae > Prosapia > Prosapia bicincta. The sequence goes on from JBAIZL010000002.1 coordinate 386,110,609, forward strand.
TTATTCGTGAACTGAATGCTTAAAAACTGTTTCCTTCAACACTACCTTCACAGCCTTTCTTATCCTACATGATTAACTGATAAAGTATTCATGAGGCCGTGAACTGGCTTCGAGATACAAAAGGCTTTGGTGACGACGCGTACAATCTCGTTGCATGCGTCTGGCTTTAATCTGAAATAATAAGCAATCTGTATTAAAATCTACCCTCTAACAAAGAAACAAGTTTAAAAACTCCCTTTATAATCGCTTCCATAAATAAGCAAGCCGTTTCATTTAACATTCATTGAATCAGATCCGATCTGAGTAGAAGATATTCCGTGCAGAATACGTACAGGGCATAGTCGGTTTAGATTCCCTAGGCGTTACAAAGAACCTCTCACTATAGTAACGCAATGAGATAAAGGCTAGAGTAAGATGAGAGATATATAAGACAAGATAAAATGTTGGTGAAACGTAACAAAGCCTAATAAGAATTTTTTTAATAAGTTACTTAGAAATATATATAAAACTATGAAAATGTGCGTTTAAATGTCGTAAACTATAAATATTGGTTAAATTATGAAAAATACAAACATAACCTCAATTTACAAACTCTTGCAAAACTCTACAAAATACAGTTTGTAAAATATAACACCATTTTATTCCATATTAAGTTAGAGTACAACTATTTTACAACAAAGTATCCGATTAGAATAATTCCGTTATAAAAATAAAAATAATAATAAGTTTCCTAATGTTAACATTTATTCAACAACCGGTTAGCATACGTCGGAAAATTCTTTATTAAAGTGAAAACTTTTATAGCGACGCTTACAAAACCGTATTGGATGGACATAAACATATAATTTTGCGTCATTATAGTTTCCGCCAGGTTACGCAATGAGTCACTTCAAAGTGAATTAAATGGTAACATATGATTTCATGCAACAGCTGATTTTATGTTACACATTATGTTGTAAAATAACTAATGATAACAAATGTTTAGTTCATTTCTCATTAAGCATAATTAAACGCTTTTCAAAATTCAAAATTTCTGTAGTCGTGGCTAAAAATGTTTTCACTTCTGTTGCCCCTACACCCTTCCTCCCAAATGCCTGAACCTAATTTTTGTTAATCACTTAAAAAATAGTTTATGACTATCCGAACTTTGAATTTTGTAAATTTGTTAAAACTTACTGAGACAGAACGTTTTCGATCGCCATGTGCCGATCTTCATCAGTGTCTTCTGCTTGGAGATGTTGGGTCAAGCGGTGACGGTTTTAAAGATAGGTTTTCGATAGTATCAAAGAGTATGTGTGATTTGTATTACGTTTGTTCGTTTAATGTGTTTGTACTTTGTGTTTTTGTGTGTCTGTAAATTTCATATTGTTCTAATGTGTTGAGATTTAGTCCTTTTTTGTTGATGTGTAGGATTTTAGGTTATGGTAAATGTCTGAGTATTTGTGTCCTGTATCTTTTATGTGGTTGTAAAATGTTGAGTTGGTGTTCTGTTTGTGTTCCTCGACTCTTTGTTTAAAGCTGCGACCTGTTTGTCCAATGTAGAATTTGTTACATTCGTCGCAGTTCAGTTTGTGTACGCCTGGTGCTTGTAGTTTATCTTTGTTGTTGGTGTTGTGTTGTATTTTATATTGTAACTTGTTATTAGTTTTGTATGCTATTTTGTATTCTATTTTTTGAAATTTGCGGGCTATTTTGTTTGTTGTTTTGTTTATGAATGGTAATGTGATGTATTTGTTTTTCCTGTCTGTAATGTTATTTTAGTGTTTTTTTTTTTTTGTATTTTGTACCATAGTTTGTCTATTATTGAGGTGTTGTATCCATTTGTGTATGCTAGATATTTAATTGTGTTTAGTTCTTTGTTTATGTTTTCTGTGGTCATTGGGACTTCTTTAAGTCTATGGAGCATGAATCTGAAGGCAGCGTGTTTGTGTTGGATAGGGTGTTTTGAGGTGTTGTGGATGTGTGTGTCTGTCGTTATTGGTTTCCTGTAAATGTTGAAGCTGTGTTTTTGTGTGTGGCTTTTTGTTATGGTTAGGTCGAAACCATAACAAAAAACTATTTTTTCTATAACCAAATCTATTACAAGCCATGTACTTTAATACATTTGCAGTTATAGTTAAGTGAACAAACGTAATTTAACAGTAACAATGCACAACACATAGAAAAATGAAACGTCTATGACTAAATTCATTCTGATATGTCCATTCTAACAATCGGTTAGTTTACGTTAGGATGCTATTTTTTCTGTTTTTTTATAACCAAATTATCTCAACAGGTTAATTTTTAGCTATAGTTTAAAATAGCTGTATAATACTGTAGTATAACACAATGGGCTAATTCCCGAATAATTACGTGATACAGGAGGGGATTCGTAGAGTGAGGTTATGTTTGTATGCAAATAGTTAATTCAAATTTTAAATAACATTTATGCTTAGCGATATTTAAAATCACTTTTCTTGTTCATAATATATTTTTACGTAACATATGTTAACTCAAAAAGCAGAAGTTAATACTTTTTCAAGTTATAAGTAGGCCTAATTATTGTATAACTAAGCCCTAAGCGTATACTTTAGAACTTACTTGCTGACGCGTTTCGAAACAATTGTTTCATCTAAGGAGCTGACCCTGTAAGTTCTAACTTATTCACTTATTCATGTAATAATTACTTATAGTTTAATCAGTGAGTTCAAGATGATTGCAACGAGTAAAGTTTCTAAGTATTACAAAAAATAATATTCCTGCAAAACATTATTGATTTGAAAGGTTTTTATATAGCTTTATCGTGTCCAAACTATCTTGTCATGGATGTACAGTATTACCAAAAAGTTTTCTTGTGCTTTAGGATTGTCACGCGTAACTCAATTCAACGGCCACAGTAAATTTTAAAACAAACTGTTTAACATCTAGCCAATCGATTACTGCTTACAACTATGTTTTCCTAATAAGGAAATTTGTCTCAAATGACCTTAGAGCTTTGAGGACATACATATCTAATGTTTGCTTTTAGTTCAACATTCTATTATCATGTGTAAGAGATACCGAACTGTAGTGGCAACCGATAACGGGCTTGGGGAAAGCGCGACCAGATTCGTAATAAACTATTTTGCTCAAACATATTGGCTATTATTTAGATGTTTGAGGTAGTAATGGAACAATCTAAAAACGTTTTCAAATCTTATGACTGCAAGAAAACTAATGGAATGCTTTAGCAGAGAGAAGGGTGATGTGCGACATACAGTGAGCAGTCAGCTGTTAAACTGGTCAGATGCGCGACAGCAGCGAACCTAGGATGTAGTGATTGAACTAGCGTAAAACTATCACATTTTAATAAAATTTCACCGTCTGTGTGTTCTGCAGTGACGTAGCCCTGAAGGGGTCGGTTCAATAAGTATCGGGACTGGTTGGCTGTATCCTCAACGGAGCGGTAGAAGGTGCTCGGTCGGCCTAGGTTTTGGGGCCCCCACCACTCAGGCGCACTTTAATTCAGTCGCCTGCGGGCATGCGTTGGGTTAGGAGATGTGTTTATGTGACATGGATTTTTTATGGTGTCATCGCGCCTCCATGGAATGGACTCTCGAACAACGCTACGCTAAGAAGTTTTACTTTGAATTTGGGAAATCCGCGTCCGGGACCCTTGATCTCATTAAACAGGTTTATGGGGATGATGCCTTAAGCCGCACAAGAGTTTTTGAGTGGCACAAAATGTTTAAGGAAGTTATGAAGTAGATTTATTGAAATATCAACGATAAACAAAAGAACTTTCTAGTTTTATGTAAAAAGCCAACTACCTATTATCTGTTACATTTTAAAATAACCAAGGTTTACGTCTTGAAACACTATAAATAGGCACTAAGAAATTCCTGTTTAAAGTGTTAGTAATGGTCCTTTATACTAGCAATCTCAAAAAGCTGAATAAATTGCCTAGGAAGTCCGAACCACGCATAGGAACCTTTCGAAGACAGCGCAAAGTAGCTAAATTTATCCTACTCTGTGCTGACGCAGTACTTTGACATTTCTAATGTCCGATAACGTAAAGTAGGCAATCCCCACCTGACGCGACTTCGTACATTTCTGCAAAACATGAGACTGTTAAGTGCACTCACATCTACTTATCTGTGTTCTGTTATATATGTTTGTCGTCCACGCTAACAAAAACAAAATGCTAACAAAAAAGTCTATGACAAAAACTATTTTAAACACCTAAAGTTTCTCAATATACAACTCACCCCAGTATGATAGAACGGATGTTTGTAGCATGGCTAGTAGCACGTAGGCTGTTTCTCTTCTTCACGCCAAAGAATACATACACTGTATACAGTGCGTGAAGTTTAACGGTGTCCCTCGTTCTGCTCTAGCATTTGACTACTAGCCTAACTGAAAACATTATACAATACATATATCGTCTCTTCCGTAATCGCGTTTCTTTCTTTGCAGAAGCAGAGCAACACATTTGAAGATCATGTCTACATCAAACTCTTACAGTGTTATCATTTAGTTAATTAGAGCTGTTTACACTTTAAACACAACATTGATGTTTTCTGAAGTGTTCGGTTTTGACCCCGCACTGCAACTCAGTCCAAACTAGCGATCTCAAGGTCAGAGACAAGGTTAAACGTCACGCACTGTTACACTGATACACACGACACTACTTCAAGCTTGGTCCATAACAAACCGTTCGAAAAGGTATAGTCGCGACCATTTAACTGTGCACATGAACTTGAGAGTTAGCTATATGCGAGACGGGAAATGGAGGGCTGCTTTGAGTCAGTATAAATAATTTCCAATAAACATGATAGGGGCTGTAAAAACACTAACTTGCATGAGCCTGTCGATATTAGATAGATTCGATGATAAATTAGCATCGATATGAAATAAAAAAATATGTGTATTATAACGAAATTCATTAAGTTAGAAAAACTCTTTGTAAAATATTTGAAGTAGTGAGATCGTAGCACACTCTCGCTATTGTAAATCTTTCGGCTTAAAACTGTTAATACACGCACCTGTAGGACATAAATATTAATATACGTCGAAAAGTTTCATTGTAGGTAAATCAAGACGTGACTCGATCGCTGGAGAAGCGCTTTACTTGGACATCGAAGGACCATGCAGGTTTATGGTAAAGCATCTCTAAAAATGCAGAAAAAGCATGTTCAACGAACACCTGCACTTGGGGAAAGTTCGTGAAGTTCGCACCCAAGCCAAAAGAAAAGCTATGAAGAATGACATTCTGATAGGCTGGAACAATTTTGAGCGCCATAAGGAAGCCAATCAAATTTGAAGAGGGGGTAAAACCCGTACGGAAACGATCCAAAGGAAATCACGAAAGTCAGTCAATCTTCAAGACTAGAAGGGGTCAAGTTCTAGGACTCGAGGGAGACAAAATGCAGGACTCGAGGGAGAAATACGTTAAGTTTTAGTAGGAAATGTTTAATTCAAATAAAGTAACGTCGCAAAGTAAAGTATTAAGTGAGATTAATAAGGGAGATAATTAAATAGAAAGTGATGTTAAACGAGGGAGATAAAAGGGTAATAAATGAGATTAAATAAGGGAGATAATTGAATAGTAAGTGGAATTAATAAGGGAGAGATTACAGAAATAAAGTAAGTTACGGCATAGAAGCATGTCGAGTGAAAAGAGTAAGTGAAATCGAAGAGATCTGTAAATAAGTGAATTTGTGTTTGTGAAGTGAAACAAGGAACCAAGCATGTAATAAGTATTAATTTACGTGACATTTAAAGCCAACTCTGTAAAGTCAAAAATATTAAGAACTCTCTAAACCTTTTATTAATTCTTTAAACAGTAATAAGTCATTCAAATATGAAATTCATCAAACCAGGTGAAGTAGTCTATACAAGCCTTAAGATAATTAAGGATAGTTTAATAGAACTGTTAATTTAATAATAAATATAAGAGTTTTGCTCCCTACCGTCAAAATTAGAGTTAGTTAAAAATAATTATATGTAACTACCAATAAATGCTACCGTTTGAAATCAGGATTTTAATAAATTATTTATTGTAAAAACAAGTACAGTGCGTGAGATCTGACCGTGTCTCTGACCTTGAGATCGCTAAGCTGGACTGGGCTGCAGTGCGGGGTCAAAACCCAATACTTCAGAAAACATCAGTGTTGTGTTTAAAGTGTAAACAGCTCTAATTACCTAAATGATGATACTGTAATAGTTTGATGTAGACATGATCTTTAAATGTGCTGCTCTGCTTCTGCAAAGAAAAAGACGCGATTACGAAAGAGACGATATATGTATTATATAATGTTTTCAATTAGGCTAGTAGTCAAATGATAGAGCAGAACGAAGGACACCGTTAAACCTCACGCACTGTAACTGCGTATTAATTTCATTTCCTTAGAGTCAAAATATCCTGAAGGACAAATTTGAGTAGGTACGTTATAGTATATATGTGAAATAACAATCTTAAATTTTTTTTTTTTTTTTTTTCCCCTCCCCCCGGGTCTGAGCCCCCAAAGCCCGCTCAGCCCTCGTGGCAGCCAACCTCTAGCGAGCTGCCTCCGTCTCACATGCGCATGCGGTTAGTATCCCTAACGCGCGTGAAGGATTCAGGAAGACTGTCCATGTACCAAGCTGATGAGCTCTTTCCATGGAAAATCAGGAGATAGTGAAATGAAGCAGAACGTTAAGTGTCGCGTAAGGGCGGGATGAAAAAACCTGCCAAGAAATAACCCTGACAGGAAAAATCCCGCGATAGATCGTGCAGGAACCCTGGGGGCTAGGTTGCCTTATTCTATAGGTTAGGGATAGGTAATACCTTTACATATACCTTGTTAGTGAGGCTATGTTGTGGGAGTTTGCGTGCACTTCTTCTTCTGCAGCCTACTCGAAACTGAAATGTGCATGCAATTAAAATTAGTGCGTCCGTTGGGGCGTTTCTGCGTCCCTTTGGATGTGCCCCCGCTTCATCTGAAACAAAGCAAAATATGTAGACACATCGGAAGCAGAAGCTGTTGATGTATGAAACATTCTGAAATCGTAACATGTTTTCAGAAGTGATAGTACACGGGAAACTATACTATGCGCCACAAAGCATTTGGTGTGACGATGAGCTACGCAGAGTTGATAAACGACAAACGCTATCGAGCCGCTGTCGGTACTTCGAAGAATATTGTTTGGTTGACTTGGTCGACTTTGAAGTGTATCTTGAACGCGGAGTGAATACATGAACGGGTTGAATTATTAAATGGTATAGTCTAAAGTCTAAAGTAAGACGTGAATTGTGGAATCGTCCAGATGATTTAAAGTTAATACAATGTTGGAATCAGTACATTAAATACGTAAAGATAGCCAATTAATCGATTTCACGAGTGTTTAATGACAGAATTACTAACCAAACACAATCACATTTGTTTCAGTGGTAAATATTTGCGTTAGTTCTTTCATTTACAACCTCTGATGATAATATCACTTTTTGGCGAAACATGATAGACAATATTTTTTAATAATTTCTATTAGGCCTAGTAGTTTTAAATTGATATGAGTTACGGTCTGAGTTGACAAAGGCACACCTCCCGAAACGGCCGTCCTCAACAAACATAAGTAAGTGCTACTATAGGCAATTTCCAAACATTTAAAAGTGTTTAGTGATAACTAGTAGCTCACGTGAAGATGGAATCAACAAATATTAATATGTACCTATAAATTAAATGAACTAAAATTATTTTTTTATTATTATATTAACTAAAATAATTTTTTGCAAACAATGGTTTAAAACATTTAAATATAAGCAAATATATATATTAGGTCACCTTTTAGTTAAAATAAAATCACTGTAAGATGTTTCTACGTCCACCTGTATCCCTGAATTTCTTTCTGTTTTGCATATAAAGATCAAGGAGAAATATATTTGAAGGCAGAAAGTTGTAAATTTTCGAAACCTTCGTGTGGACTAGAGACATTCTTTGATTTATTGACAATTTTTCTATAAATAAATAAATACACCCTTCTTTACATGCCACTGGATATATGTAATATATCATCTGAAACAGAATATAGCATTTTGGAATAATCAATACACTTCATTTCAGCCCCACTCATACATTTTCATGTTATATTCCAAATAAAGTAGGTATTTATTAAAATAATCGACTGAGGTTGTGTCTGTCTACCTGTTTTCTAATTCTTGGTGATTCTCACTAAGTTAAACCTCTGAAGAAAAAAGTTCCTTGTTTTGAATAAACCTGTTATCATTTTGCTCTGTAGTCAAGAATGGTTATTTTGCTACATTTGTTTTCAACAACTATTTATTAAGTGTAAACTTCTGTTACTCCTAAATATTAATTTCTGAAAAATATTTTGCATATATTTTTTTTAATTATATTTTTTTGTTCTGATACTATTTGTTGTTCAATACTTTCATAATGTATGATTATATTATATTTTTCAAGTTGTTACAGACTACAGCACAGTATTCATGGAACTGCCAACAGAAGTGAAAACATAAACAAGTAATATAAAAAATGTTTTTTAAAGTCAATTCCTACTGAGGTCAACAAAAAACTTTTGTTTTAGTAACTTTTTATTAAATAACTAGCGCTACCTGGCGAGCGTAGCTGCGCCCGAAATCATAATTTTTGCAAAAAAAAAATCAAACATCTAAATAATTATATTTCATTTACTGCAATACTTGCGGATAGATAATGTTTTTCTTCATTTCATTAGGCATATAAACATACAAATTTTAGGTATCCAAACATGTGAGCACGCAACATATAATTGTCCGTGGTAAAAGCTAGACTATTCCAAATTTAATCCAGCATTTGCCAATGATTGTTCTTGTGCCTTGTTTATGGATATTGTGAATGCAAGTCGCAAATGAAATTGTTGTTTGAAGTCAATAGGTAGATCTAATGAAATCATTGGTATTCATGGAATTAAGACCATCTCTCCTTTGAACTTACCACCTCTGATTCTGCCCGGATCAAGTTGGGTGTCAGATTTTTTATAGTTATTCTGGTTTTGTTTCACAGCTTTGGTTGATTCAAATTTCGTAAGAATATTATCGTTGATTCTACTTTTAATATCAATACGTGTGATAGCAATAACTGTACATTGAATTTAGCAATTTTAAACAGTTTAAAATAGTTAATAATGAATTTTTATTCTTATATTTTAGTAACACTAGTATAGATATACATTTTAACATTAGACTTATGGAAGACTGTACACTGAAGTACCATTCTGGGGCCGGGCCCTGTGGTTGGATCTGAACCAAACTTCACATCAACCGTCCTGGGCATATGTTAAAAAATATCTCTACAAAATTCATTAACTTTTGTTCAGCAGTTTAGGTGTCCATAAGATACATACATACAACAGTTTTTGAACCATCCTTAGCCTCTGAACCAAACTTCACATGAACCACCCTGGAAATATGTTAATAAATCTCTCCAAATTTTAATTACTTCTGTTCAGCTGTTTTGAAGTCAATAAGATACATACATATACACATACATAAACATACATCAGTTTTCGAACCATCCTAAGCCTCTGGGGCAGTGCCCTGTTAATGGATCTACACCAAACTTCACATGAACCATCCTGGGAATATATCAAACAATCCCTCTAAATTTCATTAACCTTTAACTACCGTCGTCGTGCCTGGCACTTATGATGTTGTTTAGTTTTGTCCCCTTCCACTACTACTTGAAGGTCATGGTGTTCAGTAGCTTTCTATTTAATAGTGTTATACATGGTGTTAGCGTTGTTTGTGCGATTCTGTGCATTGTGTTACTTTTATAATAGTTTGAAACTTCGGTTGTGTCTCACAGGCATGACGTCAGTATTTGTGTAACATTTTAAACTTTTCAAGTGTTTCTCATTTTTTTTTTTTTACGGATCATTTTAGTATACATAAACTGAAAACATGGTCAGACCTGGACCTTAAAAAGGAAACTAATTTCAACCGGTGAGACTCAAGAAGGGGAACCATATGACAGTGATTTTAAAGAAACCATCAGGGATTGGTTAGACAAAGAAGACAGTGATTCAGACACTGTACCTAATGAACAACTTTTAGAAGCAATCAAACAGAATAAGGGGAAATGTGCAACAGAGTGAAGAAAAAATTGAGCAAAGTGATCATGATACTGAATTTCAACAAAGTGCAACAGATGAGGATGTTTTCGTGCAACAATGATGATTTCGAAGAATTGCAACTGTTCAGTGCAGGTTTTGTATTTTTCGTATTTTGCCGCGACATTCCTCAGCTGTACAACTGGTCTCTTGATCCTCGTTGACGTTTGACCTGTGGCCAGCTGTTTAGCCAGTGCAACTCTGTTAAAGTTGGTTATCAACGATTTGGCGTTCTTAAGTTGGCATCAGTGCTCTCTTTGTTCTACAATTTTCTGTACAGTTTTTCCGTCTTAACACAGTAGAGAAGTATTTCGTCACTGGACTAGGTCAGTCCTTGGTAAAACCGTGCTGTTCTTTTCTGCATTGGCTTTGTCTTTGTAGCCAATTTAAACGTACCGCAAGCATTTAATAATATGTGTGTAAAGTTCGGACAGTGTCGATGAACATTTTGAACTATATTTCGTCGCTTTTGTTAAAGTGTCGTACGGTTACCCCGATTGTGCAACTTCAGTGCGTAGTCGCGTGGTAGGAACTTATAAGTGCCTTTGTAAGGTGAAATTTGTACTTGTTACTCAGGGTTTAAATTGAGTTTTAGTTACTTTACTGCTGTCAAGACGTCTCGGCAGCATCCGACGACCACAGTACTGTGGAAGCTCTACTACCTCGCTCTTCAGAAGGTTACATCACTTCTTACCTCGGGTAAGTGCTTAGTTAAGGTTTAATGAGAACTTGTCGTTTACATTCGTATTAAATTCAGTTTCGTTGTTGATTTGTTTCTAAATGACTTGATTTTGTTTAGAGAGGTTTTTAAACTTTCTGTGTTAAATGTAACTCATGATTGTGCAACTTTTAGTAAGCTTACCGACCATGCTATGCGTCTCACCTCGCTTTATGAATCACGATTGCGCAACCGCTAGTAACCTTGCTGACAACACAACAGCAACCTTCAGAAGTAAACAATTTGTATGGGAAAAATCGTTATAAATGGGCTGCTACACTTCCAACTAGAGCAGTACGAACACCCCAGCATACAATTATTTTGCGTTTCCCATCCGTAAGACTAACGGTCTGGTTTTAACACACCTCCAGAGTCAACTTGCAAACTACAGACTCAGCCATGACGTACGGCAGACAATAAGACGCATTATAGGACCTGATTGCTCAATAGATGATACATAGACACATGTAAACCAAACAAAACAAAGAATAAGTCATAGAATTTGTCCAGCAACAGAAAATAGAAAGACTTGTTAAACGTGTGTTAGCTGTCTACAGCCAATATGCCTGGAATGATCTGAGCCATATGTAAAGACTGCTGTCAAAATTGAGTTATTATTTCCAATTTCAGTTTCCATATACAAAACTTTTAATGTGTTAATGTTGTTTTTCATATAAAGTTAAGTGTGTACAATCAGTGAACAAAAAATAATTATTGAAAGTTGATTATCGTGAGATTATAAGCCTTTTTAGATAAGCTGCGCTAAGATCTGAAGGTAAGACTATTGTTTCCAATATGTAAATAAAAAATAGCTAATCTCTAAAAATTATCTTTTCCTTAGTTATTTGCATTCAGAACATATACAAATAACATTTTCATTAAGTAGATGCAAGATAAGTTGTAAAACCACAAAATAAATCATACTTAGACTCTTCGTGCCTGTGAGGCACAACGGGGGTAGTAATGTGACAGAAATTGCAGGACAGTATTTAAAGGTTAACTTCTGTTCAGTGGTTTAGGCACCCATAAAATGCATACATACATACGTTGGTTTTTGAACCATGCTAAGCTTCTGGGGCAGAGCCCTGTGAATGGATCTACACCAAACTTCATAGGGACCATCCCGGGAATGAGTTAAACAAACCCTCCAAATTTCATCAACTTCTACATACATATACACACACATACATACATACACACCAACATTCATTTTTATAGATATAGATTACAACTATTATAAATAAAGTAACATAACCTATGCTTTAATACAGCTGTTTCACTACATATCCTATAACATAAAATCAGCTGTTTTATGAAATCATATGTTATCACTTATTTTAAGCCAAATAGTATGAAATAACTATGCCGACCACGCTGATATTAGGAAGGGTTATGCCCGTGACAGAAAAACACAATTTTTCCTTTCACTCAATAGTGGGGGCAAACATCTGATGCTTAGGTTTACCAGAAATGTCTTTAGACAGGTTTCGAGTTATTGGCACTAACGCATCCCTGTATAAAAGTGAAAGTTTCTGAGTGTCCATCCTAGCTTTCCTACTTTCAATACAAGTATAAATATAAATAAAGTTAATTTAATAGTGGAAAACAGTATTTTTGAAATGTGAAATAAACTACCTTTGGTTCCCACAATGGTGACCCCGAAGTGATCTGAACACACAAAACCTTCTGATAACTACCATTAGTTCCCAAATAACTATATTGTATGCATTGCTCCTTTTGTAAACAGTTTTTTCCCATATAAAACTAAAATGAATTCATTGAATTCAATTCGTTAATTAATATTTGAAAAACTGTATCAGCATTATGTATCATCCACTGGATGGATAAATAGTGTTTTAATAATTATGGAAAATTTGAATAATTTTTATGTATGGGGAACGTGATTTAATAGAAGGAATTGAACAATAAATGTTACAAACAGATATATTGAATTTCAAATCATGCGAAGTATTGTATGATATCACATTATTTTAATGAGTTTAATTAGGTATAAACACAATTAGCCATATGAAAAATAATTAAACAAAACAAGCTAATACGTTAATCATTAAAACATTTACTTTGTATATAAATAATTACAATAGCCTATTATTATGTTCCAATATTATAACTAGCTCAATAAATTGGATTATTTTCAATGCCACCATTATTAAAGGACTTTTAAAAACTGTATAATAGGTTTATGGTAACTGGAGTGAGAAATAAATATTTTATAATGAGCTTTATCTAATTCTATAACAATGGTAATTCCTCTTAATTGCACTAATGTTAATTTTGGTAATCACAAATTGTTATATGAAATCAATAAACTGGTGAGCTTGCATTAGTAAAGGTTGTTTGTTTAAAAAACAAGCCTTACTTAAGTAATCTTTGTAGATTTATTGTACTGTATAAAGGTGTGTGTTTTTTAGATTTATTGCATAAGCAATGTATGTTTGTGTGTGAAGTTAATTGTGTATTTTTGTGAAAAAATTCAGGAATGTTACAGACTGAGTTTTATTGTTTTTATATTTTCTTGAGGACTCTCTACGCCACCAGGTGTAATTCTTTTTAAATATGAGTTAGAAGTAGGATCAATAATCTTAATTAACCAAATATTGTCAATGTACTAAAACAAAAAGTCATCAAAAACAAAACTACTAACTATAATATACAAATACAAAATAAAATCAACATATAACCAATACTTGCAGTTTTTGTGTTGTACATCTTGAAGTTTTTATAGAAATTAGACTTGTTTGTATTATCTTGGCAAAAAAACCACTACTATCCACAACACATTCTAAAAGACAAAACACACTCACAATCAAAAACTATATTTGAGCACATAATTAACAACTACTCTACGAACAATAACACACCACAGAACAAAAATAAACCACAGACTCACACCAGCACAACACACCTGAGCAATAGACTTGTCAGTAATTCACAGCACTGAAAAAGCGCTGACTTAGTGTGAAACGTATCTGCTGAAGAAATCAGTAAGTAGTTGTTTTTGGCCAAGATAATACAAACAAATGTAATATAACCAATAATTAGGTTACAACTAATAACTAACAATCCTACCTGAAGTCCAATTTAAAAAAAAACAATTTTTTTAATGTGACATTTACCATATAAACAGTTTCATAAGCTTATTAAAAATTTTCTCAGATGAAATTATTAACATACTCATCTTCAAATCTGTTAGGAGTATTTCTATATGTTTCAGTACAATTTTCTGCCATCCCTAACGATTCCATATTCTCCTCTGTTGACGCGTTTCGGAGTAACTCCATATAAGTTAGCCGGCATCTAAAGACAAACTCAAAGTTTGGGCAAACTGTACGATTTAAGTTTTTGAAAATGGAGTTACTCTGAAACGCGTCAACACAGGAGAATATTGAATCGTTAGGAATGGCAGAAAACTGTACTCCAACACATTATTCTTAGATATTTATTGCATTTTATATTGTCCTTTAGAAAAGGGGTATAACTTATACAACTCAGAACAAAACATAGTCCTATTTATTATTACAATTAATTACTTAAACAATAGTTTATGACTATCCGAACTTTATATTTAGTAAATTTGTTAAAACTTACTGAGACAGAACGTTTTCGATCGCTATGTGCCAATCTTCATCAGTGTCTTCTGCATGGAGATGTTGGGTCAAGCGGTGACGGTTTTAAAGGTAGGTTTTCGATAATATCAAAGAGTATGTGTGATTTGTATTGTGTTTGTTCGTTTAATATGTTTGTATTTTGTGTTTTTGTGTGTCTGTAAATTTCATATTGTTCTAGTGTGTTGAGATGTGGCCCTTTTTTGTTGATGTGTAGGATTTCTAAATTATGATAAATGTCTGTGTATTTGTGTCCTGTTTCTTTTAAGTGATTGTAAAATGTTGAGTTGGTGTTATGTTTGTGTTCTTCGACTCTTTGTTTAAAGCTGCGACCTGTTTGTCCTACCTGTTTGTTTTAAAGTTCGGATAGTCATAAACTATTGTTTAAGTGATTAATAAGATTCACCGAACGTAATGGACTACAAAATTCAAGTATTACAAGTTTACATGAATAAAATTTTATAATACATCATATTTATAAATTGTTTAATGTTAATAAATCGATTAAGAAGCAAGATTGTATAGTGGACAACTATATTTACTGTAACCATTATTAAGAAATAATATGTTAGGACTATTCCTTAAATATATATTAAAGCAAATTCCCCTTATTCAATTAAATTTGACTATAAAATTCTCTTTGCAACAACTACAAACAATAATTATCTGCAGAGATAATAACCGACATTAAGCTGCCGATGCAGTTTTAATAGTCCTTGCTACAAAAACCACCACAGGAATATTTACCCTAAAATCTATTATCAATGGTGTTTAAAAATTGTGTCAGATTCCTCAAACATATTTCACTTCAAAATATAAAATTTAAACAACAATTTAAACTTAAAACTTAAACAACTTAAACTTAAAACAATTAAAGCTTGCAGTTTTATGTGTTGTACGACTTGAGGTTTTTCTTATAATTTACACTTTTTGGTATAACTCAGCAAAAACCACCATTCACTGATATTTCCCAGCAGATGCGTTTTGCACCATATCAGTGCATTGACCTAACACGTCTGCTAAGAAATATCAGTGAATGGCGTTTTTTTTGCCAAGTAATACCAAAAAGTGTAATTAATAAAATTTAATTATCCATATTGACTTCATTTGGTTATATTAAAATTATTTTCAAGAAGCTGACCCGGCGAACTTCGTATCGCCTGAAAATCAATGAATGGCGTATTAACATTAGCTGAACTTAATTTACTATTTTATTAACATAATAATAACTGAACTTATAGTAGTCGATCAAGAAAAGTGTGACAATAAAAGTTCTTGATTGAAGGTTATTTATTGAAGTACATTCAGATATACAATATTTTCTATTTTCCATATATTGTTTGAAATGTGTTAGATAATTTTAGATTGTTGAGGGTTGCCTAGCAACCAAAATTTGGAATGAATTCAATGAAATATCTTAAGATAAGATAAGATGTAAAGTCATACTTTATGCTACTTTGGCACTTGAAAATTACATGTTGGAAAAAATTATATTGCCAGAAACCTTCAGAAAACTAGGAATGTACTCAACAATTACCCAAAGTTTCATGGCGATCAGATCAGTGGTTTAATAACGCATAATACTCATGCATACATACAAACATTCATTTGTACATATTTTCAATAATTAATTCTACTAAGATATGGAAGAATTCATTAAGTAGGCATTTAAATGGGAATAGGCAAGGATTACAGAAATGGGGAATCATAACAAAAATAGAAAATTGTGTTTAGTGGTATTTATAATGAATATCATGTATCAATTTCCAGAATATTACTGGAAAAATCTTCAATTCTGGCAATATCACAGAACAGTTTCATTATTTTTTCAATATCTTGAGGACTGTCGACATTTCTAGATGTAATTTTGTTGTTGAATAATATCGGTGACAAGTAGTATCATTATTCACAATGAACAGAATATTGTTATGTTCTAGAACAAAAATTTGTCAAAAACACAATTAATAAATATAACATACAAATACAAAACATAAAATTATCCTTTAAAAATCCTAAATAAAATTACATCCAATAAATTACTAACAATCATGTGACCTTAAACTCAAATAAAAAAAAACAAATATATATTTTTTTTATGTGAACAGTATTCAAACACCACGTTAATTACCTAACTGCTCCTTTTGGATTGTCAGAGTTTTTTTCAGTGTCCGTTGAAGGCCATAGCTTTTCTGAGGGAGGCCAATTAAGGAAGGTTTCAATGAGAAGCTTACAGTATGCAGTACTTACAACTTTCCAAATAGCATTGTGAATTCAGGCGCGTATCCAAGGGGGGGTCGCCCCCCCAACCCTCAAGTACTTTGGGTTAAAAATCGACAATATATTATTAAATTAGGACTTTCTATTAAATTAGATTTTTACTTAAGTTAATTCGTTTTTTATTGTAAATAAAAAATGAAATTTTAATTTTTAATTTGAAAATGTGACGCGTTTCCTCGGCATACGCTCGTAAACGTCTAAACGTTTTAACAGCAGATAGCGCTAGTGAAGCTTAGTCTCGAACATATGATTTTCAATACGTAATTTTGCAAGTGTAATATTCGCAGTTGACTCCGGAATTGTTCGTGTTGGAAGAATAACTACTTAAATTAATTAATAAACCATTTTTATAATAATAGCTTGTTATGAAATTAATAATATTCTCTAGCCATAAGTGTTATCGAAACTGGAATAATTATTTATCAACAAGTCTTAATTTGCTACAAATCTTTATCATGTTACCGATTTCTAACGCAAGCGTAGAAAGAACTTTTTCTGTTCTATGTTTTTACATACACGCACGTACGCGCGCGCACACACACACACACATATTATATATATATATATATATATATATATATATATAATGCATCGATCGCCCCCCCCAAAGCAAGTCGCTGGATACGCGCCTGGAATTGAACTTACAACTTTTAATCCTGAAGAAGATTACTTTCCTAAGAATACAATAATCTGCAGTCTAATTCTAGTTTAAAAATCTGCATTGGATTTAATCATTATCAAATTGACTGTTTATGACCTTAAGTGTAGTCTTACCTAGGGAGTTAACATAACTTTTTTATAATAACACACATAAGTCATAACCAGGAACAAGCAAAAACATTAGTTCATGAGTACTGTCACTGAAGCTGCCATAATGAACTGACTCTTCATACTACAGCTGGATTTACACTAAAGCAAAACCAAAACATGGCAATGAGGTTTGTATTACGCTACTCAGCTACCTGTGCCAATCAGTTGAGAGTACTCACATGCGAAACATTTAAGTATCCACAAAGGGATTATAAGACGGTAGGTGTTGTCATCTTTATTTTCTACCAGATTGTGATATTTTCTACCTTGTTAAGCATAAAATGAGGGCTTGGACTTTATAAATTTAATGTCTACACAAGAAACTTTAACGTAAATTAGTAACGAAGAGGTCTTTCAACGTTTGTATCAAAAGCCTGGCTTCCTATCAAATCACGTACTATCATGTGTTAAATCTAGATACACATGATTCCATCTTCACTTCATTTCTCTTTATTTACTATTTTTACAACATTATATAAAAGAATAATAGAGCTACAGTCCACAGGGAAGTGTAGACTAGCTGTCCCTCTAGAGAGGGGTGCATCCTTCGCAATATCCCTGCAAAATAACACTACATAAATACAGGCATCTTGTCACATTAAACACACTATTTCATTCATTCATTCAAGTCCTTCTTTAGCTCACACTCTCCCTTCATATATCTTGTACAAATATTCAATCGCTAATAAAATACTATTAATTCATCCACTTAAGTTCAAATACATTTTTTAAACCTGTAGTGGATGACAATTGATGTTACATAGTTTTTAAAAAAATGTATTCATTAATTAAATTTAAAAATTGGTTTTAGCCGGATTCGAACAGAATGACTATATGTTTGAAATCCAGCAACTTGGCACTGAGCCAACTTTCCCATAAAAAGAACCATTACTTAAAGATGTATATGAAATTATGAGAGAAATTCTTCCTTGCAATAATGAATCATTACAGGAGATGGATAGAATGAGAAATTATAAAGCTTCATCAGCTTCATAAATTAGAAATGAAAAAGAAAACGAATAAATAGTAACAAACAAAATTAGTAGTCCAACACCATATACTGTATAGAGAGGAAAATAGGAAATTTGTTTTTTATTTTGCCACTTAATATTGTGATTATATTATATGTATACGATACAGGTAATGTATTAAGTCAGTCACTCCATAGAATGCCTAGTCATTCTATACATTGCCCGAAATTGATGGGCAAAGTATTAAACAAATTGTATTTCATACTTTGCCTGGGAATTCTATACAATCTCCCCCATGACTCAGCCAGAGCTGTAGGTGTTGCGACAAGCCAAAAAAATGAAAATGTATTCCGACAAAAAGTTTCCACCCGCTCTTAAAACTGATACTGTTTGTGTTCCTATCCCTGATGTTGATGAAGGAAAAGTAGACCTTAGACACATACTGGCAGTAGTTATAGAAGTAACAAAAGATGGTTTCTACAAACTTGGAACTGTGAACGGAGTTTTAAAACAACTGTATACAAGATCAAAGTTTACAGTATGCAAAAAAAAGTTATTCTAATTGAAGAAATTCCAGACTAAAAAACCCAATATTGAAGTGCAGCTAAAGCCCAATCTTCAGGGAGCAGCCAAAGTTTCTTTTGATGCACCTGCAGCTCAAAGTGTCAAACTAAAAAGTGTTCATGTGTAAAAAACAACACAAAGTGTAATTCTAAGTGTCACAATCCTCTTTACAGTTGTAATAAGTATTAATTTTTTTTAATAAGTTGTTGGTTCGCAAACATGACTAAAACAATTCCAGAAAAAAAAAATTTTTTTTTTAGTCTTTTTTGTTTACACTGTTAGTTAAAAGATTATAGTAACTTCAATGTTCATATGTAATTATATAATGTTCAGTATATAGTTCATTTGTGATATATTTTACCTGATAAACGTTTGGCATTATGTACAATACCAACACATTATATAGAGGTAAACTATGCAAAATTATACGAAATCATTCTCATTTAAGACTTTGACAAAAGATACTAGGTATAGAATAACTAGGTATTGTATAAAATGCCTGGAATAATCACTTTGCCTGTAATATATTTACATATTTATAGTAATTAGAAAATAAAAAGTAACTCAAATAAAATTTTCTTTGTTGCCCCAAGTAGGAATTGACCTGAAATTATTTTTTATAATACTTGTTCACACGTATTATTAGAAAGAGCAGTAGGTAAAACACATCACATTCCTTTACAGAGCATGCCTAATTTAGAAAAACATAAGATCTTTCAATTTTCCCTACTCCTATTACCAAATCATTGACCTTTTCTAGTCATCCCTATCCTTCCTTATCCTTCTTCTTGCACAGACACTTCTCCATGCCCCAAACAAAACTAAGTCGAGTGGATTCATACCACCTTGACAAGTGAGTCGTAACTTTTCCAATACCTCAGACCAGGGATTTTAAGCCCTTATCTTAATACCTGTATTCACAATAATTTTCATAGCTTGCTTAGATAATAGTAGTTAACTTTCCTGGTTATTGGCGACAATACACATTTTAGCATAATGTTCAACCGTTAATGGCCATTATGGGTTTGAGTAAATTAATTACTTCTTTTCCAAAGGCAAACCTAATCTTCAATGGTTTAAATTTTAATATGAAATTAAAACCAATAAAATAAAAAAGATTTTAGAACAAGATCATTTATAAACTGGGACAAAAAAAGGAATCACTGCACCATAAGAGAACACCTGAGAATTCTTCATGGCATTTAAAAAATCAGGAAGAAAATTTCAGTTGTCATTCTAAACTGAGAAATTCTGGAATGATGTTTGCTAGAGAAATATATTGAAGAAAGGAATGGGTTCACAGACATTCTGAAGGTAAAGACATTTACGGTGACCACTGATTTGAAAGTTTCACTGAACGACGTAGAAAGGGAATAACTAGTTAAAAAGTTAACTTTATTTTAGGAAGACCAGCACCTGATTGCAATACATAATCAAGCATCCTCACTGAGTACGATTTTTTGCGACCCTGAGACAGAAATTAAATTATATTCAGAAAATATTATATGATTTTCCGTCTTCATTCTGTCTGTGAATCTACATTCAGTAAGCTGAAGTTCATAAAAGTCAAGTACAGATCTAGAAGGATTAGTAAGTGAGAATGTTGAAAACATTTTGAGAATTTCAGTTTTTCCCAACCTGCTTTCATAGATGCCATACTAGAGAGCTGTGAAAGATTTTGCCCATCGGCTCCAAAGATTTAACAAATTCAGCTATTCCTGGAGTCAAAGTACATTTTCCTACTTTTCCAATTCCTTCTATTAGTTTACACTCTCCTCGTATATATCTTGTAAAAATTTTAGTTTTATAATTCAATATTTTAGAAAGCATTTAGCCTTCTTGAAAAATTGTCTCTGACATCATACAGCACTAAATATCTGTTTTCTCTCAAAAAATATTTCTAAATTAACTGCAATGTTATACAAAATACTCTTAAGTTAGTGTATCATTAATTTCAGGTAGACAAATACACTCCTCATAATCTGTATCAGCAGACAACAGTATCAACTTATCCTCATAATATTACTAAGGAAATAAATTAATACATGATAATACTCGTATTTCTAGACTATGTGCCTAGTATGAAGTCAATCCTTGTCACTCATAGACTCAACATTTTCCTCTCTAAAAAATATACCTTTATAGAAAACAAATAATATAAACAAATATTTAAAAAAATTTAATTCCTACTTAGGTCAACAAAGAAAAATTTTATTTTAATTAATTTTACTAATTACAATTAACATAAATAAAGTAAAATAACCTATGACATTAAAACAGCTGTTCAACCACATATTTTTGTTTGTTCAATACCATCCTTAATACTGTACTTATAAAACTTTTTATATTTTAGCTAACTAGACCTAAAAATAAAAAAATCAAACCAACCACTTACAAAACTACCTTTGTACTCTGTGCTATGCAAAATAAATACAAGATCAACTTTGTTTTATCATTTTTACTAACCAGTGAAATGGAAGCACAATTGCCTCCAATCCAAAAAGTCAAGACTTTTTAAAATATGAGGTAGGATTCGGTGAGATTCAAGATTCAGTCTTGAGCTAATCGTAGCAATTATTTCAACACAAACTGAACTATCAAAACTAAATAGAGCATTCTCTATGTCAACACTATTAGTATAAATAGAAAAGAGAGTTTCAGTGTTTCACTTTTGGCATGTGAGTATATTTTTAACATTACCTTATGATTCTCAATATGAATCCAAGATCCACAGAGATCACTCTGCAGTAATTCAATTTTGTGAAAACATTGAAAGCCGGCTTAAAACTATTACGAATTAACCTGAATATAAAACTTAAATCCAAAAAGATTTATGAAAAGAGTATAAATATAACTGTTTGATTGGAGATTTAAATAGAAGTACTCAGTCAGACAAAAATGCAGTTGAAAAGAGTCTGCCTCACAGTTCACCAGATTGGATACTCTAAATGTTTTTATGTCAACCATCTATAACCTAGTTGTAAGTCTTCAAGATAAATTTAACAAAATTTGTGACTATTTCTCTTTACCATTGAGATTCTTTTTCCACACTGGAAAAACATAACCTACATTTATACTTTGAAAACAAAGTATCACAAAAAGTCTTAAATTCTAAATAGGTTTTGTGATGTCAAAAGTGGCATTCTATTAACATGTCAGATCAACCAACAGAACAGATGACAATATTGGATAATTGTAACAAGCCGTTCTTCCTGACAATCACACATTTATTGTGCTTTAATAGTATTGCCAGTTAAACAAAAACATTTCAGCAAAACAGAATAGGCAAAGACTGCCAGTGAGGCCTGCTCTTATGTTGGTTCATTACCCTGTTCGCTTCAAAGCAGAGAATGTCTTTAATATAATGGCAAGGAGTAAGAAGAGGTGTATGGAGTTTTAGAAAACCTTGTTTTGTTTGAAAGTATACAATTCCCAAAGTCTTTCTTTAATAGTAATAACAAATAACAATGAAGAAAACTCAATTTTCTAAAACTTTTAAATCATGTTCTACAAACCTTATATAAGAAAAATAGCAATAAACCTCTCTTCCTTTTGTTAGAATAAAAAATGAAAATGTTATAAAATATATAGTACCAGATTTGTATACACATTTTATATTTTTTTAAATCTGATCAATAAAATGTACAAAAGAATAGTTTAGTTAGTGGATAAAGTTTTTTTTAAATACTTTACTATTTAAGAAAAACTCATGCGAGGTTATTTATAGATTATAATAGTTGTATTTATTTTGAATTAAATTATTAATAAAATGTAAATTATTTATATTTATTAAATTAAAAAACAACAAACTATAACCTTAAAATTTAATTTGTTTTACTTGTAATCCTGATATTCTAAAACATATGTATCCCTTGCACCAACTTATCAGAAGTCACTTCATCTGAGCTCCACCCCCCCCCCTCTGTCCAAAATCTTGGTTACTTGACTGGATTTGCAGCTACCTGGTGCAATTATCAACCTGCTAAATTTACAACAGCAATACTGTAACAGATTATCTTTATATAAGTTTTATAGTACACTTTATAATACCTACTAAATCTGTTTCAAATATAAAAACTGTTTTAGTTAAAATATTAACTTTTAAGAATTTTAAAAGTCTTAACCCTAGAAAGCTAATCTATCAAAAAATTACGTTAAAGCTAAACTATCGTAAAATTTACGAATGTGGAAAAAAATAAATAATAAAAATATTTTTGGATACAAATTAAAACTTTAATGAACACAATTGGATTAGTTATATCATTACAAACATGTTTGTGTGAAATTTGAATATTTACAAGTCCTCTACGCAGTTAACGCAGCACTTTCCGCGATGCTCTGCACATATTGGTTTGTTGCAGCGGCAGCAGTAGACTGTGGTCATTCTTCTCTTCATCGATGGGCAAATCCCACAAATTGTTCTTGGTGTGTTTTGAGGAAGGTCTTGGGCCCTATTTGGCACTGGAACTTTCAAGATATCGGCAATAGATTCCTTGAGTTTCCGGGTCAAAGTTGGGTATTGGAGCCGCTCTTGAAGCCAGGACTCAATAAGGCTGTGGTGAATTTCCATAGCAAATTTTCTTCTTGAAAGTGGTTTTTGTCCCCTTTTTACCAGATTTGTAACATAAATGACATAGGCATTCACTAATATAATGTTCAGGATGCCATAAAATACACACAAAGGCCGCCGTTTAGTCTTACGACTACAAGAAATCTGGTGGCACATTTGATCTAACGTGTCAACTGCTCCTTTTGTAGCATTGTAGGTTTCAATTATTTGAGGTTTTTTGGAGTCTTGATCGATGACAGGTTTTTCATGGCAGGTTGATAGTAGTAAAACCACTTTTGAGTTTTTTACTTTGTAAGAAACCATAGTTTTTTGCCCGTCAAAACAGAATATACTCGTCCCTATGGCTCTGCCCTTAGGATTTTTCATTTCAGGAGGGATTTCTCGCTTATCTCTTCTTAGTGTGCCTACTATAGTGAGTTTATATGGATCTTCTAAGAGTGAGGTTGCCAATGGAACAGACGTGAACCAATTGTCCATAGTTATATTACGATTGGATCCATGACAAGCCGTTGACAACTTCTTCACAAAGAATTCGGCTTGAGGTAAACCTTCGGTGGACATCGTTTTTCCTGTGTACGGTATAGCATCAACCATGTATTTTGTAGAATTGTCGCACATTAAAACTAACTTGAGGCCGTATTTATCAGGTTTGTTTGGAATATACATCCTGAACTTACATCTCCCACGAAATGCAAGTAGTTGTTCATCAATAGTTAAGAATGAACCAGGTTTGTAAGAACTTCGGCAGGCATTAATAAATAAATCCCAAGTTTCTCTCATAGGAGCAAAATTGTCTGTTTCCCTCCTATCAGCTCTAGTACCAGAATCATCAAAACGTAAACACTCCAACAGAAAATCAAATCTGTCACAGCTCATGGTCGCATGGTATCTCTCGCCACTGATTTCTGGGTTGAACATCTCAGAAGATGGTAGATGGTTGTCTTTTTGGGCAGCTGAAAGAATAAGTAACCCTAATAGAGCATCAAACTCAGTACCACTCATAGCACCAACAGTTTTTGTCTGAGTTTTATACTTGGTACTTCTTTCTTGGATTTTCAAGTTAGTGTAATTAACAATTTTAGATTTGATTTCGTGAGTTAAAAAAAGTCTGAAAATATTCACCGGTATTAGTTGGTTTTTTGCAGTATCAGTGCATCCAGGTGATATATGAATAATATTTCTGGCTACTGAAGATCTATTTCCGTGAGTTGTTGGTTTGTTTGTCCAACGATGTCCATCTTTCCCTCGGAGGCTAACTGTACTGCAAACTACCAAGTGTGAATCATCTGTTGAGGTTGAGGGCCTATCTGCTTTGTTACTAGGCATACCAAATTTTTGGGTGGTTGTGATAGGTTGACTGACAGGTGAAGATGTGTTAGTAGGAATTGAAATTGGTTGCATTGCTTCTGATGAGTGAGGAACAACAGGATTTAATTCAGCAGCCTTCTTTTTCCTTGCCGGTGGTAGAGGTTCTTCTTCATCCGAATTAGAAATTTCTGACAGCAATTGGTCTGCACCAGGGTTGTAGTCTGCATCGGTATCATCACTATTTATAATGTTCTCATACTCAACTTGGTTCACTTCATAATCTGATTCAGAATCATTGTGAGATTCATCACTTGCACTCTGTTGTAAGTATTTATCAATTTCACTTGCATTAAGTTTCCAACTCATTTTTTTAAACTTATTAACTTTTAAACTTAATAACTTTTTTAAACTTAGCACTAAAAATACTCAGAAAAACAAAATTCTATCACTATTCAACCAAAAACAATCCATCATGCATAGAACGGTATGCGAAAAAATCCGAACATCAAAGCTAAACTATCGTAATTTTTACGAATGACTTGTAGCTGAGCTGAAATGACAAGCCGCATCAGTACAAAACGATGACTAATGCGTAAGCATACCACAGTAAGGCACGGAACTGGTTGGGCGAGTCTATTAACGCAGAAAAAGGGGAGTAGCCAAACAAAAACAAAACGCGCTCGTAATTTTTACGATAAATTAGCTTTCTAGGGTTAAATACTTGTATATGTACAAATGTGTAACATTCGACTAACATCTACAAACAAATTCTAGTAAAACAAAATAATTATGAAAAGATATTTATAAATTTACTTCTTGCCTTAAAAACCTGGAATATTTAGGAAATAAAAACAGTAAAACAAAATAGTTAACGCAAAATCTCACCAAAAATTAGTTTTTAATAAACAAACACACTAATTCACAACAGACTAGTTTTTCAGACAATAAAATCAAATAAAAAAGTTTAATTTTCATACTAACTTTATTTTTTTATATTTAAATTATTTTCAATAATTTAATCTTCTAAGTAGATGTTTACGGATTGTTGGAGTAGGCCTTTACATAGGAATAGAGAAGGATTACAGAAATAATACGAAAAAATGAAATTACATTTAATTAGAAAGCATCTTTTTAATGAATAACATTGTATCAATTTAAAGAACATTAGTAGAAAAATTTTCATTTCTAGGAATGTCATAGACTAGGTTTCATTATTTTTCCATTTTCTTGGCAATTTCTACATCGCTGGGTGTAGATATTTAAAATATCAGTGACAGGTAAGATCAATATTCATAATTAACAAAATATTGTCCATGTTCTAAAATTTAAAAAAACAATTACTAAATATAATATACAAATACAAAAAAAAAATTCTTTAAAATATTTTAAAATGTGATATTTACCTCATAAAGTATTTAATAGAAGTACAGTAGAGTCTGGAAAATCCAAGTCCCGATATTTCCGCTAAATTTGACCGTATTACTACTTGAGCTTTTTTTTAACTATTTGAATGAAAATGATGTCAGAATTCCAAGAAATATTGCTATCAATATGGTATGCAAAGGAATTAGTCAGGCTTCCAAAAAATGTATATATGAATACAGTATGTAAAGGAAATGAGTATGGTTTCCAAGAAATGTTTGTATCAATAGTGTATGCAAGGAATGAATCAGGCTTGCAAGAAATGTTTATATCAATACGATATGCAAAGGTAATGAGTCTAGCTTCCAAGGAAGCTCTATATAAAGTTCTATAAACTTATTTAGTGCATTTTTAATTATAGTGTTAGGGTTCATTAAAGCTCCTATTTTTTTTATTCCATAGTAATATACTTCCGTGTAATCCGAGGGGGTCTCGGTCCCATCTACCTCGAATTAATGAGATCTACTGTATTATTATCCATCGTGTGCCTTTTTACATTCTATAGAAATGGCAAAAAGCTCATACAACACAGAAATATACACAAGAATACTTATTATAAGTTTACATAAATTTAAATTTTCATATTTATAAATTTTTAACTCTTCATAATAAACTCGCTATGTTTAAATGTTATAGAAATAAAACAACTGGTTGCGAGTCAAGTATTGTCATTTGTTTATTTATTTCAGCAATAGATTCGTTACCATCTTTATAATCCCAGTCGTTTTTTCGAACCAGATGTTTTATTTCTACAAAAATATAATTTTTTAAATTTTAATAAATTAGTGAATAGCGGTAAATAACTAAAGAGCTTTGTAATTTTACAAGTTGATGTAAATAATATTTTTTTAAATAAATAAATTAAGTTAGTTAATATTTTAACTTTTAATTAAGTAAATATTTACTCTTAACATCATTTTGGAACAATATGATTTCACTTATACATAGATTGAAACAAAATAATATCTTTCTTGAACTAATTCACTTTATTAAATTCAATTTTACTACAAAATTATCTTCGTGACAACAACCAACAGAAATTATCTCCACAGATAATAGATAGCCAGTTGCCATGACAATTCTTAAAGTCCAACACTAAGCAAACCATTACAGTAAAATTTCACAGACAAAGTAATGATACAAACCAATAGCTTTTTCACCATCTTAAAAATGAGTCACATTCACCTAAAAAAGATTTTACTTCAAAAAATATAACTAAATCAAACCAATTTACTTTGTCATATTAACTTTATTTTGTTATGTTAACAAAATGTTTCAACTATTTAATGTTAAGTAGCCCTTGACAAAAGGAAACACTTCTCTGGTATTTCTGCGATGTCTGACCTGCTAAATTTACAACACCAATACTGTAACAGATTATCTTTAAATACATCTTTAGAATACACTTGATTATGCCAAAAGAATCTCTTTCAAATATAATGATAGTTTTAGTTAAATTATTAATGTTTAGAAATTTTAAAAGTCTTAAATACTTGTATCTGTACATATGTGTGGTATTCAACAGACATCTGCTAAAAGTTTTAGTAACAAAAAATAACTAAAAACATTTTAAAATATTTTACACTTGCCTATAGTAGCTCTTACTTTTATAATTGTTGAGGGTGACCGTTGCGGTAGACGTGTCCCATTGGCATCTCAGACCTAACTCAGTAAGTGCTACTCTAGGGAAATATAACCTATTTACAAGTGTTTTTAGTTAAAACCTAGTAGCTCACATGAAGATGGTATCAACTAATATTAACAAAAAATAATTTTGAAAAGTAAAATAATTATAAATTAAATTCCTAACATAATAAAAACATGAAAAATTAGAAAATAGTTTCGCAATGACACTACAATATTACCTTTCTTTAAACAGTTAACCGTCTAGGTTTCAGACTTTACAACCATTGGTCTATTAATTTTATTTATTATTCTCTTTAAGAACGAGTTGATATTTTATAACTTCCAGTTTTAGAGCTATACATTTTGAGGTTTTTTTAAATTACTTCTACTTGTATCACATGACAAATAAACCACTACTTACTGATATTTTTCAGCAGACTGTATTAGGATGTACTCTATGAACAATAACACCACAGACTCACAGTAATACAACACACCTGAGCAACAGTTTTGTCTGTGTCTGACAGCATTGAATAATCCACTGATCTAGTGTGAAACACGTCTGCTGAAACATATCACTAAGTAGTGGTTTTTTGACCAAGTGATACCAGTAGTAATTTTTTATGTTTTGTTTCTGTGTTGTTTAAAATTGTGATTCGACTTCCAAACAATTGCGATTCAAAACTTTCATTTATCATCACTTCCTATGTGGATTGAAAATAGAGAGTCTGGAAACCATTGTTTTCAAAATAAAAAAACTGTGTAAAATTGTCCATAAAAATGATGTCAGCATGCATACTAAAAACCACCTGAAAAAAACAAAGCTTTGGTTACTTCCAAATGACTCTCATAGAACAAAAGTATAAAATCATTCTAACATTACCTACTACCTTAAAATTAACAAAGGTCAAACCAATAACAGAAAACCTTTATTTATATCAACATTTTTTAATGTCATTTTTATAAAAATACAGAATACATGTAACTTAAATATAACTACAAAAATGTTTTGTTAGCGAGATATACGTAGCAAAAAACTCAATCCTGATTCCAGATTAATCCAAGAGATACGGTCTCAGGCTTTTATTTTTAGGAATATTCAGGTCAAAACCAAATATATTCGTAAAATTTATCTGTCAAATTAAAACCCAAGAAATTCAGTAAGGTTTCACATGGTTTCAACATGTATTGAAATGAATGTTCTTTTTATTAACTGTAAACAGCACCTGAAAATGTAGTTCCAACTACAAAAAAATGATCCACAATATAAAAATAATTACAAACACTTTTGAAAATACATCAACCATAACAATATATACATGCAATATGTTTTTAAAGTCACTGAGTAAAACTAATTTTGTAATACAATAAAAATATTGGAAAATCCCAATACCACAAAAATAATAAAAAATATAGGTATTTACACGTAAGCTGGCACTTGACCGATGGTATGTACTTGTCTAGATAAAAAACTTTTCTGCCATCATGAGGGTTGCATCAATTGTCCTCGCGGCTCTTGTGTAGATGAAATACGTAAGTGATATATGTCTACATCCATGGAAATATTCGCAGAACGTCTTTGCCTAATCTCCACCCACTCCTGCCTATACTGTCGTGCCAAGGCCAAATGCCAGCCTACGTGTCAACACCTAAATCTAGTCACTAAACACTTGTAAATATTTGCAAACTTGTCTATAGTAGCACTTACTTATATTTGTTGAGGATGGCCGCTTTGGGAGATGTGTCCCATTGTCAACTCCAACCGTAATCTAGAATACAATAAATTAGGATCAAGACTAATGACTTATAATCTTTGTCAGTCTAGTTTGTAATTAATTGTATTCTAGATTGTAATGTTGTAATAAGACCAACTGATGATGATGATGATGACATATACATTAAGGTCATCGAAATGTACATGAGTTTAATATTAGGTAGCTCGTAATATTAGTTATGTTTTATTATTTTTGTGGTATTGGGGCTTTTTACAATATTTTTATTGAAATATATTGTACCACTGTGCTCTTGATAATGTATACTATTTTTGTAATATCTAAAGAGATAATGATTTTACAACAAGAAGAACAACACAAAACATTACAATATTTTATCAACAAAATTACTATCTCAGATTTTTAATGGTTGTGTGTATAGAAACAACCCTTGTACTTGTAATAAGATTCAGTCTCACAACAGACTAGCTCTCTTCCCAGAATTCAGATTCCGTATAGTTCATAACAACATTCCTGTAGTATGAACTGTCAGTTGCTTGTCTCCTGACATAAATTTTTCTGCTCCCTATTGGTTGAAGGTGACGAAAGTTGTCTTCCAAATGCTCTGAGTGTGCTGTTGTTAATGCTCTAAACCTGATCATCTGCAATAAAAAACACACAATGTAAAGACTTTTATAAATATTAAGAGTTTGAGTAACTATTTCATATGTATTCCAAACAATGTGTGGGAGAGTGATTTGTATCACTTGGAATTTCTTCATAAGGTTGTAGGTAATGTGTTGTTTCTTTTTTGCTAGTGTGCAAGAAAACAGTGCAAAACAGTGTGAATGGAGTCCTCCATGTCATGTTGTAACAAAATTTTACACAGCCTGTAATGAAGCCAAAAATTTTAATAAATTATAATTAATGACTATCTGTTTCCTAAAACTTTTGATTCTAATTTTGATTCTAAAATGTTTCTTCTATTTCTCGAACCTTTTAATTTAGTAAACATCTTGACCATATGGAGAAGCCTTTTGAAAGTTCCGTTTTAATGTAATAGGCTAAACAAAAGGTTCATCCTTGATTTATTAATACGAATTTCTGAAAGAAAACCAATGAGATAAAAGTGACAAACAAACAGGCCATACTTGCTTCCGATTATCTTTGTTGTTGTGTCATAAATAATAATAATAATAATAACACTTTTGTTATCTCAAATCGGGTTTTGCTTAGTCGTTTAAACCATTCAAAGCAACTAATACATAAATAAGACATAGTTGATAATTAATAATTTTTATAATAAATTACACCGCACACAGTTATAATTCTGTTTTAACAGTTGTAAAAACAAGAAATGGAACCAGGATTATAATCAATGGGGAATCAAGTATCAACAATTGCTCGATACCAATAGAGTCGACAATTCTAGAAATTGAGAATTGGATTCGGCCCATTCCGAATCATAATAAAAATATAGGACTTCTTAACATCTTTGTCATGATCATTTTATCTGCACATACAACCCTGATATCCTATATTTTTTTTTACATTTTATAGATATTATCCTCAATGTTTGTATTTTGTAAAATATTGAAATGATTTCTGAAGTATTTTACAACAGCCTATGGAAATACTATAAATTTCCTAACCTCACTTCTGATATAGGAAAACAGTCAAAACCAAAATTGTCCCCATGTTTGCAATGAACAACCTTGAGCTAGCTAACACTATAAGATGATGTGCTGAAATATATTACAGAATCCTTCAAAACTTGTTAAAACTTTTGGTTAGTAAAATGTACTTTTTGTATGAAGTTTATAATATTATATTCGGGGTGTCTTGTTTAGCTCTCATACTCAATGTCTAAAATTAAAAACAGTAAAATAAAAATTCATATTTTTTTATTTGATTTGCTTAAAAATTGTAACAGTTTTCAACAATGGTAATAATTAAAAATCTTTAAAATAAATAAATAAAAGTGTTTGGAAAGTTGAGAAATCACTTATGATACATGTAACTGGGACGAAACAATGCAGTTTATAAAAAAATAATTTATATACTTCCTGTAATAAATTTAATACAATTTTATATATAACTTTGAATTTGATCTTTATACTGGCATATTACAGCATAAACATTTTTAAATGTCTGGTCTGTTTTTTATGATTTAAGAGCGGCTTGAATAGAGAAAAGGATATTAACAAATTAAGGGTAATAGGTTTCATTTAAGGCCAAACATTTCAAGAAACATTAATCTAAAAAATTGGTAGCAGATGACAGAGTATAGAAGAAGTAGGGATGGTCAATCCAGTGATTTTAACGGATCGGTGATTTTAGTGACAGCGAAGAACAACACAAAACATTACAATAGTTTATCAACAAAATTACTATCTCAGATTTTTAATGGTTGTGTGTATAGAAACAACCCTTGTACTTGTAATAAGCTTGGATCACTGACTTTTACCGGTGACAAGGAATACTGAGACAGATATGTATGTGCCAACAACAGGCAGGCATACCACAGTGGTGTCGAAAAACAGTGCCGCTGACATTATTATTAGGAAGTTACAACACATACACTGGGGTAATAAATTATATAATCTTATATAAAACTACAAAATAACAGTTTATTTACAACATAGGTTTTAATTACAAAATATAATTTATTTGCAGTATTGGATTTGTATTAACAGAAAGGGTTTTTCAGACCTTATCAAGATTTAACTGAGTTCTTCTGTCATTTAAAATGTAACCTCCTTTAGAGAATTGTCGCTCACAAGGTACGGATGTGGCCAGTCCACAAAAATATTATTTCACTAGTTTGCATAAATTAGGATAATTATAGGAGTTCAAACCTTGCTTTTCTCATTTTCGAAAAGCTCATTTAATTTAAAAATAAACTCATACGGAATTAAGAACAAACTCATAGCGTCTACGGCACACAACCTGTTACTGTCTATAAATCAGACACAAATCGCCTGCTTCCACACGACGTAAATGATTAGAACCAGTGACAGCGACAAATCAACCAATGACAGCCTCTGTAAAATATCAGTAACTATAAATTCAGAGTAAATTTTGTAATTGTCAATTGACCTTCTAATGTTATCATGCAGTAAAGATGGGGGGGGGGGGGGTTTGACGAGAATACAAAGCCAACTGCAAAGTGCTTTACAATGTAAGGTTCTTCTGAGTTTCCTTAAACAATAATAAAATAATACCATTATGCACATCTGCTGCTATTGCTTACAGTTGATGGTAGTCAAACCCTTTCACTTTCTCTTATTTGTTTCCTACTTGTGAAGGCACAACATGTTTATACAACTGGATGCTAAAATATTTATTATAATTTTTTCACACTCTTCAAAGACTACCAAGACTAAATTCAATAATAATGTCCAATGACTAATTTAACAATCACCTTAACCTCAAACACTCACACAAAATCATTTTCAGAGTCTAAATAAAAATTTGTGTAGTAATAATTTATCTTTTGTCATTTTTATGTTAATAAGGAAAAAAATGAATTTATTAACCCATTGCTGATATAATTACATGGGCCCCACGGGCACTAATGCTATAAATTAATTCATCCCATCAATTGAGTTGTATTTTGCTACAAAAATATTCTCACTCATAAAGCACTAAATATTATATTTTTTACATTGGTGAAAGTTTTATATTTGTTATTTAGTACCTTAGTATATTATTATTGATTTTAGTTGTACCTTAGTTTTTTAATTGATTTATGTGTATTATTAATTAGTAAAACAAATTAAAATTAATGGTTTGAAGTTTGTTCACATTCTAGACTGTCACTAATATTGTGCATTCCATATGTATACAAGAATACACTAATTACAGGAGCTACTGACTGACACTGAGTGAAAGCTATACTGAGCTTCTCACTCCAGTTGACATAAACACTGCTCAAGCATTTTGTTATGTTTAGATATCTGACAGAAGGTCAATAGGATATAAATATCTTTCTTTATATATGCTATAAGTTACAAGAGTTGATAAATATCCCTTAGAAAGCACACACTACTAGTCTTCTGCATGACATATCAGAAAATAAACTCTGTTGGAGCAAACAAATCAATCATAAAATGATAACTTTCATAACTAGCTCAGCAGTCTTTATACCCGCTACTAATAAATTGTCATGATTATCTGATCTAGACAGAGTTAAACAGTCTGCAATGGGTTAAACAGTAACATTTGACATTTCAAAAATACTACTTTACCCAAATATATATAATCATTGAAAATTAATTTTGGTTTTTAATACTTTTACCCCATTATTAACATAATTCATGCTCTCTTCCTAAATTTAAATCTGGATTACAAATAATTTTACTTTATTTAAAAATGCAGACTATTAAGATTTAAATTAATAACGAAAAATGCTTACTTGGTTGTATGAAACAGGCAATGGATCGGGGAATATAATCCATGTAACAGATTCTGAACAAGGAGGCGTTGTCAAAGAACCTCTGTAGGTGTAGAACACATCAGTAGTTTTTGGAATTAAGGAAGCCAGGGTTAACGATTCATGCATATATACAGTGCTGCCTTCTGGTGTTAAGATTTGAAGCTCTTTTAAAATTGGCTGCAAATCTGAATTGTCTTTTTCTCTAATCTATAAATAAAAAACATAAATTGGTAACTAGTATTAATTTTTCTAGCAAAAATATGTTATTAATAAGCTATAAATAACGAATCAAGCAACAATACCTGATACATAAAATTAATGTCTGATTGCTTGTTCCTAATTGTTCCTAAACCACTCATCTGATTTTAATAAAATTTTGGTTATTGTGCAATGCTTGTGAAAGTTTCTGAATTATTGTAAGCATTTTACAATAGTTGGTGTGCTACTTGTTCAATGTTTCTTTGCTTGTCTTGTGGTGCTATAACATTCATCCAACTGAGAAGATATATTGGTGAGTTGTTATATGCACATTTGTAAAGGTTTCCAAATTACTACAACAGTTTTACAATAGGTATTGTAGTAATAAGAAGATGGAATAAAGGAAGGAACATGGGTAAACGCATCGGGGAAGAAACGTAGCCTGGACACAGTATAAAGTATATAAAGTTTATAGATATAAATGTGGGTCTTTAAACTGTGAGAATCATTCTAAGAAATATGTGTATTTCATAAAGTTTAGCAGCAGTTTGTGTTTTCAGTGTTTGAGTGTAAAGTTTGACAGAATTGAACTAGATTAAAACTAACAGCGACATTTCAATTCACGTGTCTGCCTTAGAAAGAGATAATTTTTTTTATGGCATTAGATAGTATTTCATAAAGGAATCGGCAGAGAGAGTGAATGGTTTTTGATCTGTACATCACAACAATGCAAGTTTGGAGAACAGGTTTATTGACTTTCATTCCCTCGCTCAATGCCATCACAGTTGCAATGGAGTCATGGAACGCACAACATCATGCTTTTGTAACTGTTATTCAGTAGTCAAAACCCAGCGTTTGTTTCGTACAAAAACATGGTACTGTTCCAAGTAACAACGCAATAATGCGTTGGGTTAAAAATTTTAGATAATCACCCTTATCTTTAAAACGGAAACCTAAAGGCTGTCCACGTAGCTTTTGTACCCTGAAAACACTGAAGCTTTACGAGTGTCAGTAGCCAGAAGTCCACATCCCCCTGCCACACATTACGCAGCTGTAGTAGGAAGTGTGCGTAGAATTTTGTGTTTAGATCTTTATTTTCATCTGTATAAAATCGTAACTGTTCAAGAACTGAGACAACATGATTTCCACAACCAAAGAGAGTGTGCACAGTCAATTCTGAACATTTTAACTGAAGACTTATTACTCATAATATCAGATGAGGCCCATTTTCACCTATCTATTTGTGTTAATAAGCAACATTTGTAGTACTGGGCAGCACAAAATCCACATAGCCTACACAAAAAAACAACTTCATTGTGAATGTGTATCAGTTTGGTGCTCAGTAGCTGAAATCGGATTGATAGGTCCATATTTTTACGAAGAGAACAGCCGAAGATATTTGATTACTTCAAGTCGTTATGTCAAAATGCTACTTAATTTCCTTGCACCAGAGTTACAACATGCTCTATACTACAAATGTTTAGTTTCAACAAGATGAGGCTACTTCTCACTCTGCAAGAGTGTCAATGAATGCGTTACGAGAAATGTTTCCAGAGCGAGTGATTTCAAGAAATGGTGACCTTTCCTGGCCTGCTCACTCCCCAGATCTTTCGGCGTGTAACTTTTTCATATTTGTTGAATCCATCTTTACGTGAGTACTAGTTTTCACTAAACAATTATAAATATTTATAAATTTACCTATAGTAGCACTTACTTATATTTGTTGAGGACGGCCGTTTCGGGTGATGTGTCCCATTGTCAACTAAGACCGTAACTCGATGGTTGATGCTTGGCTTGCAATATTCATATTTGTTGATTCCATCTTCACGTGAGCTACTAGTTTTCACTAAACAATTATAAATATTTATAAACTGGCCTATAGTAGCACTTACTTGTATTTGTTGAGGATGGCTGTTTCGGGAGATGTGTCTCATTGTCAACTCAGACTCACGTTACTCAGTTACGGTCTGAGTTGACAATGGGACACATCTCTTGAAACGG
Organism: Prosapia bicincta; assembly: GCA_036971475.1. Lineage (NCBI taxonomy): Eukaryota > Metazoa > Arthropoda > Insecta > Hemiptera > Cercopidae > Prosapia > Prosapia bicincta. The sequence goes on from JBAIZL010000002.1 coordinate 386,146,957, forward strand.
CCGCTCTCAACAAATATAAGTAAGTACTACTATAGGCCAGTTTATAAACATTTATAATTGTTTAGTAACTTTTTCCTCTAGGGTTGTTTGAAATCGAAAGTGTATGTCAGAAGGCCACGAACAACTGAAGATCTTAAGTTAGAAATTCACAATGAAATATCTGCGACACTGAACAACATAATTGTGAAGGTAATGGATAATTTCCAGCTATGATTACATGAATGCGTGCAGATTAAGAGTCGTTGTTTGACTGACATTATTTTTAAAATAAAATAAGTGAATTTTATAATTTAAGTGCTTTAATTGAAAATGGTGTTTCAAATCTTTTATTAATTTATTTAAATATTTTATTTCTGATTAGTTCTATTTATTTTAAAACCAACCACTATTTCTGCCGGTCCCTATTTTTACTGTATTTTACTTTACTGTCCGTATTTTTACTTTAATAACATTTGTTTTACAATAGATATAATTGACAATTAAGAAGGAAATTGTTTCCTAATTGAACATTTCGCACAATAAAAATAGTTTATTTAAGTTTTCCGCAATAAAAAGTGTTTTTTTAAAAAAAATATATCTTCTTAAAACAAATTACAAAAGGACAAATATATAATATAAATAACTCTGTGTCAGATAAACACACAGGTATAAATATACCTGGAAGAAGAATGCCAGTACAACGAGACCATCTTCGTGTTTCAGAGCTTCTTGCACTGTGTCATACTTCTCATTTCGGTGAATTATATGCATTTCCATTGCAAACCTGAAGAACGATAATCAGTAAATAAAATTATACAAAACAAATTTCAAATGTTAACTAAGAATAATGTATTATTGCCTTGTATATCAATCATGTAATACATAATACATACACATTTGGGTAAAGTTCATTCTTATATCATACTTAATACTTGTCTTCTCCGTGACTCACACCACTGACCTAGCACAAAACATGTCTGCTGAGAAATATCAGGAAGTAGTGGTTCTTCGCCAAGTGATACCAAAAGTGTAATTTATAAGAAAAACCTCAAGATATACAACACAAAAACTGCAAGTTTTAAAATTATGTTTGCACTATTTGTTTGTTACTAAAATTAAGTTTTGTAATGATAAAATTATTACATAGGTTTATAATTTAAAATTGATCTCTTTAAGTTATCTTCTCTATCCTGATTCTTGTAATAAGAAAAACCTCTATATTTTGACAAAAGATAATTTGGCCACAGAAAATGCCAGAGTGTACAACATAATAAGAGTTTGTAAACAGATTGCATCTCAAAGGTACACTTTGGAGTAGATCAGGGGTTCCCAACCCGTGCTATGCAGGAAGATTTCAGGTGGTATGTGTTAAGTGGCTTTGTCCCACAAATACAGGAGAAGTATGTCTCAGAATTTTCTACACTATCATCATTTTTGGAAGAAAATGATATATCTCCTAAGCCAGTTGTATTTGTTAACATAATTCTGCACTTTGAAGCTCTTCAAAAAAGTTTTAATAAACATTTCTTCGAAGATTATTGAAAACTTGATTAGATCAGAAATCCTTTGATCCAGAGTTGGAACTGCCTACACTGGAAGAAAATTTTAATGATTTAACAGAAGATGTTTTTAAAGAGAAATCAGTAATAGACTTCTGGATCAGGTGTAAATCTGAGTATCCAATGTTCTTCTGGAAAGCTGTGCTGTTTTTGATGGCATTTGTCACTAGTTACTTGTGTGAGAGATGTTTTTTTGAACTGTTATGTAAAACATAAATATAGAAAGAAACTAACAAATGTTGAAGAGGACTTTGGGTATATTAAGTTCAATTACTCCTGTAAATGAGTCTTTACTCACAGACAAACAGCAATAGCAAAATACACATTGACCTATGTTGATTTGTTGGTTTTTAGGCTGTTTATTTGTAGCAATCATAAGTTATGTTTTTGTATAGATATAAGTATTAAATAAAACTGTAATGCGCATAATTGTTTTATTTTTTTATTGTCTTAATGTTAATGAAAACTAATGGAAAAGTGAATCAATAATTAAATATAATTAAAATTTTATAACTTAGTTAAAAAAATAAAATAAATAGTGAACACGTTTCTAATAGAAAATGCCTATGTAAAAAAAAATAGGATCACAGGTCGGTTCGTACCACCCAGACCACCTAGTGGTAGTGGTACTCCTAAATCTTCAAAAATCTTCAGGTGGTACACAGTTGCTAGAACATTGGGAACCCCTGGTGTAGATTATTACTTGGTTACATTAAATATAACGTGACTGTAATTAAAGAACAATTTTGACTTTATAACCAATGTAATCACTTATGCAATAACTTCTAGGAAATTACCCAACATTAAGACAATGAAGTTTAAAAATTTGGTAAAAGTATTGTAACACTAATTATTATGATAATAGATATGAATATTAAAGTTATATATTACATAATTAATAGTTAACCTGCAAAGTTATGTGCATTCTAATTGTTTTAATACGAGGAATGTTTCAAGGAAGACACTTTTTAGGAAAAATACAAATAAGAATTTATTATTAAATAAATTTAAAATATAAACAAACAATGAACAAAAGAAAATTATAAACTAATTACACTTGTTTTAAAATATTTAATCTCTTTGATTATGAAGTTAACCACTTTGAACAATTGTACCATTAATGAATTTGTGGTATAGAAATGAAATATCTACTAGTAAGGTTGTTTCATTAATTCAACGTATTATACATGTTATAAATCTAAAAATTGGTAATTGAAAAATAGAATTCATAACACGACGTGGCTTAATCACTTATTTATAATAATTGGATAGTAACACAAAATTTTGAATTTTCACTATTTAAGCAACCTAAACATTTAACAACATTAAACTTTATTTATATGAATTCAATTTTGAAGAAAAAGATTGTACCAATTTATTTTATCACTTAGGTGGAAAACGTATGTAGAGTTGATCATTTCTGTTTATCCCTTCTGCCATGTTCCTGTTTAGATTGGCCTAGATTTATCATTGTGAGATGTAATTAATTAGATTATTTAACACTCCAGTACCCACGCCTATTATCCTGACGTGAGTGCTCGCGTGGGGTCTTTTTCGACCCCACTCAGTATTCCGATCTTCTCGCAAATATAATGGAACTGGTTCTTCATTTATGAGAATAATATTTCCCAACATAGTATTGCAATGACTCGGTGAAATTTTATAGTTATTACCTGATACCAGGCTTGCTACGCTCGCCTTAACTTACTCGAAAGAGTCTCTGTTCCTGAACCACCATTGTGGGCGATAAATTCATACAGTCATTCAAAACACGACAAAATGTGATAATTATTCGGTCAGTAGTATCGACTAGTAACAATATAATGAATAACTAGGGAACAAGGTAAGGATCGTTTTGGAAATACAATTAGTCTATTTGAATCAAATAGTTTTCATTTATTCAAATCATATCCTTATAAATTGTTTCCTGATCAAATAATTTCACTAATAAAAACCAAAAAAAAAAAACAAAAACAAGATTAGTATTGATTGTTCAAAAAAACATCCCTCTCAAACAGTTTTTTGATGACTGGGGCACTTGCATTTTAGCTGTAGTATTCTAGGACTAGTGTCCATACTCGCCCGACGGTGAACATCTGGCTTCAGTAACGCGATTGCTAGTGTGGTGAGCTATTCCTGTCTGACAATACTATTGAAATGGGTGTTTGCGTGGAAAATGCTTATTGCATTCACAACGCGTTTATCAAATGAAAAAAAGTGTCAATTGCCATTTTCTGGAATTCCTACTAATATCATATTCATGACACATCTTATCGAGTATATCAAAGCTGAATTTCGTGTTATTATAGTCTGTTATTATAATAAATTTCCTCTCATTCGTTGTTGTTATGATCATTCTCGTTATAATTATCACCATCATCCAGCTCATCCCTCCCGGAAAGACTCAGTCCTCTTCTGCTTCGTCAGGATCATCAGATCCCAATATCTCCTAATTATCACTCATTGTTTTGTCAAACCAAATGTGTAATTGTCTTTGATCGCGTTCTAATCATACTTGTAAACGTTCCCGATCACGTCCCGACATTGCACAGGTTAAAATAAAGAACTAAAAAAATAACTTGTTGAAACAATTAGTAACGAGAGTAGACGTGTGGGGTCCTCCAGTCACCCAAGTAGTGCAGCTTTCCGCTCAAACGTTTCTAACTCAACTATATGGAGACAAGGGAAGCTGACATAGACACTAGCTTACTCAGAAATAGTGAGGGAGAAGCTACTGAGACTGTCAAGGTCATGCAGTGACGCAAAACAAAAACAAACACAAAACAAAACGTCTGGGGTCCCAGGAGACCCCACGCAACTACTGAAGTGTTAAAGCAAAAATAAAAACAATTCCTTAAGTACTCTTTTTAAACACTTGAAAGAATGTTTACATAAAAAAATGTTTAACTAAACATTGCCTCCATTTTAAAAGGAACTTCTATAGATAAATTTTCCATAACCCCCTCTCCCTTGAATTTAATTTATTTTTAAAACTAATCTTCTCACTCAGACAGCTCATGGTGAAGTGGGGCGATAATTATAAATACACGGCAACTATTAACCTTCTGTGAATTTCAGGCCTGTAGAAATCTGACATCTTTACCATTTTTTACATATATTATTTATGAACAAATTCACAATTTAAAAAATTTTTAAATAACTGTTCCAATTGGTTTTCAAATGCTTGTAAACAATATTATTATTAATTTATTGACTAAAATAATGTTACAGTATGAGATGGTCTTATCAAATTACTAAAATTTATTTCTATGTTTTAAAGAAAGAACTGGTAACTGAGCTACTATTTTAGACAACTAGACTAGTTGTAGGTTAGAGTTTGTAGTAGTAACACTCACTGATGATGATGACTTTGTCATTGAAACGCATATGGGTAAATAAATGATTAATTTGTGAGTTTTGTGTATGTTTTTATTTGTTTTTAACATAACCTCACAAACTAAGCTCAAAGAATATTTGTTTTTGCTATGGTTATTAAATAGTCATCAACCAAGAACCAAGAAGTAAATACTGATTTCATAGTGTAATTGAATAATGTAAAAATAGGTTCCTTTTGATTGGTAAATGGTATTATAATAACAGCCCAGTTTCATTTAAATTTAATCTGTTCAACAAAATTAACAAAATTTTAGGCGAGAGTTGGCACACTTAGCTTTGGCACGCCTTTTGTAATAAACTCCATATGTTTATGAGAATAATGTATGTTTTCTCAATAATATGGAGAAAATTATACTTTAGTCCGAACAACACATTACAACAAACCCATACTAAGACTTACATTTACAATGGTTTTAACTCAAAGCATTAAAATATTACAATACTTATAATTTTCCTATTAACCCTTTGTATGGGATAAGCGGAATATTTTGCCAATCCTAAATATCAGTTCACATTTTTAAGCAGAATATTTCACTATTGGTTCTAAAAAAACCATTATACCAAGTAAAATTTAGAAAAAATGCCAATAGAATGCGTTAGAATGTTTCTTTAGTGTTTGGGGATCATGTTGTTAATTGTATTACACATTTCAGCTGTTGGCAGACATGATCAGTTGAGTTTTGATTAGATGTGTCTCCTATTAGATATGAGGACTCAGCCTGTACATGGCAAGCAGGTATATTTTTGCTTGCCGACACGGCAGCAAGCAATTGAAGTTTTTTATTTACTTATTGACCTATATAATTATTTTATGTAATGCATACTTTTTTTATTCCCTTTTTAAACCTATTGGTTATTATTATGATTATTCTTGTAAATAATAAACCGTCTAACCATTCTTGGCCGTAATTTTGAAAATTTTCTAACGTTATGTTAATGATCATTAATAATACAGTTTTTTAAACCACGAGTGTTTTTAACTAATACCAAACCTATAAAACCAAAACATATAACTATTTTATTTTGAAAAAAAATTGATGCATTAAATTAAGCACTTGAGTGAAATTTGCAATTCCTTACGTAGTGTACAAAGGGTTAAATTATATATGTTACAAAAAATATAATTAGAATTCCTTTTCTTGAGTTTTTTTTTGTGGTTGGTCTTGAGAGTTACTTTTTGATACTCTACCAGCTCGAAGTTTTCTTGCGTTAAATATTTATGTTTTAAGATGAACATTATGTTCTAAGATGTTCTTTTTTTTGCTCCCTCTCAACTGTTTGTACTCTCACATAAAAAAATTACTTTATCAAGGACATGTGCACTTTGAAATATATTTATCTCACAACTAGACCTTTATGGTTTAATAGACTTGTACGTAGAAAACAAAGTCTTTGAGTTGATTTTTAGTATTTACCTTTAAACATGTATGCATCTTTGTAACATTTCTCAGAAAGGTAAAGTCTTTGTATTGTGTAACAGCTGGCATAGAAAGAGTACAAGGTTCACCAGTAATCTTCTCCTGCAGGGTTTTCACAAAGTATATTTTCCCCTGCATGACAATGTTTAAATTTGTTATATTTCTGTAAAAATTCCTTGCCCTTTCTCCACTCTTTGTTTATTGTTAACCACAATATACTCTTTATTCACATGTTACAATAATCTGGTAAAACATTGTTTTTCAAAACAAAATTGACAAAGTACATTTTGCCCCTGTAGTCATTAATGCTTACTAAGTGCTCACTTATTCTGTTTGAGTAGCACAAAAGATTTAATAAACTTAAGTTAAACTTACATAATTTAACCAGTTATTATATTGGGTTTATCACACCTTTAATATTTAAATGTTCTAAGAGACAACAGGTAAAATTTTCCTCTCTCCCATGTATGGCAACCAGAAAGAACACTGTTCTGCAGGTTAACAAATAGCATCTGGTTTGGTTTCCCTCAACACAATTTTTTTACATATTAACTTAGAATAAGTTAGTATCATAAGTTAGTCTAAACTAAATAAATTTTAATTACCACAAAGCCTAATAGATTACCAATAGTTAATCCTTTTCCAAACCACAATGTAATAATAAAATTTGTCTCTTAAAGGCAAGATAATACAGTTTTCTCTATAAACTTACCTGACACTGTTGATGACATGTTCACTGCCACGATTATTACGTTTGCCCCAATGATAATGTAAGCTCTCAAGATGATATTTGTTTGGCAGTAAACCACCAAATATTTGGGCTGTGTTAACCTGTATTGGTACTCGGTACGGTTTAATCTCCACTGAAATTATAACAACAGATGTAAAATATTTTATTTATAATAAGATATTGGTTTACACAAACAAGCTTGTCTCTTGTAATATAATTTTAAAAAAATAATATCTATAAAAACACAATAATTAATTTTATAGGAAAATTTATAACTTTTTAAAACAATAATTCATTCTAGATAAATCTGTATGTAGTATATCTGATCAACAAACAAATTAAAATTGTTATGTATACTTATCTTTAGAACTTATCATTTCTCCAAAACATTTAAAATTAATAAAACAAACTGTTACAACTAAAAAATTAATACCTTCTTGAAGTGTCATTTAGATATTAAAATAGAATGTTATGAGAGGTGTTAGAGCCCAAGTGATAAGTAAACAAGTTATGCACAATACAGAAAGTAATGGCAGTCATATATAATTGGCACTAAGGGACTGATTATGCATTTGTTATTTACGATATGATTAGGTTGTAAATACATGTTTAAGATAAAAACCACAATTTCGGCAACAACCATGAAGTTGTGGAGTAATAGAGATTAAAGCATGAACATAATCCTCTTCTGGTCTGGGACATAGGGAAGGTAATGTGAAAGGGCTTATTTGTGAAAGTTCAAAACCCCCTGAGGTAGATATACCCTCTATTGTACCAGCTGTACCATATAAATGGTGATGAATAACAACAAACAGGCTGAATTGAAAAAAAATTTGGTTCTAGCACTCGGAGGAGTGCTGACAAAGTGAAAACATATATAGCAACGACTACAGAAATTCTGAATAAAAAAAAAATTTAATCTTGCTTATTGAGAAAGTACCTAAACATGTGTTATAATATAAGAAACAATAATACAGAATTTTTACATTTAACACCAAAATTTGAACTAAAAATAACAAATTGAGAGTTAAGAGTTTTGCAAAATTTTCAATGAAATCACCAAAAATATAAATTTCTACATTTTTGATTTAATATTTATATTTATTTGGGGAATTATTTTAATAAAGACTGTTATTTACTGTAGTTAATATTAACATAATGTAGGTAATAAAAAAACATTTATTAGATGTTTAACTAAATACAATTTTTTTTAAACAAATTAATTTGAAATTGGTTCTTAAAAATTATCAAACAAACCTAAGAATGTTTTCATTTAAAAAATTTGATTAAAAATTCATAACTCATTATAATTGCTATATATTCAATTAGTTGTATTGAGATTTATCAATATTTGAATATATTAATAGATTTATTAACTGATCAAAACTATCTGATAATAACCTTTTCCTTAACAATGTTCAATAAATAATGTAACATAACCTGAGTGTAAAACAGCTATTCTACAACATAACCTATAACATGAAATCAGCTTTTGCATTAAATTACATGTTATCATTTAATGCACTTTGAGGTGACTTAGCCTAACCAGACGCTGTTGCGAATTTGTATGTTTATGTTTATCCAATAACTTTTTGTAGGCATCCCTGTAGAAGTTTTCACTTCAAAATTAAGGCATTCAGCCAGTATGACTGTTTTTGCCCACAAAAGATAAGAAATGTTTGTGAATATAGGGAGGTAGGTTTAAGTAGGGACAAACAATAACATGGTATAAGATATAGGGGATATTATAGCATCACAGTAGGTCAAGCCCTCAAAGTAGATCTACCCGTTATAAAGAGGTGTCTAGCAGTTACATCCAGTTATGCTGAAAATACGTAGGATTAAGGAGACGAGTATCTCTCAGTGTGTGTAATAAGACAATATAATAGCTGATTAATTTAATGTTGCTACCCTGATATAGAATTGCTTTCTAATGTAGTAAAAGACCGCTATAGGAAGTGAAGGAATCCATATAGATCGGATTTAGGTAAGATATGGCATATAATGCTATTCAATAGAAAATACATAGATCTGGAGTAAATCTGTTCATTAAAGAGGCAATAAGCACCTACTATCTAGTATTAAATACAAGCAATGAAAAAATTCTAATAATACAGTCATGTAAAATTATACAATTCAAAATATAACTGTATTTTGTGTGATTATTTGATACAATGAAAAAACATTGTAAAAGGTTTCTTTTTATAATGACAATTTTTGATCAGTGATGTCTCCATAAGAGAAACAATAACCTAACCATAAAATCAATCATAGAACAAAAGAAATAACAAAGTAAACAAAAAAAATTAAATTTAAAATTATGTTTCAAAAAAGATATAAAGAATAATTTCTTCATTAAATCACTTACCCGAATGGCCATTGTTGGTTATACTTATTGGCCTTGGCAGTAGATTGTGATAGCCTACAAGTTCTAATGCAGGAATTGCTAGTGGAATAGCGTCCTGTGTATCTATGTGTATAGGTGACTGATGCCTGCCCGCACATGCGGCATTAGTCCTAGACCAGTTTCTTTGTACTAAAACAGTTACAGTACTTATTTAGAAGTATTCAAGACTATTAAAATAATTAAAAATATACTTTTAAACGATTTAAAAATATTTTAACAATTCAATATAACATGTCAACAAGTCTTATATTCTAGAAAAAGCAAATCAAATTATTGAATAAGTTATTTGATTAAGTTAACATAATAGCACTATTAAAAATAGAAGTCAAAATTCAAGGGACTTTTTCCTCATCATAGCAATGATGAACATTCAGCAATTCTGCTATAACCCATTAAATGTCAGTGTCTGCACTGACAACTACATCCCGTGATAGGAGTCAAAATTGCAATAAGGCTGGAATGGCAAATGCAGTCATCTACCATCGATACAAGCTCTCTATTTAGTGCCAGCAGTAGCTTTCACCTGCACTAAACATATGAACTGCAACGTTCATAATACGTTAGATATAGAAATCTAACTGTATAGTATCAAACATTATTACAGATCTATAACTTATTACATAGCCATATAATATGTAGATTCTACCCATTTGTTGAAGTACTTTGAAAATTCTACTTTAAATTAAATTTTTATGGCATTAAGTATGAAAAGTATTAAGTATGCCAAATCTTGAGCTTTTTTAGAATTGTTCCCATCTTTCTTTTTACATGAATGGTAGGTTTTTGAAGAAGTTTCAATTCACTTTTATCATAAGGCTAAGTTTTCTTATGACCTACTGGGCTTGTAATCTGAAACATCGTGTTTATAACTTAACAGTATATTGTATTTAAATACACGTATATATTTTAACAAAAAATTTAATATTATTCCGTATTACAAAAAAATTAATATAATTAATAAAAACATAAACAACAAGCATAAATTAAATAAGTATATATTGTATTACATATATTAGCAAGAAATGTATTATTAGTTATTATTATTCTTTACTATGAAAAAATAATAAAAAAATAAAAACATAAAACAAGCAGAAAAATGAGTTAAAATTTAAATTGAAAATTTATATAAGAGAAAAATTACACAATAATGAATACTGTATAAGAACTACATTTGAAATTCAACTTTTTGATGAGTAATACAAAATTGCCGGAAACATATAATTAATTTATCTCTAATTAAATGTAGAGAAAAAATAAATATCATAACATAAAGCTTTAAAATTGAAAAACAAATTATTGAAGAAGTTATAGCTAAATATCATAAATTTCCCTTTAATTTTAATAACAAATTTATTTATAACGAAGTAAATATACTAAAAAACAATAGTAAAATTTACATAAAAAAAGAAAGACAATGACCCAGAGTTACCAATCAGTAAAATAAAAGAAAATGTACGAGAAACTTTAACAATCAAAGCCTCAGAATAAACAAAAAAAAGTACAAAATTAATAACACTTACAGGAAAAAATATTTAGAAGCTAAAGATATTAGAGAAAAATTACAAAATAACCTTATGAGAAAAGTTAATAAAAGTAATGTCATCATAACTTTAGAAAAAAATTCACATATAAACAAAACAGAGAATTATACAAATAAAAATCATTAACTAAAATATACAAAGATCCTGGACAGAAATTTCAAAAAAAAAAAATAGAAAATATAATTAAAACTTTGTAGAATTCCCTTAATATAAAATATAAATTGTTTTTTTAAATAAACGGGTCATTTCAGAAACACCATAAGTCATTTTTTGGACTAAATGAGTTAAACACAAAATCGTGTTCTTTGAGGGTAAATACATCGATTCCTTGAGAAATCCCATTAGTAAGGCCTCTCATTGTGGGTTAGATGACGAGAAGGAATTGCATTTGAATTCAGAAACACCTTAAGTCATTGACTTGTTTCTTTTGTTTGCTGACGCGGCGCAAACTGTCCATGTTCATGCAACAGCTGAGCATTTGTTTGTTTGGAGGTTATGTTTGTACCTTTTTGTTGAAATATTGATCGTTGAAGTTACAGTGAGTATTTTTTTGTTTTAAAAAATAGTTTATTGATTAAATAATGGAGTCTGATCTCACTAATATTCCAAAGAAAAGGAAAATAGGCATAGTGAACAGATGTAACTACAAGAGTGAAATTATAAAGAAAGCTTGTGTAAGGTATGTAAACTGGCTTTTATGAATATTCACTCTGTGACAAGTAACAGAATAAGAAGGCTGGACAATCTTTTAAAGATAGGAAAACTCCCTCATTATGAACGTGGACGAAGTATTTCAGACAATGCTAAACCTGAAAGTGTCATTAGCATGGTGAAAGAGCACATATCTTCTTATCCAACAAAGATAACTCACTATGGTAATAGTGAAAAGCGCTTTCTCAATGAAAAACTTTTCTATTTGATATGCACAAGGCATTTCAAAAAAAGTACCCTGAAATCTGTGTAAACTATAAATTTTATTTGAAGATCTTCAAGGAGCAATTTGTATTACACATGTGATGAGTTGCAGGTTAAAGTCAAAAGTAAATACCTAAGCGACAATGTTAAGATTGCTGCAGCTGGTGAAAAGATGGTTCATATTCACAGAGCTAAATAGTTTTACAATGAAATTAAGGAATTCGCACAAAAATGTCAAGATGATGATAAAACAGGAGGGATTTGTATAGATTATATGCAAAACGTACAACTTCCTTGTATACTATTTCAAGAGATGTTTTATCTCTGGCAGCTGACAGTTAGTGTTTTCTGTATACATAACTTGCGACTTAATAGTGTCACGTTCTTTTTATATCATGAAGGAGTTGGTGCACAGGGACCTGATGAAGTTTGCTCCTTTCTACTAAAATATGCAGAATCTTCTTTCAGTGACGTAGAAAATTTACATATATTTTCAACAATGTATTTCAGAACAATGTTGTCTGATGGAACATCTAGCCGCAGTGTACCCAGAAATGAAAAAGTGTCTTTAAAAATCAGCAAGTTTATGCATATGAGCCACAAAGCTGAAACAAAAGGGAAAGTAGTTTGCAGAACCTATATTGATGGGCTTCAGTTTCAGATATTTTCATTGCGAAACTCCAACCCTACAGTACTCTCTCTTCCTAAAGCAAAAGCCTATCCAGACGGTGTGATCCCAATCAACACTAAGAAAATTGCTGATTTCAAGAAACTCACGCCTTACATTCCTGATGATGAAGACATCAAACAGTTTTATGAGCATATTTTGACTTGGCCCACTGTAGACAAAGACGGCGCAGAAGTGGAGCCATTGTAGATTGAACAGGACTATTCGTATTTTATAATACGTATTACTTCAAAAAGGACACTATATTGTATGTAATAAGGTTCCTTCATACTACATAATATTACAATGAATATAAATTTGTGTTTTTAAACTGAAATATGAAATTGTGTTACTTAATTTTCACAAATCTCAACCTAAAATCAACCTGTTCTTGGTTCCCATGTCTATTCATTTCAGAAACACCACAAGTCAGTCAAATTAAAAATCAATAAAAGCATGTAAAATTAATTAATTATTTTTTAACATTACTTAGTTTTAGTTAGTATAAAGTTCCTTTATTAATTTTTTAAAAATTATTGATATTTTGAATGAAAAATTAGACGTTTTTTTTTTAAATTTCCCAAAAGTGTGTTTTTTATACTTATGGTGTTTCTGAAATGTCCCGTTCAAATGATAATTCTAAAATTATTATTTTTAATGGAGTTATTGAATTACACAACCAATAAGACCATTAATAAATTTTATTAGCCCTAATATTATACAAATATATATATATATATATATATATATATATATATATATATATATACATATATACGTGTATTCAATATTCTTTCAACAAGAAGAAAATGATACTGACAAAACAATACTGTTCAAAGTTTTTCACTAAACTCACATTGTCAGTATTTTCAAGAACATGTAACATTGACTGGTTACTAACTTTAAAAAGCCAAGTATTCTTTATTCTTGTTTTAATAAGTTATTTTAAACTTTAAGCGTTTTCCTATTGCATATTTATTACAACATTTCATATACAGGAATAAGTTTTTCACCAACCAACCTTGATAGCATTTTCAAGAGCATGTTAAAACAGTAACTGCTGAAGACCTAAACAATAGTTTTGCTTAAAGAGTTGCCATAAATGTTTTATCACACATAAATCAGAATGGCTTGAAGCAGTGACAAAAGTAGGTCATCAGTAGTTGTAGAAACTGACAAAGAACTGGCTACATGGTTCAAAGAACCGACAGCTTTAATCACAATAAAAACATGCAATATACACAAAATTTCAAGTCAATTCCTACTTAAGTCAACAAAGAAAACTTGTATTTTAGTTTCTTTTTATTTTATAATTACAATTAATATAAATATGTATATACATATGTCAGAATAACAATATTAAGTGGCAAAATCGAAACCAAATTTCTTTGCAATTTTTCATTGCACTATTGTTTTTGTTTGTTACTATTTATACGCTTTCTTTTTTTTGTCATTTGCATTGTGTTGCAGTCTTTTACCTTCCTTTCACATTATCTATTTGTGAAGAGAAGTATGATACCGTAATCCAGTTGGTTTGTTTATTTAATTTTAATCCTTGTGCAATATTTATGATATTGTGTGGTAGTCATGGCGTCATGCCAACAATTTAAGGTTGAATGAAAGAGGTTTGGACAACAACCTTATGGGGGTAAAAGAAAAATTCATACACTTGTTTCAGAAATACACTCCTAGCTATGGTAAAGTTGTCTCAGTGCCAAAAGCGCTAGGCTTTGAACATTAAGATACTCAGTGAATCCGACTAGTCCCCAAAATTTTTATAAATTAATAATTGAATAGTTACTTGAAAAACTGTATTAACATCAATTTTAATTCACTATAGGTTAAAAAAAATCTATTTGAACTAGATTGGATGAATAAAAACGTATTTTATTAACAATTGAAAATTTAACAAAGTTGAAATGTAACAGCATCGCCTATATGAGGATTATTTTTCACAACTTTAAACTTTATGTTGTGTCAGCACCAAGTTTTATAATTTTTCTCAAGTTCCTGAGGACTCTGTTAAACACTATGTATAGTTTGATTGGCTATATCTGTTACGTATGGATACCCGATAATTACACTTGATTTTTTTCAAAACTAATAATTTGTTTTGTCAGTAATACCAAACCAGTGTTACTACAAGAAGCTCAAACGCAATAAAAATGTTTGGACAAAAATATTCTCCAACCACTGTTACAAACTATTGCTCTTAGACAGTACAGATGATAACATATTGACACAAACATTGTACAGACAATTTGAAACTGATTCTCAATACTTACAGGCTTCAGAATAACCAAAGTGATCTCTTGGTATCCTCCTGCATGACGTCAGAGTATACTCTACAACCATACAAAACATATGAAAGGTACAACATTAATAAATATTAAACTACACAAAATATATTGGAAAAAATTTAATTTTCAACATCTAAAAGTGCTGTTACTCTTTGTTATTGAACAATTTTGAAAAATTTATTACACTTTGGAATTAGGCCTACTTACGACCAGACATTCTGTTAATATAAGTTGTTAAATTGTTAATTTACACTTGGAGGAAATGTTTTCGTCTTTCGATTCAAGTTAACTTATATTAACACAATGTCTGTTCACAAGTAATTTCAAAGTGTAAAATAAGTTATTAACAACCAGCTCGTCATAAATGAGATTTTGAAATTTTTTGAAACATTATTTCAAAAAAAAAAAAATAAATGAGAGCATAGAATGTGAACTATGGAAGAGGTGGTATAATAGAAACAGTTCTATAATAGAATTTTTTTTTACATTACTCACAATAAAAGGCTGCAGCATAGTGAGTGTGTCACATGGACAAGTGCAGTGAGAAACATGGCAACTCTATATCACTTTCTGTTTTCACAGAAAACAATGGTTCCTGACTAGTCAAAATGTTGACAAGTCTAAAACATCTTCAATTTTAACTGCCAATATACTTTATCAATTTGAATTTCAATAAAAGTTCTAAAAGTGGAAACAAATTAATTTTTGCACTGAAATTCACTACAGATTTATAGCAGGACTGATAAATTAGTACATTTGTTTTGAAATAACTTTGTTTTACAGAAATTTATTTTGGAAATTTTCTACAAAAGCAACAAATTTTCAACACTGTGACAAAATATGTGATTTTGTTAAATAAAGGCAGTTGACTTGCGAGGCAGGTACAACTATTTATTTACACAAGCAACGTTTCAATAACAGGTGCGTCTTTAGGCCTTATTCCTCCTGCACTCTATTAAAAAATAACACCGAGAAATAAAGCCTGAAGATGAAACGTTACCTGTGTAAATAAATGGGTAAACCTGACTCGCAGTCAACCGTTTTTATTTAACAATAATCTGTGAAAGTGTAAATATTATTAATAACTGGATTTTATTAAAAATGTTGAATGAAAATATTATAAGACATAAACATAGATTAAAAACAAATAATTCAACTTACCTGAAATTAGTAGAAATATGCAAGAAAGCAAGAACTTCATAGTTCATTCCAATCCTGAAAAAAAGAAAACAATATATTGCTTTTCTACCTATCGTGCTTGAAAATAAATTATTTAGATGCTTAAATAATCATAAATGTATGTGTTAAGCCCAATAGCATTTTGTATAGGAATCTTTCTTCAATGAGAAATATAAAGTGGAGGAGTTAAAGAATTAAGAAAAATATAATAATGGACACAAACAGTAAGTAGGCCTATCTGGTGCCAAAGGTATTCTAAATGGGATCAGTAGGCCTAATAAAAATATTCATGGTTAATGGCTACAAACCAGTGGGGTGCCTTAAAAAAGGTGGCCTGGGACGGTAAATACAGGGGGCCCTATTTCCGCCCCATGCCTATATATGGAGACCTATTTCAATTCAAATATTAAAATGAAATTTAAATGTTGATATTAAGTTATAAATAAAATAGTTAAAATGTTTATAAATAAATAATAACACAAAAAACCACTTATAAAAATACAAATGTGTGTAATGTAAAGCCCACGTTTCTTTACAACTGAAAGGGTCACGTTTATTTATAACGTAAAGACCCCGTTTATTAAAAACTGTAAAGACCATGTTTATTTACAGTTGTAATTATTCAGTTGAAAGATCCACGTTTTTTACAACGTAAAGATCACTTTTATTTACAACGCTGTACATACTACGTTTATTTACGACTGTAAGGACCACGTTATTTACCATAAAGACCACGTTCATTTAGAATGTATGGATCACGTTTATTTACAACGGTATATAGACTACGTTTATTTACAACTGTAAGGACCACGTTTTTTAGAACGTAAAGGCCACGTTTATTTACAACGCTGTACATACTACGTTTATTTACGACTGTAAGGACCACGTTATTTACCATAAAGACCACGTTCATTTAGAATGTAAAGATCACGTTTATTTACAACGGTATATAGACTACGTTTATTTACAACTGTAAAAACCACGTTTTTTAGAACGTAAAGGCCACGTTTATTTACAACGATATACAGACTACGTTTATTTACGGCTGTAAGGACCACGTTCATTTAGAACGTAAAAGCCACGTTTATTTACAACGGTTTACAGACTACGTTTATTTACAACTGTAAAGACCACATCTATTTACATCTGTAAAGACTATGTTTATTTACAACTGTAAATACTTAGTTTATTTGCAACTGCAAAGACCACGTTTATTTACAACTTAAAGACTACGTTTATTTGCAACAGTAAATAACAAGCTTGTTTACAACTGTAAATATCACGTTTATTTACAACGTAAAAATCACCTTTACTTACAACGGAAAATACCACATTTATTTACAACGATAAAGACCACGTTTATTTACAAAGGAATAAAAGGGGCGTTTATTTACAAGGATAAAGATCACATTTATGTATAGACCACATTTATTTTCAACGGTAAAGTGGTGTATATTTAAATTACATACAAGTAAAAGACATAGTGGAGAGATGATGGCATCCCGAATGTAGAATCGAGTACTTGAGGTCATAAAGAGGTGGCTCTTGGTTTGTCTGTTGTAACCCCCTTGTAAGAAGAAGTATGGAACGGCTAGCTGAGAGTGGACTTGTCCACCGGGAGGTATTGCTAGTAGACATTTCCTACGTTGCATTAGAAGGCCTATCGAGTTTAAACTATTCATACCAAGATATAAACTGTAGTAACACTCTAAATTGGAGTGGAACGCTACAGAAAAACAGAATCGTGCGTCATATGTAACACTTTACGAGTGGGGATCGATGAACAGGTTTGGGCAACTTTTTAAAAACCTGAAATTTATTTTTGTATTCGTGAACAATGTTGTAGTTTTATCTCAGACGGTTGCAGCAATAAAAGGTTTTCGAGGTTTATTTGTTTAACCTTATCAACGTAGGTTCATTGATAACGGTTTCACAAACAGGTTGTTTTTCACGTGTATTCAGAGAGTTTCAGTTAACCTACAGTAAAAAAAGGGTGTAAAAATAATAATTTTCTACCAACAATTTATATTCTACCAAACAAATATTTACTAAAAAAAAAGTAGTTTCATAAATACTTGCTACCATTAATTTTCAATATTTTCAAGTTACAATCGTTGAACAGTATTCATAGGTCTTCTATTGTATCAGACGTTTCAGGCCATTTCTCAAATTGACAATACTTCAATAGATATGAGAGTTGAGAACGTATCAAGTGTTGGTTTAGTCAGTACAGATGGGTAAGAAATACCCAGTGGATGTTAGCAGTAAGTGTAAAAACAGTCGCAATATGGTTCCATCTTATAAAATGGAAGAACTGTAGTTTTTAATATAGCAGTCAATGTCAAATTATAACCTATTGTAAGCCAATATAGTCAATAGGACTTGAATAATGTGGAAAAAAATAGTATGAGAAAATAAAAGTCCATTGGTCACAGATACTGGGGAAACTCATCGCAATGTGAAGTATGTACAGAATGTACACTCACTAGCTCCAGCGTTTGTACACTCATATCGCTGTAGAAAAAGGGATGCTTCTCTGGTCTCCTAAAGTAGGCCCTGGATGAAAGAGGTATCTACACGCTAAACCCGCTTTTTTTATGAAAAAAGTAGAGGCATAAACTTTTCCTGTTATTGAGAGTTGAAGACAAACATGGTTAACGTAGACAAAATAGTGCCCTGAAGTAGGCTTGAAGTTACATAAAGGTATCTATACAGAAAACCCCCGCGTAGAAAAAAAGGGACATGAACAAAGTAAGTGACCTTTAGTAGACTTGGAGTTACAGAAAGGTGACAAACGCAAAACCCCCCAAGTTGGGGCATGAACAAAGTTGATGTGAATCAGTTCCAGGGTTAAATAAAAGTGTTTATACGCAAAAACCCCACGTACAAGGAAAGAAAAGACAGGGGCATGAACAAAGTTTGCGACTTGTATTAGACTTAGAGTTACAGAAAGGTGTCTATACGCAAAAGTACCCCCAAGTAGAAAGAAGGGAGGAGCATGAAAAACGTTAGTGACCTGAAGTAGACCTGGGATTATAGACAAATACCTATACTCAAAACCTCCTCGTAGGCAGAAGGAGAAAGGAGCTCGTTCTTCCATGTTGTTGAGAGTTGAAGGCAAATATTTTTGTCCTGGATTAGCTGGGTTCCTGAAGTACACCTGAAAATAATACCGACGTCTCTACAATATTAACCTCTTCATGCTGGAAAACGGGGAAGGAAGGATAGATGATAAAATATACTTAGATCAGGAAGACCTATGATGCTCTTTTGGCAATAGGGTTGAGATTAAAAATATTAAAAGCAATATCCACACACTAAAATAAGGAACACGTTTTTCACGATAGCGCCATAACGTTCCTGTGTATACCACTTTGAGTTTTCCTTTATAACATTTATTCCAATATAGTTGTGTACTATTCTTCTTCTCATACCTCTGTGTAACGAGTAAAGCTCCTTCTCCCCCGTTTGTTTGCAGTTATATTTAATTAAATCTATAATATTATCCTTTTGGTAATATTAGTGGGCACGAGGCCGAATGCCATAAAATATCGAAAAGTTAAAAATATTAAAGAATTATATAAGATATAAGGAAAATCTTAATAATTTCAACTCCGTACCCATGTTTTTAGGAAACCCAAGTCGGCCTGACGGAGAGGCTTAGCCTAATCCACGCGGGTGAAGCAGAAGGGCCAAAGTTGGGTAAACATGGCTCTTTTTTACGAGTCACCAAGCATATCTGTTAGTGTATAAGTAGGTCCCCCGTAAAGGGCCCGTCCTAGCACTTTATAGATTTTATATTTCTCCCCTACTGCTTTGTCTGTCCTTCGTTATGCGGAAGACTAAAACGCAGCCCCTCATTCAGTCTGGATGGGCATTTATACCCCGACCTGAAGGTATAAATATATACGTGCCGGTGTAAATTGGTGACCCCTCAGGGCGATAGGGCCTTTAGGGGCACCATACATCACAGCTAAGTATTTTAGTCACTTTGTCAACGTCTGCAGAGTTCTGTGGTGGTGGACCTTTATTTCACCAGCTGTTCGTAGGAATAACATAACATCTTGTCCCGAAGATGTTGGGGATAAGTACCTACCGAATCCCACCACTCCGAGGGACGCGGATACTGCTTCCATGGAGATGGCCGAAATGAGTAGAAGCCTTTGATAAAGTCCTTGGTGACCTGGTTCAGGGAGTGCATGGAAAAGGAACAAAACATCCAAGTCTGTGTCGCACATCTCCACTAGGCAATATAAAACTAAGTCGCTGGAGAGGATGGTAATTGGTAAGGTAAGCCTAAACTAATTAGAGTGTATTTATTATCAGGAAGTTCTTCCGATGGGAGAACTACCCTGGCGTAGACACGTGGAGGAAAATGAAGAAAAACACAGCTACGTTCTGGTAATTCAGAAGACCAATAGACATGGAGGGGGCAGATAATATGGATCCACTCCACCATTATTGTTCCGAGGTAAATATTTGTCAAGATAGGCAATTTAACACGGCGTACCGACTGAGTTGCATCAAGTACCGGAGGCCAAGATGTAGAAGAAGTAATTGCAATTTGTAGATGGAAGGAAGGAGCCCTGGATAGAACCTCAGGATAGATGTATCTTCCAATACGGCACCGAATTGTTTTTTTTTTTATCCACGTTGCTGTAAGAGATACGTAGGCAGATAGTAGATTAAAACACATTAAAGAGTCTAAAATTGGAAAGCGTCCTTATGCTGTAACAAGACCAAGACTCAGTAAGGATACTCGGGAATTAGATGGAGTAAAGAACTACTCTTTTAAGTCAACTACAGCCCAGAACCATAGTGAGGCGGATCTCAGGTAACGAGAATCTGAGGGGGTTTGATATAAGAGGATAGCAGGAATTCATCAAGGGGGAACTTGACTACTGGAAAGAGGTAGGTATACACTAAGCGAAACCTGTGGGTAAATTGCACAAGGGCTAAGTCTTGTACACAATAACCTTATCTCTGAGATCCTATTATATCAAAGTCCTGCAGAATCAAGATTTAAAACGAAATAAACAAATAATACAAACAAAATATTTTTAAGGTCAATTCCTACTTCAGTCAACAAAGAAAAATTTTATTTTAGCTACTTTTTAATTAAATAATTACAATTAATATAAATAAAGTAACATAACCTATGCGTTAAAACAGCTGTTCCATCAGGTAACCTGTAACATAAAATCAGCTGTTTTATGAAATCATATGTTCTCACTTATTTTAAGCCAAATGGGACGAAATAACTATATTGCATACCTTTCCCCTTTTGTGAAGCGTTTTTCTGTCGTATGAAACTAAAATTATTTAATTAAATTTAATTAATGAACTAATATTTGAAAAAAAAATTGTATTAACATCAAATGCCATCCACAACAAATTTTAACAAAATGTATTTGAACTTGAGTGGATGAATAAAGAGTATTTTATTAACGGGTGAAAATTTGTACAAGATATATACAAGGAGAGTGTGAGCTAATAGGAAGACCTGAAAAAGGGTATCATCCCTTATAATATGAAAATAATTTGCTTAACCCTTAATTGTAACACGTCCGTAAGGGAAACACTCTTCAAAGAATTTGCCATTCCTTAGTTGGTCTACAGATGATTTCTTACTAATTAAATCTTCTAAATTTTTACAATGGATCAATTAATTTAAGTAACTGAGGTAATTCTATACGACGATTTACCCACTCGGTCCTTTTCGTGGACTTACTAGGCAATGGCGCCGCCCTCATTAGTTTCTCCTTCACATATGCCGCAAATCCTCAACAGGAAACAGATATGCACTACGTGTACATCTACAAACGTTGAATTTTGATTCGAATTTGGCAATGGTCTGTAATACACATGTACAAATTATCATAATCAGTCGATTATAAAACATTTATATACAGGAATTTACAATTTGGCACGACAAAACTGGCACGACTGCCGGAATTACTATTCTAATCTTGCTCTTGATCGATGAATGAAAGATGTTGGAGTAGCAGTTTAAATTATGTTTATTAATTCATGAATACATTGTTATTAGTAAGTGCTCCATAAATAGAAGCTCTGTCGTTCCCATACCAACTCACACATCCACTACACATTCGCCAACAATACACAAAGACAGATACATTTACAGTATATATAATACTAATGTTATTAATAAATTATGACGAAATAAACAAAAAAACTAAAATTTCCTAATAACTATTCATGCTAAATGTGTATTTTTTAAAGTTAATCTTTAAATGTTGAAATTAATCGAAACACTTTAAGATAAAGTAATTTGTTGTGGAAAAATTGTTTTTTTTAAATGGTTTCAAAAACTACATTGATTTCAAAATTAATCTTAGTGATAACACATTATTACTCCTGATTTGTTTCTACTCTCTTATTACTTTTATATTCCGGGTAGCATGGATATAAACCTGCTGCTTAAAACCATGCAGAGTAGTGGGTGAATTCAATTCTCCTCTACTCCCACAGAACCAAATACCATTAGGTCCTTTCCTTACCCCCCCCCCCCCATTTCACCACCCTCCATCTCACAAGGAAGCAATGGGAGATTTATCTTCATGACCCCGATAGAGAGAAGGTCTACTTTACGTAAACGACATTGCCCACGTGATGCTATTATCCCCTCTCGGTACCAGATACTATTGGGTCATTTCCTTACCCCTCCACCTTTCTCCACCCTTCTTCTCCCAGGGAAGCAATGGAAGATTTATCTTCGTGACGCCGATAGAGAGAAGATCTACTGCCCACGTGATGTTATTATTTTCCCCTCCTCCCCGGTACTAGATACCATTAGGTTTTTTCCTTACGCCTAAACCCTTCACTATCCTTCAGCTTAGAAGGAAATGTAACAAGTAGATGCCTCTTCAATACCCCGATAGTAAGTAGGTCCACTTGAAGTACGCTACCCTCTCAAGCAGTGGCAGATGTAAGGGGAGGCGTTGGGGCTCAAGAACCCCCTCCAATATGGAAGTGGAAATTTTGATTCTATAAATGAAACATAAAATGCCATTTTCGATGTTTGCGTTCAGTCCTAATTTAAAACTACTTATTAATAAGTAGAATATGTGGTATTTATTTCCCCTTCCCACGTGTTCGATTTTAGCGAAAAAATTATACCGTGCGACGCAAAAAGTCATCAGGGATACGGAAAGCATTATGAAAACTCTCACTAATAATTTAAAATTTTGGAAAATAGAAATTCCCTCTTTCTCCTCAGCACACGTGAAACGTCACGAATTTAACGTGTTGTCTTTATTACTTATTTTGACGTAATAACTCCCAAAGTGCTTCGAAATTTCCTGTTGACTCCCAAAAAAACTTTAACAAAGCACTAATAGCACCACGTTTCACCCGGCACACAAACTTTATAGAATTATAAAACTCGCAAACTCTTTTTATTTTATGGCGATAATAAGTTGCAAAATTACTCAAAAGGCTGAAACAAACACTTACAGACCCTATTCCAAGCACAAAACAGAAAATATTTCATTGAACATTTACGCATCTTTTATTTCTGGAAGAAGCCAAGCGTGCTGAATGGAACAGGTGGGGTTGATTATTTTTCAAAATTTGTAATTTTTTGAGAGTTATCAGCAAGTTGCATTTCCAGGCATTTTGCGAGTTACTACATCAAAAAAACAAAGCCAAAACGTGAAATTTGTAGCGTTTTGTAACGTTTTAAGTGTGCCGTGGAGGGGGAGGGAACTGCTATTTTGCAAAATTATACTTTCTGCATCGCTCGGTGTAAGTGCTTTTACTAAAATCGAACACGTGGGAATAGAAAATAAATACCAAATCTGTTTAAAAACCATATTAATCACTATAATGCCATAATGTAATCATTAAAAAATAATCCCACCTATAATGTAGTAAATATGTGGTTTGTATTGTAAATATATGATAAATGAGGCTAATTAATGATTGTATAATGTCACAGAGTAGCCCTATAACTACTGAAATCAGATAGAATAACGATATAGCTACCATGTTCCCTAAATATTTTGGACCCCTTCTCCCCCCTCAGAAAAATGTAAACTGGAAGGGGTAAAATGAAGTTTAAATAAATGAAGGGCGTACACAACACTACCTTGACCAAAGCTAATACTAAAAGCTCTGTTCCCTTATTCCTACCGCTAGCCAATGTAGCTTGGCACATCGCTGCAACACGTGGGGGCTCAAAAAGCAGTAACTGAGTTTTAAAGTACTGTTTTTGTATTTACAAATATTGAAGTTACTAAATGTTAGAATATACTTTTAATAATTACAAACCTTATTAAATTACAGAATAATGTTTCAAATAGACTCGGCACTAAACGTGTTTTAATAGTAATACAGGTTTCTATATTGCCCAACGAAAAGCGGGTAGCGAATAGTGGGTAGACACTTTTTCCAACTCGGTCCATAAGAGGTCCCTCTCAGATAAGCTACCCTATCCAAAGTTGCCAGAGCTAATTTTAATCCCCCTACTAGGGTATCGAACCCCCTACTAGGATTCCTGTTAATTCCGTTTCCCTCCCTTATCCTTCTAAAAATGGGCGTACCCCAATGGGTATGATCCCAACAGAAAGGGCTAGTTCAACGATATAGCTACCATGTTTCCTAAATATTTTGGACACCTTTTACTCCTCCCCCCAACCAGTTCCCCCCAAAATATTATTCTGTGTGCCCCCCTCCTGTCAAGTAATTTATGACTCCCTTTCTAATCCTCTTGCCAAGGAGGTTGATGTTCCTGCCTTTATGCTACTTATATTAACAATCCTTTCCTATCTTCTAACCGATAATACTTACAATGGCCGTTAATTTCAGGAGTAGGCCTATATAAATAAAAAATAAAATTGCAAAACATTTGTTCCTGTGAATTTAATGAAATATTTACTTTTACTCGCGAGTTCCCGCTAGTTCTGATGTTTTTGATCAAATTTTGAAGGAATAAGTGCAAGCTAATTTTAAATAAATAAGACCTTCCGGTATAGAAATAAAATGCCTAATTTTTATAACGTTCTTCCAAAAATTACGGGGTATTTTCAATTTGAAAAAATGTCACACAATTTTGAATCTCATTTTAACCAAAGCTACATAAATTTAAATACATATTAAATTTTGGTGAGAAGTTTAACATCACAAAGTACGACTGGAAAGTTACATTATATCGTGAAAGTTAAGCGCGGACCTTCCCTCAACTACAGGAACCCAAGATCTGTGTCAGTGTGCATAGCTGTAGGGTAGACACGAATTTATTCAAGTTTTAAAAGTATTTTATGGACAGCGGAATTTGAGAAATTAGGCGTTTCTTCGAAAACACCGAAGATAATTTTCAATCAAAAACATTGTTGTTTTTCACTGTTTAAGGTCATTCGAACTGTTTTTGCTTAATATGAGCTATCTTTAAACGTTTTACAAAGTTATTTACCAAATATTGATTGATATTTAAGAAATTGTTGAAAAAATTGATAAAATAGTTTCTTTAAAAATATGACAAATCCAGTAAATCTCTCTCTCTCTCTCTCTCTCTCTCTCTCTCTCTATCTATCTATCTATCTATCTATCTCTATCTATCTATCTATCTATCTATCTATCTATCTATCTATCTATCTATCTATCTATCTATCTATCCATCTATATATCTCTCTGAGTGTGTATGGGACTGGGCGCATGCGTGCGTGTAGGTACGTACGCGGAGATCTATGTGTGTTTGTTTACGGCGATCACACAATTTGGCTATTATCGGTTTGAATGATAGAGGTAGGATTGCATACCACGAGTGCAGGGTAGGATACCTGTAACAAAATGATCATACATAAAATCATTGGAAGGTATAGAGGCCTAAACATTTCCTACCAAAAAGGATTGTGGATATATATAAGCCTATAAGATTAAGGTAAGGATGCAGCTCCGTAAGAAATGATAACTTGCTCACGTGTGGAGGATTGCATGCTCTTGAGGTCTTGAGGTCTACACGTTACGTTCTAATGCAAAAAGAAGACCCAAGTTTGCTATGTTCTGATCCTATTCTAATTCTTTTAAGATTTCGAAACTTCAAGGTCACTTTACTGCCTGATAGCGAACGTCTCAGCACACGCGCCTTATGCTAACCAGTCTTGCATTATTCAACATCTGCTACTCGCTATCCTGGGAATAATTACGGGAGTTCTGATTCCTGTTCTAATTCTTTTAAGATTTCGAAACTTCAAGGTCACTTTACTGCCTGATAGCGAACGTCTCAGCACACGCGCCTTATGCTAACCAGTCTTGCATTATTCAACATCTGCTACTCGCTATCCTGGGAATAATTACGGGAGTTCTGATCCTATTCTAATTCTTTTAAGATTTCGAAACTTCAAGGTCACTTTACTGCCTGATAGCGAACGTCTCAGCACACGCGCCTTATGCTAACCAGTCTTGCATTATTCAACATCTGCTACTCGCTATCCTGGGAATAATTACGGGAGTTCTGATTCCTGTTCTAATTCTTTTAAGATTTCGAAACTTCAAGGTCACTTTACTGCCTGATAGCGAACGTCTCAGCACACGCGCCTTATGCTAACCAGTCTTGCATTATTCAACATCTGCTACTCGCTATCCTGGGAATAATTACGGGAACAGATAATTATGCGACTACAGCTCGTTATCACATGTTTTGCGTTACCTAAAATGTGCTAGTAATAATCTATACGGGAAACGCACTTTAGCTTGGGAATGAAAACTAGTGCCTTTACAACAGCATGACATCCACAGTTAGAGTCTGTATCAAAGAGTAAAGCTTTTTAAAAACATTTTAAGTTATGTTTTCACGTATGCGTAGCATAATTATATTACCAATGTCGGTTAGGGGTTGGCATCTCTAGCGTAGTAAATATAAAAAAAAAGGAAACATATCATACACATCAAACACAATAACTCTCGACGTTAGTTGATAGAGATAGCCTAAGCCGACCCTAGTAATTTTGCATTCGCATTCCCAATATGGAGATGTTTGTAGAACGGTTAGTAGTACAGAAACTCAGTTTGAAATACATTAGCATTGCCTGTCCGGTACTGCCACTAAACTGTGAACGCAGAATAGATCTGAATTTATTACGTTTTCTTTTTAGCTTAATCACATTAATAATTAACTGCCCAATCGATAGTTAAACGGTACATTTGCCTTTCAACACAAACATAAAACTCTAAATTGAAATAAATTTGGCTTAATGAGGATGGTCAATAAAATGTCTTCTTAGACTACGACAAATTAAATACAATACAACCAGGTTTTTTACACGTAACATGTTGCCAAAGGTTTCTGTTTCCCAAACATAAAATTTTCTAAGCCAGCGTTTAAAGAGCTCTACCACTACAACATTCAAGTAATCTACGTTTGTAAACACAGGAAATACTGTCTTCGGCTGGTAATTTTTCCTCTGATGGACGAAAATCTTTGGTGACGTTACTAACCACTTACGTTGGATATTAATATCGCTACTAATGTTACTTTGGTAACAAGAAATAGTGATAAGAGTTACTCGCTTGCAAGTCACGATCTTTTCATTTGTTATTGATATAAATATAGACTATATTAATAAGTGGTTAAATACCATTCAACTTCGATTTTTTATTCAATCTTATTATTATGTTTTTATTATTATTATATTTTTTTACAGCATGCTGTTTAACACAAAATATGTTCTACAGTATAACTTATTTAAAAGTAATTCACATTACAACTACAGAAAAACTGTTATTTTTTTCACAAGATATTTTTTATCTTTCTTTCAGACTTTGTTTCTAGCAGGAGGGACAGAGAAAGTGACAGTTAGGTATGTTGTTTCCATAGTGATATTCGATATGCCTACACGGTAGCTATGCTGAGGAGTATAGGCAAACGTTTCGGTAATCGGTGATTCGGTTATCGGCTGTTTATTGTCTGTCATATGTTAATCGCCTCCGACCACATCACCAGGGACAAAGTTACATCGGCAGACCACGGGAAACATTATAGCTAGGGCACCTAGGACTTACTACACATTTATAAAGAAGTTATACTTTGACACACACACAAACATACATGCGCGAGTTTACATATATGTCAATGGGCTTCTATACGTAAAATAAAAAGTTGTCTATACAATTACAGGTCGTGGCTGTAAAGTTTAATGGTTAATCGTGGTGATAAAGGTCCTTTACGGCTGTTTTGACGTTGAATGTTTTCCTTAGCAATTTTGTATCGTTTCCTACAAAAGATTTTGAAAAGTTTCAATCACAATTTTTTTAAAAATTTAAAATAGCATATTATTGCCTCCAATTCAGACGGATTGGGATGTAACTATAATGGGACCACCGCGAAGGTTTACTCTTTCATTTACAAGGAAAATCATTTTGATTGGTTAAATACTTCCAAAGCTGGCGTGGAACACACAGAAAAAAATCGTACGGATCGAACACATAACCTCCTCCTTTTTTGAAGTCGGTTAAAAAATACGTTACAGCTGTATCAGTAAATCAACAGGTAGAATTACACGCCAGCGGATCTGCCGAGCTTCTGGGAACGCTGACATCGCCGGAACAAGACGACTACGGCACCGAGTCGTATTTCGTAGGTGTTGCGGTTCTGCGTTACCGTTGCATCTTAATTTCTAAACTCGAAATAAGTCGACCGTCCAACAGAATGATTTGTAACACTTTTAAGACGCAAAATAATTTAGTATTTATTGGCTATCCAGACGTCAGGCTATTGGAAATATACAAGCCTGACAAAGCCCTAAGGAAAGCACCTTAACAATATATGCTCAAGGTTGCATTATAAAACAGAGTAGTATTACAATAAATAGATACATCACAAAGTATACGCTTAGGTTAGCTTGGTTACGATAATAATATACTTCTCTTACTGTAAGCTAACCGATTGATTTTTAAAGTGGGCTCCATTTCAGTGTATGTTGATCCACCACACAACATGGAGCCCATCTTTCATTTTACACAACCCGGTTGGTTTACGTTAGAAAACTTTATTATTTTGCTCTAACCACCTTAATAGTAATCTAGTACACACATAATGCCCAGTTTTACAAAGAGACCCCGATTTTATAAAGTTGCATGTGTGTTTTAAATGTACACTTTTGTTAAAATGTTTGTATACATTTAAATACATGTTTCTGCCTTTCCCGACATTAAAATATTTAGAACTTTTCGTGATTAATGCCATTCTCTAAACTTTAAACTCCTCTATTTAAAGTAGGTCTACTACTTATAGTTTAGACGTTTAGATAATGGAGTGAATCCGAAACCCGCCAAATATTTTATTGTTAGGAATTTGTAATTTTAAAGGCAGAAAAATGTACTTAAATATATTTCATGTCTGTTGTAATAATTTATTATGATTTTTTTAATATGTATTTTTTTGGGCGTCAATACCACGTTTTATTATTTTTTCGTATTCCTGAGGACTTACATCGCCAGGTATATATATATATATATATTTATTTATTTATTTATTTATTTATTGTAATACCGATTACATCTGAATAAATAAAAATTATTTTCGTATAACAAACGTTCTTGAAAAATCAGGGAAACCATTCAAATAAAATTATTTCTTCTTATAAAACGGCTTTATGAAATTAATTCACCACATACACGATCCGGAACTATTGTTTATGTTAGCAATGTAATCACTCAAGTGCTTCATATCTAAAACGGGTTAAACGTCACCACTTACGCATTACTCGCCATTAACACTGATTGTCCCAGCTATTCGCTGTAATACAACAATCGTTTTAGAGTTAAGACACTGAAATTTCACTCAGACACAAGAGTCAAGCCTAAAGAACTTGGGACTAACCGTACATGATGAAATAGATTTCTTTACGTACGTTTGTAGGCAGTCAGTTATTCGACTACTATCGCCTATGATGGTCATGAAAAATACCTTGAGTATAGATACATATGATTAAGGTAAACTCTTGAGTCAGGCCAGCGGGTAGTCACGCCTACTACCCCGGTAGAGTAGCCATACCTCAGCTGTCACATCCTATATGTATAACATTAAATCTTTTCCTTAGATCTTGATTACCTCTACTCAATTTCATCCTGTATCTTACTCTATCACATCTACCCGTTTTTATTCTTTTTATTACTTTATACCATCTACCCATTATGATCATTTTCCCTACCAAATTCCTTCTAATCACTTTCGGCCTTTCCTTAGTCCTAAATTCCATCTATCTATTTTTTATATCTCATACCAAATTACATCTACCTACGATTATCCTTTTTCTTAACTTATTCCATCTATTCATTTTTGTCTTTCCTTGGTATTAAATTCCATCTTTCTATTTTTTATATGTCTTACCAAATTACATCTACCTACGATTATCCTTTTTCTTAACTTATTCCATCTCTCCATTTTTGTCTTTCCTTGTTACTAAATTCCATCTAACCATTTTTATGTCTTTCTTTACCTTATTCCATCTACCCATTTCCCATTGTTTCTCTCAATGCACTTATCACATTATACTAACCCCGATAGAATATAAGTTACCCCTCTAGGCACGCGACCCTACTCATATGAGAGCATAATCCCTCCTTTATCTCCTACCAGGCTTTACGTCTCTACCTTAACCCTATATATCATATAGAAATTCTGCGAAAATAATTCTACATTAAAGATGGTTTAGCTTTTAAAACACAAGGTTTCCAAAAGAACCCCTATTGAACGACTGTGTCAAACATTTCACTAGTTTTAGGAGGCAACTAATATGTACGAATATTTGCAGTAGTCTATTTCGAAAATATAAATTAAAGACAATACTTTTTACTAGTATTTAACGTAATTTAATAACAAAGAACATTGACTCACAATATTTTTGTTCTTCAGTAGCGTTTTAATTTACAGTCGGTCATCATCAACAGTGAGTACAGCTAATACATCTAAACTCGTAATCAGTCCATTTATACTTCTAAACTTTTGAGCTTTATTTACGAGCCCAGGTGATAATTAAATAATAAATAAAACTCATAAGCTTAGTAAAATAAACTGTCTAGTTACTTTAGTTACGGTTTTAGATTATTTGATATACTCACTGATGATGAGGATGTAGTAGTTAAAACGTGAATGATGAAGAAATTGATTACGAGTCGGTGTTGTTTATTACTACTTTATTATCTGCGCTCCCAAGTAAAACTCAAAAGCTTGGTAGTACTGTACATAGTATTGAAGCACTAAAATAAAATTGTCTTCAAAAAAAACGATATTTCGCTGTATAACTTATCTAGAGTTTAATAATATTGTCCACAACAAGACACTACACACGCTGTAAGGTAACCTTCTTCTCATTTAGCCTAGCACTTTACGTAAACATTGTTTAGTAGGTTTTTGCTTTAACAGAGGAAGGAGAGATAAGTTTACGATAGCGTCTGTGAATACATCTTGACATTCTGCTTGCGTCAATGACATTGGATCGTGTTGCGTTCATTGCACAGTAAACCTTTAAACTATCTACAGAAGCAAATTTATCAATACGCTTAATTCTTAATAATTAAGGCAATTATATCGACCTTACAACCACCCATATTGAAAAAAGGGGGAAATAACATTATTTTACAACAAACACAAAACTTTATAAAGTTAACATTCCTCTACAAAACGGACAACTTTGTTATACTACATTGCAATGTACCAATATTAAAGTACTTTGCAATGTACCAATATTAAAGTACCTCTCAATATACCACTATTAAAGTACCTCACAATGCACTACTAATAAAGTACCTTGAAATGTACCAATATTAAAATACGTTGCAATATATCAATATTAAAGTACCTTTCAATGTACCAATATTAAAGTACCTTGCAATACACTACTATTGAAATACCTTGCAATACAACACCTTGAAAGTACCTTGAAATGTACCAATAATAAAGTACCTTGCAATATATCAATATTAAAGTACCTTGCAATACACTACTATTAAAGAACGTTGCTATATAACACTATGAAAGTACCTTGAAATGTACCAATATTAAAGTACCTTCCAATACACCACTATTGAAATACCTTGCAATATAACACCTTGAAAGTACCTTGAAATGTACCAATATTAAAGTACCTTGCAATACACTACTATTGAAATACCTTGCAATATAAACCTTGAAAGTACCTTGAAATGTACCAATATTAAAGTACCTTGCAATATAACAATATTAAAGTACCTTGCAATATAACACCTTGAAAGTACCTTGAAATGTACCAATATTAAATTACCTTCCAATACACCACTATTAAAGTACCTTGCAATGTACCAGTATTAAAGTAGCCTACCTTGCACTATATCAGTATTAAATTACCTTGCACTATATCAATATTAAAGTACGTTGCAATATATCACTATTAAAGTACCTTGCAATATACCACTAAAATACTTTGCAATACACTACTATTAAAGTACGTTGCTATATAACACTATGAAAGTACCTTGAAATGTACCAATATTAAAGTACCTTCCAATATACCACTATTAAGGTACCTTGATACACCACTTTTAAAGTACCTTGAAATATACTAATATTGAAGACCCTTGAAATGTAGCAATATTGAAGAATTTTGCAATATACCAATATTGAAATACCTTGCAATATATCAATCTTAAAGTGCCTTGCAATATACTAATATTAAAGCCCCTTTCAATATACCACAATTTATGTACCTCAAAATACATTACTATTAAAGTACTTTGCAATGTACCAATATTAAAGTACACTACAATGCAAAAATTGAAGAACTTTACAAAATACTAGTATTAAAGTTAATTGCAATAATAATATTAAATTGAATTAAAAGTATATTACTTTACTCTAAGTATGCGGTTAGGATAGACTTTGTTATTAAACGTCAAGTTTCCTAACGTAGCTAACTGGTTGACAAATGAATTAACCTGTAATCTTATGTACATAATTGCGTTAGATAGAACCCCGAAGATAGAACCCATTGGAAAAACGATCAAACCTATCCTAATCAAATCCTTTTTTTTATATTATAGTACCACTAAATCGATAAATAGTAGGCAACAATGCTCTTTATTTTATAGTTCCATTTTGTAAAATAAAATTGAGTGAATAATTTCTTCGAAATGTCTAATTTTGGGGACGTCAGCTTTATGCTTTCTTATTACTCCCAGATTAATGGGATGTATAGGTTAAAGATGACTGAGGTACGTCCCGATCCTCCATGTCACTCCTATGAAAATACTCCTAACGTAGCCACTTTATAGGTTTTTCTTAGACACCGTTGCTTAAAATTAATTATTAACAAACGCCAACTCATCAATATTTTAATTTATTCCTGAACGCCTTTTAACTACACCGTTACATCATCGATGGCTATAGTCACTACAACGCTAAAGTAAACTTGGTTACGTGATTACGGTGATTTTATCACTGACAAGTTTTAAGTGATAGTTAGCATTCGTTATTATTTCTTGTACTCACAAGGGAAGCTCGGTTTTTGCATCAACAATAAATTTAACAAAGAACCTGTTTTTGTTTAGGCCAGCGCGAAAGTTTAGAAATTATCAAATTCATTTCCTTCCTAATCTTTTGTGTAATATGCTATTTTTCCATTCCTTCTATTAGTTCTTACTCTCCTTTATATAGTAAGTTTAAAAGTATAAGTATATGTATAGTATAAGTATATGTATAGTATAAGTATATGTATAGTATAAGTATATGTATAGTATAAGTATATGTATAGTATAAGTATATGTATAGTATAAGTATATGTATAGTATAAGTATATGTATAGTATAAGTATATGTATAGTATAAGTATATGTATAGTATAAGTATATGTATAGTATAAGTATATGTATAGTATATGTATAGTATAAGTATATGTATAGTATACGTATATGTATAGTATAAGTATATGTATAGTAAGACTTTCTTGTTCAAATTTGCGATCGTTGATGAAATAATTTTGATTCATCCAATCAACTTCAAATACATTTTTCTCAACTTGTATTTGGTGACACTTGATGTTAATACAGTTTATTCATATATTAATTTCACTTTCTATTTTGCCTCCTAATATTGTTATTATGTCATATGTATATACATATGTACATTAATTGTAATTATTTAATAAAAAGTAACTAAAATAATACTGTCTTTGTTGACCTAAGTAGGAAATTACACTAATTTTTTTTTTTTAATATTATTTGTTTAAACAGGTTTTACACAGAACAATGTACACTGGAATTGGTAAAATGCAGTTTAAATAAATGAAAGGCGTACAAAACACTACCTTGATCAGCCCTAATACCAAAAGCCCTGATCCCTTATTCCTACCGCTAGCCAATCTAGCTTGACAGACCCCGCAACACCAGGGGGCCCAAAAAGTAGTACTGAGTTTTACTGTATTTGTATTTTCAAATGTTGAAGTTAATAAATGTTAGAATATACTTTAAATAATTAAAAACCGTATTAAATTACAGAATAATGATGCAAATAAACTCAGCACTAGATGTGTTTTCATAGTAATACAGGTTTCTATATTGTCCAACGAAAAGCGGGTAGCGAATAGTGGGTAGACACTTTTTCCACCTCGGTCCATACCAGTTCCCTCTCAGATAAGCTACCCTATCCAAAGTTGCCAGAGCTAATTTTAATCCCGCTACTAGGGTATCGATACCTGTATTTCTGTTAATTCCGTTTCCCTCCCTTATCCTTCTAAAAATGGGTGTACCAAAATGGGTATGATCCCAACAGAAAGACCTAGTTCACGTACGCCACCTTGCACTCCATACGATATAACTTTACTCATTCCCAATACCAGATGATCCGTACTCCTACCTTTCCGAGTCCATCTACCCACCCTTGCCCTTCTTCTTACGAGGGTACTTAACGGAAGACAGCTCTTTATGATGCCGATAAAAAGATCTACTTCAGGGGCAAACTCCTGCACACATAACCTTGCATGATGTTACGCGGTCATGATTTCCCTTGTATTATCTACCCAGTGGTGGGGAGGGTTTATATTTCTACCTTAACCCTGCCTATTTCTAAAATCCTAAACTGCCCTTCGTAGGTTATAATACTGGCATCGCCTTGAAATTACAAAAAAAAAAAATGTAATAAATGTGTTTATTTTGAGCGCATGTATGTGTTTATTATTACTTTTTCCATTCCTTCTATTAGTTCCTACTTATATATATATATATATATATATATACCCTGCGAAAACTTTCAATCTTTAATAAAATGCGTTTCTATTTATTCACGCAAGTTCAAATACATTTTTTAAAAAATCTATAGTGGATGAATTGATGTTCATACAGTTGTTTTAATATTAATTGATTAATTAAAAATTTAAAAACTTGATGTCCCGGTCGAATTCGAACTGAGGGACTACACGTTTAAACTCAGCACTTTGGCACTGAGCCAACTTTCTTATAACGAGATATCAATTACTTAAAGTTGTATATGAAATTATAAGAGTAAGGTTTCTTGTAATAATGAAGCATTATTAGAGAGGGATAGAATGAGAAGTTATAGACCGCCATCAGCTTCATAAATTAAAAATAAAAAAAAGAAAGCGAATAAATAGTAACAAAGGAAAATAATGGAACAACACCATATACCTACTGTATAGAGAGGAAAATTGCAAGGAAATTCGCTTTTATATTTTGCCACTTAATATTGTGATTCTGTCTTATGTATACTGTACGAGTATACATAATTATAATAATTGAAATTGTAAAATAAAAAGTAACTCGAATAAAATTTTTCTTTGTTGACCTAAGTAGAAATTGGCTTTTATAAAAAAATATATACTTGTTTAATATATCGCTGCATATTCAGCCCAATATTTTATGAAAAGTACAAACAATTTATCAAAATTTTAATCATAAATAATATTTTAGCTGGCACGTGAATTAAGGTTATTTTTGCAAGTTGGATACGGTTAACCTTCTCCTAAGTTCATCGTTAATAAGATGTAACATCCATAACAAAATGAAACGGATGAAAATTAATAATTCAAGATGTATGTTACTAAAAAATAAAAAGGAAAGAAAATGGATTAGAATAGCTTACCATCCACCTATATCTAACTTGCCTAAAAAAGGTAAAAAGCTAAAAAAGTAACGATAGTTACGGGAACTAACCTAAAAAGTCTGCTAGGAAACCGGAAAGAAATAGTAAAAAATTTAAGTAAATCAGTAGTTTATAGTTTGCAAATGTCAAACATGTCCGGTGAAATATATTGGACAAACTAAAAGAAGTATACAAAATTAGAGCGATAGAACATTTTCCCCGTGTAAAATATAATAGACGTGAAAAATCAGCTATGGCGAAGCATTGATTTTGAGGGAAACCATATATTTATAAATGAAAATGTAATCCTTTTGAAGAATGTGATATAGTTTAAAGAGTTAGATATATGGAAAACTTTATTTATAAATAGATATAAAAATAAAATTATCAATAATAATAAATTAGGACCAATTTAAAATACAATGTTAATGTAAATTAACTTAGTGCTAAATGTTGTCTTTAATTTGTTATTTAAATAATTTTTGTATAAATTACATCTTATTAATATTATATTTTTGTCCAAATTTAATATTTGTAGTTATCACATTTTGTTCGTTGTAAATATATTAGTAGGCTTGGTTGCAAATCTGGCAACTTCCAGATCCGGTTCTAACTTTTCTAAAAATATGAGAGGTTATGTTCCATTTCTTTAGTTTAAGTTATATTTTTGTGGTAGCATCACTGAAGACGATGACATAAGTCATTGAAACGCGTATGAAATTAAAGTTTTATCATTGTGAGTTGCATATATTTATTGCGTTTATATAATTGTAATTATTTAATCAAACTTTGACATAGAATTAAAGGCGCGCTTGTAAGTTTATAGAGAATTCAGAGTAAAATTGTTCTTTATTAAATATATTCTGGCCTATAATGAGCCTAATACGAAAATTGATTAAACTTAGAATGACGAGATTTATAAAATACCGCGTCTCACAAACATTGTTAAATCCTGGAAGCGAAGGTGGAAGGAGATGATGCCAGAATGGTACATTTTTAAGAAAACCGCCACAAGTCCGAAGGGGGTGTAACCCATGAGGAGACTTATCATAGAAATACCCCATCAAGGGAAATGTATCAAATATTAACCGAACGGATGCCTTCCTCACACTACACGATTCTTTACTAACACTAACCATCTTCAAATACTTTTTAACACAAAGAGAATTTTTTTTAAAACGTAATTAATTAAAATTTATCAGATATTCAGCTATTAATTGTGTACGTTCTCTAAAATAAACGCTCACGTTCGCGCAATCATAACGTGTACACAACTTACCTTTATATGTTCCTAAAACGTTCAGCGCCTAACTACAAAATACACTCATGCTACCGTCTCAAGGTGAAGTCAGATACTAGTCACAGAAGTCTGTCACCAAACCTTACAAAACTACTGCCTGTTCGCGATAAGAGTTTTGTTAGATACAACTCCTGTAAAACGCTGCAACGCCTCGTTTCATCTTTCACAGGCTACAGATTATGCAGGTAATAAGCAAAAACGGCACCCAGGCCAAGACCACAAGATAAATACGTTAAACTTTCAAGAAAAATTCTGAACTTATTATTTCTGTTACTATAATCAATAGTTTTGCCCTTATTATTCACTAATGGGCCATGTCCAAATATTTAACACATTTAAAAAAATCACAATTATTAAAATACGACTTACTTTATAATAGAATTTTTTTGTTTATAGCAAATATTTTCTTTGTAATAATTTTTTAACAATAAAACTACACCTATTACAAATAAATAGGTAATCTTATATCATACCGTTTAAATTTATTTAAAGTTTACATCTCAAATAATTTTTATTAATAAATTATTGCTACAAATAAGTATATGCTTGTAGTGTATTTCTAGCTAAATTTAATAACTTGTAGGAAGTTGCAGTTAGAATGATAAATCATAACCTCAAAATCGTATGAAATCAAATTAAGATTAACGAATTATAATATCACTCAAGGTAAGCGAATCACTTAATTGAAGAATATGACGTTTCTTAATATTACTCAATAAAATCTGACACATCACACGAACTTCAGGTTTTTTTCCGGTGAAAAACTGTAATGTAGGTGTTATCATTAGAAAACATTAAGTCGCCTAACAACAGGGACGTATCTACGAGGGGACAGAGCACCATCCGAAACTTTTAGCAAACGCATTGTTTAATACACAAAAACTCCTTAAAATCTATCTTCTTCTTACTTAGTAATGAAATTATAATTTTTATTAGTTCAGTGTTCATTACCTAAACACTGTAAATACAGTTGCAATTTATATACTATTTCAAGTTGTTACTGTTTATGGTTTATTAGCAAGAAACTAAAAATACATCTGAAAATAACTAATTGCCAGCATTTTTTCCCTTTTTTTATTTCATAAGACCTCTACCATTTTGAAAAAATTAAGTAGCGGGAAATTTATTTACCACCTACACTGAGAGTTTATTTACCACATACACTGGGAATTTATTTACCACTTACACTGATAGTTTGTTTACCCCATTCACTCGGAATTTATTTACCACCTACACTGGCAATTTATTTACCACCTACACTGAGAGTTTATTTACCATCTACACTGAAAATGTATTAAGAACCTTCACTGGCAATATATTTACCACCTACACCTACACTGAGAGTTTATTTACCACATATGCTGGAAATTTATTTACCAAATACACTGGGAATTTATTTACCACCTACACTGGGAGTTTATTTATCACCTACAATAGGAGTTTATTTACCATCTACACTGAAAATGCATTTACAACCTACACTGGCAATTTATTTACCATCTACACTGAGAGTTAATTTACCACACACACTGGGAATTTATTTACCATTTACACTGGTTATTTATTTACCACTATACTGGGAGTTTATTCAGTAAATGACTCTCGCATTGTAGTTTTTATATCGTAATTTAAAAACGAAGGTTACTGGTAAATTAAATGTCGCTAAATTAGTAAGTCTTCTGAAACATTGAAATACCCTCGCAAATTTCAATTTCGCTGAGTGTCTGCACTTTCAATCAAAATTCAATAGGTTTCCACAGCGACGTTATCTAAATTAATGTAACACATGTCTCAGATAGCGACGCAAGTTTATCTTTCTAAACCAGTTTTTTTCTGA
This sequence comes from Prosapia bicincta, assembly GCA_036971475.1. Lineage (NCBI taxonomy): Eukaryota > Metazoa > Arthropoda > Insecta > Hemiptera > Cercopidae > Prosapia > Prosapia bicincta. The sequence continues at coordinate 386,186,273 of JBAIZL010000002.1, forward strand.
TTTCTTATCAATAACATTCTGTAATGGTTCCCAAAATAAAATTCTACCATGGAGAAAATCTATAATACTCACTCTCAGCTTTACCCGATATGTGGACATTGATCTAGAGTTTTAGGCTACTGCAAAAATTACTTTCCACGAACCTACTTTACGTTTCTAGGTTACTTCTTCTTTTTTATCTCTAAGGCAAAACGATGTACAGTTGTTATTCAGCGAATGCACAATACTTTAGGCATCAAATTCCTTCCATATTTTGTCAAATGTGTTAGTATTGCATTTAATACTGGAAATTACGTTACGTCTAACGTGAATGTTTTTCGAGTAGTTAATATTTAAGGAGCTTACAGTAGCTGTTAAATTGAGCTTATGCAAAATAAAGCTTTATCTACTGTCCTTCAAAATTAAAAGAATTGATCTGTATAAAAATACCAAAATGTAATTCGATTTTGATAATAAGTAGGGGCCTATCTAAAATATAAAAAACTAAATGTAGATTCAAGAAATGCGGAACGTGTTGAACCCTTAATTAAATGCGCTGGTGGTAAAAATGAAGAACTGGAGTGGCAAAAGGGAAATTATTATAGTCTACAGCGGGAAATACTGTTTTAGAAAATAAACACTTTTAACACCGATGAGTAAGATATATACAAAATAAATAAAAATTCAAGAAATGCGGAACGAGGTGAATCCTTGATTGAGAGCGCGGTTAAGGAACTTGAGGGCAGAAAAAGAGCTAATATAGTTAAAGCGAGAAATACTATTCTAGAAAATAAACACTTGTAATACCGATTAGTAAAATATATACAAAAGAAATGAAGATTCAAGAAATGAAGAACGTGGAAGGACCTTAATTGAGACCGCGGTTAAGGAACCTGAGCGCAAAAACAAAGTTAATATAGTTAAAGCGGGAAATACTATTCTAGAAAATTATCATTTGCCATAACACTGATGAGTACCTCTATGTGAAAAATAGGCCGTAAATTATAACCGAAAAATTGGTTTATCTTCTAAATAAAATATATTTGCCTGAAAATAGCATTAATTAACTAATTAAAATAAACATCCCTTGAAGTTAAGTACTATTGTATCGCAATTTTCTCTTTTCAAAACACTATATGTATTTAAAACAAAACAAGTTATATTTTCAAACATACCTCACGAGAGCAACTCGTCCGATCTGTGTGTAGAAGCATTTTAACAATGCACTGAACTAACTGGGGAAAAGTTTCAGAGGATTAAGCGACCTTTCAACTACCACACGCGCGCGCGCGCTCACACGGCCTACCTGTGACAAATGCTTCTTCCACAAATCACCTATAAGGTATTGAACTATAAAATTAAATGTTTTTTACTGTTACATTTAGGTAATTATGAACTGAACTGTAGATTTTACCTCTCCCTGAGAAATTGATCCCGAACACAACGTCGTATGTACATCCTTATGATTTTAATTATGAGCTTCAAGTTCAATTAGAGAATTGAGCCTAATAAAAAAAAATACGTAACCGTCCCTGCAAGAAAATTTAGAGTTGTACTGATGAGAACCATCCAACCCTACAACAAAATCGTTTTACTTTATGTGTAGGTTTTTATTACGTTGCATTTGTCTACATTGTTATTGTTTATAATTTATTGTAACGCTATGAATAGTTGAATGCAGTAGTTATTAAAAATAATTATGTTTTACATATAATTATTATAAACATATATTTATTATCATAATTTTTCAAAATAATAAAACAATCTTGAAATACTTTATAAGTTTTAATTTAACAAAATGATCATTAGGCGTGAAACAACTACGCCTTGTTTGGCACAAAATTTGTAGAAATGAGCCGAATGCAAGTACAGTAGAGTCTCGATAATTCGAGGTAAATGGGACCGAGAGAACCTCTGATTACACGGAAATACGTTCCTGTGCATTAGAAAAACTATAAGAGTTTTAATGAACTAGAGTTACACTATTAAGAGAATGCACAAGAGTATTATAATTAAGAATGCACAAAATAAGTTTATAGAGCTTTATATCAACATTTCTTGGGAGACCGAATAATTTTCTTTGCATATCATATTGATATTGACATTTCTTGGAAGCGAGGCTCATTTCCTTTGCACACAGTTTGATATGAATACTTTTTGAAAGCTCGACTCATTTACTTTGCATTCCGTATTGCTATAAACATATCTTGGAAGCCCGATTCATCATTTTTCTTCATATAGATAAAATAAGCCCAAATAGAAACAGGATCGAATTTAACGGAAGCTAGAAATATCGGGACTCGGATTATCGAGACTCCATTGTAATATAAATGTTGAACAAAAACATCAATTCCTACTTATATCAACAAAGAAAAAATTGTTTAGTTTCTTTTTATTTTATAATGACAACATAAATATGTATACACATATGTCAGAATAACAATATTTAGTTGCAAAATAGAAAGCGAATATCCTTGCAATTTTCCATTTTCCTATCTATGTATGATGTTGGACTATTATTTTTGTTTGTTACTGTTTATACGCTTTCTTTTTTTTTGTCGCTTGCTTTGTGTTGTAGTTTCTTTCGCTTTCATTTCGCGTTTCCGTTTGTGAAGCAAGGTTTGATACCGTTAATCCAGTTGTTAATTTTATTATTTTCATTCATTTTTAATCTTCCAGCGTTATTGATGATATTGTATGGTAACCATGACAACAATTTAAGGTTATGTAATGGAGGTTTCAACGACAACCAGATGGGCAAAAGAAAATTCATATACATCTTTTTGAGAAGTAAATTTCTAGCTATAGGAAAACTATCTCAGTGCCAAAGCTCTAACTTCGAACTTAAAGATTCTCAGTTCGAATCCAACCTAAGCCCATCATTTTTTTAATAATATAATTTTGAACAAATATTTCAAAAAAATGTATTTACAACGATTTTATTGTCATCTACAATAGGCTTTAAAAAAATTATTTGAACTTGATTGGATGAAGTAAAACGTAATTTATTAAAGATTGAAAATTTGGACAAGATGTATATCAGGAATGTGTGTGAGCTAATAAAAGGAATTGAAAAAGTAGAAAAATGTACTTCGACTTTAGGTATACTTGATTTTTTTAAATAGGTATTTGAAACCGATGGGAGAAATCTTTGCATACCGTATAGCTATAAACATTTTTTTGAAAGCCCGATTCACCACTTCCTTGGAAATAGACAAAATAGTCTCAAATAGAATCAGACTCGAATTTAACGGAAGCTCGAAAAATCGGAACTCGAAATATCGAGACTCCATTGTAGGTAGAATTTCTCTAATACGTAATCTTCTGTAATAACGTATCGTATTTGTTACAATAATAACGGACATCGTCTGCACTGTCTCGTAGTAGGCTATAGGCGCCACCTATCGTCTGCAGTGTCACGTAGTAGGTTATAAGCGCCACCGAACGTCTCCACTGTCACGTAGTAGGCTATAGGCGCCACCTATCGTCTGCAGTGTCACGTAGTAAGTTATAAGCGCCACCGATCTTCTCCACTGTCACGAAGTAGGTTATAAGCGCCACCGAACGTCTCCACTGTTACGTAGTAGGCTATAGGCGCCACCTATCGTCTGCAGTGTCACGTAGTAGGTTATAAGCGCCACCGATCGTCTCCACTGTCACGAAGTAGGTTATAAGCGCCACCGAACGTCTCCACTGTCACGTAGTAGGCTATAGGCGCCACCTGTCGTCTGCAGTGTCACGTAGTAGGTTATAAGCGCCACCGATCGTCTCCACTGTCACGCAGTAGGTTATAAGCGCCACCGATCGTCTCCACTGTCACGCAGTAGGTTATAAGCGCCACCGATCATCTCCACTGTCACGAAGTAGGTTATAAGCGCCACCGAACGTCTCCACTGTCACGTAGTAGGCTATAGGCGCCACCTATCGTCTGCACTGTCACGTAGTAGGTTATAAGTGCCACCGATCGTCTGCAGTGTCACGTAGTAGGTTATAAGCGCCACCGACCGTCTCCACTGTCACGTAGTAGGTTATAGGCGCCACCTATCGTCTTCACTGTCACGTAGTAGGTTATAAGCGCCACCGAACGTCTTCACTGTCACGTAGTAGGCTATAGGCTCCGCTTATCGTCTGCACTGTCACGTAGTAAGTTATAAGCGCCACCGATCGTCTCCACTGTCACGTAGTAGGTTATAAGCGCAAACTATCGTCTGCAATGTTACGTAGTAAGCTATAGGCGCCGCCGATCGTGTGCACTGTTGCGTAGTAGGCTATATGCGCCAACCGATCGTCTGCATTGTCACGTAGTAGGCTAGAGGGGTCTCCTGTTGTCTGTACTGTCATTTAGTAGGCTATAGGCACCGCCGATCGTCTGCACTATCACGCAGTAGGTTATAGGCGCCAACGATCATCTGCACTGTCACGTAGTAGGCTATATTCGCCACCGATCTTCTGCAATGCTACGTAGTAGGCTATAGACGCCACTTATCGTCTGCACTGTCACGTAGTAGGCTATAGACGCCACTTATCGTCTGCACTGTCACGTAGTAGGCTATTGGCACCTCCGATAGTTTACACTGTCATGTATTATGCTATAGGCGCCGACGATAGTCTGAACTGTCATGTAGTAGGCTATGGGCGCCTCCGATAGTTTACACTGTCACGTATTATGCTATAGGCGCCGCCGATCTTGTGCACTTGCAGGTAGTAGGCTATAGGCGAAGCCGATCCTCTGAACTGTCACGTAGTAGGCTATAGGCGTCAACGGTTCTCTGCAATGCCACGTAAAAGGCTATAGGCACCGCCGATCCTCTGTACTGTTACGTAGTAAGCTATAGGCACCGCCGATCTTTTGCACTTTCAGGTAGTCGGCTACAGGCGCCGCCGATCCTCTGTACTGTTACGTAGTAAGCTATAGGCGCCGCCGATCCTATGAACTGTTACGTAGTAAGCTATAGGCGCCACCGATCTTGTGCATTTTCAGGTAGTCGGCTATTTTTTTTTATTAACTTGGGAGCGGGTTTAAACTGCCCAAAGCACCGCTACCTTAGGTATATTGTACTTATCTCCCTGATCTAGTCAAAGAGCCCCTTCCCTCTTACCAGGTTTAGAAGTTTCCTGACTAGTGTTTTACCTTCAGCATCCTATTCCAGAGCTGTGCTATCACCAAAGAGGTTGAAGCGCCTCTCGGCAAGTGCTTCACATCTATAAATGATGTGTGTGGCGGTCTCCAGTTCTTGCCCGCATAATCTGCACACGGGTTCATCTTTGAAGATACCCGTATTATGCAGAGGTTTCCTTAGTCCACAGTGTCCCGTGAGTAGACCTGTGGCTATCCTCAATTCCTGCCTAGACAGATAGATGAGACTCTCCTGCAGCCCCAAGGAAGGTTTCCTAAGGGTTAGCTTACTGTGTCTCATTCTTTCAGCCCTGACCCAGTGCTCGCAGTGTCTTTCAGCCATCCACCTTCGCACTGCATTCTTGATCATGGATTAGGAAATACCTACCGCCGGCTCCGGTCCAATTAGGGGAGTTGAAGACCCCTCTCTGGCCAGTGCATCTGCGGCTTCATTTCCAAATATTCCCCTATGCCCTGGCACCCAACCTATCTTGATTTGATTGTGCCTTTGCCAGGGCTTCTAGGTTATTTAGGCACTCCCTGACTATGGTCGAGGTGACCACATGTCTGTTTAGTGCCTTAATTGCTGCCTGCCTGTCAGAGAAAATAGCAATCCGGGTCATGTGTATTCCCCTTCTCGCTACTAGACAGGCATTTATAGCATATATTTCGGCCTGAAAGACAGAGGTATACCTCCCCAAGGAAAAAACTAGTTTTTACAATACACCCCCGCTCCAGTGCCAAAGTCCATCTTGGAGCCATCTGTGTACCAGATCTGAGCTCCCGATGTTACTGACCCTGACTATTCCATCATAGTTTGGTGGGCCTGGTCAGGTGCAAACGTCCGAGTAAGGTGGTCACTGCCCATCTCCAAGACAGGTTCTTTGGCACTCGATACTCATATGTCCCGAAACATCTGGGAGATTAGCCCAGTGTTCGAGTATGCAATCTCCATGCTGGGGTTTGGTGCTCGTGGTTGATTGCTTCCCACCTGTTGCACCTCATCCCTCACAACATCCAAGCCCTGGATGTTAACATGCTCGGCTCGGTTTTGGCCTCCCCTGCTTTGTGTGCTCAGGATTATTGGCCCTCCCGCTGCTCTCGCCTGATCTCTTCGGAGCCACCTTCTGGCCGCTCCACTCATACGCTTTCTCCGTAGAGAACTCTAACCATTTCACTGGTTTCTGCAGTCGGCAGCTTGGTAGCCGCCCCCGGACCCCCAGTGGTGGTTGCCGTTGACATATCTGCTACAGACTCACGGTTTGCCGTCTCATTGGCTCCCGCTGTCTGTGCAGACTCAACATCAATTTGTGTACTTACTTGGTCCATTATCTTCCCAAGTATGGGGGAAAGAACGGTCAACCAGAGCAGAACCCCCACTGCCCTGGTAAGACAACATACAATGAGGTTTTGTTTGGTTCCTCAAGGGGATCGTGTGCTACTGCATTTTATACCCTGCAGCCATTCATCCATCGGCACGATGCCTTGGATTGGGTATTCAGTCATTGACCTTGAAGCACACCCCAAGTTCAGGACATTATTAACTGTTGCTCATGGAGCAAACAGCCTGCTTTACTCTCTTTTGTTACGACTGTGTCGTTAGGGTAGTTTCCCGCCCATACTTCACAGCCGCATTGCCCTTGGTTCACCTGGGAGGTGAAAGTAGCATTGTGAGGACTTAATTCCCAACTACCCCAGTCCCCAGTCAGAGCAGTTATTTCTACCACCCTAAACCGGTTGACTGACGAGGAGGGATAATTCCTCACCTTTGAACCATTGCCTTGGTCCGGCCTGCTTATTCAGAAACCTTCCGGAATCCTTATTCACAAGTAACCTATATATCTATAGGCCGTTCCACTATCCGCCACCCGTGGACCCGCCCAGTTGCTAAGGCAAGCTATCTGGGTAGTCGGCTATAGGCGCCGCCGATCCTCTGTACTGTTACGTAGTAAGCTATAGGCGCCGCCGATCCTCTGAACTGTTACGTAGTAAGCTACAGGCGCCGCCGATCTTGTGCACTTTCAGGTAGTCGGCTATAGGCGCCGACGATCCTCTGTACTGTTACGTAGTAATCTATAGGCGCCCCCGATCCTCTGCAATGTAACGTAGTAGGCTATAGGTTTAAAGGATAATAGTGGTATTATTGTTTTAAAGGAATTTAATATTAAAGCATGAGATCTGACTGTAATTATAATAACTGCATGGAGACAATAATTTTGTCCATATTTAATTTCTACATAACAGTTGAAGTATAAACATCTAATTACTTTTCAACATAAATTTATAGAGCCCTTATAAAAGAACTATATTATTGAATACTGTTAGCGTTACAAAATGTTTGGCTAACTAGAATTTGAAAACTTAAACTGTAGCTAGTGGAGCTTGTGAGTATGGTACATTAAATGAATTTTTCTTTGCTTTTTATATACAAAAGTACTTTGGTTGGTTTAAATGTGGCCTTGATGTGACAAGTTTCTCTTTTTAATATCTTCTCTAACTATTAAATACTAATTTATGAAATTTTTGCAATGAAGAAATAGTTTTTTTTCAAGTTCAGATTTTAAGATAGCAATATTAGTGATTTTTAGGTAGTCATTACATCTTTTATAAATCTGGCATCTATATGAAACAAATAATGACAGACACACAACCACAACACTTCAAAATAGCCCCTTCAAAACAATAATGCCATCTTTAGATCAGTGCTCCATAGGCTAAAAGAGGCACCAATATCTACTGAAAATACCAACAAACGCTCAAAACAAGTAAACGCCTACCTCACAGGTATGCAAACAGTAATACAAAATTGATAACTCAAAAACAATTTGACAAATACAATGTCATATAAACAAAGAATATATCATATTCACATACATAACATACACAAATAAACAAATCCTTAAACAAGATAGCTAAAATATTCCAATAACCCAAGTACAGAATAGAGTTTAAAACTACAGCACAACAAAAAACAAAAAAATAAACAAACAAATGCCAAATACTAGGTATATTCAAAATAAATTATCTAGACTGTAAAATATTTTATACATCTTTCAAAAAAACCCCATCAGAACACGTAGCCTATATTTTATTAAATATAATACTAACTTTTTTTCACTCTCACACTAAAACAGAAACAGGTCACACTTAGACACTCATCGACAACAACCTAAAAACTTTCTACAAAACAAATTACAACATCAAAACACACTATGGAATTATGAAGTTTACAAATTTACTAAAACTTAAACAACAAACATATTAAAGGAACAAACTAAATTCAAATCACACACATTTTTTTTTTTTTAATTATATCTACTAAATTAGAACACCTGCCTCAAAACTACCTCAACAACCCTACCCAGTGATCAACTAAGCTAAACTCATGAGGTTTACTTAATGCATTCATTAAACATTCTAACATAGAACAATATGTTTCAGTTTTTATATAAATTTATTTTAAATACAATATCAGCATGTCATTACGTTACTAAACGTAATGATAAAAGTTTAGCTGATCATCATGATAACAAAATATACGCCTTATGTGCTACAATGTACCAAAGGAAGCATTTTACGTTAATTATAATTTTATAATGTTGTTCTTTAAATGATTTATCTTCAGAAATAAAAAGATGGAAGCCAATAGCTTAATAGAAAAATAAAAAAACTGGTACAAGCATAAATAATAATTTTGCAGTTTTTGCGTTGTATATCTTGAGGTTTTTTAAACAATAATATATATATATATATATATATATATATATATATATATATATATATATATATACATATATTTTAAATGTTTACCTACTCTCTTTAGGGGTCATATAGAGGTGTTTACCCCTTTTAAGAAGAAATGTTAGTGGGTTTAGATAGGACTAAGGGGAAGATGTAATGATCCCCTAGTATTTGAAGTAGGGGAAAGTTACCTCATCTTAAAGGCAGGGTCTCTTATAAGTGAAGCAGACCTGCTCTAAACTGGGGTGAGGAGAAGAGTCTACTTGCTCTCTTGGGTTTCCCTTTTATTTTTAAGAACCTTTTATAAAGTTTTTTTGTTCTTTTATATTTTAAAACATATGTATCTTAATGTTTGTAAAATATGTTTATAATTTTTATATTATGTACAAAACAAATTTTGTAATCGACATAACTTTGATATAAAATATTTATTTCAGAAGTACTATCAAATAATTCCAGGCAATACATATTTTAAATAAATCACAAAGTTTCAAAGAACTAAACTTTCCGAGAAGAAATTATCAGCTTAATGTTCACTCAGAGTTACAATCAACTAGCATTGTATTGATAAAATGAATAAGTAGCTTATTGTGTTATAAAAGCAAGATATCTGAATTGAATAATTTTCTTCTCACTGATTTATCTTAAAATATCAGTTTCTTGGAATCACTTATAGTGCACTACAGTATATCTTAAATAAAACAGTAAAATAGAAAACAGTAACACATTAAAATATAAATTCATTTAATACAACTACATATACTTAGCCATTTTACTGGTGTGTTATATGATGCAACCTCTTTGGTTTACAGTGTTTGCTTTCTGTAATGAATTTATTTGTAACACAAAAGCTAAGACATTTTCTGTGCACAAAGATAAGTAACTAATCTAATATTATTAATTATTAAATATTACTTTATACATAAATTTCAAACTTGTGATAGTTGAGGAGAATGTTGAGAAGGTGTGATGTAGTTGAATCTCTTGCCACTACCCTATTTTAGTCATCTTATTTGATTTACATTACGTAAAATACAAGTAACTTTTTTTAATCACCTTGAATTCACTAATTAAAATATAAGTATTTATTGCGTAACTGATAGAATACTTTTGAACTTACTTTTTGATATGTTTCGAAACAATAGTTTCGCTAAAGTAGCCAACCCACTACTCTCTCTGAATGAATTAAATGACGCGTTTTTCAACGAAATGATTGTTTCGAAACGTGTCAGGAAGTTCAAAAGTTTTCACTCTGTTATGCAATAATTACTTATAACATAAATTTCCTTAAAATACAAAAAACCCATACAAATATACCAAAACATAAAGTGAAAACATATTAAATTAACAAACCCAATACAAATTAGACAAACATTTGGCCATATTATAAAACACATGCCTATAAAACCGCTGCTACCTAGCTTAACAGTACTTCCAAGCGGCCCAAACACTGGTGAATATTGCTTAGTTCGATCAAATAAATTAAGTCTCAGTAATTTTTACATAAACTTTTATCATAACATCAGCAATATGTTATTTTACTTAGAAGTATAATGTATAAACATTATGGACAAAGCTACAGGTTTTACAAACAACTCATATTTAGAGGTACCTGTTATAAAAATTTACATGCACATTTTGCAAACACTGGAGTAATTTTCTGTGGCGTTCATTTGTCTGGGATTTTCATTTTTGGAAGATGGATTCCTGTTTATTTTTCTGTTTTTGACTTTTTTATGGTTATTTTAATGCGAAAGATTGGTTTGTGATGTTGTTTTACTACTGTTCTTCAATAACTTTCATTTTCACAGTACTAGTTGAATTGAACTATTTATTTAATTGTCAATCAAAGAAGAATATGTTTATAAATACTCAGAGAGAATCCACTCAAGAACGTTTAAGCTGAGAACGTTCTGGTATGACTGCACATTAAAGGTAGATGATTAACCACAAATCATGGCACAGAATATTAATGCACAGAATTAACTAAATACCTCACACAACTTGTTACAACTAGCAGATTAACAATTACTATAATTTTTAAGTTTAATTAATTTGTATGTTATAATGTAATAATAATTATATCTACAAAAGTGAAACCATCAAAGAAACTTTCATAAATTGTTGATAATTTATTGAAAGTTTATACGATATTTTTCCCTTAGATATAGCAAGAACTGTTAATCAGTATTTTAAAGCCTTAAAAAGTACAACCTCGCCAAATAGAACCTCAATAGTTGAGATTCCTCAATTTATTCAATTTATAATAGTACTTAATATTAATTTCCCCTCTACAACTTAATATGTTCACTAAAACCCTTAATAAACAGAAGTTTTCATGGTTTTGAAAGATATATTAACCCTCTATCACATGAAGTTTTTTTTTTGTGGAAAGGCAAAAAACAAACTCAATATTTTTTTGTGGTTTAACAACATCTACTGTAATTCTTTGAACAATTCGAAACAACAAAAAAAACTCATAAATCTTTATAACTGAAGGATTAGCAATTTTTACCCTCGCTACTTTGTTATATTGAAATTTTTGGAGTATGTATTTAATAATGTTGTTGAATTTTGCAATCCACCAATATTAATCAACTACATTGTAATATCAATCACCAGAAAAATTCAATCGTATGTGCAGCATGTCAAGTCTTACACAAAAACGAGTTAATCATGTAAAGTAACTATAGATGGTCATTAGCATTGTCACTTCTGCTAATACTGACCAGTGCTACCAACTCATAAACATATACCTCTAAAGCAGGGGTTCCTAAACGTTTTGGGTTCATGACCCCACCCCTTCTTGAGATGAAATCCTTCCACGCCCCCTCCACTTTATACTATAAATAAATGGTATGGACAAATGAAAAAGAATCAAATATTATGTATATATATATATATATATATATATATATATATATATATATATAAAATACGTATTCTTGTTTAATAATTTAAAACAACATAAGTTATTCAAATACAAGAATATTTATTAATTTATATTCAAAGTTTTTCGTTGGTGAACAGTACCAACATCATCAGGAAGGAAAATTATAATCAATGTAATTTTCATTCCTGATGATGTTGGTACTGTTTACCAACGAAAAGCTTTGAATATAAATTAATAAATATTCTTGTATTTGAATAACCTATGTTGATTTAAATACACACACACATATATATATATATATATATATATATATATATATATATATATATATATATATATACATATATATTAAAAACAATTTATTTATTTATACAAACTTTCACAAGAAACATAATATAACATTTTAAGTTTTATGTTGCAGGGTAAATATTAACTGACAGGAGAAAAATTGGTTAGATGCTTGAGCTTGCATGTTTCACACTAGCATGCCTCTTTGTGTTAGAAGTGATGTGATAGAAGAGTACGTGTGATGTATGCCGTGTTTGCTCATTTAGGATGTCATTTTTATGTGTGTTGCTATGTCCTATATATTTCAAACTGTTCTAGAGTGTTTAATTTATGGCATTTGTTGCATGTGTGGAGGATGCTCATGTTATTTTCCATACTTTTGCATGAGTGTTTAGTGTCCATGAGGTGATTTGCAAAGGTGGATTCAATAGTAGTGTGCAGTGCGCTTTTGTGTTCTTTATATCTTTCGGTGAAAGATCTACCTGTTTGTCCAATATAGAACTTATTGCAGTTGTTGAATTTTAGTTTGTATACTGCTGGGTTATTGTGTGTGTTGGTATTGTTATTAATGCTGTGCCTGATAGCTGTTTGGCTTTTATTTGTTGTTCTGTAAGCTACATTGTATCCTGGGTTTTTTTAAATGGCGTGCTATTTTATTTGTGAGTTTTGTTTATGTATGTGAGGGTGATGAATTTGTTTGTGTTCGTGTTTTTGTTGTTTGTGATGTTGTTACTGTTCTTGTTGAGTAATTTTCTGTGTAGTTTGTCTATTAAATAATTGTCATATCCATTTTTGTGAGATAAATATTTGATTGTGTTTAGTTCCTCTGTGTAGTTAGTTGTGGACATAGGCATTTTATTTAGTCTGTGTAGTATATGTTGAATTATTATTTGTTTTGATTTTTTTTATGGGGATGTCTAAGAAATTAAATGTTTTTTTGTTTTCAAACTCTGCAGTGAACTGGATATTTTTGTGTATTTTCTTTATATGTGTTTGGAGTTGTTGCCATTGTCTTATGTTTCCTCGGTATAGTATTATAACGTCATCTACATATCTGTGCCAGTATATTATCTTATCTGCGTGTTTGTTGTTATTTATGATTTTGTTCTGTTCTGTGTTATAGGAATACTTCTGCGAGAATGCTTGAAATCGGTGAACCCATTGGTAGGCCTTGTTTCTGTGTGTAATATTTGTTGTTGTGAGTGAAGTAGTTCTGTTGTGTAATGGTGTTCATATAAAATCCTTTATACAATAATACTGATAGCAAAAACAAAGTTGTGGATATAACTGCTAAATACACACTTAAAATAAAAACTTATGCACCTGTATTCTTCAACTGATCACAGTGTAACATAACTCCAGATTTAGTGGTTAAAAGCCTGGAAATGTTATGGCATGAACCCAGAAATTCCTAGTCTGTCGTGTAAGGAACGATCATATCCATGCGCACGTCAAGGTTTGGTATCTGAAAATACATCGTCTCTATTTGGATCAGAGCAAAGCTACACGTTACACCCTTATGAAACAAAGAAGCAGAAGGTAGGTTAGATGGAACAATGTAAGACTAAACAAACATAATGTTCCCCTGCCACTACGTGTAGGAGAATAACAGCTTGCACAGCTGGGGTGGCTATTTCGGAGTAGAAATTATCTCCAACAGACCTTTATCTGCTTGTTTCCCATAAATGACAGGCTAATAATAATTAAAGTTGTTTGTTGTTACCATCTTGAAATCACTGATTAAACTATAATTAAATGATGCTTAATAAAGTGAATACGTGAGGGCTTACTTGCTGACGCGTTTCGAAAAAATCTTTTTTTTACGAAGGAAAGCCTGTCCTGAGGAGGCTTTGCTTCATAAACGGAACGATTGTTTTAAACGTGTTCTTACGATTGTCCTTACTTATTCACTTTTTAAAGTATCATTTAATTATAGTAATAATAATTACTGGGGGAGTGGGTAATTTAATTCTATGTTGATATTATTTTTGATAAAATTTAAATACTTATCTCAAAAAGGATTATTTTAAATAAAAGAAGAAATGCTTGAAAACACTAGAAATACTACTTCACAATGTTTGTATAAAGTTTAATTCCAAAAACATCAACAAAAAACTATCACTGTTACTACTTATAAAACGAATCTACTTGTAAAGATAAGACAATATAATCTATAGTTGAAAATAATGTGTACTATCTGCAAAAACAAATAACAATAGAAGAAGATAATGTGACAACTGTCAAGGCTTCATGTTGCCACATTTATAGAACAAATGTAGCTGAATTTACTGTAAATAATTAAAGAATGTTTTATACTTGGTAACTGTTATAATTAAAATTTTCCCACATTGTATAACTTTAAGGGAAATATTAATGAAACTTCAACTAATTTTTGCTCCACCTGTTTAATAACAAGCTTAAAAATTACTTTTAAACTTACAGACTTATAAATAAAATTACAAATATAAATACAATCAAATCTCATAATAAGTTCCATGAAAAAACATGCTCTCATAATAAATTTATGTTCCTATTTCAATTAACTGGTCTTCAATTTGAGTGATTTACACCATACTTTACAATAAGTAAAATACAAGTAAGATTACTTCCAATATAATAGTTATTTAGCTACGGCCACACTCATTGGCCAAACAACTTTCAAACACTAGAATTACAAATACAATATTTCATATAAATTTTCCTTTAAAACTAAAAAAAAATAATTATATATTTAAAACCTACAATATAACAATTCAAAGACTTACACAAAACATTCTGTTTGTGTGTGTGTGTGTGTGTGTGTGTGTGTGTTACTCAATCACGTAAAAACTACTGGACCCATTGAGCCGAAATTTGATATGGACATTCTTCTGGTCCCTGGTTAACACATAGCAATATTTGTATTTAAAAATTTCATCTCAGCACCACTACTCTTGCCTTGAAAACTTCCTTAACACTCAATTATCTATATTCCACTCTATACTTAGCTTAATCAGTTGATAGTGATTGTCTTTTTAATCACCTGTAAAACTTACTTCTAAACACATCTAAACAGGTGATAGAAAATGTTTGTTGCTATCATTTTTCAAGTTAGTTATAGTTTACAAATTTCATTGTATTTCATCGCTTTTTTGTATTTCGGAATGCAATAATCACAATACAAATATACCTCAACCCCCTACGAAGGACAGGTACTCTGCTAGAATGTAATATTTGTGCATTATGTCAATAGTATAGCAACACACTTGTACAAGAAAATTACAAACATGAATTGCAATATATTTACAAAATCTCATCAAGGTTAGTCGGTCTTAAAAATGTGACATCACTAGTTTAGTCTGAAAAATATTTTGTCTCTTATTCCTATATACATATTTATTTTGGGTTTTTTTAAAACTTTTATGGATTAAAAATTGAAAAATAAAATTCTTTTACACTATCAAAAAGAATGAAGCATGTTTATAACGAGTAATATAGACAAAAATATTTAAAGTCAATTCCTACTTAGGTTAACAAAGAAACACTTTATTTTATTAAATAATTACAACTAATATCAATAAAGTAACATAATCCATGAGTTAAAATAGCTATTCTAGCATATAACGTATAACATAAAACCAGCTGTTTTATGAAATCATATGTTATCACTTATTTTAAGCCAAATGGAAGGAATAAGTACTTTTATTGCTCCTTTTTGTGAGAAGTTTTTCTCCCATATAAAACTAAAGTTAATTTACTATATTTAATTATTGAGGTAATATTAGGAAAAAATAGTACTACTGTCAAGTGCCGTCCTCTAGAAGTTTAAAAAAAATTATTTGAACTTGAGTGGATGAAAAAAACGTAATTTACTAACAATTGAAAATTTGAGTAACATACAATATAATGAAATATTATAAATTAAAATTATAATAATATATAAGGAGTATGTGTACTACCTAATGAAAGGAAGGAAGAAATTGTAATGTTTGTTCTAACTTTGGTGTATGTTATTGTTTTTGTAGTTTACTACACATGTTTACTAGTATGTTTATAGCTATAAAAATATAATGTACTTAATGGGTAAAAATTTGAAAAAATAAGTTCTTTTCGAATCTTAAAGCATATTTTGTAAAATCCTGATTTTTTAATTTTCTTTGTATGACTTTGTTAATATTTAATTAACTATTTATCTAGTTTTACAAAGAAATCTTCAAACAGCAGTAGGATCACTAATAGAAATTTGTTCTTGAGAAATTTCATAAATATTATCAGAATTATAGAGCTTGTATAGTCACTAAATAAATAAAATTTTGGTAAGTAAAATGTTCAAACAATAGCTCTGAAGATTCATTTTAACTAATATTAAAAAGAACTTCACACTGTAAAAGGGTTGGCTGTAAAGGTTCAATGTGAAACATAAGTGGTAGCGTTAAACCATTATTGTTCGGTCATACCAAATAATAAGCATATTAGTTGGTCATACATATACTGCTAGTATTGTTAGGCCATTGTCAATTTCCATTGGACCAATACAATTTATTTCCATTAAAAGTTCCATAATTTTACCTTCTAACTTAGTGTATCTGTTTCTGATAAAGGCTATACTCAATTCCTGTCACCACCCTCATGTTTGATATCACAGTTAATATTAAACTCTTCCAACTAATATATCACTTCATATATATATGCTGTTATTCCTATTTCTCAATTACACTATGCTATTTTCGTTAAATTAATAAATAACTAAATTAATTCAATACTGTACTTACTAAAAATAGTAAATTATCCACCATTACCTACCATAATTAAAATCTCTAAAGAAAATAATAACATAAATATATATAATAGAAAAACAACAATAGCTTTATTAACCCATCAGAGGTGGGATAACAGAGTTTTTCTCTGTGTTTCTAAAAAAGTGTTGAATAATATTAGTACCGCATGATCGACATTCACCAAACTCAGTATAATTCCCCAGACGTTCTCTAGTAACAATAGAACCTCACTCATTTTAGAAGTTGTATTTTAGTTTCTAATGGACAGTGAATCATAAAACATCACGGGAAATTCGTCAGTGTGCCACGTCTTGTGTTACTAATACTTCAGAGGAACCACGATTATTTGACACATTGATTAGTTGAAATGCGCGTAACTTGGAACAGACCACGATTATTTGACACATTGATTAGTTGAAATGCGTGTAAGTTGTTTAATTGAAAGTCCTGCACCTTGATTAGTTGGTCATATTTGAAATTGTCCATTTGAAATTTGCGTATACGTTGATTAGTTGACACCTTGCTCATTTGAATGCATCCCAAATATACGTGGGGTACTTTTTGCGTTGAATTTCGTAAAGAGACAAACCTTTTAGCATTCCATGGATTAATTTTGCTGGTGCTAGGTCTATCGTGTAGCAGAGGGAGTAACCCTCAGTAGCCCCCGGGTGTAGGTTTTAGTTTTTTTTACGTTAGTAGTGATATAATTGTAAATTAAGTGTTGATTTAACTTGTGTAGATATTAACAAATATTTTAATGTTTATTTATTTTAACATGGATCTAGAAGAAAATGACAAATTAAATAGATTAGTGTGGAGCAAGAGGAGTTTGATGTTCATAGGCAAAACAGTTCATTTTCAAGAAGGCTTATTTTTTATGACAGTTGTGTAGAAGAAAATATATACATTGATAGTGATGATGACGATGGTTTAGGCATATTTCAAGGAATTAGAAGTTATGAAAGTGAGGATCGGAAGTTAGTCGAAGGCAATGATCAAGTTACAGAACAAATGTTTTTACTAAATGACATTCAAGAAATTCCTTTGGCAGAGAGAATAAATAGTGCAATCATTACATTTATATATTATATTATATCATTACACAATATAAGCAGACAAAAATAAACTTTGGAACTAGCAAATCCCAAGTAAATTTACAACGGACATGAAATTTTTATAAACTTCCAACTGTAATCTAGTTTTTAAAAATGGAAGTAGATGACAAGAGATTAATACCGTTTAAAATATAAAAACCTAAAATGTTGGAGCTTCACATAAAACAAGTTAAGAATTTGATTTCGTCTTTGAGTCTAGAAGGGAAACATACAAGACGCAATATTAAGAAAATTACTTTCTGTGAAATAGAGAATATATATTACTATAAACAAGTTAGGCACTTAAAAATAACGGTTCGCTGTTATTGGTGAAATTAAAACACAAACACAGGTAGTTGGCTACTTTTTAATATTTTACCCTTGATTTCAGTAATATTATTTTTTGTAGCCTTTTCAACTTTATTTATAAAACCCTACAGAGAAAATAAAATATTATGAAAAATGTAAACATTAATAAACAGAAATATATAAATCAAAATATAGAGCATTTAACATACTGGTGTTATTTCATTCCTGTTATCCAAGTACACCGTCATTGATTTCTCTTCACTTTATATTTAGGCACTGGCTGTTCTGATTATTTTTTCTTGTAAGCACATAGATTTTGTGAATTTCACTCTAGGATGCGTCATTCCATGATTACCTCACCATAGTGACTCCATGTTGATTTTTAACTTAAATTAGTGGTGTCCTTATAACTGCGTATTTATTTTAATCATTGTCCAAAATAACGGTTTCTATTTTTGCATATATGTTTCTATTTAAAACATTCAATTTTTGAATTGCTTTATTACAGTGTTAGCAAAACATAAGACAAATGTTTCCTTTTTTCATTTAGCTATTCACACTGAAATAAAAATCCAACCAAAGATATCTGTCACGATCGCACCAATCGATTTCACCTCCAAAAACTTGATAATTTTTTACCGATTTTATTACCGCCTAACTTTTGTATAATATATACTGATTGTGCTAGATATTGAAAACTTTTCTTACCAGTGTCATACTTATTTATGTTTAAAATCATTTTATACATTTGGTGTATAAGAGAGATATCTGTATGAAGTGGAAAGACATTATCTTTTTGTGTTATAAGAGTTTTATCCTTCTAACCCAGTCGCGTACAAGAGAGCCCCAACCTCGCTCTCAGGAGTGATGAGCAACCAATCTGCTTCACCTCCAAAAATAATAGATCATAAAACAAAATATATTCTGTTATATCATAGTGAGATGTCTGTATGACTTGGAAATTCATTATCTTTCTGTGTCATAAGAGTTTTATCCTTCTAAATCTTGTTTATACCTATAACAAATTTGTTTAAAAACATTAAACCTATGCGCGTACAAGAGTGCCCCAACCTCGCTCTCAGCAGTGATGAGCAACCAATCTGCCTCACCTCCAAACATATTTCGTCAAAAAAAATTTTGTTTTCGGTTTTATTATAGAGAGAAGAGTGTATGGCGTGGAAAGACATTATCTTTTTGTGTCATAAGTACTGCATCCTGGATGGGGTGCACGATAAATGGGATGGTTTCGGAGGGCTGCCCGCAGGGTGGAGTGTTATCCCCTTTGCTGTGGAGCCTTGTCGTGGACGGCCTACTAAGGACACTCAGTGGAATGAGTGTCAAGGTGGTAGGATATGCGGATGACATAGCTATCCTTGTTAGGGGACCATTTGAAGAGGTCCTCAAAGACCTGCTTCAAGAGGCACTCAAGGTAACAGAAGCATGGTGCAGGGAGAATGCACTATGCATTCAAGGAGAGAAATCTGTGGCACTCATCTTCTCTAGGCGATATAAAACTAAATCGCTGGAGATGATGGAAGTTGGTAATACCAAAATAAGCTACGTTGAGAGCGCTAAATATCTGGGAGTTATACTGGATAGGAAGCTACTCTGGCGTGAGCATTTGGAGGATAAGTGCATAAAAGCCACAGCTACGTTCTGGCAATGCAGAGGAGCAATAGGCACGAGATGGGGTTTGGGTCCACGTCAAATGAACTGGATTTATTCCGCCATTGTGGTGCCGAGGTTGGTCTTTGCCTCTATCGTCTGGTGGGACAGGGCACAGAAAGAAACAAGTAAAAGAATGCTGGACCGCGCGCAGGGGCTCTTCCTTAGAGGCATAACAGCTACAAGGAGAAGCACGCCGTGTGCGGCCATGAGGGTTATGTTGGGTTTTCTATCCTTGAGTCTTCAAATTAGGATGGAGGCAATGAAAACTGCATACCGGCTAAGCTGTACCGGGCAGTGGAAGACAAGTAGCAAACTTCATAAACAGCTATTTGGGGATTCACTGAAAGAGCTCTGGATAGAACCTCAGGATAAGATACTGTCTCTTAAGAGGGAAAAAGGAAACTACAAAATCCTTATTCCTTCAAGAGAGGCATGGGCGGAGTATAGACCCAGACATGGTGAAATCTGGTTCACCGATGGGTCCAAGATGAAGGAAGGAGTGGGAGCAGGATTTAGTGGACCGAGACACCAAGACAGATTTTGTCATCGTCTGGAGGACTACAACTCTGTCTTCCAGGGGGAGGTGCTTGCGATCAAACTATGTGCTGAGGAAATAATAGGGTCTGGCAGGAGGGGCAAGACCATCTGGATTTGCTCGGACAGTCAGGCAGCTCTGAAGACTTTAGGTAAGGCTAGTACCAGCTCTAGGTTGGTGGCTGAGACTATGGCTTCTCTAGCAGAGCTGAGTAAGTATAATTCACTCAACCTAACCTGGATTCCAGGACATTCTGGCTGGATAGGGAATGAGAGAGCTGACGCCTTAGCAAAACAAGGGTGTATAACCCAAGGGCCGTTGCTGTGGGCAGTGGGCATGCCGCTTCAGGAGGGCGCAAGAGGATCACGGCACATATAGACAGGTTGTGCAGGGAAGAATGGAATGTAACCTTGGGGTATAACAAATCTAAGGTACTGTGAGGTTACTCAGGAGATTTGTGGGGCAAAGAACTACTCTGCTTAAGTAGACATCAACTCAGAGCTACTGTAGAGCTGGTTACAGGCCATGGGAAGCTGAGGGGGTTCCAATACAAAATTGGAAAATCTAGGTCTACTGAGTGCAAGAGATGCGACGAGGGCCAAGAGGAAAGCCATATCCATGTACTCTGTGAGTGTCCTGCTTTGGGAGCTACAAGGAGAAAGTGGTTTGGCTGGCAGGTATGTACACCAGAGGATATCAGAAGATCTAGCATCAGGTGGGTACTTGATTTCTGCAAAGAGGTAGGTATCCACTAAGCTAGTCCTGTGGTAGGGATGGGAAGAGAGTACAAAGGCTACAGCTAAGTGCTCTACACCGATAAGGTCCCTCAGAGTTTTAGTAATAATAAATAATTTTATTTTAGGATTGTAACAAATTTGTGCAAAAACACACAACCCAGTCGCGTACAAGAGAGCCCCAACCTCGCTCTCAGGAGTGATAAGCAACCAATATGCTTCACCTCCAAAAATATTTGATCAAAAAAAGAATTTGTTTCTGTTATAATATAGAGAGATATCAGTGTGACTTGGAAAGACATTATCTTATTGTGTCGAAAGAGTTTCATCGTTCTAATTTTCTTTTAGGGTTGTAACAAATTTGTGCAAAAACACACAACCCAGCCGCGTACAAGAGAGCCCCAACCTCGCTCTCAGGAGTGATGAGCAACCATTCTGCCTCACCTCCAAACATATTTCGTCATGAAAAAATTGTTTTTGGTTATATTATAGAGAAAGGAGTGTATCACGTGGAAAGACATTATCTTTTTGTGTCATAAGAGTTTTATCGTTGTATTTTTTATTTAGGGTTGTAACAAATTTGTGCAAAAACACACAACCCAGCCGCGTACAAGAGAGCCCCAACCTCGCTCTCAAGAGTGATGAGCAACCATTCTGCATCACCTCCAAACATATTTCGTAATAAAAAAATGTTTATACTTTTTATTATAGAGAGAGGAGTGTATGACTTGGAAAGACATTATCTTTTTGTTTCTTAAGTGTTTCATCGTTCTAATTTCCTTTTAGGGTTGTAACAAAATTGTGAAAACACACACAACCCAGCCGCGTACAAGAGAGCCCCAACCTCGCTCTCAGGAGTGATGAGCAACCATTCTGCCTCACCTCCAAACATATTTTGTCATGAAAATAATTTTTTCTTGTTATATTATAGAGAGAGGAGTATATGACGTGGAAAGACATTATCTTTTTGTGTCATCAGAGTTTTATCGTTCTAAGTTTAATATAGGGTTGTAACAAATTTGTGCAAAAACACACAACACAGCCGCGTACAAGGGAGCCCCAAGCTCGCTCTCAGGAGTGATAAGCATCCAATCAGTCTCACCTCCAAACTTATTTCGTCATGAACAAATTGTGGTTGGTTATAATATTGAGAGAGGAGTGTATCACGTGGAAAGACATTATCTTTTTGTGTCATAAGAGTTTTATCGTTCTAATTTTTTTTTTTTTTTGTTGTAACAAATTTGTGCAAAAACACACACACCAGCCGCGTACAAGAGAGCCCCAACCTCGCTCTCAGGAGTGATGAGCAACCATTCTGCCTCACCTCCAAACATATTTCGTAATAAAAAAATTTTTATCCGTTTTATTATAGAGAGAGGAGTGTATGACGTGGAAGGACATTATCTTTTTGTGTCATAACAGTTTTATCGTTCTAATTATCTTTTAGGATTGTAACAAATTTGTGCAAAAACACACAACCCAGCCGCGTACAAGAGAGCCCCTACCTCGCTCTCAGGAGTGATGAGCAACCATTCTGCCTCACCTCCAAACATATTTCGTTATAAAAAAAATTTGATCCGTTTTATTATAGAGAGAGGAGTGTATGACGTGGAAGGACATTATCTTTTTGTGTCATAACAGTTTTATCGTTCTAATTATCTTTTAGGATTGTAAAAAATTTGTGCAAAAACACACAACCCAGCCGCTTACAAGAGAGCCCCTACCTCGCTCTCAGGAGTGATGAGCAACCATTCTGCCTCACCTCCAAACATATTTCGTTATAAAAAAAATTTGATCCGTTTAATTATAGAGAGAGGAGTGTATGACGTGGAAAGACATTATCGTTTTGGGTCATAAGAATTTTATCGTTCTAATTTTCTTTTAGGGTTGTAACAAATTTGTGCAAAAACACACAACCCAGCCGCGTACAAGAGAGCCCCAACCTCCCTCTCAGGAGTGATGAGCAACCATTCTGCCTCACCTCCAAACATATTTCGTAATAAAAAAAATTTTATCCGTTTTATTATAGAGAGAGGAGTGTATGACGTGGAAAGACATTATCGTTTTGTGTCATAGGAGTTTTTTCGTTCTAATTATCTTTTAGGGTTGTAACAAATTTGTGCAAAAACACACAACCCAGCCGCGTACAAGAGAGCCCCAACCTCGCTCTCAGGAGTGATGAGCAACCATTCTGCCTCACCTCCAAACATATGTCGTCATGAACAAATTGTTCTTGGTTATAATATAGAGAGAGGAGTGTATCACGTGGAAAGACATTATCTTTTTGTGTCATAAGAGTTTTATCGTTCTAATTTTTTTTTTAGTGTTGTAACAAATTTGTGCAAAAACACACAACCCAGCCGCGTACAAGAGAGCCCCAACCTCGCTCTCAGGAGTGATGAGCAACCATTCTGCCTCACCTCCAAACATATTTCGTAATAAAAAAAATTTGATCCGTTTTATTATAGAGAGAGGCGTGTATGACGTGGAAAGACATTATCGTTTTGGGTCATAAGAATTTTATCGTTCTAATTTTTTTTTAGGGTTGTAACAAATTTGTGCAAAAACACACAACCCAGCCGCGTACAAGAGAGCCCCAACCTCGCTCTCAGGAGTGATGAGCAACCATTCTGCCTCACCTCCAAACATATTTCGTAATAAAAAAAATTTGATCGGTTTTATTATAGAGAGAGGAGTGAATGACGTGGAAAGACATTATCTTTTTGTGTCATAACAGTTTTATCGTTCTAATTTTCTTTTAGGGTTGTAACAAATTTGTGCAAAAACACACAACCCAGCCGCGTACAAGAGAGCCCCAACCTCGCTCTCAGGAGTGATGAGCAACCATTCTGCCTCACCTCCAAACATATTTCGTAATAAAAAAAATTTGATCCGTTTTATTATAGAGAGAGGAGTGTATGACGTGAAAAGACATTACCTTTTTGTGTCATAAGAGTTTTATCGTTCTAATTTTCTTTTAGGGTTGTAACAAATTTGTGCAAAAACTCACAACCCAGCCGCGTACAAGAGAGCCCCAACCACGCTCTCAGGAGTGATGAGCAACCATTCTGCCTCACCTCCAAACATATTTCGTAATAAAAAAATTTGATCCGTTTTATTATAGAGAGAGGAGTGTATGACGTGGAAAGACATTACCTTTTTGTGTCATAACAGTTTTATCGTTCTAATTTTCTTTTAGGGTTGTAACAAATTTGTGCAAAAACACACAACCCAGCCGCGTACAAGAGAGCCCCAACCTCGCTCTCAGGAGTGATGAGCAACCATTCTGCCTCACCTCCAAACATATTTCGTAATAAAAAAAATTTGATCCGTTTTATTATAGAGAGAGGCGTGTATGACGTGGAAAGACATTATCGTTTTGGGTCATAAGAATTTTATCGTTCTAATTTTCTTTTAGGGTTGTAACAAATTTGTGCAAAAACACACAACCCAGCCGCGTACAAGAGAGCCCCAACCTCGCTCTCAGGAGTGATGAGCAACCATTCTGCCTCACCTCCAAACATATTTCGTAATAAAAAAAATTTTATCCGTTTTATTATAGAGAGAGGAGTGTATGACGTGGAAAGACATTATCGTTTTGTGTAATAGGAGTTTTTTCGTTCTAATTATCTTTTAGGGTTGTAACAAATTTGTGCAAAAACACACAACCCAGCCGCGTACAAGAGAGCCCCAACCTCGCTCTCAGGAGTGATGAGCAACCATTCTGCCTCACCTCCAAACATATTTCGTCATGAACAAATTGTTCTTGGTTACAATATAGAGAGAGGAGTGTATCACGTGGAAAGACATTATCTTTTTGTGTCATAAGAGTTTTATCGTTCTAATTTTTTTTTAGTGTTGTAACAATTTTGTGCAAAAACACACAACCCAGCCGCGTACAAGAGAGCCCCAACCTCGCTCTCAGGAGTAATGAGCAACCATTCTGCCTCACCTCCAAACATATTTCGTAATAAAAAAAATTTGATCCGTTTTATTATAGAGAGAGGCGTGTATGACGTGGAAAGACATTATCGTTTTGGGTCATAAGAATTTTATCGTTCTAATTTTCTTTTAGGGTTGTAACAAATTTGTGCAAAAACACACAACCCAGCCGCGTACAAGAGAGCCCCAACCTCGCTCTCAGGAGTGATGAGCAACCATTCTGCCTCACCTCCAAACATATTTCGTAATAAAAAAAATTTTATCCGTTTTATTATAGAGAGAGGAGTGTATGACGTGGAAAGACATTATCTTTTTGTGTCATAACAGTTTTATCGTTCTAATTTTCTTTTAGGGTTGTAACAAATTTGTGCAAAAACACACAACCCAGCCGCGTACAAGAGAGCCCCAACCTCGCTCTCAGGAGTGATGAGCAACCATTCTGCCTCACCTCCAAACATATTTCGTAATAAAAAAAATTTTATCCGTTTTATTATAGAGAGAGGAGTGTATGACGTGGAAGGACATTATCTTTTTGTGTCATAACAGTTTTATCGTTCTAATTATCTTTTAGGATTGTAACAAATTTGTGCAAAAACACACAACCCAGCCGCTTACAAGAGAGCCCCTACCTCGCTCTCAGGAGTGATGAGCAACCATTCTGCCTCACCTCCAAACATATTTCGTTATAAAAAAAATTTGATCCGTTTTATTATAGAGAGAGGAGTGTATGACGTGGAAGGACATTATCTTTTTGTGTCATAACAGTTTTATCGTTCTAATTATCTTTTAGGATTGTAAAAAATTTGTGCAAAAACACACAACCCAGCCGCTTACAAGAGTGCCCCTACCTCGCTCTCAGGAGTGATGAGCAACCATTCTGCCTCACCTCCAAACATATTTCGTTATAAAAAAAATTTGATCCGTTTTATTATAGAGAGAGGAGTGTATGACGTGGAAAGACATTATCGTTTTGTGTCATAGGAGTTTTTTCGTTCTAATTATCTTTTAGGGTGTAACAAATTTGTGCAAAAACACACAACCCAGCCGCGTACAAGAGAGCCCCAACCTCGCTCTCAGGAGTGATGAGCAACCATTCTGCCTCACCTCCAAACATATTTCGTCATGAACAAATTGTTCTTGGTTATAATATAGAGAGAGGAGTGTATCACGTGGAAAGACATTATCTTTTTGTGTCATAAGAGTTTTATAGTTCTAATTTTTTTTTTAGTGTTGTAACAAATTTGTGCAAAAACACACAACCCAGCCGCGTACAAGAGAGCCCCAACCTCGCTCTCAGGAGTGATGAGCAACCATTCTGCCTCACCTCCAAACATATTTCGTAATAAAAAAAATTTTATCGGTTTTATTATAGAGAGAGGAGTGAATGACGTGGAAAGACATTATCTTTTTGTGTCATAACAGTTTTATCGTTCTAATTTTCTTTTAGGGTTGTAACAAATTTGTGCAAAAACACACAACCCAGCCGCGTACAAGAGAGCCCCAACCTCGCTCTCAGGAGTGATGAGCAACCATTCTGCCTCACCTCCAAACATATTTCGTAATAAAAAAAATTTGATCCGTTTTATTATAGAGAGAGGAGTGTATGACGTGAAAAGACATTACCTTTTTGTGTCATAAGAGTTTTATCGTTCTAATTTTCTTTTAGGGTTGTAACAAATTTGTGCAAAAACTCACAACCCAGCCGCGTACAAGAGAGCCCCAACCACGCTCTCAGGAGTGATGAGCAACCATTCTGCCTCACCTCCAAACATATTTCGTAATAAAAAAATTTGATCCGTTTTATTATAGAGAGAGGAGTGTATGACGTGGAAAGACATTACCTTTTTGTGTCATAACAGTTTTATCGTTCTAATTTTCTTTTAGGGTTGTAACAAATTTGTGCAAAAACACACAACCCAGCCGCGTACAAGAGAGCCCCAACCTCGCTCTCAGGAGTGATGAGCAACCATTCTGCCTCACCTCCAAACATATTTCGTAATAAAAAAAATTTGATCCGTTTTATTATAGAGAGAGGCGTGTATGACGTGGAAAGACATTATCGTTTTGGGTCATAAGAATTTTATCGTTCTAATTTTCTTTTAGGGTTGTAACAAATTTGTGCAAAAACACACAACCCAGCCGCGTACAAGAGAGCCCCAACCTCGCTCTCAGGAGTGATGAGCAACCATTCTGCCTCACCTCCAAACATATTTCGTAATAAAAAAAATTTTATCCGTTTTATTATAGAGAGAGGAGTGTATGACGTGGAAAGACATTATCGTTTTGTGTAATAGGAGTTTTTTCGTTCTAATTATCTTTTAGGGTTGTAACAAATTTGTGCAAAAACACACAACCCAGCCGCGTACAAGAGAGCCCCAACCTCGCTCTCAGGAGTGATGAGCAACCATTCTGCCTCACCTCCAAACATATTTCGTAATAAAAAAAATTTTATCCGTTTTATTATAGAGAGAGGAGTGTATGACGTGGAAAGACATTATCGTTTTGTGTAATAGGAGTTTTTTCGTTCTAATTATCTTTTAGGGTTGTAACAAATTTGTGCAAAAACACACAACCCAGCCGCGTACAAGAGAGCCCCAACCTCGCTCTCAGGAGTGATGAGCAACCATTCTGCCTCACCTCCAAACATATTTCGTCATGAACAAATTGTTCTTGGTTATAATATAGAGAGAGGAGTGTATCACGTGGAAAGACATTATCTTTTTGTGTCATAAGAGTTTTATCGTTCTAATTTTTTTTTAGTGTTGTAACAATTTTGTGCAAAAACACACAACCCAGCCGCGTACAAGAGAGCCCCAACCTCGCTCTCAGGAGTAATGAGCAACCATTCTGCCTCACCTCCAAACATATTTCGTAATAAAAAAAATTTGATCCGTTTTATTATAGAGAGAGGCGTGTATGACGTGGAAAGACATTATCGTTTTGGGTCATAAGAATTTTATCGTTCTAATTTTCTTTTAGGGTTGTAACAAATTTGTGCAAAAACACACAACCCAGCCGCGTACAAGAGAGCCCCAACCTCGCTCTCAGGAGTGATGAGCAACCATTCTGCCTCACCTCCAAACATATTTCGTAATAAAAAAAATTTTATCCGTTTTATTATAGAGAGAGGAGTGTATGACGTGGAAAGACATTATCTTTTTGTGTCATAACAGTTTTATCGTTCTAATTTTCTTTTAGGGTTGTAACAAATTTGTGCAAAAACACACAACCCAGCCGCGTACAAGAGAGCCCCAACCTCGCTCTCAGGAGTGATGAGCAACCATTCTGCCTCACCTCCAAACATATTTCGTAATAAAAAAAATTTTATCCGTTTTATTATAGAGAGAGGAGTGTATGACGTGGAAGGACATTATCTTTTTGTGTCATAACAGTTTTATCGTTCTAATTATCTTTTAGGATTGTAACAAATTTGTGCAAAAACACACAACCCAGCCGCTTACAAGAGAGCCCCTACCTCGCTCTCAGGAGTGATGAGCAACCATTCTGCCTCACCTCCAAACATATTTCGTTATAAAAAAAATTTGATCCGTTTTATTATAGAGAGAGGAGTGTATGACGTGGAAGGACATTATCTTTTTGTGTCATAACAGTTTTATCGTTCTAATTATCTTTTAGGATTGTAAAAAATTTGTGCAAAAACACACAACCCAGCCGCTTACAAGAGAGCCCCTACCTCGATCTCAGGAGTGATGAGCAACCATTCTGCCTCACCTCCAAACATATTTCGTTATAAAAAAAATTTGATCCGTTTTATTATAGAGAGAGGAGTGTATGACGTGGAAAGACATTATCGTTTTGTGTCATAGGAGTTTTTTCGTTCTAATTATCTTTTAGGGTGTAACAAATTTGTGCAAAAACACACAACCCAGCCGCGTACAAGAGAGCCCCAACCTCGCTCTCAGGAGTGATGAGCAACCATTCTGCCTCACCTCCAAACATATTTCGTCATGAACAAATTGTTCTTGGTTATAATATAGAGAGAGGAGTGTATCACGTGGAAAGACATTATCTTTTTGTGTCATAAGAGTTTTATAGTTCTAATTTTTTTTTTAGTGTTGTAACAAATTTGTGCAAAAACACACAACCCAGCCGCGTACAAGAGAGCCCCAACCTCGCTCTCAGGCGTGATGAGCAACCATTCTGCCTCACCTCCAAACATATTTCGTAATAAAAAAAATTTTATCGGTTTTATTATAGAGAGAGGAGTGAATGACGTGGAAAGACATTATCTTTTTGTGTCATAACAGTTTTATCGTTCTAATTTTCTTTTAGGGTTGTAACAAATTTGTGCAAAAACACACAACCCAGCCGCGTACAAGAGAGCCCCAACCTCGCTCTCAGGAGTGATGAGCAACCATTCTGCCTCACCTCCAAACATATTTCGTAATAAAAAAAATTTGATCCGTTTTATTATAGAGAGAGGAGTGTATGACGTGAAAAGACATTACCTTTTTGTGTCATAAGAGTTTTATCGTTCTAATTTTCTTTTAGGGTTGTAACAAATTTGTGCAAAAACTCACAACCCAGCCGCGTACAAGAGAGCCCCAACCACGCTCTCAGGAGTGATGAGCAACCATTCTGCCTCACCTCCAAACATATTTCGTAATAAAAAAATTTGATCCGTTTTATTATAGAGAGAGGAGTGTATGACGTGGAAAGACATTACCTTTTTGTGTCATAACAGTTTTATCGTTCTAATTTTCTTTTAGGGTTGTAACAAATTTGTGCAAAAACACACAACCCAGCCGCGTACAAGAGAGCCCCAACCTCGCTCTCAGGAGTGATGAGCAACCATTCTGCCTCACCTCCAAACATATTTCGTAATAAAAAAAATTTGATCCGTTTTATTATAGAGAGAGGCGTGTATGACGTGGAAAGACATTATCGTTTTGGGTCATAAGAATTTTATCGTTCTAATTTTCTTTTAGGGTTGTAACAAATTTGTGCAAAAACACACAACCCAGCCGCGTACAAGAGAGCCCCAACCTCGCTCTCAGGAGTGATGAGCAACCATTCTGCCTCACCTCCAAACATATTTCGTAATAAAAAAAATTTTATCCGTTTTATTATAGAGAGAGGAGTGTATGACGTGGAAAGACATTATCGTTTTGTGTAATAGGAGTTTTTTCGTTCTAATTATCTTTTAGGGTTGTAACAAATTTGTGCAAAAACACACAACCCAGCCGCGTACAAGAGAGCCCCAACCTCGCTCTCAGGAGTGATGAGCAACCATTCTGCCTCACCTCCAAACATATTTCGTCATGAACAAATTGTTCTTGGTTATAATATAGAGAGAGGAGTGTATCACGTGGAAAGACATTATCTTGGTGTGTCATAAGAGTTTTATCGTTCTAATTTTTTTTTAGTGTTGTAACAATTTTGTGCAAAAACACACAACCCAGCCGCGTACAAGAGAGCCCCAACCTCGCTCTCAGGAGTAATGAGCAACCATTCTGCCTCACCTCCAAACATATTTCGTAATAAAAAAAATTTGATCCGTTTTATTATAGAGAGCGGCGTGTATGACGTGGAAAGACATTATCGTTTTGGGTCATAAGAATTTTATCGTTCTAATTTTCTTTTAGGGTTGTAACAAATTTGTGCAAAAACACACAACCCAGCCGCGTACAAGAGAGCCCCAACCTCGCTCTCAGGAGTGATGAGCAACCATTCTGCCTCACCTCCAAACATATTTCGTAATAAAAAAAATTTTATCCGTTTTATTATAGAGAGAGGAGTGTATGACGTGGAAAGACATTATCTTTTTGTGTCATAACAGTTTTATCGTTCTAATTTTCTTTTAGGGTTGTAACAAATTTGTGCAAAAACACACAACCCAGCCGCGTACAAGAGAGCCCCAACCTCGCTCTCAGGAGTGATGAGCAACCATTCTGCCTCACCTCCAAACATATTTCGTAATAAAAAAAATTTTATCCGTTTTATTATAGAGAGAGGAGTGTATGACGTGGAAGGACATTATCTTTTTGTGTCATAACAGTTTTATCGTTCTAATTATCTTTTAGGATTGTAACAAATTTGTGCAAAAACACACAACCCAGCCGCTTACAAGAGAGCCCCTACCTCGCTCTCAGGAGTGATGAGCAACCATTCTGCCTCACCTCCAAACATATTTCGTTATAAAAAAAATTTGATCCGTTTTATTATAGAGAGAGGAGTGTATGACGTGGAAGGACATTATCTTTTTGTGTCATAACAGTTTTATCGTTCTAATTATCTTTTAGGATTGTAAAAAATTTGTGCAAAAACACACAACCCAGCCGCTTACAAGAGAGCCCCTACCTCGCTCTCAGGAGTGATGAGCAACCATTCTGCCTCACCTCCAAACATATTTCGTTATAAAAAAAATTTGATCCGTTTTATTATAGAGAGAGGAGTGTATGACGTGGAAAGACATTATCGTTTTGTGTCATAGGAGTTTTTTCGTTCTAATTATCTTTTAGGGTTGTAACAAATTTGTGCAAAAACACACAACCCAGCCGCGTACAAGAGAGCCCCAACCTCGCTCTCAGGAGTGATGAGCAACCATTCTGCCTCACCTCCAAACATATTTCGTCATGAACAAATTGTTCTTGGTTATAATATAGAGAGAGGAGTGTATCACGTGGAAAGACATTATCTTTTTGTGTCATAAGAGTTTTATAGTTCTAATTTTTTTTTTAGTGTTGTAACAAATTTGTGCAAAAACACACAACCCAGCCGCGTACAAGAGAGCCCCAACCTCGCTCTCAGGAGTGATGAGCAACCATTCTGCCTCACCTCCAAACATATTTCGTAATAAAAAAAATTTGATCCGTTTTATTATAGAGAGAGGCGTGTATGACGTGGAAAGACATTATCGTTTTGGGTCATAAGAATTTTATCGTTCTAATTTTCTTTTAGGGTTGTAACAAATTTGTGCAAAAACACACAACCCAGCCGCGTACAAGAGAGCCCCAACCTCGCTCTCAGGAGTGATGAGCAACCATTCTGCCTCACCTCCAAACATATTTCGTAATAAAAAAAATTTTATCCGTTTTATTATAGAGAGAGGAGTGTATGACGTGGAAAGACATTATCGTTTTGTGTCATAGGAGTTTTTTCGTTCTAATTATCTTTTAGGGTTGTAACAAATTTGTGCAAAAACACACAACCCAGCCGCGTACAAGAGAGCCCCAACCTCGCTCTCAGGAGTGATGAGCAACCATTCTGCCTCACCTCCAAACATATTTCGTAATAAAAAAAATTTGATCCGTTTTATTATAGAGAGAGGCGTGTATGACGTGGAAAGACATTATCGTTTTGGGTCATAAGAATTTTATCGTTCTAATTTTCTTTTAGGGTTGTAACAAATTTGTGCAAAAACACACAACCCAGCCGCGTACAAGAGAGCCCCAACCTCGCTCTCAGGAGTGATGAGCAACCATTCTGCCTCACCTCCAAATATATTTCGTAATAAAAAAAATTTTATCCGTTTTATTATAGAGAGAGGAGTGTATGACGTGGAAAAACATTATCTTTTTGTGTCATAACAGTTTTATCGTTCTAATTTTCTTTTAGGGTTGTAACAAATTTGTGCAAAAACACACAACCCAGCCGCGTACAAGAGAGCCCCAACCTCGCTCTCAGGAGTGATGAGCAACCATTCTGCCTCACCTCCAAACATATTTCGTAATAAAAAAAATTTGATCCGTTTTATTATAGAGAGAGGCGTGTATGACGTGGAAAGACATTATCGTTTTGGGTCATAAGAATTTTATCGTTCTAATTTTCTTTTAGGGTTGTAACAAATTTGTGCAAAAACACACAACCCAGCCGCGTACAAGAGAGCCCCAACCTCGCTCTCAGGAGTGATGAGCAACCATTCTGCCTCACCTCCAAACATATTTCGTAATAAAAAAAATTTGATCCGTTTTATTATAGAGAGAGGAGTGTATGACGTGAAAAGACATTACCTTTTTGTGTCATAAGAGTTTTATCGTTCTAATTTTCTTTTAGGGTTGTAACAAATTTGTGCAAAAACTCACAACCCAGCCGCGTACAAGAGAGCCCCAACCACGCTCTCAGGAGTGATGAGCAACCATTCTGCCTCACCTCCAAACATATTTCGTAATAAAAAAATTTGATCCGTTTTATTATAGAGAGAGGAGTGTATGACGTGGAAAGACATTACCTTTTTGTGTCATAACAGTTTTATCGTTCTAATTTTCTTTTAGGGTTGTAACAAATTTGTGCAAAAACACACAACCCAGCCGCGTACAAGAGAGCATCAAACCTCGCTCTCAGGAGTGATGAGCAACCATTCTGCCTCACCTCCAAACATATTTCGTAATAAAAAAAATTTGATCCGTTTTATTATAGAGAGAGGCGTGTATGACGTGGAAAGACATTATCGTTTTGGGTCATAAGAATTTTATCGTTCTAATTATCTTTTAGGGTTGTAACAAATTTGTGCAAAAACACACAACCCAGCCGCGTACAAGAGAGCCCCAACCTCGCTCTCAGGAGTGATGAGCAACCATTCTGCCTCACCTCCAAACATATATCGTCATGAACAAATTGTTCTTGGTTATAATATAGAGAGAGGAGTGTATCACGTGGAAAGACATTATCTTTTTGTGTCATAAGAGTTTTATCGTTCTAATTTTCTTTTAGTGTTGTAACAAATTTGTGCAAAAACACACAACCCAGCCGCGTACAAGAGAGCCCCAACCTCGCTCTCAGGAGTGATGAGCAACCATTCTGCCTCACCTCCAAACATATTTCGTAATAAAAAAAATTTTATCCGTTTTATTATAGAGAGAGGAGTGTATGACGTGGAAAGACATTATCGTTTTGTGTCATAGGAGTTTTTTCGTTCTAATTATCTTTTAGGGTTGTAACAAATTTGTGCAAAAACACACAACCCAGCCGCGTACAAGAGAGCCCCAACCTCGCTCTCAGGAGTGATGAGCAACCATTCTGCCTCACCTCCAAACATATTTCGTAATAAAAAAAATTTGATCCGTTTTATTATAGAGAGAGGCGTGTATGACGTGGAAAGACATTATCGTTTTGGGTCATAAGAATTTTATCGTTCTAATTTTCTTTTAGTGTTGTAACAAATTTGTGCAAAAACACACAACCCAGCCGCGTACAAGAGAGCCCCAACCTCGCTCTCAGGAGTGATGAGCAACCATTCTGCCTCACCTCCAAACATATTTCGTAATAAAAAAAAATTGATCCGTTTTATTATAGAGAGAGGCGTGTATGACGTGGAAAGACATTATCGTTTTGGGTCATAAGAATTTTATCGTTCTAATTTTCTTTTAGGGTTGTAACAAATTTGTGCAAAAACACACATCCCAGCCGCGTACAAGAGAGCCCCAACCTCGCTCTCAGGAGTGATGAGCAACCATTCTGCCTCACCTCCAAACATATTTCGTAATAAAAAAAATTTTATCCGTTTTATTATAGAGAGAGGAGTGTATGACGTGGAAAGACATTATCTTTTTGTGTCATAACAGTTTTATCGTTCTAATTTTCTTTTAGGGTTGTAACAAATTTGTGCAAAAACACACAACCCAGCCGCGTACAAGAGAGCCCCAACCTCGCTCTCAGGAGTGATGAGCAACCATTCTGCCTCACCTCCAAACATATTTCGTAATAAAAAAAATTTTATCCGTTTTATTATAGAGAGAGGAGTGTATGACGTGGAAAGACATTATCTTTTTGTGTCATAACAGTTTTATCGTTCTAATTTTCTTTTAGGGTTGTAACAAATTTGTGCAAAAACACACAACCCAGCCGCGTACAAGAGAGCCCCAACCTCGCTCTCAGGAGTGATGAGCAACCATTCTGCCTCACCTCCAAACATATTTCGTAATAAAAAAAATTTTATCCGTTTTATTATAGAGAGAGGAGTGTATGACGTGGAAGGACATTATCTTTTTGTGTCATAACAGTTTTATCGTTCTAATTATCTTTTAGGATTGTAACAAATTTGTGCAAAAACACACAACCCAGCCGCTTACAAGAGAGCCCCTACCTCGCTCTCAGGAGTGATGAGCAACCATTCTGCCTCACCTCCAAACATATTTCGTTATAAAAAAAATTTGATCCGTTTTATTATAGAGAGAGGAGTGTATGACGTGGAAGGACATTATCTTTTTGTGTCATAACAGTTTTATCGTTCTAATTATCTTTTAGGATTGTAAAAAATTTGTGCAAAAACACACAACCCAGCCGCTTACAAGAGAGCCCCTACCTCGCTCTCAGGAGTGATGAGCAACCATTCTGCCTCACCTCCAAACATATTTCGTTATAAAAAAAATTTGATCCGTTTTATTATAGAGAGAGGAGTGTATGACGTGGAAAGACATTATCGTTTTGTGTCATAGGAGTTTTTTCGTTCTAATTATCTTTTAGGGTTGTAACAAATTTGTGCAAAAACACACAACCCATCCGCGTACAAGAGAGCCCCAACCTCGCTCTCAGGAGTGATGAGCAACCATTCTGCCTCACCTCCAAACATATTTCGTCATGAACAAATTGTTCTTGGTTATAATATAGAGAGAGGAGTGTATCACGTGGAAAGACATTATCTTTTTGTGTCATAAGAGTTTTATAGTTCTAATTTTTTTTTTAGTGTTGTAACAAATTTGTGCAAAAACACACAACCCAGCCGCGTACAAGAGAGCCCCAACCTCGCTCTCAGGAGTGATGAGCAACCATTCTGCCTCACCTCCAAACATATTTCGTAATAAAAAAAATTTGATCCGTTTTATTATAGAGAGAGGCGTGTATGACGTGGAAAGACATTATCGTTTTGGGTCATAAGAATTTTATCGTTCTAATTTTCTTTTAGGGTTGTAACAAATTTGTGCAAAAACACACAACCCAGCCGCGTACAAGAGAGCCCCAACCTCGCTCTCAGGAGTGATGAGCAACCATTCTGCCTCACCTCCAAACATATTTCGTAATAAAAAAAATTTTATCCGTTTTATTATAGAGAGAGGAGTGTATGACGTGGAAAGACATTATCGTTTTGTGTCATAGGAGTTTTTTCGTTCTAATTATCTTTTAGGGTTGTAACAAATTTGTGCAAAAACACACAACCCAGCCGCGTACAAGAGAGCCCCAACCTCGCTCTCAGGAGTGATGAGCAACCATTCTGCCTCACCTCCAAACAGATTTCGTAATAAAAAAAATTTGATCCGTTTTATTATAGAGAGAGGCGTGTATGACGTGGAAAGACATTATCGTTTTGGGTCATAAGAATTTTATCGTTCTAATTTTCTTTTAGGGTTGTAACAAATTTGTGCAAAAACACACAACCCAGCCGCGTACAAGAGAGCCCCAACCTCGCTCTCAGGAGTGATGAGCAACCATTCTGCCTCACCTCCAAATATATTTCGTAATAAAAAAAATTTTATCCGTTTTATTATAGAGAGAGGAGTGTATGACGTGGAAAAACATTATCTTTTTGTGTCATAACAGTTTTATCGTTCTAATTTTCTTTTAGGGTTGTAACAAATTTGTGCAAAAACACACAACCCAGCCGCGTACAAGAGAGCCCCAACCTCGCTCTCAGGAGTGATGAGCAACCATTCTGCCTCAGCTCCAAACATATTTCGTAATAAAAAAAATTTGATCCGTTTTATTATAGAGAGAGGCGTGTATGACGTGGAAAGACATTATCGTTTTGGGTCATAAGAATTTTATCGTTCTAATTTTCTTTTAGGGTTGTAACAAATTTGTGCAAAAACACACAACCCAGCCGCGTACAAGAGAGCCCCAACCTCGCTCTCAGGAGTGATGAGCAACCATTCTGCCTCACCTCCAAACATATTTCGTAATAAAAAAAATTTGATCCGTTTTATTATAGAGAGAGGAGTGTATGACGTGAAAAGACATTACCTTTTTGTGTCATAAGAGTTTTATCGTTCTAATTTTCTTTTAGGGTTGTAACAAATTTGTGCAAAAACTCACAACCCAGCCGCGTACAAGAGAGCCCCAACCACGCTCTCAGGAGTGATGAGCAACCATTCTGCCTCACCTCCAAACATATTTCGTAATAAAAAAATTTGATCCGTTTTATTATAGAGAGAGGAGTGTATGACGTGGAAAGACATTACCTTTTTGTGTCATAACAGTTTTATCGTTCTAATTTTCTTTTAGGGTTGTAACAAATTTGTGCAAAAACACACAACCCAGCCGCGTACAAGAGAGCATCAAACCTCGCTCTCAGGAGTGATGAGCAACCATTCTGCCTCACCTCCAAACATATTTCGTAATAAAAAAAATTTGATCCGTTTTATTATAGAGAGAGGCGTGTATGACGTGGAAAGACATTATCGTTTTGGGTCATAAGAATTTTATCGTTCTAATTATCTTTTAGGGTTGTAACAAATTTGTGCAAAAACACACAACCCAGCCGCGTACAAGAGAGCCCCAACCTCGCTCTCAGGAGTGATGAGCAACCATTCTGCCTCACCTCCAAACATATATCGTCATGAACAAATTGTTCTTGGTTATAATATAGAGAGAGGAGTGTATCACGTGGAAAGACATTATCTTTTTGTGTCATAAGAGTTTTATCGTTCTAATTTTCTTTTAGTGTTGTAACAAATTTGTGCAAAAACACACAACCCAGCCGCGTACAAGAGAGCCCCAACCTCGCTCTCAGGAGTGATGAGCAACCATTCTGCCTCACCTCCAAACATATTTCGTAATAAAAAAAATTTGATCCGTTTTATTATAGAGAGAGGCGTGTATGACGTGGAAAGACATTATCGTTTTGGGTCATAAGAATTTTATCGTTCTAATTTTCTTTTAGGGTTGTAACAAATTTGTGCAAAAACACACAACCCAGCCGCGTACAAGAGAGCCCCAACCTCGCTCTCAGGAGTGATAAGCAACCATTCTGCCTCACCTCCAAACATATTTCGTAATAAAAAAAATTTTATCCGTTTTATTATAGAGAGAGGAGTGTATGACGTGGAAAGACATTATCTTTTTGTGTCATAACAGTTTTATCGTTCTAATTTTCTTTTAGGGTTGTAACAAATTTGTGCAAAAACACACAACCCAGCCGCGTACAAGAGAGCCCCAACCTCGCACTCAGGAGTGATGAGCAACCATTCTGCCTCACCTCCAAACATATTTCGTAATAAAAAAAATTTTATCCGTTTTATTATAGAGAGAGGAGTGTATGACGTGGAAAGACATTATCTTTTTGTGTCATAACAGTTTTATCGTTCTAATTTTCTTTTAGGGTTGTAACAAATTTGTGCAAAAACACACAACCCAGCCGCGTACAAGAGAGCCCCAACCTCGCTCTCAGGAGTGATGAGCAACCATTCTGCCTCACCTCCAAACATATTTCGTAATAAAAAAAATTTGATCGGTTTTATTATAGAGAGAGGAGTGAATGACGTGGAAAGACATTATCTTTTTGTGTCATAACAGTTTTATCGTTCTAATTTTCTTTTAGGGTTGTAACAAATTTGTGCAAAAACACACAACCCAGCCGCGTACAAGAGAGCCCCAACCTCGCTCTCAGGAGTGATGAGCAACCATTCTGCCTCACCTCCAAACATATTTCGTAATAAAAAAAATTTGATCGGTTTTATTATAGAGAGAAGAGTGAATGACGTGGAAAGACATTATCTTTTTGTGTCATAACAGTTTTATCGTTCTAATTTTCTTTTAGGGTTGTAACAAATTTGTGCAAAAACACACAACCCAGCCGCGTACAAGAGAGCCCCAACCTCGCTCTCAGGAGTGATGAGCAAACATTCTGCCTCACCTCCAAACATATTTCGTAATAAAAAAAATTTGATCCGTTTTATTATAGAGAGAGGAGTGTATGACGTGAAAAGACATTACCTTTTTGTGTCATAAGAGTTTTATCGTTCTAATTTTCTTTTAGGGTTGTAACAAATTTGTGCAAAAACTCACAACCCAGCCGCGTACAAGAGAGCCCCAACCACGCTCTCAGGAGTGATGAGCAACCATTCTGCCTCACCTCCAAACATATTTCGTAATAAAAAAATTTGATCCGTTTTATTATAGAGAGAGGAGTGTATGACGTGGAAAGACATTACCTTTTTGTGTCATAACAGTTTTATCGTTCTAATTTTTTTTTTAGGGTTATAACAAATTTGTGCAAAGACACACAACCCAGCCGCGTACAAGAGAGCCCCAACCTCGCTCTCAGGAGTGATGAGCAACCATTCTGCCTCACCTCCAAACATATTTCGTAATAAAAAAAATTTGATCCGTTTTATTATAGAGAGAGGAGTGTATGACGTAGAAAGACATTATCTTTTTGTGTCATAACAGTTTTATCGTTCTAATTTCCTTTTAGGGTTGTAACAAATTTGTGCAAAAACACACAACCCAGCCGCGTACAAGAGAGCCCCAACCTCGCTCTCAGGAGTGATGAGCAACCATTCTGCCTCACCTCCAAACATATTTCGTAATAAAAAAAATTTGATCCGTTTTATTATAGAGAGAGGAGTGTATGACG
The DNA here is from genome assembly GCA_036971475.1 of Prosapia bicincta. Lineage (NCBI taxonomy): Eukaryota > Metazoa > Arthropoda > Insecta > Hemiptera > Cercopidae > Prosapia > Prosapia bicincta. The sequence goes on from JBAIZL010000002.1 coordinate 386,225,859, forward strand.
TGGAAAGACATTACCTTTTTGTGTCATAAGAGTTTTATCGTTCTAATTTTCTTTTAGGGTTGTAACAAATTTGTGCAAAAACACACAACCCAGCCGCGTACAAGAGAGCCCCAACCTCGCTCCCAGGAGTAATGAGCAACCAATCTGCCTCACCTCCAAACATATTTCGTCATGAACAAATTGTTCTTGGTTATAATATAGAGAGAGGAGTGTATCACGTGGAAAGACATTATCTTTTTGTGTCATAAGAGTTTTATCGTTCTAATTTTTTTTTTTAGTGTTGTAACAAATTTGTGCAAAAACTCACAACCCAGCCGCGTACAAGAGAGCCCCAACCTCGCTCTCAGGAGTGATGAGCAACCATTCTGCCTCACCTCCAAACATATTTCGTAATAAAAAAAATTTGATCCGTTTTATTATAGAGAGAGGAGTGTATGACGTGGAAAGACATTATCGTTTTGGGTCATAAGAGTTTTATCGTTCTAATTTTCTTTTAGGGTTGTAACATATTTGTGCAAAAACACACAACCCAGCCGCGTACAAGAGAGCCCCAACCTCGCTCTCAGGAGTGATGAGCATCCATTCTGCCTCACCTCCAAACATATTTCGTAATAAAAAAAATTTGATCCGTTTTATTATAGAGAGAGGAGTGTATGACGTGGAAAGACATTATCGTTTTGTGTCATAGGAGTTTTATCGTTCTAATTATCTTTTAGGGTTGTAACAAATTTGTGCAAAAACACACAACCCAGCCACGTACAAGAGAGCCCCAACCTCGCTCTCAGGAATGATGAGCAACCATTCTGCCTCACCTCCAAACATATTTCGTAATAAAAAAAATTTGATCCGTTTTATTATAGAGAGAGGAGTGTATGACGTGGAAAGACATTATCTTTTTGTGTCATAACAGTTTTATCGTTCTAATTTTCTTTTAGGGTTGTAACAAATTTGTGCAAAAACACACAACCCAGCCGCGTACAAGAGAGCCCCAACCTCGCTCTCAGGAGTGATGAGCAACCATTCTGCCTCACCTCCAAACATATTTCGTAATAAAAAAAATTTTATCCGTTTTATTATAGAGAGAGGAGTGTATGACGTGGAAAGACATTATCTTTTTGTGTCATAACAGTTTTATCGTTCTAATTTTCTTTTAGGGTTGTAACAAATTTGTGCAAAAACACACAACCCAGCCGCGTACAAGAGAGCCCCAACCTCGCTCTCAGGAGTGATGAGCAACCATTCTGCCTCACCTCCAAACATATTTCGTAATAAAAAAAATTTGATCCGTTTTATTATAGAGAGAGGAGTGAATGACGTGGAAAGACATTATCTTTTTGTGTCATAACAGTTTTATCGTTCTAATTTTCTTTTAGCGTTGTAACAAATTTGTGCAAAAACACACAACCCAGCCGCGTACAAGAGAGCCCCAACCTCGCTCTCAGGAGTGATGAGCAACCATTCTGCCTCACCTCCAAACATATTTCGTAATAAAAAAAATTTGATCCGTTTTATTATAGAGAGAGGAGTGTATGACGTGAAAAGACATTACCTTTTTGTGTCATAAGAGTTTTATCGTTCTAATTTTCTTTTAGGGTTGTAACAAATTTGTGCAAAAACTCACAACCCAGCCGCGTACAAGAGAGCCCCAACCACGCTCTCAGGAGTGATGAGCAACCATTCTGCCTCACCTCCAAACATATTTCGTAATAAAAAAAAATTGATCCGTTTTATTATAGAGAGAGGAGTGTATGACGTGGAAAGACATTATCTTTTTGTGTCATAACAGTTTTATCGTTCTAATTTTCTTTTAGGGTTGTAACAAATTTGTGCAAAAACACACAACCATGCCGCGTACAAGAGAGCCCCAACCTTGCTCTCAGGAGTGATGAGCAACCATTCTGCCCCACCTCCAAACATATTTCGTAATAAAAAAAATTTTATCCGTTTTATTATAGAGAGAGGAGTGTATGACGTGGAAAGACATTATATTTTTGTGCCATAACAGTTTTATCGTTCTAATTTTTTTTTAGGGTTGTAACAAATTTGTGCAAAAACACACAACCCAGCCGCGTACAAGAGAGCCCCAACCTCGCTCTCAGGAGTGATGAGCAACCATTCTGCCTCACCTCCAAACATATTTCGTAATAAAAAAAATTTGATCCGTTTTATTATAGAGAGAGGAGTGCGTGACGTGGAAAGACATTATCTTTTTTGTGTCATAACAGTTTTATCGTTCTAATTTTCTTTTAGGGTTGTAACAAATTTGTGCAAAAACACACAACCCAGCCGCGTACAAGAGAGCCCCAACCTCGCTCTCAGGAGTGATGAGCAACTATTCTGCCTCACCTCCAAACATATTTCGCAATAAAAAAAATTTTATGCGTTTTATTATAGAGAGAGGAGTGTATGACGTGGAAAGACATTATCTTTTTGTGTCATAACAGTTTTATCGTTCTAATTTTCTTTTAGGGTTGTAACAAATTTGTGCAAAATCACACAACCCAGCCGTGTACAAGAGAGCCCCAACCTCGCTCTCAGGAGTGATGACCAACCATTCTGCCTCACCTCCAAACATATTTCGTAATAAAAAAAATTTGATCCGTTTTATTATAGAGAGAGGAGTGAATGACGTGGAAAGACATTATCTTTTTGTGTCATAACAGTTTTATCGTTCTAATTTTCTTTTAGGGTTGTAACAAATTTGTGCAAAAACACACAACCCAGCCGCGTACAAGAGAGCCCCAACCTCGCTTTCAGGAGTGATGAGCAACCATTCTGCCTCACCTCCAAACATATTTCGTAATAAAAAAAATTTGATCTGTTTTATTATAGAGAGAGGCGTGTATGACGTGGAAAGACATTATCTCTTTGTGTCATAACAGTTTTATCGTTCTAACTTTCTTTTAGGGTTGTAACAAATTTGTGCAAAAACACACAACCCAGCCGCGTACAAGAGAGCCCCAACCTCGCTCTCAGGAGTGATGAGCAACCATTCTGCCTCACCTCCAAACATATTTCGTAATAAAAAAAATTTGATCAGTTTTATTATAGAGAGAGGAGTGTATGACGTAGAAAGACATTATCTTTTTTGTCATAACAGTTTTATCGTTCTAATTTTCTTTTAGGGTTGTAACAAATTTGTGCAAAAACACACAACCCGGCCGCGTACAAGAGAGCCCCAACCTCGCTCTCAGGAGTGATGAGCAACCATTCTGCCTCACCTCCAAACATATTTCGTAATAAAAAAAATTTGATCCGTTTTATTATAGAGAGAGGAGTGTATGACGTGGAAAGACATTATCTTTTTGTGTCATAACAGTTTTATCGTTCTAATTTTCTTTTAGGGTTGTAACAAATTTGTGCAAAAACACACAAACCAGCCGCGTACAAGAGAGCCCCAACCTCGCTCTCAGGAGTGATGAGCAACCATTCTGCCTCACCTCCAAACATATTTCGTAATAGAAAAATTTGATCCATTTTATTATAGAGAGAGGAGTGTATGACGTGGAAAGACATTACCTTTTTGTGTCATAAGAGTTTTATCGTTCTAATTTTCTTTTAGGGTTGTAACAAATTTTTGCAAAAACACACAACCCAGCCGCGTACAAGAGAGCCCCAACCTCGCTCTCAGGAGTGATGAGCAACCATTCTGCCTCACCTCCAAACATATTTCGTAATAAAAAAATTTGATCCGTTTTATTATAGAGAGAGGAGTGTATGACGTGGAAAGACATTATCTTTTTTTGTCATAACAGTTTTATCGTTCTAATTTTCTTTTAGGGTTGTAACAAATTTGTCAAAAAACACACAACCCAGCGGCGTACAAGAGAGCCCCAACCTCGCTCTCAGGAGTGATGAGCAACCATTCTGCCTCACCTCCAAACATATTTCGTAATAAAAAAAATTTGATCCGTTTTATTATAGAGAGAGGAGTGTATGACGTGGAAAGACATTATCGTTTTGGGTCATAAGAGTTTTATCGTTCTAATTTTCTTTTAGGGTTGTAACAAATTTGTGCAAAAACACACAACTCAGCCGCGTACAAGAGAGCCCCAACCTCGCTCTCAGGAGTGATGAGCAACCATTCTGCCTCACCTCCAAACATATTTCGTAATAAAAAAAAGTTGATCCGTTTTATTATAGAGAGAGGAGTATATGACGTGGAAAGACATTATCGTTTTGTGTCATAGGAGTTTTATCGTTCTAATTATCTTTTAGGGTTCTAACAAATTTGTGCAAAAACACACAACCCAGCCGCGTACAAGAGAGCCCCAACCTCGCTCTCAGGAGTGATGAGCAACCATTCTGCCTCACCTCCAAACATATTTCGTAATAAAAAAAATTTGATCCGTTTTATAATAGAGAGTGGAGTGTATGACGTGGATAGACATTATCTTTTTGTGTCATAACAGTTTTATCGTTCTAATTTTCTTTTAGGGTTGTAACAAATTTGTGCAAAAACACACAACCCAGCCGCGTACAAGAGAGCCCCAACCTCGCTCTCAGAAGTGATGAGCAACCATTATGCCTCACCTCCAAACATATTTCGTAATAAAAAAAATTTTATCCGTTTTATTATAGAGAGAGGAGTGAATGACGTGGAAAGACATTATCTTTTTGTGTCATAACAGTTTTATCGTTCTAATTTTCTTTTAGGGTTGTAACAAATTTGTGCAAAAACACACAACCCAGCCGCGTACAAGAGATCCCCAACCTCGCTCTCAGGAGTGATGAGCAACCATTCTGAATCACCTCCAAACATATTTCGTAATAAAAAAAATTTGAACCGTTTTATTATAGAGAGAGGAGTGTATGACGTGAAAAGACATTACCTTTTTGTGTCATAAGAGTTTTATCGTTCTAATTTTCTTTTAGGGTTGTAACAAATTTGTGCAAAAACTCACAACCCAGCCGCGTACAAGAGAGCCCCAACCACGCTCTCAGGAGTGATGAGCAACCATTCTGCCTCACCTCCAAACATATTTCGTAATAAAAAAATTTGATCCGTTTTATTATAGAGAGAGGAGTGTATGACGTGGAAAGACATTACCTTTTTGTGTCATAACAGTTTTATCGTTCTACTTTTCTTTTAGGGTTGTAACAAATTTGTGCAAAAACACACAACCCAGCCGCGTACAAGAGAGCCCCAACCTCGCTCTCAGGAGTGATGAGCAACCATTCTGCCTCACCTCCAAACATATTTCGTAATAAAAAAAATTTGATCCGTTTTATTATAGAGAGAGGAGTGTATGACGTGGAAAGACATTATCTTTTTGTGTCATAACAGTTTTATCGTTCTAATTTTCTTTTAGGGTTGTAACAAATTTGTGCAAAAACACACAACCCAGCCGCGTACAAGAGAGCCCCAACCTCGCTCTCAGGAGTGATGAGCAACCATTCTGCCTCACCTCCAAACATATTTCGTAATAAAAAAAATTTTATCCGTTTTATTATAGAGAGAGGAGTGTATGACGTGGAAAGACATTATCTTTTTGTGTCATAACAGTTTTATCGTTCTAATTTTCTTTTAGGGTTGTAACAAATTTGTGCAAAAACACACAACCCAGCCGCGTACAAGAGAGCCCCAACCTCGCTCTCAGGAGTGATGAGCAACCATTCTGCATCACCTCCAAACATATTTCGTAATAAAAAAAATTTGATCCGTTTTATTATAGAGAGAGGAGTGAATGACGTGGAAAGACATTATCTTTTTGTGTCATAACAGTTTTATCGTTCTAATTTTCTTTTAGAGTTGTAACAAATTTGTGCAAAAACATACAACCCAGCCGCGTACAAGAGAGCCCCAACCTCGCTCTCAGGAGTGATGAGCAACCATTCTGCCTCACCTCCAAACATATTTCGTAATAAAAAAAATTGTATCCGTTTTATTATAGAGAGAGGAGTGTATGACGTGGAAAGACATTACCTTTTTGTGTCATAAGAGTATTATCGTTCTAATTTTCTTTTAGGGTTGTAACAAATTTGTTCAAAAACACACAACCCAGCCGCGTACAAGAGAGCCCCAACCTCGCTCTCAGGAGTGATGAGCAACCATTCTGCCTCATCTCCAAACATATTTCGTAATACAAAAATTTGATCCGTTTTATTATAGAGAGAGGAGTGTATGACGTGGAAAGACATTACCTTTTTGTGTCATAACAGTTTTATAGATCTAATTTTCTTTTAGGATTGTAACAAATTTGTGCAAAAACACACAACCCGGCCGCGTACAAGAGAGCCCCAACCTCGCTCTCAGGAGTGATGAGCAACCATTCTGCCTCACCTCCAAACATATTTCGTAATAAAAAAAATTTGATCCGTTTTATTATACAGAGAGGAGTGTATGACGTGGAAAGACATTATCTTTTTGTGTCATAACAGTTTTATCGTTCTAATTTTCTTTTAGGGTTGTAACAAATTTGTGCAAAAACACACAACCCAGCCGCGTACAAGAGAGCCCCAACCTCGCTCTCAGGAGTGATGGGCAACCATTCTGCCTCACCTCCAAACATATTTCGTAATAAAAAATTTTGATCTGTTTTATTATAGAGAGAGGAGTGTATGACGTGGAAAGACAATATCTCTTTGTGTCATAACAGTTTTATCGTTCTAATTTTCTTTTAGGGTTGTAACAAATTTGTGCAAAAACACACAACCCAGCCGCGTACAAGAGAGCCCCAACCTCGCTTTCAGGAGTGATGAGCAACCATTCTGCCTCACCTCCAAACATATTTCGTAATAAAAAAAATTTGATCTGTTTTATTATAGAGAGAGGCGTGTATGACGTGGAAAGACATTATCTCTTTGTGTCATAACAGTTTTATCGTTCTAACTTTCTTTTAGGGTTGTAACAAATTTGTGCAAAAACACACAACCCAGCCGCGTACAAGAGAGCCCCAACCTCGCTCTCAGGAGTGATGAGCAACCATTCTGCCTCACCTCCAAACATATTTCGTAATAAAAAAAATTTGATCAGTTTTATTATAGAGAGAGGAGTGTATGACGTAGAAAGACATTATCTTTTTTGTCATAACAGTTTTATCGTTCTAATTTTCTTTTAGGGTTGTAACAAATTTGTGCAAAAACACACAACCCGGCCGCGTACAAGAGAGCCCCAACCTCGCTCTCAGGAGTGATGAGCAACCATTCTGCCTCACCTCCAAACATATTTCGTAATAAAAAAAATTTGATCCGTTTTATTATAGAGAGAGGAGTGTATGACGTGGAAAGACATTATCTTTTTGTGTCATAACAGTTTTATCGTTCTAATTTTCTTTTAGGGTTGTAACAAATTTGTGCAAAAACACACAACCCAGCCGCGTACAAGAGAGCCCCAACCTCGCTCTCAGGAGTGATGAGCAACCATTCTGCCTCACCTCCAAACATATTTCGTAATAAAAAAATTTGATCCGTTTTATTATAGAGAGAGGAGTGTATGACGTGGAAAGACATTACCTTTTTGTGTCATAAGAGTTTTATCGTTCTAATTTTCTTTTAGGGTTGTAACAAATTTTTGCAAAAACACACAACCCAGCCGCGTACAAGAGAGCCCCAACCTCGCTCTCAGGAGTGATGAGCAACCATTCTGCCTCACCTCCAAACATATTTCGTAATAAAAAAATTTGATCCGTTTTATTATAGAGAGAGGAGTGTATGACGTGGAAAGACATTATCTTTTTTTGTCATAACAGTTTTATCGTTCTAATTTTCTTTTAGGGTTGTAACAAATTTGTCAAAAAACACACAACCCAGCGGCGTACAAGAGAGCCCCAACCTCGCTCTCAGGAGTGATGAGCAACCATTCTGCCTCACCTCCAAACATATTTCGTAATAAAAAAAATTTGATCCGTTTTATTATAGAGAGAGGAGTGTATGACGTGGAAAGACATTATCGTTTTGGGTCATAAGAGTTTTATCGTTCTAATTTTCTTTTAGGGTTGTAACAAATTTGTGCAAAAACACACAACTCAGCCGCGTACAAGAGAGCCCCAACCTCGCTCTCAGGAGTGATGAGCAACCATTCTGCCTCACCTCCAAACATATTTCGTAATAAAAAAAAGTTGATCCGTTTTATTATAGAGAGAGGAGTATATGACGTGGAAAGACATTATCGTTTTGTGTCATAGGAGTTTTATCGTTCTAATTATCTTTTAGGGTTCTAACAAATTTGTGCAAAAACACACAACCCAGCCGCGTACAAGAGAGCCCCAACCTCGCTCTCAGGAGTGATGAGCAACCATTCTGCCTCACCTCCAAACATATTTCGTAATAAAAAAAATTTGATCCGTTTTATAATAGAGAGTGGAGTGTATGACGTGGATAGACATTATCTTTTTGTGTCATAACAGTTTTATCGTTCTAATTTTCTTTTAGGGTTGTAACAAATTTGTGCAAAAACACACAACCCAGCCGCGTACAAGAGAGCCCCAACCTCGCTCTCAGAAGTGATGAGCAACCATTATGCCTCACCTCCAAACATATTTCGTAATAAAAAAAATTTTATCCGTTTTATTATAGAGAGAGGAGTGAATGACGTGGAAAGACATTATCTTTTTGTGTCATAACAGTTTTATCGTTCTAATTTTCTTTTAGGGTTGTAACAAATTTGTGCAAAAACACACAACCCAGCCGCGTACAAGAGATCCCTAACCTCGCTCTCAGGAGTGATGAGCAACCATTCTGAATCACCTCTAAACATATTTCGTAATAAAAAAAATTTGAACCGTTTTATTATAGAGAGAGGAGTGTATGACGTGAAAAGACATTACCTTTTTGTGTCATAAGAGTTTTATCGTTCTAATTTTCTTTTAGGGTTGTAACAAATTTGTGCAAAAACTCACAACCCAGCCGCGTACAAGAGAGCCCCAACCACGCTCTCAGGAGTGATGAGCAACCATTCTGCCTCACCTCCAAACATATTTCGTAATAAAAAAATTTGATCCGTTTTATTATAGAGAGAGGAGTGTATGACGTGGAAAGACATTACCTTTTTGTGTCATAACAGTTTTATCGTTCTACTTTTCTTTTAGGGTTGTAACAAATTTGTGCAAAAACACACAACCCAGCCGCGTACAAGAGAGCCCCAACCTCGCTCTCAGGAGTGATGAGCAACCATTCTGCCTCACCTCCAAACATATTTCGTAATAAAAAAAATTTGATCCGTTTTATTATAGAGAGAGGAGTGTATGACGTGGAAAGACATTATCTTTTTGTGTCATAACAGTTTTATCGTTCTAATTTTCTTTTAGGGTTGTAACAAATTTGTGCAAAAACACACAACCCAGCCGCGTACAAGAGAGCCCCAACCTCGCTCTCAGGAGTGATGAGCAACCATTCTGCCTCACCTCCAAACATATTTCGTAATAAAAAAAATTTTATCCGTTTTATTATAGAGAGAGGAGTGTATGACGTGGAAAGACATTATCTTTTTGTGTCATAACAGTTTTATCGTTCTAATTTTCTTTTAGGGTTGTAACAAATTTGTGCAAAAACACACAACCCAGCCGCGTACAAGAGAGCCCCAACCTCGCTCTCAGGAGTGATGAGCAACCATTCTGCATCACCTCCAAACATATTTCGTAATAAAAAAAATTTGATCCGTTTTATTATAGAGAGAGGAGTGAATGACGTGGAAAGACATTATCTTTTTGTGTCATAACAGTTTTATCGTTCTAATTTTCTTTTAGAGTTGTAACAAATTTGTGCAAAAACATACAACCCAGCCGCGTACAAGAGAGCCCCAACCTCGCTCTCAGGAGTGATGAGCAACCATTCTGCCTCACCTCCAAACATATTTCGTAATAAAAAAAATTGTATCCGTTTTATTATAGAGAGAGGAGTGTATGACGTGGAAAGACATTACCTTTTTGTGTCATAAGAGTATTATCGTTCTAATTTTCTTTTAGGGTTGTAACAAATTTGTTCAAAAACACACAACCCAGCCGCGTACAAGAGAGCCCCAACCTCGCTCTCAGGAGTGATGAGCAACCATTCTGCCTCATCTCCAAACATATTTCGTAATACAAAAATTTGATCCGTTTTATTATAGAGAGAGGAGTGTATGACGTGGAAAGACATTACCTTTTTGTGTCATAACAGTTTTATAGATCTAATTTTCTTTTAGGATTGTAACAAATTTGTGCAAAAACACACAACCCGGCCGCGTACAAGAGAGCCCCAACCTCGCTCTCAGGAGTGATGAGCAACCATTCTGCTTCACCTCCAAACATATTTCGTAATAAAAAAAATTTGATCCGTTTTATTATACAGAGAGGAGTGTATGACGTGGAAAGACATTATCTTTTTGTGTCATAACAGTTTTATCGTTCTAATTTTCTTTTAGGGTTGTAACAAATTTGTGCAAAAACACACAACCCAGCCGCGTACAAGAGAGCCCCAACCTCGCTCTCAGGAGTGATGGGCAACCATTCTGCCTCACCTCCAAACATATTTCGTAATAAAAAATTTTGATCTGTTTTATTATAGAGAGAGGAGTGTATGACGTGGAAAGACAATATCTCTTTGTGTCATAACAGTTTTATCGTTCTAATTTTCTTTTAGGGTTGTAACAAATTTGTGCAAAAACACACAGCCCAGCCGCGTACAAGAGAGCCCCAACCTCGCTCTCAGGAGTGATGAGCAACCATTCTGCCTCACCTCCAAACATATTTCGTAATAAAAAAATTTGATCCGTTTTATTATAGAGAGAGGAGTGTATGACGTGGAAAGACATTATCTTTTTTTGTCATAACAGTTTTATCGTTCTAATTTTCTTTTAGGGTTGTAACAAATTTGTCAAAAAACGCACAACCCAGCGGCGTACAAGAGAGCCCCAACCTCGCTCTCAGGAGTGATGAGCAACCATTCTGCCTCACCTCCAAACATATTTCGTAATAAAAAAAATTTGATCCGTTTTATTATAGAGAGAGGAGTGTATGACGTGGAAAGACATTATCGTTTTGGGTCATAAGAGTTTTATCGTTCTAATTTTCTTTTAGGGTTGTAACAAATTTGTGCAAAAACACAACACTCAGCCGCGTACAAGAGAGCCCCAACCTCGCTCTCAGGAGTGATGAGCAACCATTCTGCCTCACCTCCAATCATATTTCGTATTAAAAAAAATTTTATCCGTTTTATTATAGAGAGAGGAGTGTATGACGTGGAAAGACATTATCGTTTTGTGTCATAGGAGTTTTATCGTTCTAATTATCTTTTAGGGTTCTAACAAATTTGTGCAAAAACACACAACCCAGCCGCGTACAAGAGAGCCCCAACCTCGCTCTCAGGAGTGATGAGCAACCATTCTGCCTCACCTCCAAACATATTTCGTAATAAAAAAAATTTGATCCGTTTTATTATAGAGAGTGGAGTGTATGACGTGGATAGACATTATCTTTTTGTGTCATAACAGTTTTATCGTTCTAATTTTCTTTTAGGGTTGTAACAAATTTGTGCAAAAACACACAACCCAGCCGCGTACAAGAGAGCCCCAACCTCGCTCTCAGGAGTGATGAGCAACCATTCTGCCTTACCTCCAAACATATTTCGTAATAAAAAAAATTTGATCCGTTTTATTATAGAGAGAGGAGTGAATGACGTGGAAAGACATTATCTTTTTGTGTCATAACAGTTTTATCGTTCTATTTTTCTTTTAGGGTTGTAACAAATTTCTGCAAAAACACACAACCCAGCCGCGTACAAGAGAGCCCCAACCTCGCTCTCAGGAGTGATGAGCAACCATTCTGCCTCACCTCCAAACATATTTCGTAATAAAAAAAATTGTATCCGTTTTATTATAGAGAGAGGAGTGTATGACGTGGAAAGACATTACCTTTTTGTGTCATAAGAGTATTATCGTTCTAATTTTCTTTTAGGGTTGTAACAAATTTGTTCAAAAACACACAACCCAGCCGCGTACAAGAGAGCCCCAACCTCGCTCTCAGGAGTGATGAGCAACCATTCTGCCTCATCTCCAAACATATTTCGTAATAAAAAAATTTGATCCGTTTTATTATAGAGAGAGGAGTGTATGACGTGGAAAGACATTACCTTTTTGTGTCATAACAGTTTTATCGTTCTACTTTTCTTTTAGGGTTGTAACAAATTTGTGCAAAAACACACAACCCAGCCGCGTACAAGAGAGCCCCAACCTCGCTCTCAGGAGTGATGAGCAACCATTCTGCCTCACCTCCAAACATATTTCGTAATAAAAAAAATTTGATCCGTTTTATTATAGAGAGAGGAGTGTATGACGTGGAAAGACATTATCTTTTTGTGTCATAACAGTTTTATCGTTCTAATTTTCTTTTAGGGTTGTAACAAATTTGTGCAAAAACACACAACCCAGCCGCGTACAAGAGAGCCCCAACCTCGCTCTCAGGAGTGATGAGCAACCATTCTGCCTCACCTCCAAACATATTTCGTAATAAAAAAAATTTTATCCGTTTTATTATAGAGAGAGGAGTGTATGACGTGGAAAGACATTATCTTTTTGTGTCATAACAGTTTTATCGTTCTAATTTTCTTTTAGGGTTGTAACAAATTTGTGCAAAAACACACAACCCAGCCGCGTACAAGAGAGCCCCAACCTCGCTCTCAGGAGTGATGAGCAACCATTCTGCATCACCTCCAAACATATTTCGTAATAAAAAAAATTTGATCCGTTTTATTATAGAGAGAGGAGTGAATGACGTGGAAAGACATTATCTTTTTGTGTCATAACAGTTTTATCGTTCTAATTTTCTTTTAGAGTTGTAACAAATTTGTGCAAAAACATACAACCCAGCCGCGTACAAGAGAGCCCCAACCTCGCTCTCAGGAGTGATGAGCAACCATTCTGCCTCACCTCCAAACATATTTCGTAATAAAAAAAATTGTATCCGTTTTATTATAGAGAGAGGAGTGTATGACGTGGAAAGACATTACCTTTTTGTGTCATAAGAGTATTATCGTTCTAATTTTCTTTTAGGGTTGTAACAAATTTGTTCAAAAACACACAACCCAGCCGCGTACAAGAGAGCCCCAACCTCGCTCTCAGGAGTGATGAGCAACCATTCTGCCTCATCTCCAAACATATTTCGTAATACAAAAATTTGATCCGTTTTATTATAGAGAGAGGAGTGTATGACGTGGAAAGACATTACCTTTTTGTGTCATAACAGTTTTATAGATCTAATTTTCTTTTAGGATTGTAACAAATTTGTGCAAAAACACACAACCCGGCCGCGTACAAGAGAGCCCCAACCTCGCTCTCAGGAGTGATGAGCAACCATTCTGCCTCACCTCCAAACATATTTCGTAATAAAAAAAATTTGATCCGTTTTATTATACAGAGAGGAGTGTATGACGTGGAAAGACATTATCTTTTTGTGTCATAACAGTTTTATCGTTCTAATTTTCTTTTAGGGTTGTAACAAATTTGTGCAAAAACACACAACCCAGCCGCGTACAAGAGAGCCCCAACCTCGCTCTCAGGAGTGATGGGCAACCATTCTGCCTCACCTCCAAACATATTTCGTAATAAAAAATTTTGATCTGTTTTATTATAGAGAGAGGAGTGTATGACGTGGAAAGACAATATCTCTTTGTGTCATAACAGTTTTATCGTTCTAATTTTCTTTTAGGGTTGTAACAAATTTGTGCAAAAACACACAACCCAGCCGCGTACAAGAGAGCCCCAACCTCGCTCTCAGGAGTGATGAGCAACCATTCTGCCTCACCTCCAAACATATTTCGTAATAAAAAAATTTGATCCGTTTTATTATAGAGAGAGGAGTGTATGACGTGGAAAGACATTATCTTTTTGTGTCATAACAGTTTTATCGTTCTAATTTTCTTTTAGGGTTGTAACAAATTTTTGCAAAAACACACAACCCAGCCGCGTACAAGAGAGCCCCAACCTCGCTCTCAGGAGTGATGAGCAACCATTCTGCCTCACCTCCAAACATATTTCGAAATAAAAAAATTTGATCCGTTTTATTATAGAGAGAGGAGTGTATGACGTGGAAAGACATTATCTTTTTTTGTCATAACAGTTTTATCGTTCTAATTTTCTTTTAGGGTTGTAACAAATTTGTCAAAAAACGCACAACCCAGCGGCGTACAAGAGAGCCCCAACCTCGCTCTCAGGAGTGATGAGCAACCATTCTGCATCACCTCCAAACATATTTCGTAATAAAAAAAATTTGATCCGTTTTATTATAGAGAGAGGAGTGTATGACGTGGAAAGACATTATCGTTTTGGGTCATAAGAGTTTTATCGTTCTAATTTTCATTTAGGGTTGTAACAAATTTGTGCAAAAACACACAACTCAGCCGCGTACAAGAGAGCCCCAACCTCGCTCTCAGGAGTGATGAGCAACCATTCTGCCTCACCTCCAAACATATTTCGTATTAAAAAAAATTTTATCCGTTTTATTATAGAGAGAGGAGTGTATGACGTGGAAAGACATTATCGTTTTGTGTCATAGGAGTTTTATCGTTCTAATTATCTTTTAGGGTTCTAACAAATTTGTGCAAAAACACACAACCCAGCCGCGTACAAGAGAGCCCCAACCTCGCTCTCAGGAGTGATGAGCAACCATTCTGCCTCACCTCCAAACATATTTCGTAATAAAAAAAATTTGATCCGTTTTATTATAGAGAGTGGAGTGTATGACGTGGATAGACATTATCTTTTTGTGTCATAACAGTTTTATCGTTCTAATTTTCTTTTAGGGTTGTAACAAATTTGTGCAAAAACACACAACCCAGCCGCGTACAAGAGAGCCCCAACCTCGCTCTCAGGAGTGATGAGCAACCATTCTGCCTTACCTCCAAACATATTTCGTAATAAAAAAAATTTGATCCGTTTTATTATAGAGAGAGGAGTGAATGACGTGGAAAGACATTATCCTTTTGTGTCATAACAGTTTTATCGTTCTATTTTTCTTTTAGGGTTGTAACAAATTTCTGCAAAAACACACAACCCAGCCGCGTACAAGAGAGCCCCAACCTCGCTCTCAGGAGTGATGAGCAACCATTCTGCCTCACCTCCAAACATATTTCGTAATAAAAAAAATTTTATCCGTTTTATTATAGAGAGAGGAGTGAATGACGTGGAAAGACATTATCTTTTTGTGTCATAACAGTTTTATCGTTCTAATTTTCTTTTAGGGTTGTAACAAATTTGTGCAAAAACACACAACCCAGCCGCGTGCAAGAGAGCCCCAACCTCGCTCTCAGGAGTGATGAGCAACCATTCTGCCTCACCTCCAAACATATTTCGTAATAAAAAAAATTTGATCCGTTTTATTATAGAGAGAGGAGTGTATGACGTGAAAAGACATTACCTTTTTGTGTCATAAGAGTTTTATCGTTCTAATTTTCTTTTAGGGTTGTAACAAATTTGTGCAAAAACTCACAACCCAGCCGACAACAAGAGAGCCCCAACCACGCTCTCAGGAGTGATGAGCAACCATTCTGCCTCACCTCCAAACATATTTCGTAATAAAAAAATTTGATCCGTTTTATTATAGAGAGAGGAGTGTATGACGTGGAAAGACATTACCTTTTTGTGTCATAACAGTTTTATCGTTCTAATTTTCTTTTAGGGTTGTAACAAATTTGTGCAAAAACACACAACCCAGCCGCGTACAAGAGAGCCCCAACCTCGCTCTCAGGAGTGATGAGCAACCATTCTGCCTCACCTCCAAACATATTTCGTAATAAAAAAAATTTTATCCGTTTTATTATAGAGAGAGGAGTGTAAGACGTGGAAAGACATTACCTTTTTGTGTCATAAGAGTATTATCGTTCTAATTTTCTTTTAGGGTTGTAACAAATTTGTTCAAAAACACACAACCCAGCCGCGTACAAGAGAGCCCCAACCTCGCTCTCAGGAGTGATGAGCAACCATTCTGCCTCATCTCCAAACATATTTCGTAATAAAAAAATTTGATCCGTTTTATTATAGAGAGAGGAGTGTATGACGTGGAAAGACATTACCTTTTTGTGTCATAACAGTTTTATAGATCTAATTTTCTTTTAGGATTGTAACAAATTTGTGCAAAAACACACAACCCGGCCGCGTACAAGAGAGCCCCAACCTCGCTCTCAGGAGTGATGAGCAACCATTCTGCCTCACCTCCAAACATATTTCGTAATAAAAAAAATTTGATCCGTTTTATTATAGAGAGAGGAGTGTATGACGTGGAAAGACATTATCTTTTTGTGTCATAACAGTTTTATCGTTCTAATTTTCTTTTAGGGTTGTAACAAATTTGTGCAAAAACACACAACCCAGCCGCGTACAAGAGAGCCCCAACCTCGCTCTCAGGAGTGATGAGCAACCATTCTGCCTCACCTCCAAACATATTTCGTAATAAAAAAATTTGATCCGTTTTATTATAGAGAGAGGAGTGTATGACGTGGAAAGACATTATCTTTTTGTGTCATAACCGTTTTATCGTTCTAATTTTCTTTTAGGGTTGTAACAAATTTGTGCAAAAACACACAACCCAGCCGCGTACAAGAGAGCCCCAACCTCGCTCTCAGGAGTGATGGGCAACCATTCTGCCTCACCTCCAAACATATTTCGTAATAAAAAATTTTGATCTGTTTTATTATAGAGAGAGGAGTGTATGACGTGGAAAGACAATATCTCTTTGTGTCATAACAGTTTTATCGTTCTAATTTTCTTTTAGGGTTGTAACAAATTTGTGCAAAAACACACAACCCAGCCGCGTACAAGAGAGCCCCAACCTCGCTCTCAGGAGTGATGAGCAACCATTCTGCCTCACCTCCAAACATATTTCGTAATAAAAAAATTTGATCCGTTTTATTATAGAGAGAGGAGTGTATGACGTGGAAAGATATTACCTTTTTGTGTCATAAGAGTTTTATCGTTCTAATTTTCTTTTAGGGTTGTAACAAATTTTTGCAAAAACACACAACCCAGCCGCGTACAAGAGAGCCCCAACCTCGCTCTCAGGAGTGATGAGCAACCATTCTGCCTCACCTCCAAACATATTTCGTAATAAAAAAATTTGATCCGTTTTATTATTGAGAGAGGAGTGTATGACGTGGAAAGACATTATCTTTTTGTGTCATAAGAGATTTATCGTTCTAATTTCCTTTTAGGGTTGTAACAAATTTGTGCAAAAACACACAACCCAGCCGCGTACAAGAGAGCCCCAACCTCGCTCTCAGGAGTGATGAGCAACATTTCTGCCTCACCTCCAAACATATTTCGTAATAAAAAAAATTTGATCCGTTTTATTACAGAGAGTGGAGTGTATGACGTGGATAGACATTATCTTTTTGTGTCATAACAGTTTTATCGTTCTAATTTTCTTTTAGGGTTGTAACAAATTTGTGAAAAAACACACAACCCAGCCGCGTACAAGAGAGCCCCAACCTAGCTCTCAGGAGTGATGAGCAACCATTCTGCCTCACCTCCAAACATATTTCGTAATAAAAAAAATTTGATCCGTTTTATTATAGAGAGAGGAGTGAATGACGTGGAAAGACATTATCTTTTTGTGTCATAACAGTTTTATCGTTCTAATTTTCTTTTAGGGTTGTAACAAATTTGTGCAAAAACACACAACCCAGCCGCGTACAAGAGAGCCCCAACCTCGCTCTCAGGAGTGATGAGCAACCATTCTGCCTCACCTCCAAACATATTTCGTAATAAAAAAAATTTTATCCGTTTTATTATAGAGAGAGGAGTGAATGACGTGGAAAGACATTATCTTTTTGTGTCATAACAGTTTTATCGTTCTAATTTTCTTTTAGGGTTGTAACAAATTTGTGCAAAAACTCACAACCCAGCCGCGTACAAGAGAGCCCCAACCACGCTCTCAGGAGTGATGAGCAACCATTCTGCCTCACCTCCAAAAATATTTCGTAATAAAAAAATTTGATCCGTTTTATTATAGAGAGAGGAGTGTATGACGTGGAAAGATATTACCTTTTTGTGTCATAACAGTTTTATCGTTCTAATTTTCTTTTAGGGTTGTAACAAATTTGTGCAGAAACACACAACCCAGCCGCGTACAAGAGAGCCCCAACCTCGCTCTCAGGAGTGATGAGCAACCATTCTGCCTCACCTCCAAACATATTTCGTAATAAAAAAAATTTGATCCGTTTTATTATAGAGAGAGGAGTGTATGACGTGGAAAGACATTATCTTTTTGTGTCATAACTGTTTTATCGTTCTAATTTTCTTTTAGGGTTGTAACAAATTTGTGCAAAAACACACAACCCAGCCGCGTACAAGAGAGCCCCAACCTCGCTCTCAGGAGTGATGAGCAACCATTCTGCCTCACCTCCAAACATATTTCGTAATAAAAAAAATTTGATCCGTTTTATTATAGAGAGAGGAGTGTATGACGTGGAAAGACATTATCTTTTTGTGTCATAACAGTTTTATCGTTCTAATTTTCTTTTAGGGTTGTAACAAATTTGTGCAAAAACACACAATTCAGCCGCGTACAAGAGAGCCCCAACCTCGCTCTCAGGAGTGATGAGCAACCATTCTGCCTCACCTCCAAACATATTTCGTAATAAAAAAAATTTGATCCGTTTTATTATAGAGAGAGGAGTGAATGACGTGGAAAGACATTATCTTTTTGTGTCATAACAGTTTTATCGTTCTAATTTTCTTTTAGGGTTGTAACAAATTTGTGCAAAAACATACAACCCAGCCGCGTACAAGAGAGCCCCAACCTCGCTCTCAGGAGTGATGAGCAACCATTCTGCCTCACCTCCAAACATATTTCGTAATAAAAAAAATTTTATCCGTTTTATTATAGAGAGAGGAGTGTATGACGTGGAAAGACATTACCTTTTTGTGTCATAAGAGTATTATCGTTCTAATTTTCTTTTAGGGTTGTAACAAATTTGTTCAAAAACACACAACCCAGCCGCGTACAAGAGAGCCCCAACCTCGCTCTCAGGAGTGATGAGCAACCATTCTGCCTCATCTCCAAACATATTTCGTAATAAAAAAATTTGATCCGTTTTATTATAGAGAGAGGAGTGTATGACGTGGAAAGACATTACCTTTTTGTGTCATAACAGTTTTATAGATCTAATTTTCTTTTAGGATTGTAACAAATTTGTGCAAAAACACACAACCCGGCCGCGTACAAGAGAGCCCCAACCTTGCTCTCAGGAGTGATGAGCAACCATTCTGCCTCACCTCCAAACATATTTCGTAATAAAAAAAATTTGATCCGTTTTATTATAGAGAGAGGAGTGTATGACGTGGAAAGACATTATCTTTTTGTGTCATAACAGTTTTATCGTTCTAATTTTCTTTTAGGGTTGTAACAAATTTGTGCAAAAACACACAACCCAGCCGCGTACAAGAGAGCCCCAACCTCGCTCTCAGGAGTGATGAGCAACCATTCTGCCTCACCTCCAAACATATTTCGTAATAAAAAAATTTGATCCGTTTTATTATAGAGAGAGGAGTGTATGACGTGGAAAGACATTATCTTTTTGTGTCATAACCGTTTTATCGTTCTAATTTTCTTTTAGGGTTGTAACAAATTTGTGCAAAAACACACAACCCAGCCGCGTACAAGAGAGCCCCAACCTCGCTCTCAGGAGTGATGGGCAACCATTCTGCCTCACCTCCAAACATATTTCGTAATAAAAAATTTTGATCTGTTTTATTATAGAGAGAGGAGTGTATGACGTGGAAAGACAATATCTCTTTGTGTCATAACAGTTTTATCGTTCTAATTTTCTTTTAGGGTTGTAACAAATTTGTGCAAAAACACACAACCCAGCCGCGTACAAGAGAGCCCCAACCTCGCTCTCAGGAGTGATGAGCAACCATTCTGCCTCACCTCCAAACATATTTCGTAATAAAAAAAATTTGATCCGTTTTATTATAGAGAGAGGAGTGTATGACGTGGAAAGACATTATCTTTTTGTGTCATAACAGTTTTATCGTTCTAATTTTCTTTTAGGGTTGTAACAAAATTGTGTAAAAACACACAACCCAGCCGCGTACAAGAGAGCCCCAACCTCGCTCTCAGGAGTGATGAGCAACCATTCTGCCTCACCTCCAAACATATTTCGTAATAAAAAAAATTTTATCCGTTTTATTATAGAGAGAGGAGTGTATGACGTGGAAAGACATTATCTTTTTGTGTCATAAGAGATTTATCGTTCTAATTTTCTTTTAGGGTTGTAACAAATTTGTGCAAAAACACACAACCCAGCCGCGTACAAGAGAGCCCCAACCTCGCTCTCAGGAGTGATGAGCAACCATTCTGCCTCACCTCCAAACATATTTCGTAATAAAAAAAATTTTATCCGTTTTATTATAGAGAGAGGAGTGAATGACGTGGAAAGACATTATCTTTTTGTGTCATAACAGTTTTATCGTTCTAATTTTCTTTTAGGGTTGTAACAAATTTGTGCAAAAACACACAACCCAGCCGCGTACAAGAGAGCAACAACCTCGCTCTCAGGAGTGATGAGCAACCATTCTGCCTCACCTCCAAACATATTTCGTAATAAAAAAAATTTTATCCGTTTTATTATAGAGAGAGGAGTGTATGACGTGAAAAGACATTACCTTTTTGTGTCATAAGAGTTTTATCGTTCTAATTTTCTTTTAGGGTTGTAACAAATTTGTGCAAAAACTCACAACCCAGCCGCGTACAAGAGAGCCCCAACCACGCTCTCAGGAGTGATGAGCAACCATTCTGCCTCACCTCCAAACATATTTCGTAATAAAAAAATTTGATCCGTTTTATTATAGAGAGAGGAGTGTATGACGTGGAAAGATATTACCTTTTTGTGTCATAACAGTTTTATCGTTCTAATTTTCTTTTAGGGTTGTAACAAATTTGTGCAAAAACACACAACCCAGCCGCGTACAAGAGAGCCCCAACCTCGCTCTCAGGAGTGATGAGCAACCATTCTGCCTCACCTCCAAACATATTTCGTAATAAAAAAAATTTGATCCGTTTTATTATAGAGAGAGGAGTGAATGACGTGGAAAGACATTATCTTTTTGTGTCATAACAGTTTTATCGTTCTAATTTTCTTTTAGGGTTGTAACAAATTTGTGCAAAAACATACAACCCAGCCGCGTACAAGAGAGCCCCAACCTCGCTCTCAGGAGTGATGAGCAACCATTCTGCCTCACCTCCAAACATATTTCGTAATAAAAAAAATTTTATCCGTTTTATTATAGAGAGAGGAGTGTATGACGTGGAAAGACATTACCTTTTTGTGTCATAAGAGTATTATCGTTCTAATTTTCTTTTAGGGTTGTAACAAATTTGTTCAAAAACACACAACCCAGCCGCGTACAAGAGAGCCCCAACCTCGCTCTCAGGAGTGATGAGCAACCATTCTGCCTCATCTCCAAACATATTTCGTAATAAAAAAAATTGATCCGTTTTATTATAGAGAGGGGAGTGTATGACGTGGAAAGACATTACCTTTTTGTGTCATAACAGTTTTATAGATCTAATTTTCTTTTAGGATTGTAACAAATTTGTGCAAAAACACACAACCCGGCCGCGTACAAGAGAGCCCCAACCTCGCTCTCAGGAGTGATGAGCAACCATTCTGCCTCACCTCCAAACATATTTCGTAATAAAAAAAATTTGATCCGTTTTATTATAGAGAGAGGAGTGTATGACGTGGAAAGACATTATCTTTTTGTGTCATAACAGTTTTATCGTTCTAATTTTCTTTTAGGGTTGTAACAAATTTGTGCAAAAACACACAACCCAGCCGCGTACAAGAGAGCCCCAACCTCGCTCTCAGGAGTGATGAGCAACCATTCTGCCTCACCTCCAAACATATTTCGTAATAAAAAAATTTGATCCGTTTTATTATAGAGATAGGAGTGTATGACGTGGAAAGACATTATCTTTTTGTGTCATAACCGTTTTATCGTTCTAATTTTCTTTTAGGGTTGTAACAAATTTGTGCAAAAACACACAACCCAGCCGCGTACAAGAGAGCCCCAACCTCGCTCTCAGGAGTGATGGGCAACCATTCTGCCTCACCTCCAAACATATTTCGTAATAAAAAATTTTGATCTGTTTTATTATAGAGAGAGGAGTGTATGACGTGGAAAGACAATATCTCTTTGTGTCATAACAGTTTTATCGTTCTAATTTTCTTTTAGGGTTGTAACAAATTTGTGCAAAAACACACAACCCAGCCGCGTACAAGAGAGCCCCAACCTCGCTCTCAGGAGTGATGAGCAACCATTCTGCCTCACCTCCAAACATATTTCGTAATAAAAAAAATTTGATCCGTTTTATTATAGAGAGAGGAGTGTATGACGTGGAAAGACATTATCTTTTTGTGTCATAACAGTTTTATCGTTCTAATTTTCTTTTAGGGTTGTAACAAATTTGTGCAAAAACACACAACCCAGCCGCGTACAAGAGAGCCCCAACCTCGCTCTCAGGAGTGATGAGCAACCATTCTGCCTCACCTCCAAACATATTTCGTAATAAAAAAAATTTGATCCGTTTTATTATAGAGAGAGGAGTGTATGACGTGGAAAGACATTATCTTTTTGTGTCATAACAGTTTTATCGTTCTAATTTTCTTTTAGGGTTGTAACAAATTTGTGCAAAAACACACAACCCAGCCGCGTACAAGAGAGCCCCAACCTCGCTCTCAGGAGTGATGAGCAACCATTCTGCCTCACCTCCAAACATATTTCGTAATAAAAAAAATTTGATCCGTTTTATTATAGAGAGAGGAGTGTATGACGTGGAAAGACATTATCTTTTTGTGTCATAACAGTTTTATCGTTCTAATTTTCTTTTAGGGTTGTAACAAATTTGTGCAAAAACACACAACCCAGCCGCGTACAAGAGAGCCCCAACCTAGCTCTCAGGAGTGATGAGCAACCATTCTGCCTCACCTCCAAACATATTTCGTATTAAAAAAAATTTGATCCGTTTTATTATAGAGAGAGGAGTGTATGACGTGGAAAGACATTATCTTTTTGTGTCATAACAGTTTTATCGTTCTAATTTTCTTTTAGGGTTGTAACAAATTTGTGCAAAAACTCACAACCCAGCCGCGTACAAGAGAGCCCCAACCACGCTCTCAGGAGTGATGAGCAACCATTCTGCCTCACCTCCAAACATATTTCGTAATAAAAAAAAATTGATCCGTTTTATTATAGAGAGAGGAGTGTATGACGTGGAAAGACATTAACTTTTTGTGTCATAACAGTTTTATCGTTCTAATTTTCTTTTAGGGTTGTAACAAATTTGTGCAAAAACACACAACCATGCCGCGTACAAGAGAGCCCCAACCTTGCTCTCAGGAGTGATGAGCAACCATTCTGCCCCACCTCCAAACATATTTCGTAATAAAAAAAATTTTATCCGTTTTATTATAGAGAGAGGAGTGTATGACGTGGAAAGACATTATATTTTTGTGCCATAACAGTTTTATCGTTCTAATTTTCTTTTAGGGTTGTAACGAATTTGTGCAAAAACACACAACCCAGCCGCGTACAAGAGAGCCCCAACCTCGCTCTCAGGAGTGATGAGCAACCATTCTGCCTCACCTCCAAACATATTTCGTAATAAAAAAAAATTTATCCGTTTTATTATAGAGAGAGGAGTGTATGACGTGGAAAGACATTATCTTTTTGTGTCATAACAGTTTTATCGTTCTAATTTTCTTTTAGGGTTGTAACAAATTTGTGCAAAAACACACAACCCAGCCGCGTACAAGAGAGCCCCAACCTCGCTCTCAGGAGTGATGAGCAACCATTCTTCCTCGCCTCCAAACATATTTCGTAATAAAAAAAATTTTATCCGTTTTATTATAGAGAGAGGAGTGTATGACGTGGAAAGACATTATCATTTTGTGTCATAACAGTTTTATCGTTCTAATTTTCTTTTAGGGTTGTAACAAATTTGTGCAAAAATTCACAACCCAGCCGCGTACAAGAGAGCCCCAACCTCGCTCTCAGGAGTGATGAGCAACCATTCTGCCTCACCTCCAAACATATTTCGTAATAAAAAAAATTTGATCCGTTTTATTATAGAGAGAGGAGTGTATGACGTGGAAAGACATTACCTTTTTGTGTCATAAGAGTTTTATCGTTCTAATTTTCTTTTAGGGTTGTAACAAATTTGTACAAAAACACACAACCCACCCGCGTACAAGAGAGCCCCAACCTCGCTCCCAAGAGTAATGAGCAACCAATCTGCCTCACCTCCAAACATATTTCGTCATGAACAAATTGTTCTTGGTTATAATATAGAGAGAGGAGTGTATCACGTGGAAAGACATTATCTTTTTGTGTCATAAGAGTTTTATCGTTCTAATTTTTTTTTTTAGTGTTGTAACAAATTTGTGCAAAAACACACAACCCAGCCGCGTACAAGAGAGCCCCAACCTCGCTCTCAGGAGTGATGAGCAACCATTCTGCCTCACCTCCAAACATATTTCGTAATAAAAAAAATTTGATCCGTTTTATTATAGAGAGAGGAGTGTATGACGTGGAAAGACATTATCTTTTTGTGTCATAACAGTTTTATCGTTCTAATTTTCTTTTAGGGTTGTAACAAATTTGTGCAAAAACACACAACCCAGCCGCGTACAAGAGAGCCCCAACCTCGCTCTCAGGAGTGATGAGCAACCATTCTGCCTCACCTCCAAACATATTTCGTAATAAAACAATTTGATCCGTTTTATTATAGAGAGAGGAGTGTATGACGTGGAAAGACATTATCTTTTTGTGTCATAACAGTTTTATCGTTCTAATTTTCTTTTAGGGTTGTAACAAATTTGTGCAAAAACACACAACCCAGCCGCGTACAAGAGAGCCCCAACCTAGCTCTCAGGAGTGATGAGCAACCATTCTGCCTCACCTCCAAACATATTTCGTATTAAAAAAAATTTGATCCGTTTTATTATAGAGAGAGGAGTGTATGACGTGGAAAGACATTATCTTTTTGTGTCATAACAGTTTTATCGTTCTAATTTTCTTTTAGGGTTGTAACAAATTTGTGCAAAAACACACAACCCAGCCGCGTACAAGAGAGCCCCAACCTAGCTCTCAGGAGTGATGAGCAACCATTCTGCCTCACCTCCAAACATATTTCGTATTAAAAAAAATTTGATCCGTTTTATTATAGAGAGAGGAGTGTATGACGTGGAAAGACATTATCTTTTTGTGTCATAACAGTTTTATCGTTCTAATTTTCTTTTAGGGTTGTAACAAATTTGTGCAAAAACTCACAACCCAGCCGCGTACAAGAGAGCCCCAACCACGCTCTCAGGAGTGATGAGCAACCATTCTGCCTCACCTCCAAACATATTTCGTAATAAAAAAAAATTGATCCGTTTTATTATAGAGAGAGGAGTGTATGACGTGGAAAGACATTAACTTTTTGTGTCATAACAGTTTTATCGTTCTAATTTTCTTTTAGGGTTGTAACAAATTTGTGCAAAAACACACAACCATGCCGCGTACAAGAGAGCCCCAACCTTGCTCTCAGGAGTGATGAGCAACCATTCTGCCCCACCTCCAAACATATTTCGTAATAAAAAAAATTTTATCCGTTTTATTATAGAGAGAGGAGTGTATGACGTGGAAAGACATTATATTTTTGTGCCATAACAGTTTTATCGTTCTAATTTTCTTTTAGGGTTGTAACGAATTTGTGCAAAAACACACAACCCAGCCGCGTACAAGAGAGCCCCAACCTCGCTCTCAGGAGTGATGAGCAACCATTCTGCCTCACCTCCAAACATATTTCGTAATAAAAAAAAATTTATCCGTTTTATTATAGAGAGAGGAGTGTATGACGTGGAAAGACATTATCTTTTTGTGTCATAACAGTTTTATCGTTCTAATTTTCTTTTAGGGTTGTAACAAATTTGTGCAAAAACACACAACCCAGCCGCGTACAAGAGAGCCCCAACCTCGCTCTCAGGAGTGATGAGCAACCATTCTTCCTCGCCTCCAAACATATTTCGTAATAAAAAAAATTTTATCCGTTTTATTATAGAGAGAGGTGTGTATGACGTGGAAAGACATTATCCTTTTGTGTCATAACAGTTTTATCGTTCTAATTTTCTTTTAGGGTTGTAACAAATTTGTGCAAAAACACACAACCCAGCCGCGTACAAGAGAGCCCCAACCTCGCTCTCAGGAGTGATGAGCAACCATTCTGCCTCACCTCCAAACATATTTCGTAATAAAAAAAATTTGATCCGTTTTATTATAGAGAGAGGAGTGTATGACGTGGAAAGACATTACCTTTTTGTGTCATAAGAGTTTTATCGTTCTAATTTTCTTTTAGGGTTGTAACAAATTTGTACAAAAACACACAACCCACCCGCGTACAAGAGAGCCCCAACCTCGCTCCCAAGAGTAATGAGCAACCAATCTGCCTCACCTCCAAACATATTTCGTCATGAACAAATTGTTCTTGGTTATAATATAGAGAGAGGAGTGTATCACGTGGAAAGACATTATCTTTTTGTGTCATAAGAGTTTTATCGTTCTAATTTTTTTTTTTAGTGTTGTAACAAATTTGTGCAAAAACACACAACCCAGCCGCGTACAAGAGAGCCCCAACCTCGCTCTCAGGAGTGATGAGCAACCATTCTGCCTCACCTCCAAACATATTTCGTAATAAAAAAAATTTGATCCGTTTTATTATAGAGAGAGGAGTGTATGACGTGGAAAGACATTATCTTTTTGTGTCATAACAGTTTTATCGTTCTAATTTTCTTTTAGGGTTGTAACAAATTTGTGCAAAAACACACAACCCAGCCGCGTACAAGAGAGCCCCAACCTCGCTCTCAGGAGTGATGAGCAACCATTCTGCCTCACCTCCAAACATATTTCGTAATAAAACAATTTGATCCGTTTTATTATAGAGAGAGGAGTGTATGACGTGGAAAGACATTATCTTTTTGTGTCATAACCGTTTTATCGTTCTAATTTTCTTTTAGGGTTGTAACAAATTTGTGCAAAAAACACACAACCCAGCCGCGTACAAGAGAGCCCCAACCTCGCTCTCAGGAGTGATGAGCAACCATTCTGCCTCACCTCCAAACATATTTCGTAATAAAAAAAAAATTGATCCGTTTTATTATAGAGAGAGGAGTGTATGACGTGGAAAGACATTACCTTTTTGTGTCATAACAGTTTTATCGTTCTAATTTTCTTTTAGGGTTGTAACAAATTTGTGCAAAAACACACCACCCAGCCGCGTACAAGAGAGCCCCAACCTCGCTCTCAGGAGTGATGAGCAACCATTCTGCCTCACCTCCAAACATATTTCGTAATAAAAAAAATTTGATCCGTTTTATTATAGAGAGAGGAGTGTATGACGTGGAAAGACATTATCTTTTTGTGTCATAACAGTTTTATCGTTCTAATTTTCTTTTAGGGTTGTAACAAATTTGTGCAAAAACACACAACCATGCCGCGTACAAGAGAGCCCCAACCTTGCTCTCAGGAGTGATGAGCAACCATTCTGCCCCACCTCCAAACATATTTCGTAATAATAAAAATTTTATCCGTTTTATTATAGAGAGAGGAGTGTATGACGTGGAAAGACATTATATTTTTGTGCCATAACAGTTTTATCGTTCTAATTTTCTTTTAGGGTTGTAACAAATTTGTGCAAAAACACACAACCCAGCCGCGTACAAGAGAGCCCCAACCTCGCTCTCAGGAGTGATGAGCAACCATTCTGCCTCACCTCCAAACATATTTCGTAATAAAAAAAAATTTATCCGTTTTATTATAGAGAGAGGAGTGTATGACGTGGAAAGACATTATCTTTTTGTGTCATAACAGTTTTATCGTTCTAATTTTCTTTTAGGGTTGTAACAAATTTGTGCAAAAACACACAACCCAGCCGCGTACAAGAGAGCCCCAACCTCGCTCTCAGGAGTGATGAGCAACCATTCTTCCTCGCCTCCAAACATATTTCGTAATAAAAAAAATTTTATCCGTTTTATTATAGAGAGAGGAGTGTATGACGTGGAAAGACATTATCATTTTGTGTCATAAGAGTATTATCGTTCTAATTTTCTTTTAGGGTTGTAACAAATTTGTTCAAAAACACACAACCCAGCCGCGTACAAGAGAGCCCCAACCTCGCTCTCAGGAGTGATGAGCAACCATTCTGCCTCATCTCCAAACATATTTCGTAATAAAAAAATTTGATCCGTTTTATTATAGAGAGAGGAGTGTATGACGTGGAAAGACATTACCTTTTTGTGTCATAACAGTTTTATAGATCTAATTTTCTTTTAGGATTGTAACAAATTTGTGCAAAAACACACAACCCGGCCGCGTACAAGAGAGCCCCAACCTCGCTCTCAGGAGTGATGAGCAACCATTCTGCCTCACCTCCAAACATATTTCGTAATAAAAAAAATTTGATCCGTTTTATTATAGAGAGAGGAGTGTATGACGTGGAAAGACATTATCTTTTTGTGTCATAACAGTTTTATCGTTCTAATTTTCTTTTAGGGTTGTAACAAATTTGTGCAAAAACACACAACCTAGCCGCGTACAAGAGAGCCCCAACCTCGCTCTCAGGAGTGATGAGCAACCATTCTGCCTCACCTCCAAACATATTTCGTAATAAAAAAATTTGATCCGTTTTATTATAGAGAGAGGAGTGTATGACGTGGAAAGACATTATCTTTTTGTGTCATAACCGTTTTATCGTTCTAATTTTCTTTTAGGGTTGTAACAAATTTGTGCAAAAACACACAACCCAGCCGCGTACAAGAGAGCCCCAACCTCGCTCTCAGGAGTGATGGACAACCATTCTGCCTCACTTCCAAACATATTTCGTAATAAAAAATTTTGATCTGTTTTATTATAGAGAGAGGAGTGTATGACGTGGAAAGACAATATCTCTTTGTGTCATAACAGTTTTATCGTTCTAATTTTCTTTTAGGGTTGTAACAAATTTGTGCAAAAACACACAACCCAGCCGCGTACAAGAGAGCCCCATCCTCGCTCTCAGGAGTGATGAGCAACCATTCTGCCTCACCTCCAAACATATTTCGTAATACAAAAAATTTGATCCGTTTTATTATAGGGAGAGGAGTGTATGACGTGGAAAGACATTATCGTTTTGGGTCATAAGAGTTTTATCGTTCTAATTTTCTTTTAGGGTTGTAACAAATTTGTGCAAAAACACACAACCCAGCCGCGTACAAGAGAGCCCCATCCTCGCTCTCAGGAGTGATGAGCAACCATTCTGCCTCACCTCCAAACATATTTCGTAATAAAAAAAATTTGATCCGTTTTATTATAGAGAGAGGAGTGTATGACGTGGAAAGACATTATCGTTTTGTGTCATAGGAGTTTTATCGTTCTAATTATCTTTTAGGGTTGTAACAAATTTGTGCAAAAACACACAACCCAGCCACGTACAAGAGAGCCCCAACCTCGCTCTCAGGAATGATGAGCAACCATTCTGCCTCACCTCCAAACATATTTCGTAATAAAAAAAATTTGATCCGTTTTATTATAGAGAGAGGAGTGTATGACGTGGAAAGACATTATCTTTTTGTGTCTTAACAGTTTTATCGTTCTAATTTTCTTTTAGGATTGTAACAAATTTGTGCAAAAACACACAACCCAGCCGCGTACAAGAGAGCCCCAACCTCGCTCTCAGGAGTGATGAGCAACCATTCTGCCTCACCTCCATACATATTTCGTTATACAAAAAATTTTATCCGTTTTATTATAGAGAGAGGAGTGTATGACGTGGAAAGACATTATCTTTTTGTGTCATAACAGTTTTATCGTTCTAATTTTCTTTTAGGGTTTAACAAATTTGTGCAAAAACACACAACCCAGCCGCGTACAAGAGAGCCCCAACCTCGCTCTCAGGAGTGATGAGCAACCATTCTGCCTCACCTCCAAACATATTTCGTAATAAAAAAAATTTGATCCGTTTTATTATAGAGAGAGGAGTGAATAACGTGGAAAGACATTATCTTTTTGTGTCATAACAGTTTTATCGTTCTAATTTTCTTTTAGCGTTGTAACAAATTTGTGCAAAAACACACAACCCAGCCGCGTACAAGAGAGCCCCAACCTCGCTCTCAGGAGTGATGAGCAACCATTCTGCCTCACCTCCAAACATATTTCGTAATAAAAAAAATTTGATCCGTTTTATTATAGAGAGAGGAGTGTATGACGTGAAAAGACATTACCTTTTTGTGTCATAAGAGTTTTATCGTTCTAATTTTCTTTTAGGGTTGTAACAAATTTGTGCAAAAACTCACAACCCAGCCGCGTACAAGAGAGCCCCAACCACGCTCTCAGGAGTGATGAGCAACCATTCTGCCTCACCTCCAAACATATTTCGTAATAAAAAAATATTGATCCGTTTTATTATAGAGAGAGGAGTGTATGACGTGGAAAGACATTATCTTTTTGTGTCATAACAGTTTTATCGTTCTAATTTTCTTTTAGGGTTGTAACAAATTTGTGCAAAAACACACAACCATGCCGCGTACAAGAGAGCCCCAACCTTGCTCTCAGGAGTGATGAGCAACCATTCTGCCCCACCTCCAAACATATTTCGTAATAAAAAAAATTTTATCCGTTTTATTATAGAGAGAGGAGTGTATGACGTGGAAAGACATTATATTTTTGTGACATAACAGTTTTATCATTCTAATTCACTTTAGGGTTGTAACAAATTTGTGCAAAAACACACAACCCAGCCGCGTACAAGAGAGCCCCAACCTCGCTCTCAGGAGTGATGAGCAACCATTCTGCCTCACCTCCAAACATATTTCGTAATAAAAAAAATTTGATCCGTTTTATTATAGAGAGAGGAGTGTATGACGTGGAAAGACATTATCTTTTTTGTGTCATAACAGTTTTATCGTTCTAATTTTCTTTTAGGGTTGTAACAAATTTGTGCAAAAACACACAACCCAGCCGCGTACAAGAGAGCCCCAACCTCGCTCTCAGGAGTGATGAGCAACCATTCTGCCTCACCTCCAAACATATTTCGTAATAAAAAAAATTTTATCCGTTTTATTATAGAGAGAGGAGTGAATGACGTGGAAAGACATTATCTTTTTGTGTCATAACAGTTTTATCGTTCTAATTTTCTTTTAGCGTTGTAACAAATTTGTGCAAAAACACACAACCCAGCCGCGTACTAGAGAGCCCCAACCTCGCTCTCAGGAGTGATGAGCAACCATTCTGCCTCACCTCCAAACATATTTCGTAATAAAAAAAATTTGATCCGTTTTATTATAGAGAGAGGAGTGTATGACGTGAAAAGACATTACCTTTTTGTGTCATAAGAGTTTTATCGTTCTAATTTTCTTTTAGGGTTGTAACAAATTTGTGCAAAACTCACAACCCAGCCGCGTACAAGAGAGCCCCAACCACGCTCTCAGGAGTGATGAGCAACCATTCTACCTCACCTCCAAACATATTTCGTAATAAAAAAATATTGATCTGTTTTATTATAGAGAGAGGAGTGTATGACGTGGAAAGACATTATCTTTTTGTGTCATAACAGTTTTATCGTTCTAATTTTCTTTTAGGGTTGTAACAAATTTGTGCAAAAACACACAACCATGCCGCGTACAAGAGAGCCCCAACCTTGCTCTCAGGAGTGATGAGCAACCATTCTGCCCCACCTCCAAACATATTTCGTAATAAAAAAAATTTTATCCGTTTTATTATAGAGAGAGGAGTGTATGACGTGGAAAGACATTATATTTTTGTGACATAACAGTTTTATCGTTCTAATTTTTTTTTAGGGTTGTAACAAATTTGTGCAAAAACACACAACCCAGCCGCGTACAAGAGAGCCCCAACCTCGCTCTCAGGAGTGATGAGCAACCATTCTGCCTCACCTCCAAACATATTTCGTAATAAAAAAAATTTGATCCGTTTTATTATAGAGAGAGGAGTGTATGACGTGGAAAGACATTACCTTTTTGTGTCATAACAGTTTTATCGTTCTAATTTTCTTTTAGGGTTGTAACAAAATTGTGTAAAAACACACAACCCAGCCGCGTACAAGAGAGCCCCAACCTCGCTCTCAGGAGTGATGAGCAACCATTCTGCCTCACCTCCAAACATATTTCGTAATAAAAAAAAATTTGATCCGTTTTATTATAGAGAGAGGAGTGTATGACGTGGAAAGACATTACCTTTTTGTGTCATAACAGTTTTATCGTTCTAATTTTCTTTTAGGGTTGTAACAAATTTGTGCAAAAACACACAACCCAGCCGCGTACAAGAGAGCCCCAACCTCGCTCTCAGGAGTGATGGGCAACCATTCTGCCTCACCTCCAAACATATTTCGTAATAAAAAATTTTGATCTGTTTTATTATAGAGAGAGGAGTGTATGACGTGGAAAGACAATATCTCTTTGTGTCATAACAGTTTTATCGTTCTAATTTTCTTTTAGGGTTGTAACAAATTTGTGCAAAAACACACAACCCAGCCGCGTACAAGAGAGCCCCAACCTCGCTCTCAGGAGTGATGAGCAACTATTCTGCCTCACCTCCAAACATATTTCGTAA
Source organism: Prosapia bicincta (assembly GCA_036971475.1). NCBI lineage: Eukaryota > Metazoa > Arthropoda > Insecta > Hemiptera > Cercopidae > Prosapia > Prosapia bicincta. The sequence goes on from JBAIZL010000002.1 coordinate 386,258,413, forward strand.
TAAAACAATTTGATCCGTTTTATTATAGAGAGAGGAGTGTATGACGTGGAAAGACATTATCTTTTTGTGTCATAACCGTTTTATCGTTCTAATTTTCTTTTAGGGTTGTAACAAATTTGTGCAAAAAACACACAACCCAGCCGCGTACAAGAGAGCCGCAACCTCGCTCTCAGGAGTGATGAGCAACCATTCTACCTCACCTCCAAACATATTTCGTAATAAAAAAAAATTTGATCCGTTTTATTATAGAGAGAGGAGTGTATGACGTGGAAAGACATTACCTTTTTGTGTCATAACAGTTTTATCGTTCTAATTTTCTTTTAGGGTTGTAACAAATTTGTGCAAAAACACACAACCCAGCCGCGTACAAGAGAGCCCCAACCTCGCTCTCAGGAGTGATGAGCAACCATTCTGCCTCACCTCCAAACATATTTCGTAATAAAAAAAAATTGATCCGTTTTATTATAGAGAGAGGAGTGTATGACGTGGAAAGACATTAACTTTTTGTGTCATAACAGTTTTATCGTTCTAATTTTCTTTTAGGGTTGTAACAAATTTGTGCAAAAACACACAACCATGCCGCGTACAAGAGAGCCCCAACCTTGCTCTCAGGAGTGATGAGCAACCATTCTGCCCCACCTCCAAACATATTTCGTAATAAAAAAAATTTTATCCGTTTTATTATAGAGAGAGGAGTGTATGACGTGGAAAGACATTATATTTTTGTGCCATAACAGTTTTATCGTTCTAATTTTCTTTTAGGGTTGTAACAAATTTGTGCTAAAACACACAACCCAGCCGCGTACAAGAGAGCCCCAACCTCGCTCTCAGGAGTGATGAGCAACCATTCTGCCTCACCTCCAAACATATTTCGTAATAAAAAAAAATTTATCCGTTTTATTATAGAGAGAGGAGTGTATGACGTGAAAAGACATTATCTTTTTGTGTCATAACAGTTTTATCGTTCTAATTTTCTTTTAGGGTTGTAACAAATTTGTGCAAAAACACACAACCCAGCCGCGTACAAGAGAGCCCCAACCTCGCTCTCAGGAGTGATGAGCAACCATTCTTCCTCGCCTCCAAACATATTTCGTAATAAAAAAAATTTTATCCGTTTTATTATAGAGAGAGGAGTGTATGACGTGGAAAGACATTATCATTTTGTGTCATAACAGTTTTATCGTTCTAATTTTCTTTTAGGGTTGTAACAAATATGTGCAAAAACACACAACCCAGCCGCGTACAAGAGAGCCCCAACCTCGCTCTCAGGAGTGATGAGCAACCATTCTGCCTCACCTCCAAACATATTTCGTAATAAAAAAAATTTGATCCGTTTTATTATAGAGAGAGGAGTGTATGACGTGGAAAGACATTACCTTTTTGTGTCATAAGAGTTTTATCGTTCTAATTTTCTTTTAGGGTTGTAACAAATTTGTACAAAAACACACAACCCAGCCGCGTACAAGAGAGCCCCAACCTCGCTCCCAGGAGTAATGAGCAACCAATCTGCCTCACCTCCAAACATATTTCGTCATGAACAAATTGTTCTTGGTTATAATATAGAGAGAGGAGTGTATCACGTGGAAAGACATTATCTTTTTGTGTCATAAGAGTTTTATCGTTCTAATTTTTTTTTTAGTGTTGTAACAAATTTGTGCAAAAACACACAACCCAGCCGCGTACAAGAGAGCCCCAACCTCGCTCTCAGGAGTGATGAGCAACCATTCTGCCTCACCTCCAAACATATTTCGTAATAAAAAAAATTTGATCCGTTTTATTATAGAGAGAGGAGTGTATGACGTGGAAAGACATTATCGTTTTGGGTCATAAGAGTTTTATCGTTCTAATTTTCTTTTAGGGTTGTAACAAATTTGTGCAAAAACACACAACCCAGCCGCGTACAAGAGAGCCCCATCCTCGCTCTCAGGAGTGATGAGCAACCATTCTGCCTCACCTCCAAACATATTTCGTAATAAAAAAAATTTGATCCGTTTTATTATAGAGAGAGGAGTGTATGACGTGGAAAGACATTATCGTTTTGTGTCATAGGAGTTTTATCGTTCTAATTATCTTTTAGGGTTGTAACAAATTTGTGCAAAAACACACAACCCAGCCACGTACAAGAGAGCCCCAACCTCGCTCTCAGGAATGATGAGCAACCATTCTGCCTCACCTCCAAACATATTTCGTAATAAAAAAAATTTGATCCGTTTTATTATAGAGAGAGGAGTGTATGACGTGGAAAGACATTATCTTTTTGTGTCTTAACAGTATTATCGTTCTAATTTTCTTTTAGGGTTGTAACAAATTTGTGCAAAAACACACAACCCAGCCGCGTACAAGAGAGCCCCAACCTCGCTCTCAGGAGTGATGAGCAACCATTCTACCTCACCTCCATACATATTTCGTTATACAAAAAATTTTATCCGTTTTATTATAGAGAGAGGAGTGTATGACGTGGAAAGACATTATCTTTTTGTGTCATAACAGTTTTATCGTTCTAATTTTCTTTTAGGGTTGTAACAAATTTGTGCAAAAACACACAACCCAGCCGCGTACAAGAGAGCCCCAACCTCGCTCTCAGGAGTGATGAGCAACCATTCTGCCTCACCTCCAAACATATTTCGTAATAAAAAAAATTTGATCCGTTTTATTATAGAGAGAGGAGTGAATGACGTGGAAAGACATTATCTTTTTGTGTCATAACAGTTTTATCGTTCTAATTTTCTTTTAGGGTTGTAACAAATTTGTGCAAAAACTCACAACCCAGCCGCGTACAAGAGAGCCCCAACCACGCTCTCAGGAGTGATGAGCAACCATTCTGCCTCACCTCCAAACATATTTCGTAATAAAAAAATATTGATCCGTTTTATTATAGAGAGAGGAGTGTATGACGTGGAAAGACATTATCTTTTTGTGTCATAACAGTTTTATCGTTCTAATTTTCTTTTAGGGTTGTAACAAATTTGTGCAAAAACACACAACCATGCCGCGCACAAGAGAGCCCCAACCTTGCTCTCAGGAGTGATGAGCAACCATTCTGCCCCACCTCCAAACATATTTCGTAATAAAAAAAATTTTATCCGTTTTATTATAGAGAGAGGAGTGTATGACGTGGAAAGATATTATATTTTTGTGACATAACAGTTTTATCGTTCTAATTTTCTTTTAGGGTTGTAACAAATTTGTGCAAAAACACACAACCCAGCCGCGTACAAGAGAGCCCCAACCTCGCTCTCAGGAGTGATGAGCAACCATTCTGCCTCACCTCCAAACATATTTCGTAATAAAAAAAATTTGATCCGTTTTATTATAGAGAGAGGAGTGTATGACGTGGAAAGACATTATCTTTTTTGTGTCATTACAGTTTTATCGTTCTAATTTTCTTTTAGGGTTGTAACAAATTTGTGCAAAAACACACAACCCAGCCGCGTACAAGAGAGCCCCAACCTCGCTCTCAGGAGTGATGAGCAACCATTCTGCCTCACCTCCAAACATATTTCGTAATAAAAAAAATTTTATCCGTTTTATTATAGAGAGAGGAGTGAATGACGTGGAAAGACATTATCTTTTTGTGTCATAACAGTTTTATCGTTCTAATTTTCTTTTAGCGTTGTAACAAATTTGTGCAAAAACACACAACCCAGCCGCGTACAAGAGAGCCCCAACCTCGCTCTCAGGAGTGATGAGCAACTATTCTGCCTCACCTCCAAACATATTTCGTAATAAAAAAAATTTGATCCGTTTTATTATAGAGAGAGGAGTGTATGTCGTGAAAAGACATTACCTTTTTGTGTCATAAGAGTTTTATCGTTCTAATTTTCTTTTAGGGTTGTAACAAATTTGTGCAAAAACTCACAACCCAGCCGCGTACAAGAGAGCCCCAACCACGCTCTCAGGAGTGATGAGCAACCATTCTGCCTCACCTCCAAACATATTTCGTAATAAAAAAATATTGATCCGTTTTATTATAGAGAGAGGAGTGTATGACGTGGAAAGACATTATCTTTTTGTGTCATAACAGTTTTATCGTTCTAATTTTCTTTTAGGGTTGTAACAAATTTGTGCAAAAACACACAACCATGCCGCGTACAAGAGAGCCCCAACCTTGCTCTCAGGAGTGATGAGCAACCATTCTGCCCCACCTCCAAACGTATTTCGTAATAAAAAAAATTTTATCCGTTTTATTATAGAGAGAGGAGTGTATGACGTGGAAAGACATTATATTTTTGTGACATAACAGTTTTATCGTTCTAATTTTCTTTTAGGGTTGTAACAAATTTGTGCAAAAACACACAACCCAGCCGCGTACAAGAGAGCCCCAACCTCGCTCTCAGGAGTGATGAGCAACCATTCTGCCTCACCTAAAACATATTTCGTAATAAAAAAAATTTGATCCGTTTTATTATAGAGAGAGGAGTGTATGACGTGGAAAGACATTATCTTTTTTGTGTCATAACAGTTTTATCGCTCTAATTTTCTTTTAGGGTTGTAACAAATTTGTGCAAAAACACACAACCCAGCCGCGTACAAGAGAGCCCCAACCTCGCTCTCAGGAGTGATGAGCAACCATTCTGCCTCACCTCCAAACATATTTCGCAATAAAAAAAATTTTATCCGTTTTATTATAGAGAGAGGAGTGTATGACGTGGAAAGACATTATCTTTTTGTGTCATAACAGTTTTATCGTTCTAATTTTCTTTTAGGGTTGTAACAAATTTGTGCAAAAACACACAACCCAGCCGTGTACAAGAGAGCCCCAACCTCGCTCTCAGGAGTGATGACCAACCATTCTGCCTCACCTCCAAACATATTTCGTAATAAAAAAAATTTGATCCGTTTTATTATAGAGAGAGGAGTGAATGACGTGGAAAGACATTATCTTTTTGTGTCATAACAGTTTTATCGTTCTAATTTTCTTTTAGGGTTGTAACAAATTTGTGCAAAAACACACAACCCAGCCGCGTACAAGAGAGCCCCAACCTCGCTCTCAGGAGTGATGAGCAACCATTCTGCCTCACCTCCAAATATATTTCGTAATAAAAAAAATTTGATCAGTTTTATTATAGAGAGAGGAGTGTATGACGTAGAAAGACATTATCTTTTTTGTCATAACAGTTTTATCGTTCTAATTTTCTTTTAGGGTTGTAACAAATTTGTGCAAAAACACACAACCCGGCCGCGTACAAGAGAGCCCCAACCTCGCTCTCAGGAGTGATGAGCAACCATTCTGCCTCACCTCCAAACATATTTCGTAATAAAAAAAATTTGATCCGTTTTATTATAGAGAGAGGAGTGTATGACGTGGAAAGACATTATCTTTTTGTGTCATAACAGTTTTATCGTTCTAATTTTCTTTTAGGGTTGTAACAAATTTGTGCAAAAACACACAACCCAGCCGCGTACAAGAGAGCCCCAACCTCGCTCTCAGGAGTGATGAGCAACCATTCTGCCTCACCTCCAAACATATTTCGTAATAAAAAAATTTGATCCGTTTTATTATAGAGAGAGGAGTGTATGACGTGGAAAGACATTACCTTTTTGTGTCATAAGAGTTTTATCGTTCTAATTTTCTTTTAGGGTTGTAACAAATTTTTGCAAAAACACACAACCCAGCCGCGTACAAGAGAGCCCCAACCTCGCTCTCAGGAGTGATGAGCAACCATTCTGCCTCACCTCCAAACATATTTCGTAATAAAAAAATTTGATCCGTTTTATTATAGAGAGAGGAGTGTATGACGTGGAAAGACATTATCTTTTTTTGTCATACCAGTTTTATCGTTCTAATTTTCTTTTAGGGTTGTAACAAATTTGTCAAAAAAACACACAACCCAGCGGCGTACAAGAGAGCCCCAACCTCGCTCTCAGGAGTGATGAGCAACCATTCTGCCTCACCTCCAAACATATTTCGTAATAAAAAAAATTTGATCCGTTTTATTATAGAGAGAGGAGTGTATGACGTGGAAAGACATTATCGTTTTGGGTCATAAGAGTTTTATCGTTCTAATTTTCTTTTAGGGTTGTAACAAATTTGTGCAAAAACACACAACTCAGCCGCGTACAAGAGAGCCCCAACCTCGCTCTCAGGAGTGATGAGCAACCATTCTGCCTCACCTCCAAACATATTTCGTAATAAAAAAAATTTGATCCGTTTTATTATAGAGAGAGGAGTGTATGACGTGGAAAGACATTATCGTTTTGTGTCATAGGATTTTTATCGTTCTAATTATCTTTTAGGGTTCTAACAAATTTGTGCAAAAACACACAACCCAGCCGCGTACAAGAGAGCCCCAACCTCGCTCTCAGGAGTGATGAGCAACCATTCTGCCTCACCTCCAAACATATTTCGTAATAATAAAAATTTGATCCGTTTTATTATAGAGAGTGGAGTGTATGACGTGGATAGACATTATCTTTTTGTGTCATAACAGTTTTATCGTTCTAATTTTCTTTTAGCGTTGTAACAAATTTGTGCAAAAACACACAACCCAGCCGCGTACAAGAGAGCCCCAACCTCGCTCTCAGGAGTGATGAGCAACCATTCTGCCTCACCTCCAAACATATTTCGTAATAAAAAAAATTTGATCCGTTTTATTATAGAGAAAGGAGTGAATGACGTGGAAAGACATTATCTTTTTGTGTCATAACAGTTTTATCGTTCTAATTTTCTTTTAGGGTTGTAACAAATTTGTGCAAAAACACACAACCCAGCCGCGTACAAGAGAGCCCCAACCTCGCTCTCAGGAGTGATGAGCAACCATTCTGCCTCACCTCCAAACATATTTCGTAATAAAAAAAATTTTATCCGTTTTATTATAGAGAGAGGAGTGAATGACGTGGAAAGACATTATCTTTTTGTGTCATAACAGTTTTATCGTTCTAATTTTCTTTTAGGGTTGTAACAAATTTGTGCAAAAACTCACAACCCAGCCGCGTACAAGAGAGCCCCAACCACGCTCTCAGGAGTGATGAGCAACCATTCTGCCTCACCTCCAAACATATTTCGTAATAAAAAAATTTGATCCGTTTTATTATAGAGAGAGGAGTGTATGACGTGGAAAGACATTACCTTTTTGTGTCATAACAGTTTTATCGTTCTAATTTTCTTTTAGGGTTGTAACAAATTTGTGCAAAAACACACAACCCAGCCGCGTACAAGAGAGCCCCAACCTCGCTCTCAGGAGTGATGAGCAACCATTCTGCCTCACCTCCAAACATATTTCGTAATAAAAAAAATTTGATCCGTTTTATTATAGAGAGAGGAGTGTATGACGTGGAAAGACATTATCTTTTTGTGTCATAACAGTTTTATCGTTCTAATTTTCTTTTAGGGTTGTAACAAATTTGTGCAAAAACACACAACCCAGCCGCGTACAAGAGAGCCCCAACCTCGCTCTCAGGAGTGATGAGCAACCATTCTGCCTCACCTCCAAACATATTTCGTAATAAAAAAAATTTTATCCGTTTTATTATAGAGAGAGGAGTGTATGACGTGGAAAGACATTATCTTTTTGTGTCATAACAGTTTTATCGTTCTAATTTTCTTTTAGGGTTGTAACAAATTTGTGCAAAAACACACAACCCAGCCGCGTACAAGAGAGCCCCAACCTCGCTCTCAGGAGTGATGAGCAACCATTCTGCCTCACCTCCAAACATATTTCGTAATAAAAAAAATTTGATCCGTTTTATTATAGAGAGAGGAGTGAATGACGTGGAAAGACATTATCTTTTTGTGTCATAACAGTTTTATCGTTCTAATTTTCTTTTAGAGTTGTAACAAATTTGTGCAAAAACATACAACCCAGTCGCGTACAAGAGAGCCCCAACCTCGCTCTCAGGAGTGATGAGCAACCATTCTGCCTCACCTCCAAACATATTTCGTAATAAAAAAAATTTTATCCGTTTTATTATAGAGAGAGGAGTGTATGACGTGGAAAGATATTACCTTTTTATGTCATAAGAGTATTATCGTTCTAATTTTCTTTTAGGGTTGTAACAAATTTGTTCAAAAACACACAACCCAGCCGCGTACAAGAGAGCCCCAACCTCGCTCTCAGGAGTGATGAGCAACCATTCTGCCTCATCTCCAAACATATTTCGTAATAAAAAAATTTGATCCGTTTTATTATAGAGAGAGGAGTGTATGACGTGGAAAGACATTAAATTTTTGTGTCATAACAGTTTTATCGTTCTAATTTTCTTTTAGGGTTGTAACAAATTTGTGCAAAAACACACAACCCAGCCGCGTACAAGAGAGCCCCAACCTCGCTCTCAGGAGTGATGAGCAACCATTCTGCCTCACCTCCAAACATATTTCGTAATAAAAAAATTTGATCCGTTTTATTATAGAGAGAGGAGTGTATGACGTGGAAAGACATTACCTTTTTGTGTCATAAGAGTTTTATCGTTCTAATTTTCTTTTAGGGTTGTAACAAATTTTTGCAAAAACACACAACCCAGCCGCGTACAAGAGAGCCCCAACCTCGCTCTCAGGAGTGATGAGCAACCATTCTGCCTCACCTCCAAACATATTTCGTAATAAAAAAATTTGATCCGTTTTATTATAGAGAGAGGAGTGTATGACGTGGAAAGACATTATCTTTTTTTGTCATACCAGTTTTATCGTTCTAATTTTCTTTTAGGGTTGTAACAAATTTGTCAAAAAAACACACAACCCAGCGGCGTACAAGAGAGCCCCAACCTCGCTCTCAGGAGTGATGAGCAACCATTCTGCCTCACCTCCAAACATATTTCGTAATAAAAAAAATTTGATCCGTTTTATTATAGAGAGAGGAGTGTATGACGTGGAAAGACATTATCGTTTTGGGTCATAAGAGTTTTATCGTTCTAATTTTCTTTTAGGGTTGTAACAAATTTGTGCAAAAACACACAACTCAGCCGCGTACAAGAGAGCCCCAACCTCGCTCTCAGGAGTGATGAGCAACCATTCTGCCTCACCTCCAAACATATTTCGTAATAAAAAAAATTTGATCCGTTTTATTATAGAGAGAGGAGTATATGACGTGGAAAGACATTATCGTTTTGTGTCATAGGATTTTTATCGTTCTAATTATCTTTTAGGGTTCTAACAAATTTGTGCAAAAACACACAACCCAGCCGCGTACAAGAGAGCCCCAACCTCGCTCTCAGGAGTGATGAGCAACCATTCTGCCTCACCTCCAAACATATTTCGTAATAATAAAAATTTGATCCGTTTTATTATAGAGAGTGGAGTGTATGACGTGGATAGACATTATCTTTTTGTGTCATAACAGTTTTATCGTTCTAATTTTCTTTTAGGGTTGTAACAAATTTGTGCAAAAACACACAACCCAGCCGCGTACAAGAGAGCCCCAACCTCGCTCTCAGGAGTGATGAGCAACCATTCTGCCTCACCTCCAAACATATTTCGTAATAAAAAAAATTTTATTCGTTTTATTATAGAGAAAGGAGTGAATGACGTGGAAAGACATTATCTTTTTGTGTCATAACAGTTTTATCGTTCTAATTTTCTTTTAGGGTTGTAACAAATTTGTGCAAAAACACACAACCCAGCCGCGTACAAGAGAGCCCCAACCTCGCTCTCAGGAGTGATGAGCAACCATTCTGCCTCACCTCCAAACATATTTCGTAATAAAAAAAATTTTATCCGTTTTATTATAGAGAGAGGAGTGAATGACGTGGAAAGACATTATCTTTTTGTGTCATAACAGTTTTATCGTTCTAATTTTCTTTTAGGGTTGTAACAAATTTGTGCAAAAACACACAACCCAGCCGCGTACAAGAGAGCCCCAACCTCGCTCTCAGGAGTGATGAGCAACCATTCTGCCTCACCTCCAAACATATTTCGTAATAAAAAAAATTTGATCCGTTTTATTATAGAGAGAGGAGTGTATGACGTGGAAAGACATTATCTTTTTGTGTCATAACAGTTTTATCGTTCTAATTTTCTTTTAGGGTTGTAACAAATTTGTGCAAAAACACACAACCCAGCCGCGTACAAGAGAGCCCCAACCTCGCTCTCAGGAGTGATGAGCAACCATTCTGCCTCACCTCCAAACATATTTCGTAATAAAAAAAATTTTATCCGTTTTATTATAGAGAGAGGAGTGTATGACGTGGAAAGACATTATCTTTTTGTGTCATAACAGTTTTATCGTTCTAATTTTCTTTTAGGGTTGTAACAAATTTGTGCAAAAACACACAACCCAGCCGCGTACAAGAGAGCCCCAACCTCGCTCTCAGGAGTGATGAGCAACCATTCTGCCTCACCTCCAAACATATTTCGTAATAAAAAAAATTTGATCCGTTTTATTATAGAGAGAGGAGTGAATGACGTGGAAAGACATTATCTTTTTGTGTCATAACAGTTTTATCGTTCTAATTTTCTTTTAGAGTTGTAACAAATTTGTGCAAAAACATACAACCCAGTCGCGTACAAGAGAGCCCCAACCTCGCTCTCAGGAGTGATGAGCAACCATTCTGCCTCACCTCCAAACATATTTCGTAATAAAAAAAATTTTATCCGTTTTATTATAGAGAGAGGAGTGTATGACGTGGAAAGATATTACCTTTTTATGTCATAAGAGTATTATCGTTCTAATTTTCTTTTAGGGTTGTAACAAATTTGTTCAAAAACACACAACCCAGCCGCGTACAAGAGAGCCCCAACCTCGCTCTCAGGAGTGATGAGCAACCATTCTGCCTCATCTCCAAACATATTTCGTAATAAAAAAATTTGATCCGTTTTATTATAGAGAGAGGAGTGTATGACGTGGAAAGACATTAAATTTTTGTGTCATAACAGTTTTATAGATCTAATTTTCTTTTAGGGTTGTAACAAATTTGTGCAAAAACACACAACCCAGCCGCGTACAAGAGATCCCCAACCTCGCTCTCAGGAGTGATGGGCAACCATTCTGCCTCACCTCCAAACATATTTCGTAATAAAAAATTTTGATCTGTTTTATTATAGAGAGAGGAGTGTATGACGTGGAAAGACATTATCTTTTTGTGTCATAACAGTTTTATCGTTCTAATTTTCTTTTAGGGTTGTAACAAATTTGTGCAAAAACACACAACCCAGCCGCGTACAAGAGAGCCCCAACCTCGCTCTCAGGAGTGATGAGCAACCATTCTGCCTCACCTCCAAACATATTTCGTAATAAAAAAATTTGATCCGTTTTATTATAGAGAGAGGAGTGTATGATGTGGAAAGACATTATCTTTTTGTGTCATAACCGTTTTATCGTTCTAATTTTCTTTTAGGGTTGTAACAAATTTGTGCAAAAACACACAACCCAGCCGCGTACAAGACAGCCCCAACCTCGCTCTCAGGAGTGATGGGCAACCATTCTGCCTCACCTCCAAACATATTTCGTAATAAAAAATTTTGATCTGTTTTATTATAGAGAGAGGAGTGTATGACGTGGAAAGACAATATCTCTTTGTGTCATAACAGTTTTATCGTTCTAATTTTCTTTTAGGGTTGTAACAAATTTGTGCAAAAACACACAACCCAGCCGCGTACAAGAGAGCCCCAACCTCGCTCTCAGGAGTGATGAGCAACCATTCTGCCTCACCTCCAAACATATTTCGTAATAAAAAAATTTGATCCGTTTTATTATAGAGAGAGGAGTGTATGACGTGGAAAGACATTATCTTTTTTTGTCATAACAGTTTTATCGTTCTAATTTTCTTTTAGGGTTGTAACAAATTTGTCAAAAAACACACAACCCAGCGGCGTACAAGAGAGCCCCAACCTCGCTCTCAGGAGTGATGAGCAACCATTCTGCCTCACCTCCAAACATATTTCGTAATAAAAAAAATTTGATCCGTTTTATTATAGAGAGAGGAGTGTATGACGTGGAAAGACATTATCTTTTTGTGTCATAACAGTTTTATCGTTCTAATTTTCTTTTAGGGTTGTAACAAATTTGTGCAAAAACACACAACCCAGCCGCGTACAAGAGAGCCCCAACCTCGCTCTCAGGAGTGATGAGCAACCATTCTGCCTCACCTCCAAACATATTTCGTAATAAAAAAATTTGATCCGTTTTGTTATAGAGAGAGGAGTGTATGACGTGGAAAGACATTATCTTTTTGTGTCATAACCGTTTTATCGTTCTAATTTTCTTTTAGGGTTGTAACAAATTTGTGCAAAAACACACAACCCAGCCGCGTACAAGAGAGCCCCAACCTCGCTCTCAGGAGTGATGGGCAACCATTCTGCCTCACCTCCAAACATATTTTGTAATAAAAAATTTTGATCTGTTTTATTATAGAGAGAGGAGTGTATGACGTGGAAAGACAATATCTCTTTGTGTCATAACAGTTTTATCGTTCTAATTTTCTTTTAGGTTTGTAACAAATTTGTGCAAAAACACACAACCCAGCCGCGTACAAGAGAGCCCCAACCTCGCTCTCAGGAGTGATGAGCAACCATTCTGCCTCACCTCCAAACATATTTCGTAATAAAAAAATTTGATCCGTTTTATTATAGAGAGAGGAGTGTATGACGTGGAAAGACATTATCTTTTTGTGTCATAACAGTTTTATCGTTCTAATTTTCTTTTAGGGTTGTAACAAATTTGTCAAAAAACACACAACCCAGCGGCGTACAAGAGAGCCCCAACCTCGCTCTCAGGAGTGATGAGCAACCATTCTGCCTCACCTCCAAACATATTTCGTAATAAAAAAAATTTGATCCGTTTTATTATAGAGAGAGGAGTGTATGACGTAGAAAGACATTATCGTTTTGTGTCATAGGAGTTTTATCGTTCTAATTATCTTTTAGGGTTCTAACAAATTTGTGCAAAAACACACAACCCAGCCGCGTACAAGAGAGCCCCAACCTCGCTCTCAGGAGTGATGAGCAACCATTCTGCCTCACCTCCAAACATATTTCGTAATAAAAAAAATTTGATCCGTTTTATTATAGAGAGTGGAGTGTATGACGTGGATAGACATTATCTTTTTGTGTCATAACAGTTTTATCGTTCTAATTTTCTTTTAGGGTTGTAACAAATTTGTGCAAAAACACCCAACCCAGCCGCGTACAAGAGAGCCCCAACCTCGCTCTCAGGAGTGATGAGCAACCATTCTGCCTCACCTCCAAACATATTTCGTAATAAAAAAAATTTGATCCGTTTTATTATAGAGAGAGGAGTGAATGACGTGGAAAGACATTATCTTTTTGTGTCATAACAGTTTTATCGTTCTAATTTTCTTTTAGGGTTGTAACAAATTTGTGCAAAAACACACAACCCAGCCGCGTACAAGAGAGCCCCAACCTCGCTCTCAGGAGTGATGAGCAACCATTCTGCCTCACCTCCAAACATATTTCGTAATAAAAAAAAATTTATCCGTTTTATTATAGAGAGAGGAGTGAATGACGTGGAAAGACATTATCTTTTTGTGTCATAACAGTTTTATCGTTCTAATTTTCTTTTAGGGTTGTAACAAATTTGTGCAAAAACACACAACCCAGCCGCGTACAAGAGAGCCCCAACCTCGCTCTCAGGAGTGATGAGCAACCATTCTGCCTCACATCCAAACATATTTCGTAATAAAAAAAATTTTATCCGTTTTATTATAGAGAGAGGAGTGTATGACGTGAAAAGACATTACCTTTTTGTGTCATAAGAGTTTTATCGTTCTAATTTTCTTTTAGGTTGTAACAAATTTGTGCAAAAACTCACAACCCAGCCGCGTACAAGAGAGCCCCAACCACGCTCTCAGGAGTGATGAGCAACCATTCTGCCTCACCTCCAAACATATTTCGTAATAAAGAAATTTGATCCGTTTTATTATAGAGAGAGGAGTGTATGACGTGGAAAGACATTACCTTTTTGTGTCATAACAGTTTTATCGTTCTAATTTTCTTTTAGGGTTGTAACAAATTTGTGCAAAAACACACAACCCAGCCGCGTACAAGAGAGCCCCAACCTCGCTCTCAGGAGTGATGAGCAACCATTCTGCCTCACCTCCAAACATATTTCGAATTAAAAAAAATTTTATCCGTTTTATTATAGAGAGAGGAGTGAATGACGTGGAAAGACATTATCTTTTTGTGTCATAACAGTTTTATCGTTCTAATTTTCTTTTAGGGTTGTAACAAATTTGTGCAAAAACACACAACCCAGCCGCGTACAAGAGAGCCCCAACCTCGCTCTCAGGAGTGATGGGCAACCATTCTGCCTCACCTCCAAACATATTTCGTAATAAAAAATTTTGATCTGTTTTATTATAGAGAGAGGAGTGTATGACGTGGAAAGACATTATCTTTTTGTGTCATAACAGTTTTATCGTTCTAATTTTCTTTTAGGGTTGTAACAAATTTGTGCAAAAACACACAACCCAGCCGCGTACAAGAGAGCCCCAACCTCGCTCTCAGGAGTGATGAGCAACCATTCTGCCTCACCTCCAAACATATTTCGTAATAAAAAAATTTGATCCGTTTTATTATAGAGAGAGGAGTGTATGATGTGGAAAGACATTATCTTTTTGTGTCATAACCGTTTTATCGTTCTAATTTTCTTTTAGGGTTGTAACAAATTTGTGCAAAAACACACAACCCAGCCGCGTACAAGAGAGCCCCAACCTCGCTCTCAGGAGTGATGAGCAACCATTCTGCCTCACCTCCAAACATATTTCGTAATAAAAAAATTTGATCCGTTTTATTATAGAGAGAGGAGTGTATGACGTGGAAAGACATTATCTTTTTTTGTCATAACAGTTTTATCGTTCTAATTTTCTTTTAGGGTTGTAACAAATTTGTCAAAAAACACACAACCCAGCGGCGTACAAGAGAGCCCCAACCTCGCTCTCAGGAGTGATGAGCAACCATTCTGCCTCACCTCCAAACATATTTCGTAATAAAAAAAATTTGATCCGTTTTATTATAGAGAGAGGAGTGTATGACGTGGAAAGACATTATCGTTTTGGGTCATAAGAGTTTTATCGTTCTAATTTTCTTTTAGGGTTGTAACAAATTTGTGCAAAAACACAAAACTCAGCCGCGTACAAGAGAGCTCCAACCTCGCTCTCAGGAGTGATGAGCAACCATTCTGCCTCACCTCCAAACATATTTCGTAATAAAAAAAATTTGATCCGTTTTATTATAGAGAGAGGAGTGTATGACGTGGAAAGACATTATCGTTTTGTGTCATAGGAGTTTTATCGTTCTAATTATCTTTTAGGGTTCTAACAAATTTGTGCAAAAACACACAACCCAGCCGCGTACAAGAGAGCCCCAACCTCGCTCTCAGGAGTGATGAGCAACCATTCTGCCTCACCTCCAAACATATTTCGTAATAAAAAAAAATTGATCCGTTTTATTATAGAGAGTGGAGTGTATGACGTGGATAGACATAATCTTTTTGTGTCATAACAGTTTTATCGTTCTAATTTTCTTTTAGGGTTGTAACAAATTTGTGCAAAAACACACAACCCAGCCGCGTACAAGAGAGCCCCAACCTCGCACTCAGGGGTGATGAGCAACCATTCTGCCTCACCTCCAAACATATTTCGTAATAAAAAAAATTTTATCCGTTTTATTATAGAGAGAGGAGTGAATGACGTGGAAAGACATTATCTTTTTGTGTCATAACCTTTTTATCGTTCTAATTTTCTTTTAGGGTTGTAACAAATTTGTGCAAAAACACACAACCCAGCCGCGTACAAGAGAGCCCCAACCTCGCTCTCAGGAGTGATGAGCAACCATTCTGCCTCACCTCCAAACATATTTCGTAATAAAAAAAATTTTATCCGTTTTATTATAGAGAGAGGAGTGTATGACGTGAAAAGACATTACCTTTTTGTGTCATAAGAGTTTTATCGTTCTAATTTTTTTTTAGGGTTGTAACAAATTTGTGCAAAAACACACAACCCAGCCGCGTACAAGAGAGCCCCAACCTCGCTATCAGGAGTTATGAGCAACCATTCTGCCTCACCTCCAAACATATTTCGTAATAAAAAAAATTTGATCCGTTTTATTATAGAGAGAGGAGTGAATGACGTGGAAAGACATTATCTTTTTGTGTCATAACAGTTTTATCGTTCTAATTTTCTTTTAGAGTTGTAACAAATTTGTGCAAAAACATACAACTCAGTCGCGTACAAGAGAGCCCCAACCTCGCTCTCAGGAGTGATGAGCAACCATTCTGCCTCACCTCCAAACATATTTCGTAATAAAAAAATTTGATCCGTTTTATTATAGAGAGAGGAGTGTATGACGTGGAAAGACATTATCTTTTTGTGTCATAACAGTTTAATCGTTCTAATTTTCTTTTAGGGTTGTAACAAATTTGTCAAAAAACACACAACCCAGCGGCGTACAAGAGAGCCCCAACCTCGCTCTCAGGAGTGATGAGCAACCATTCTGCCTCACCTCCAAACATATTTCGTAATAAAAAAAATTTGATCCGTTTTATTATAGAGAGAGGAGTGTATGACGTGGAAAGACATTATCGTTTTGGGTCATAAGAGTTTTATCGTTCTAATTTTCTTTTAGGGTTGTAACAAATTTGTGCAAAAACACACAACTCAGCCGCGTACAAGAGAGCCCCAACCTCGCTCTCAGGAGTGATGAGCAGCCATTCTGCCTCACCTCCAAACATATTTCGTAATAAAAAAAATTTGATCCGTTTTATTATAGAGAGAGGAGTGTATGACGTGGAAAGACATTATCGTTTTGTGTCATAGGAGTTTTATCGTTCTAATTATCTTTTAGGGTTCTAACAAATTTGTGCAAAAACACACAACCCAGCCGCGTACAAGAGAGCCCCAACCTTGCTCTCAGGAGTGATGAGCAACCATTCTGCCTCACCTCCAAACATATTTCGTAATAAAAAAAATTTGATCCGTTTTATTATAGAGAGTGGAGTGTATGACGTGGATAGACATTATCTTTTTGTGTCATAACAGTTTTATCGTTCTAATTTTCTTTTAGGGTTGTAACAAATTTGTGCAAAAACACACAACCCAGCCGCGTACAAGAGAGCCCCAACCTCGCTCTCAGGAGTGATGAGCAACCATTCTGCCTCACCTCCAAACATATTTCGTAATAAAAAAAATTTGATCCGTTTTATTATAGAGAGAGGAGTGAATGACGTGGAAAGACATTATCTTTTTGTGTCATAACAGTTTTATCGTTCTAATTTTCTTTTAGGGTTGTAACAAATTTGTGCAAAAACACACAACCATGCCGCGTACAAGAGAGCCCCAACCTCGCTCTCAGGAGTGATGAGCAACCATTCTGCCTCACCTCCAAACATATTTCGTAATAAAAAAAAATTTATCCGTTTTATTATAGAGAGAGGAGTGTATGACGTGAAAAGACATTACCTTTTTGTGTCATAAGAGTTTTATCGTTCTAATTTTCTTTTAGGGTTGTAACAAATTTGTGCAAAAACTCACAACCCAGCCGCGTACAAGAGAGCCCCAACCACGCTCTCAGGAGTGATGAGCAACCATTCTGCCTCACCTCCAAACATATTTCGTAATAAAAAAATTTGATCCGTTTTATTATAGAGAGAGGAGTGTATGACGTGGAAAGACATTACCTTTTTGTGTCATAACAGTTTTATCGTTCTAATTTTCTTTTAGGGTTGTAACAAATTTGTGCAAAAACACACAACCCAGCCGCGTACAAGAGAGCCCCAACCTCGCTCTCAGGAGTGATGAGCAACCATTCTGCCTCACCTCCAAACATATTTCGTAATAAAAAAAATTTGATCCGTTTTATTATAGAGAGAGGAGTGAATGACGTGGAAAGACATTATCTTTTTGTGTCATAACAGTTTTATCGTTCTAATTTTCTTTTAGGGTTGTAACAAATTTGTGCAAAAACACACAACCCAGCCGCGTACAAAAGAGACCCAACCTCGCTCTCAGGAGTGATGAGCAACCATTCTGCCTCACCTCCAAACATATTTCGTAATAAAAAAAATTTTATCCGTTTTATTATAGAGAGAGGAGTGTATGACGTGGAAAGACATTATCTTTTTGTGTCATAACAGTTTTATCGTTCTAATTTTCTTTTAGGGTTGTAACAAATTTGTGCAAAAACACACAACCCAGCCGCGTACAAGAGAGCCCCAACCTCGCTCTCAGGAGTGATGAGCAACCATTCTGCCTCACCTCCAAACATATTTCGTAATAAAAAAAATTTGATCCGTTTTATTATAGAGAGAGGAGTGTATGACGTGGAAAGACATTACCTTTTTGTGTCATAAGAGTATTATCGTTCTAATTTTCTTTTAGGGTTGTAACAAATTTGTGCAAAAACACACAACCCAGCCGCGTACAAGAGAGCCCCAACCTCGCTCTCAGGAGTGATGAGCAACCATTCTGCCTCATCTCCAAACATATTTCGTAATAAAAAAATTTGATCCGTTTTATTATAGAGAGAGGAGTGTATGACGTGGAAAGACATTACCTTTTTGTGTCATAACAGTTTTATAGATCTAATTTTCTTTTAGGATTGTAACAAATTTGTGCAAAAACACACAACCCGGCCGCGTACAAGAGAGCCCCAACCTCGCTCTCAGGAGTGATGAGCAACCATTCTGCCTCACCTCCAAACATATTTCGTAATAAAAAAAATTTGATCCGTTTTATTATAGAGAGAGGAGTGTATGACGTGGAAAGACATTATCTTTTTGTGTCATAACAGTTTTATCGTTCTAATTTTCTTTTAGGGTTGTAACAAATTTGTGCAAAAACACACAACCCAGCCGCGTACAAGAGAGCCCCAACCTCGCTCTCAGGAGTGATGAGCAACCATTCTGCCTCACCTCCAAACATATTTCGTAATAAAAAAATTTGATCCGTTTTATTATAGAGAGAGGAGTGTATGACGTGGAAAGACATTACCTTTTTGTGTCATAACAGTTTTATAGATCTAATTTTCTTTTAGGGTTGTACCAAATTTGTGCAAAAACACACAACCCGGCCGCGTACAAGAGAGCCCCAACCTCGCTCTCAGCAGTGATGAGCAACCATTTGCCTCACCTCCAAACATATTTCGCAATAAAAAAAATTTGATCCGTTTTATTATAGAGAGAGGAGTGTATGACGTGGAAAGACATTATCTTTTTGTGTCATAACAGATTTATCGTTCTAATTTTCTTTTAGGGTTGTAACAAATTTGTGCAAAAACACACAACCCAGCCGCGTACAAGAGAGCTACAACCTCGCTCTCAGGCGTGATGAGCAACCATTCTGCCTCACCTCCAAACATATTTGGTAATAAAAAAATTTGATCCGTTTTATTATAGAGAGAGGAGTGTATGACGTGGATAAACATTATCTTTTTGTGTCATAACCGTTTTATCGTTCTAATTTTCTTTTAGGGTTGTAACAAATTTGTGCAAAAACACACAACCCAGCCGCGTACAAGAGAGCCCCAACCTCGCTCTCAGGAGTGATGAGTAACCATTCTGCCTCACCTCCAAACATATTTCGTAATAAAACAATTTGATCCGTTTTATTATAGAGAGAGGAGTGTATGACGTGGAAAGACATTATCTTTTTGTGTCATAACCGTTTTATCGTTCTAATTTTCTTTTAGGGTTGTAACAAATTTGTGCAAAAACACACAACCCAGCCGCGTACAAGAGAGCCCCAACCTCGCTCTCAGGAGTGATGAGCAACCATTCTGCCTCACCTCCAAACATATTTCGTATTAAAAAAAAAATTGATTCGTTTTATTATAGAGAGAGGAGTGTATGACGTGGAAAGACATTACCTTTTTGTGTCATAAAAGTTTTATCGTTCTAATTTTCTTTTAGGGTTGTAACAAATTTGTGCAAAAACACACAACCCAGCCGCGTACAAGAGAGCCCCAACCTCGCTCTCAGGAGTGATGGGCAACCATTCTGCCTCACCTCCAAACATATTTCGTAATAAAAAAATTTGATCCGTTTTATTATAGAGAGAGGAGTGTATGACGTGAAAAGACATTACCTTTTTGTGTCATAACAGTTTTATAGATCTAATTTTCTTTTAGGATTGTAACAAATTTGTGCAAAAACACACAACCCGGCCGCGTACAAGAGAGCCCCAACCTCGCTCTCAGGAGTGATGAGCAACCATTCTGCCTCACCTCCAAACATATTTCGTAATAAAAAAAATTTGATCCGTTTTATTATAGAGAGAGGAGTGTATGACGTGGAAAGACATTATCTTTTTGTGTCATAACAGTTTTATCGTTCTAATTTTCTTTTAGGGTTGTAACAAATTTGTGCAAAAACACACAACCCAGCCGCGTACAAGAGAGCCCCAACCTCGCTCTCAGGAGTGATGAGCAACCATTCTGCCTCACCTCCAAACATATTTCGTAATAAAAAAATTTGATCCGTTTTATTATAGAGAGAGGAGTGTATGACGTGGAAAGACATTACCTTTTTGTGTCATAACAGTTTTATCGTTCTAATTTTCTTTTAGGGTTGTAAAAAATTTGTGCAAAAACACACAACCCAGCCGCGTACAAGAGAGCCCCAACCTCGCTCTCAGGAGTGATGAGCAACCATTCTACCTCACCTCCAAACATATTTCGTAATAAAAAAAATTTGATCCGTTTTATTATAGAGAGAGGAGTGTATGACGTGGAAAGACATTATCTTTTTGTGTCATAACAGTTTTATCGTTCTAATTTTCTTTTAGGGTTGTAACAAATTTGTGCAAAAACACACAACCCAGCCGCGTACAAGAGAGCCCCAACCTCGCTCTCAGCAGTGATGAGCAACCATTTGCCTCACCTCCAAACATATTTCGCAATAAAAAAAATTTGATCCGTTTTATTATAGAGAGAGGAGTGTATGACGTGGAAAGACATTATCTTTTTGTGTCATAACAGATTTATCGTTCTAATTTTCTTTTAGGGTTGTAACAAATTTGTGCAAAAACACACAACCCAGCCGCGTACAAGAGAGCTACAACCTCGCTCTCAGGCGTGATGAGCAACCATTCTGCCTCACCTCCAAACATATTTCGTAATAAAAAAATTTGATCCGTTTTATTATAGAGAGAGGAGTGTATGACGTGGAAAGACATTATCTTTTTGTGTCATAACAGATTTATCGTTCTAATTTTCTTTTAGGGTTGTAACAAATTTGTGCAAAAACACACAACCCAGCCGCGTACAAGAGAGCTACAACCTCGCTCTCAGGCGTGATGAGCAACCATTCTGCCTCACCTCCAAACATATTTGGTTATAAAAAAATTTGATCCGTTTTATTATAGAGAGAGGAGTGTATGACGTGGATAAACATTATCTTTTTGTGTCATAACCGTTTTATCGTTCTAATTTTCTTTTAGGGTTGTAACACATTTGTGCAAAAACACACAACCCAGCCGCGTACAAGAGAGCCCCAACCTCGCTCTCAGGAGTGATGAGTAACCATTCTGCCTCACCTCCAAACATATTTCGTAATAAAACAATTTGATCCGTTTTATTATAGAGAGAGGAGTGTATGACGTGGAAAGACATTATCTTTTTGTGTCATAACCGTTTTATCGTTCTAATTTTCTTTTAGGGTTGTAACAAATTTGTGCAAAAACACACAACCCAGCCGCGTACAAGAGAGCCCCAACCTCGCTCTCAGGAGTGATGAGCAACCATTCTGCCTCACCTCCAAACATATTTCGTATTAAAAAAAATTTGATTCGTTTTATTATAGAGAGAGGAGTGTATGACGTGGAAAGACATTACCTTTTTGTGTCATAACAGTTTTATCGTTCTAATTTTCTTTTAGGGTTGTAACAAATTTGTGCAAAAACACACAACCCAGCCGCGTACAAGAGAGCCCCAACCTCGCTCTCAGGAGTGATGGGCAACCATTCTGCCTCACCTCCAAACATATTTCGTAATAAAAAAATTTGATCCGTTTTATTATAGAGAGAGGAGTGTATGACGTGAAAAGACATTACCTTTTTGTGTCATAACAGTTTTATAGATCTAATTTTCTTTTAGGATTGTAACAAATTTGTGCAAAAACACACAACCCGGCCGCGTACAAGAGAGCCCCAACCTCGCTCTCAGGAGTGATGAGCAACCATTCTGCCTCACCTCCAAACATATTTCGTAATAAAAAAAATTTGATCCGTTTTATTATAGAGAGAGGAGTGTATGACGTGGAAAGACATTATCTTTTTGTGTCATAACAGTTTTATCGTTCTAATTTTCTTTTAGGGTTGTAACAAATTTGTGCAAAAACACACAACCCAGCCGCGTACAAGAGAGCCCCAACCTCGCTCTCAGGAGTGATGAGCAACCATTCTGCCTCACCTCCAAACATATTTCGTAATAAAAAAATTTGATCCGTTTTATTATAGAGAGAGGAGTGTATGACGTGGAAAGACATTACCTTTTTGTGTCATAACAGTTTTATCGTTCTAATTTTCTTTTAGGGTTGTAAAAAATTTGTGCAAAAACACACAACCCAGCCGCGTACAAGAGAGCCCCAACCTCGCTCTCAGGAGTGATGAGCAACCATTCTACCTCACCTCCAAACATATTTCGTAATAAAAAAAATTTGATCCGTTTTATTATAGAGAGAGGAGTGTATGACGTGGAAAGACATTATCTTTTTGTGTCATAACAGATTTATCGTTCTAATTTTCTTTTAGGGTTGTAACAAATTTGTGCAAAAACACACAACCCAGCCGCGTACAAGAGAGCTACAACCTCGCTCTCAGGCGTGATGAGCAACCATTCTGCCTCACCTCCAAACATATTTCGTAATAAAAAAATTTGATCCGTTTTATTATAGAGAGAGGAGTGTATGACGTGGAAAAACATTATCTTTTTGTGTCATAACCGTTTTATCGTTCTAATTTTCTTTTAGGGTTGTAACAAATTTGTGCAAAAACACACAACCCAGCCGCGTACAAGAGAGCCCCAACCTCGCTCTCAGGAGTGATGAGTAACCATTCTGCCTCACCTCCAAACATATTTCGTAATAAAACAATTTGATCCGTTTTATTATAGAGAGAGGAGTGTATGACGTGGAAAGACATTATCTTTTTGTGTCATAACCGTTTTATCGTTCTAATTTTCTTTTAGGGTTGTAACAAATTTGTGCAAAAACACACAACCCAGCCGCGTACAAGAGAGCCCCAACCTCGCTCTCAGGAGTGATGAGCAACCATTCTGCCTCACCTCCAAACATATTTCGTATTAAAAAAAAATTTGATCCGTTTTATTATAGAGAGAGGAGTGTATG
The DNA here is from genome assembly GCA_036971475.1 of Prosapia bicincta. NCBI lineage: Eukaryota > Metazoa > Arthropoda > Insecta > Hemiptera > Cercopidae > Prosapia > Prosapia bicincta. Next base: position 386,281,641 of record JBAIZL010000002.1, read on the forward strand.
ACGTGGAAAGACATTACCTTTTTGTGTCATAACAGTTTTATCGTTCTAATTTTCTTTTAGGGTTGTAACAAATTTGTGCAAAAACACACAACCCAGCCGCGTACAAGAGAGCCCCAACCTCGCTCTCAGGAGTGATGGGCAACCATTCTGCCTCACCTCCAAACATATTTCGTAATAAAAAAATTTGATCCGTTTTATTATAGAGAGAGGAGTGTATGACGTGAAAAGACATTACCTTTTTGTGTCATAACAGTTTTATAGATCTAATTTTCTTTTAGGATTGTAACAAATTTGTGCAAAAACACACAACCCGGCCGCGTACAAGAGAGCCCCAACCTCGCTCTCAGGAGTGATGAGCAACCATTCTGCCTCACCTCCAAACATATTTCGTAATAAAAAAAATTTGATCCGTTTTATTATAGAGAGAGGAGTGTATGACGTGGAAAGACATTATCTTTTTGTGTCATAACAGTTTTATCGTTCTAATTTTCTTTTAGGGTTGTAACAAATTTGTGCAAAAACACACAACCCAGCCGCGTACAAGAGAGCCCCAACCTCGCTCTCAGGAGTGATGAGCAACCATTCTGCCTCACCTCCAAACATATTTCGTAATAAAAAAATTTGATCCGTTATTATAGAGAGAGGAGTGTATGACGTGGAAAGACATTACCTTTTTGTGTAATAACAGTTTTATCGTTCTAATTTTCTTTTAGGGTTGTAAAAAATTTGTGCAAAAACACACAACCCAGCCGCGTACAAGAGAGCCCCAACCTCGCTCTCAGGAGTGATGAGCAACCATTCTACATCACCTCCAAACATATTTCGTAATAAAAAAAATTTGATCCGTTTTATTATAGAGAGAGGAGTGTATGACGTGGAAAGACATTATCTTTTTGTGTCATAACAGTTTTATCGTTCTAATTTTCTTTTAGGGTTGTAACAAATTTGTGCAAAAACACACAACCCAGCCGCGTACAAGAGAGCCCCAACCTAGCTCTCAGGAGTGATGAGCAACCATTCTGCCTCACCTCCAAACATATTTCGTAATAAAAAAAATTTGATCCGTTTTATTATAGAGAGAGGAGTGTATGACGTGGAAAGACATTATCTTTTTGTGTCATAACAGTTTTATCGATCTAATTTTCTTTTAGGGTTGTAACAAATTTGTGCAAAAACACACAACCCAGTCGCGTACAAGAGAGCCCCAACCTCGCTCTCAGGAGTGATGAGCAACCATTCTGCCTCACCTCCAAACATATTTCGTAATAAAAAAAAATTTGATCCGTTTTATTATAGAGAGAGGAGTGTATGACGTGGAAAGACATTACCTTTTTGTGTCATAACAGTTTTATCGTTCTAATTTTCTTTTAGGGTTGTAACAAATTTGTGCAAAAACACACAACCCAGCCGCGTACAAGAGAGCCCCAACCTCGCTCTCAGGAGTGATGGGCAACCATTCTGCCTCACCTCCAAACATATTTCGTAATAAAAAATTTTGATCTGTTTTATTATAGAGAGAGGAGTGTATGACCTGGAAAGACAATATCTTTTTGTGTCACAACAGTTTTATCGTTCTAATTTTCTTTTAGGGTTGTAACAAATTTTTGCAAAAACACACAACCCAGCCGCGTACAAGAGAGCCCCAACCTCGCTCTCAGGAGTGATGAGCAACCATTCTGCCTCACCTCCAAACATATTTCGTAATAAAAAAAATTTGATCCGTTTTATTATAGAGAGAGGAGTGTATGACGTGGAAAGACATTATCTTTTTGTGTCATAACAGTATTATCGTTCTAATTTTCTTTTAGGGTTGTAACAAATTTGTGCAAAAACACACAACCCAGCCGCGTACAAGAGAGCCCCAACCTCGCTCTCAGAAGTGATGAGCAACCATTCTGCCTCACCTCCAAATATATTTCGTAATAAAAAAATTTGATCCGTTTTATTATAGAGAGAGGAGTGTATGACGTGGAAAGACATTATCTTTTTGTGTCATAACAGTTTTATCGTTCTAATTTTCTTTTAGGGTTGTAACAAATTTGTGCAAAAACACACAACCAAGCCGCGTACAAGAGAGCCCCAACCTCGCTCTCAGGAGTGATGAGCAACCATTCTGCCTCACCTCCAAACATATTTCGTAATAAAAAAAATTTTATCCGTTTTATTATAGAGAGAGGAGTGTATGACGTGGAAAGACATTATCTTTTTGTGTCATAACAGTTTTATCGTTCTAATTTTCTTTTAGGGTTGTAACAAATTTGTGCAAAAACACACAACCCAGCCGCGTACAAGAGAGCCCCAACCTCGCTCTCAGGAGTGATGAGCAACCATTCTGCCTCACCTCCAAATATATTTCGTAATAAAAAAATTTGATCCGTTTTATTATAGAGAGAGGAGTGTATGACGTGGAAAGACATTATCTTTTTGTGTCATAACAGTTTTATCGTTCTAATTTTCTTTTAGGATTGTAACAAATTTGTGCAAAAACACACAACCCAGCCGCGTACAAGAGAGCCCCAACCTCGCTCTCAGGAGTGATGAGCAACCATTCTGCCTCACCCCCAAACATATTTCGTAATAAAAAAAAATTTGATCCGTTTTATTATAGAGAGAGGAGTGTATGACGTGGAAAGACATTACCTTTTTGTGTCATAACAGTTTTATCGTTCTAATTTTCTTTTAGGGTTGTAACAAATTTGTGCAAAAACACACAACCCAGCCGCGTACAAGAGAGCCCCAACCTCGCTCTCAGGAGTGATGGGCAACCATTCTGCCTCACCTCCAAACATATTTCGTAATAAAAAATTTTGATCTGTTTTATTATAGAGAGAGGAGTGTATGACGTGGAAAGACAATATCTTTTTGTGTCATAACAGTTTTATCGTTCTAATTTTCTTTTAGGGTTGTAACAAATTTTTGCAAAAACACACAACCCAGCCGCGTACAAGAGAGCCCCAACCTCGCTCTCAGGAGTGATGAGCAACCATTCTGCCTCACCTCCAAACATATTTCGTAATAAAAAAAATTTGATCCGTTTTATTATAGAGAGAGGAGTGTATGACGTGGAAAGACATTATCTTTTTGTGTCATAACAGATTTATCGTTCTAATTTTCTTTTAGGGTTGTAACAAATTTGTGCAAAAACACACAACCCAGCCGCGTACAAGAGAGCTACAACCTCGCTCTCAGGCGTGATGAGCAACCATTCTGCCTCACCTCCAAACATATTTCGTATTAAAAAAAAATTTGATCCGTTTTATTATAGAGAGAGGAGTGTATGACGTGGAAAGACATTACCTTTTTGTGTCATAACAGTTTTATCGTTCTAATTTTCTTTTAGGGTTGTAACAAATTTGTGCAAAAACACACAACCCAGCCGCGTACAAGAGAGCCCCAACCTCGCTCTCAGGAGTGATGGGCAACCATTCTGCCTCACCTCCAAACATATTTCGTAATAAAAAAATTTGATCCGTTTTATTATAGAGAGAGGAGTGTATGACGTGAAAAGACATTACCTTTTTGTGTCATAACAGTTTTATAGATCTAATTTTCTTTTAGGATTGTAACAAATTTGTGCAAAAACACACAACCCGGCCGCGTACAAGAGAGCCCCAACCTCGCTCTCAGGAGTGATGAGCAACCATTCTGCCTCACCTCCAAACATATTTCGTAATAAAAAAAATTTGATCCGTTTTATTATAGAGAGAGGAGTGTATGACGTGGAAAGACATTATCTTTCTGTGTCATAACAGTTTTATCGTTCTAATTTTCTTTTAGGGTTGTAACAAATTTGTGCAAAAACACACAACCCAGCCGCGTACAAGAGAGCCCCAACCTCGCTCTCAGGAGTGATGAGCAACCATTCTGCCTCACCTCCAAACATATTTCGTAATAAAAAAATTTGATCCGTTTTATTATAGAGAGAGGAGTGTATGACGTGGAAAGACATTATATTTTTGTGTCATAACAGTTTTATCGTTCTAATTTTCTTTTAGGGTTGTAACAAATTTGTGCAAAAACACACAACCCAGCCGCGTACAAGAGAGCCCCAACCTAGCTCTCAGGAGTGATGAGCAACCATTCTGCCTCACCTCCAAACATATTTCGTAATAAAAAAAATTTGATCCGTTTTATTATAGAGAGAGGAGTGTATGACGTGGAAAGACATTATCTTTTTGTGTCATAACAGTTTTATCGATCTAATTTTCTTTTAGGGTTGTAACAAATTTGTGCAAAAACACACAACCCAGCCGCGTACAAGAGAGCCCCAACCTCGCTCTCAGGAGTGATGAGCAACCATTCTGCCTCACCTCCAAACATATTTCGTAATAAAAAAAAATTTGATCCGTTTTATTATAGAGAGAGGAGTGTATGACGTGGAAAGACATTACCTTTTTGTGTCATAACAGTTTTATCGTTCTAATTTTCTTTTAGGGTTGTAACAAATTTGTGCAAAAACACACAACCCAGCCGCGTACAAGAGAGCCCCAACCTCGCTCTCAGGAGTGATGGGCAACCATTCTGCCTCACCTCCAAACATATTTCGTAATAAAAAATTTTGATCTGTTTTATTATAGAGAGAGGAGTGTATGACGTGGAAAGACAATATCTTTTTGTGTCACAACAGTTTTATCGTTCTAATTTTCTTTTAGGGTTGTAACAAATTTTTGCAAAAACACACAACCCAGCCGCGTACAAGAGAGCCCCAACCTCGCTCTCAGGAGTGATGAGCAACCATTCTGCCTCACCTCCAAACATATTTCGTAATAAAAAAAATTTGATCCGTTTTATTATAGAGAGAGGAGTGTATGACGTGGAAAGACATTATCTTTTTGTGTCATAACAGTTTTATCGTTCTAATTTTCTTTTAGGGTTGTAACAAATTTGTGCAAAAACACACAACCCAGCCGCGTACAAGAGAGCCCCAACCTCGCTCTCAGAAGTGATGAGCAACCATTCTGCCTCACCTCCAAATATATTTCCTAATAAAAAAATTTGATCCGTTTTATTATAGAGAGAGGAGTGTATGACGTGGAAAGACATTATCTTTTTGTGTCATAACAGTTTTATCGTTCTAATTTTCTTTTAGGGTTGTAACAAATTTGTGCAAAAACACACAACCAAGCCGCGTACAAGAGAGCCCCAACCTCGCTCTCAGGAGTGATGAGCAACCATTCTGCCTCACCTCCAAACATATTTCGTAATAAAAAAAATTTTATCCGTTTTATTATAGAGAGAGGAGTGTATGACGTGGAAAGACATTATCTTTTTGTGTCATAACCGTTTTATCGTTCTAATTTTCTTTTAGGGTTGTAACAAATTTGTGCAAAAACACACAACCCAGCCGCGTACAAGAGAGCCCCAACCTCGCTCTCAGGAGTGATGAGCAACCATTCTGCCTCACCTCCAAACATATTTCGTATTAAAAAAAAATTTGATCCGTTTTATTATAGAGAGAGGAGTGTATGACGTGGAAAGACATTACCTTTTTGTGTCATAACAGTTTTATCGTTCTAATTTTCTTTTAGGGTTGTAACAAATTTGTGCAAAAACACACAACCCAGCCGCGTACAAGAGAGCCCCAACCTCGCTCTCAGGAGTGATGGGCAACCATTCTGCCTCACCTCCAAACATATTTCGTAATAAAAAAATTTGATCCGTTTTATTATAGAGAGAGGAGTGTATGACGTGAAAAGACATTACCTTTTTGTGTCATAACAGTTTTATAGATCTAATTTTCTTTTAGGATTGTAACAAATTTGTGCAAAAACACACAACCCGGCCGCGTACAAGAGAGCCCCAACCTCGCTCTCAGGAGTGATGAGCAACCATTCTGCCTCACCTCCAAACATATTTCGTAATAAAAAAAATTTGATCCGTTTTATTATAGAGAGAGGAGTGTATGACGTGGAAAGACATTATCTTTTTGTGTCATAACAGTTTTATCGTTCTAATTTTCTTTTAGGGTTGTAACAAATTTGTGCAAAAACACACAACCCAGCCGCGTACAAGAGAGCCCCAACCTCGCTCTCAGGAGTGATGAGCAACCATTCTGCCTCACCTCCAAACATATTTCGTAATAAAAAAATTTGATCCGTTATTATAGAGAGAGGAGTGTATGACGTGGAAAGACATTACCTTTTTGTGTAATAACAGTTTTATCGTTCTAATTTTCTTTTAGGGTTGTAAAAAATTTGTGCAAAAACACACAACCCAGCCGCGTACAAGAGAGCCCCAACCTCGCTCTCAGGAGTGATGAGCAACCATTCTACATCACCTCCAAACATATTTCGTAATAAAAAAAATTTGATCCGTTTTATTATAGAGAGAGGAGTGTATGACGTGGAAAGACATTATCTTTTTGTGTCATAACAGTTTTATCGTTCTAATTTTCTTTTAGGGTTGTAACAAATTTGTGCAAAAACACACAACCCAGCCGCGTACAAGAGAGCCCCAACCTAGCTCTCAGGAGTGATGAGCAACCATTCTGCCTCACCTCCAAACATATTTCGTAATAAAAAAAATTTGATCCGTTTTATTATAGAGAGAGGAGTGTATGACGTGGAAAGACATTATCTTTTTGTGTCATAACAGTTTTATCGATCTAATTTTCTTTTAGGGTTGTAACAAATTTGTGCAAAAACACACAACCCAGTCGCGTACAAGAGAGCCCCAACCTCGCTCTCAGGAGTGATGAGCAACCATTCTGCCTCACCTCCAAACATATTTCGTAATAAAAAAAAATTTGATCCGTTTTATTATAGAGAGAGGAGTGTATGACGTGGAAAGACATTACCTTTTTGTGTCATAACAGTTTTATCGTTCTAATTTTCTTTTAGGGTTGTAACAAATTTGTGCAAAAACACACAACCCAGCCGCGTACAAGAGAGCCCCAACCTCGCTCTCAGGAGTGATGGGCAACCATTCTGCCTCACCTCCAAACATATTTCGTAATAAAAAATTTTGATCTGTTTTATTATAGAGAGAGGAGTGTATGACCTGGAAAGACAATATCTTTTTGTGTCACAACAGTTTTATCGTTCTAATTTTCTTTTAGGGTTGTAACAAATTTTTGCAAAAACACACAACCCAGCCGCGTACAAGAGAGCCCCAACCTCGCTCTCAGGAGTGATGAGCAACCATTCTGCCTCACCTCCAAACATATTTCGTAATAAAAAAAATTTGATCCGTTTTATTATAGAGAGAGGAGTGTATGACGTGGAAAGACATTATCTTTTTGTGTCATAACAGTATTATCGTTCTAATTTTCTTTTAGGGTTGTAACAAATTTGTGCAAAAACACACAACCCAGCCGCGTACAAGAGCGCCCCAACCTCGCTCTCAGAAGTGATGAGCAACCATTCTGCCTCACCTCCAAACATATTTCGTAATAAAAAAATTTGATCCGTTTTATTATAGAGAGAGGAGTGTATGACGTGGAAAGACATTATCTTTTTGTGTCATAACAGTTTTATCGTTCTAATTTTCTTTTAGGGTTGTAACAAATTTGTGCAAAAACACACAACCCAGCCGCGTACAAGAGAGCCCCAACCTCGCTCTCAGGAGTGATGAGCAACCATTCTGCCTCACCTCCAAACATATTTCGTAATAAAAAAAATTTTATCCGTTTTATTATAGAGAGAGGAGTGTATGACGTGGAAAGACATTATCTTTTTGTGTCATAACAGTTTTATCGTTCTAATTTTCTTTTAGGGTTGTAACAAATTTGTGCAAAAACACACAACCCAGCCGCGTACAAGAGAGCCCCAACCTCGCTCTCAGGAGTGATGAGCAACCATTCTGCCTCACCTCCAAACATATTTCGTAATAAAAAAATTTGATCCGTTTTATTATAGAGAGAGGAGTGTATGACGTGGAAAGACATTATCTTTTTGTGTCATAACAGTTTTATCGTTCTAATTTTCTTTTAGGGTTGTAACAAATTTGTGCAAAAACACACAACCCAGCCGCGTACAAGAGAGCCCCAACCTCGCTCTCAGGAGTGATGAGCAACCATTCTGCCTCACCTCCAAACATATTTCGTAATAAAAAAAAATTTGATCCGTTTTATTATAGAGAGAGGAGTGTATGACGTGGAAAGACATTACCTTTTTGTGTCATAACAGTTTTATCGTTCTAATTTTCTTTTAGGGTTGTAACAAATTTGTGCAAAAACACACAACCCAGCCGCGTACAAGAGAGCCCCAACCTCGCTCTCAGGAGTGATGAGCAACCATTCTGCCTCACCTCCAAACATATTTCGTAATAAAAAATTTTGATCCGTTTTATTATAGAGAGAGGAGTGTATGACGTGGAAAGACATTATCTTTTTGTGTCATAACAGTTTTATCGTTCTAATTTTCTTTTAGGGTTGTAACAAATTTGTGCAAAAACACACAACCCAGCCGCGTACAAGAGAGCCCCAACCTCGCTCTCAGGAGTGATGAGCAACCATTCTGCCTCACCTCCAAACATATTTCGTAATAAAAAAAATTTGATCCGTTTTATTATAGAGAGAGGAGTGTATGACGTGGAAAGACATTATCTTTTTGTGTCATAACAGTTTTATCGTTCTAATTTTCTTTTAGGGTTGTAACAAATTTGTGCAAAAACACACAACCCAGCCGCGTACAAGAGAGCCCCAACCTCGCTCTCAGGAGTGATGAGCAACCATTCTGCCTCACCTCCAAACATATTTCGTATTAAAAAAAATTTGATCCGTTTTATTATAGAGAGAGGAGTGTATGACGTGGAAAGACATTACCTTTTTGTGTCATAACAGTTTTATCGTTCTAATTTTCTTTTAGGGTTGTAACAAATTTGTGCAAAAACACACAACCCAGCCGCGTACAAGAGAGCCCCAACCTCGCTCTCAGGAGTGATGGGCAACCATTCTGCCTCACCTCCAAACATATTTCGTAATAAAAAAATTTGATCCGTTTTATTATAGAGAGAGGAGTGTATGACGTGAAAAGACATTACCTTTTTGTGTCATAACAGTTTTATAGATCTAATTTTCTTTTAGGATTGTAACAAATTTGTGCAAAAACACACAACCCGGCCGCGTACAAGAGAGCCCCAACCTCGCTCTCAGGAGTGATGAGCAACCATTCTGCCTCACCTCCAAACATATTTCGTAATAAAAAAAATTTGATCCGTTTTATTATAGAGAGAGGAGTGTATGACGTGGAAAGACATTATCTTTCTGTGTCATAACAGTTTTATCGTTCTAATTTTCTTTTAGGGTTGTAACAAATTTGTGCAAAAACACACAACCCAGCCGCGTACAAGAGAGCCCCAACCTCGCTCTCAGGAGTGATGAGCAACCATTCTGCCTCACCTCCAAACATATTTCGTAATAAAAAAAATTTGATCCGTTTTATTATAGAGAGAGGAGTGTATGACGTGGAAAGACATTATATTTTTGTGTCATAACAGTTTTATCGTTCTAATTTTCTTTTAGGGTTGTAACAAATTTGTGCAAAAACACACAACCCAGCCGCGTACAAGAGAGCCCCAACCTAGCTCTCAGGAGTGATGAGCAACCATTCTGCCTCACCTCCAAACATATTTCGTAATAAAAAAAATTTGATCCGTTTTATTATAGAGAGAGGAGTGTATGACGTGGAAAGACATTATCTTTTTGTGTCATAACAGTTTTATCGATCTAATTTTCTTTTAGGGTTGTAACAAATTTGTGCAAAAACACACAACCCAGCCGCGTACAAGAGAGCCCCAACCTCGCTCTCAGGAGTGATGAGCAACCATTCTGCCTCACCTCCAAACATATTTCGTAATAAAAAAAAATTTGATCCGTTTTATTATAGAGAGAGGAGTGTATGACGTGGAAAGACATTACCTTTTTGTGTCATAACAGTTTTATCGTTCTAATTTTCTTTTAGGGTTGTAACAAATTTGTGCAAAAACACACAACCCAGCCGCGTACAAGAGAGCCCCAACCTCGCTCTCAGGAGTGATGGGCAACCATTCTGCCTCACCTCCAAACATATTTCGTAATAAAAAATTTTGATCTGTTTTATTATAGAGAGAGGAGTGTATGACGTGGAAAGACAATATCTTTTTGTGTCACAACAGTTTTATCGTTCTAATTTTCTTTTAGGGTTGTAACAAATTTTTGCAAAAACACACAACCCAGCCGCGTACAAGAGAGCCCCAACCTCGCTCTCAGGAGTGATGAGCAACCATTCTGCCTCACCTCCAAACATATTTCGTAATAAAAAAAATTTGATCCGTTTTATTATAGAGAGAGGAGTGTATGACGTGGAAAGACATTATCTTTTTGTGTCATAACAGTTTTATCGTTCTAATTTTCTTTTAGGGTTGTAACAAATTTGTGCAAAAACACACAACCCAGCCGCGTACAAGAGAGCCCCAACCTCGCTCTCAGAAGTGATGAGCAACCATTCTGCCTCACCTCCAAATATATTTCCTAATAAAAAAATTTGATCCGTTTTATTATAGAGAGAGGAGTGTATGACGTGGAAAGACATTATCTTTTTGTGTCATAACAGTTTTATCGTTCTAATTTTCTTTTAGGGTTGTAACAAATTTGTGCAAAAACACACAACCAAGCCGCGTACAAGAGAGCCCCAACCTCGCTCTCAGGAGTGATGAGCAACCATTCTGCCTCACCTCCAAACATATTTCGTAATAAAAAAAATTTTATCCGTTTTATTATAGAGAGAGGAGTGTATGACGTGGAAAGACATTATCTTTTTGTGTCATAACAGTTTTATCGTTCTAATTTTCTTTTAGGGTTGTAACAAATTTGTGCAAAAACACACAACCCAGCCGCGTACAAGAGAGCCCCAACCTCGCTCTCAGGAGTGATGAGCAACCATTCTGCCTCACCTCCAAATATATTTCGTAATAAAAAAATTTGATCCGTTTTATTATAGAGAGAGGAGTGTATGACGTGGAAAGACATTATCTTTTTGTGTCATAACAGTTTTATCGTTCTAATTTTCTTTTAGGATTGTAACAAATTTGTGCAAAAACACACAACCCAGCCGCGTACAAGAGAGCCCCAACCTCGCTCTCAGGAGTGATGAGCAACCATTCTGCCTCACCTCCAAACATATTTCGTAATAAAAAAAAATTTGATCCGTTTTATTATAGAGAGAGGAGTGTATGACGTGGAAAGACATTACCTTTTTGTGTCATAACAGTTTTATCGTTCTAATTTTCTTTTAGGGTTGTAACAAATTTGTGCAAAAACACACAACCCAGCCGCGTACAAGAGAGCCCCAACCTCGCTCTCAGGAGTGATGGGCAACCATTCTGCCTCACCTCCAAACATATTTCGTAATAAAAAATTTTGATCTGTTTTATTATAGAGAGAGGAGTGTATGACGTGGAAAGACAATATCTTTTTGTGTCATAACAGTTTTATCGTTCTAATTTTCTTTTAGGGTTGTAACAAATTTTTGCAAAAACACACAACCCAGCCGCGTACAAGAGAGCCCCAACCTCGCTCTCAGGAGTGATGAGCAACCATTCTGCCTCACCTCCAAACATATTTCGTAATAAAAAAAATTTGATCCGTTTTATTATAGAGAGAGGAGTGTATGACGTGGAAAGACAATATCTCTTTGTGACATAACAGTTTTATCGTTCTAATTTTCTTTTAGGGTTGTAACAAATTTGTGCAAAAACACACAACCAAGCCGCGTACAAGAGAGCCCCAACCTCGCTCTCAGGAGTGATGAGCAACCATTCTGCCTCACCTCCAAACATATTTCGTAATAAAAAAAATTTTATCCGTTTTATTATAGAGAGAGGAGTGTATGACGTGGAAAGACATTATCTTTTTGTGTCATAACAGTTTTATCGTTCTAATTTTCTTTTAGGGTTGTAACAAATTTGTGCAAAAACACACAACCCAGCCGCGTACAAGTGAGCCCCAACCTCGCTCTCAGGAGTGATGAGCAACCATTCTGCCTCACCTCCAAATATATTTCGTAATAAAAAAATTTGATCCGTTTTATTATAGAGAGAGGAGTGTATGACGTGGAAAGACATTATCTTTTTGTGTCATAATCGTTTTATCGTTCTAATTTTCTTTTAGGGTTGTAACAAATTTGTGCAAAAACACACAACCCAGCCGCGTACAAGAGAGCCCCAACCTCGCTCTCAGGAGTGATGAGCAACCATTCTGCCTCACCTTCAAACATATTTCGTAATAAAACAATTTGATCCGTTTTATTATAGAGAGAGGAGTGTATGACGTGGAAAGACATTATCTTTTTGTGTCATAACCGTTTTATCGTTCTAATTTTTTTTTAGGGTTGTAACAAATTTGTGCAAAAACACACAACCCAGCCGCGTACAAGAGAGCCGCAACCTCGCTCTCAGGAGTGATGAGCAACCATTCTGCCTCAAGTCCAAACATATTTCGTAATAAAAAAATTTGATCCGTTTTATTATAGAGAGAGGAGTGTATGACGTGGAAAGACATTATCTTTTTGTGTCATAACCGTTTTATCGTTCTAATTTTCTTTTAGGGTAGTAACAAATTTGTGCAAAAACACACAACCCAGCCGCGTACAAGAGAGCCCCAACCTCGCTCTCAGGAGTGATGAGCAACCATTCTGCCTCACCTCCAAACATATTTCGTAATAAAACAATTTGATCCGTTTTATTATAGAGAGAGGAGTGTATGACGTGGAAAGACATTATCTTTTTGTGTCATAACCGTTTTATCGTTCTAATTGTCTTTTAGGGTTGTAACAAATTTGTGCAAAAACACACAACCCAGCCGCGTACAAGAGAGCCCCAACCTCGCTCTCAGGAGTGATGAGCAACCATTCTGCCTCACCTCCAAACATATTTCGTAATAAAAAAAACTTGATCCGTTTTATTATAGAGAGAGGAGTGTATGACGTGGAAAGACAATATCTCTTTGTGTCATAACAGTTTTATCGTTCTAATTTTCTTTTAGGGTTGTAACAAATTTGTGCAAAAACACACAACCCAGCCGCGTACAAGAGAGCCCCAACCTCGCTCTCAGGAGTGATGAGCAACCATTCTGCCTCACCTCCAAACATATTTCGTAATAAAACAATTTGATCCGTTTTATTATAGAGAGAGGAGTGTATGACGTGGAAAGACATTATCTTTTTGTGTCATAACCGTTTTATCGTTCTAATTGTCTTTTAGGGTTGTAACAAATTTGTGCAAAAACACACAACCCAGCCGCGTACAAGAGAGCCCCAACCTCGCTCTCAGGAGTGATGAGCAACCATTCTGCCTCACCTCCAAACATATTTCGTAATAAAAAAAATTTGATCCGTTTTATTATAGAGAGAGGAGTGTATGACGTGGAAAGACAATATCTCTTTGTGTCATAACAGTTTTATCGTTCTAATTTTCTTTTAGGGTTGTAACAAATTTGTGCAAAAACACACAACCCAGCCGCGTACAAGAGAGCCCCAACCTCGCTCTCAGGAGTGATGAGCAACCATTCTGCCTCACCTCCAAACATATTTCGTAATAAAAAAAATTTGATCCGCTTTATTATAGAGAGAGGAGTGTATGACGTGGAAAGACATTATCTTTTTGTGTCATAACCGTTTTATCGTTCTAATTTTCTTTTAGGGTTGTAACAAATTTGTGCAAGAACACACAACCCAGCCGCGTACAAGAGAGCCCCAACCTCGCTCTCAGGAGTGATGAGCAAACATTCTGCCTCACCTCCAAACATATTTCGTAATAAAAAAAATTTGATCCGTTTTATTATAGAGAGAGGAGTGTATGACGTGGAAAGACATTATCGTTTTGTGTCATAACAGTTTTATCGTTCTAATTTTCTTTTAGGCTTGTAACAAATTTGTGCAAAAACACACAACCCAGCCGCGTACAAGAGAGCCCCAACCTCGCTCTCAGGAGTGATGAGCAACCATTCTGCCTCACCTCCAAACATATTTCGTAATAAAAAAAATTTGATCCGTTTTATTATAGAGAGAGGAGTGAATGACGTGGAAAGACATTATCTTTTTGTGTCATAACAGTTTTATCGTTCTAATTTTCTTTTAGGGTTGTACCAAATTTGTGCAAAAACACACAACCCAGCCGCGTACAAGAGAGCCCCAACCTCGCTCTCAGGAGTGATGAGCAACCATTCTGCCTCACCTCCAAACATATTTCGTAATAAATAAAATTTGATCCGTTTTATTATAGAGAGAGGAGTGTATGACGTGGAAAGACATTATCTTTTTGTGTCATAACAGTTTTATCGTTCTAATTTTCTTTTAGGGTTGTAACAAATTTGTGCAAAAACACACAACCCAGCCGCGTACAAGAGAGCCCCAACCTCGCTCTCAGGAGTGATGAGCAACCATTCTGCCTCACCTCCAAACATATTTCGTAATAAAAAACATTTTATCCGTTTTATTATAGAGAGAGGAGTGTATGACGTTGAAAGACATTATCTTTTTGTGTCATAACAGTTTTATCGTTCTAATTTTCTTTTAGGGTTGTAACAAATTTGTGCAAAAACACACAACCCAGCCGCGTACAAGAGAGTACCAACCTCGCTCTCAGGAGTGATGAGCAATCATTCTGCCTCACCTCCAAACATATTTCGTAATAAAACAATTTGATCCGTTTTATTATAGAGAGAGGAGTGTATGACGTGGAAAGACATTATCTTTTTGTGTCATAACCGTTTTATCGTTCTAATTTTCTTTTAGGGTTGTAACAAATTTGTGCAAAACACACAACCCAGCCGCGTACAAGAGAGCCCCAACCTCGCTCTCAGGAATGATGAGCAACCATTCTGCCTCACCTCCAAACATATTTCGTAATAAAAAAAATTTTATCCGTTTTATTATAGAGAGAGGAGTGTATGACGTGGAAAGACATTATCTTTTTGTGTCATAACAGTTTTATCGTTCTAATTTTCTTTTAAGGTTGTAACAAATTTGTGCAAAAACACACAACCCAGCCGCGTACAAGAGAGCCCCAACCTCGCTCTCAGGAGTGATGGGCAACCATTCTGCCTCACCTCCAAACATATTTCGTAATAAAAAATTTTGATCTGTTTTATTATAGAGAGAGGAGTGTATGACGTGGAAAGACAATATCTCTTTGTGTCATAACAGTTTTATCGTTCTAATTTTCTTTTAGGATTGTAACAAATTTGTGCAAAAACACACAACCCAGCCGCGTACAAGAGAGCCCCAACCTCGCTCTCAGGAGTGATGAGCAACCATTCTGCCTCACCTCCAAACATATTTCGTAATAAAAAAAATTTGATCCGTTTTATTATAGAGAGAGGAGTGTATGACGTGGAAAGACAATATCTCTTTGTGTCATAACAGTTTTATCGTTCTAATTTTCTTTTAGGGTTGTAACAAATTTGTGCAAAAACACACAACCCAGCCGCGTACAAGAGAGCCCCAACCTCGCTCTCAGGAGTGATGAGCAACCATTCTGCCTCACCTCCAAACATATTTCGTAATAAAAAAAATTTGATCCGTTTTATTATAGAGAGAGGAGTGTATGACGTGGAAAGACATTATCTTTTTGTGTCATAACAGTTTTATCGTTCTAATTTTCTTTTAGGGTTGTAACAAATTTATGCAAAAACACACAAGCCAGCCGCGTACAAGAGAGCCCCAACCTCGCTCTCAGGAATGATGAGCAACCATTCTGCCTCACCTCCAAACATATTTCGTAATAAAAAAAATTTTATCCGTTTTATTATAGAGAGAGGAGTGTATGACGTGGAAAGACATTATCTTTTTGTGTCATAACAGTTTTTTCGTTCTAATTTTCTTTTAGGGTTGTAACAAATTTTTGCAAAAACACACAACCCAGCCGCGTACAAGAGAGCCCCAACCTCGCTCTCAGGAGTGATGAGCAACCATTCTGCCTCACCTCCAAACATATTTCGTAATAAAAAAAAATTTGATCCGTTTTATTATAGAGAGAGGAGTGTATGACGTGGAAAGACATTACCTTTTTGTGTCATAACAGTTTTATCGTTCTAATTTTCTTTTAGGGTTGTAACAAATTTGTGCAAAAACACACAGCCCAGCCGCGTACAAGAGAGCCCCAACCTCGCTCTCAGGAGTGATGGGCAACCATTCTGCCTCACCTCCAAACATATTTCGTAATAAAAAATTTTGATCTGTTTTATTATAGAGAGAGGAGTGTATGACGTGGAAAGACAATATATCTTTGTGTCATAACAGTTTTATCGTTCTAATTTTCTTTTAGGGTTGTAACAAATTTGTGCAAAAACACACAACCCAGCCGCGTACAAGAGAGCCCCAACCTCGCTCTCAGGAGTGATGAGCAACCATTCTGCCTCACCTCCAAACATATTTCGTAATAAAAAAAATTTGATCTGTTTTATTATAGAGAGAGGAGTGTATGACGTGGAAAGACAATATCTCTTTGTGTCATAACAGTTTTATCGTTCTAATTTTCTTTTAGGGTTGTAACAAATTTGTGCAAAAACACACAACCCAGCCGCGTACAAGAGAGCCCCAACCTCGGTCTCAGGAGTGATGAGCAACCATTCTGCCTCACCTCCAAACATATTTCGTAATAAAAAAAATTTGATCCGTTTTATTATAGAGAGAGGAGTGTATGACGTGGAAAGACATTATCTTTTTGTGTCATAACAGTTTTATCGTTCTAATTTTCTTTTAGGGTTGTAACAAATTTGTGCAAAAACACACAACCCAGCCGCGTACAAGAGAGCCCCAACCTCGCTCTCAGGAGTGATGAGCAACCATTCTGCCTCACCTCCAAACATATTTCGTAATAAAAAAAATTTGATCCGTTTTATTATAGAGAGAGGAGTGTATGACGTAGAAAGACATTATCTTTTTGTGTCATAACAGTTTTATCGTTCTAATTTTCTTTTAGGGTTGTAACAAATTTGTGCAAAAACACACAACCCGGCCGCGTACAAGAGAGCCCCAACCTCGCTCTCAGGAGTGATGAGCAACCATTCTGCCTCACCTCCAAACATATTTCGTAATACAAAAAATTTGATCCGTTTTATTATAGAGAGAGGAGTGTATGACGTGGAAAGACATTATCGTTTTGTGTCATAACAGTTTTATCGTTCTAATTTTCTTTTAGGGTTGTAACAAATTTGTGCAAAAACACACAACCCAGCCGCGTACAAGAGAGCCCCAACCTCGCTCTCAGGAGTGATGAGCAACCATTTTGCCTCACCTCCAAACATATTTCGTAATAAAAAAATTTGATCCGTTTTATTATAGAGAGAGGAGTGTATGACGTGGAAAGACATTACCTTTTTGTGTCATAAGAGTTTTATCGTTCTAATTTTCTTTTAGGGTTGTAACAAATTTTTGCAAAAACACACAACCCAGCCGCGTACAAGAGAGCCCCAACCTCGCTCTCAGGAGTGATGAGCAACCATTCTGCCTCACCTCCAAACATATTTCGTAATAAAAAAAATTCGATCCGTTTTATTATAGAGAGAGGAGTGTATGACGTGGAAAGACATTACCTTTTTGTGTCATAACAGTTTTATCGTTCTAATTTTCTTTTAGGGTTGTAACAAATTTTTGCAAAATACAAACAACCCAGCCACGTACAAGAGAGCCCCAACCTCGCTCTCAGGAGTGATGAGCAACCATTCTGCCTCACCTCCAAACATATTTCGTAATAAAAAAATTTGATCCGTTTTATTATAGAGAGAGGAGTGTATGACGTGGAAAGACATTATCTTTTTGTGTCATAACAGTTTTATCGTTCTAATTTTCTTTTAGTATTGTAACAAATTTGTGCAAAACACACAACCCAGCCACGTACAAGAGAGCCCCAACCTCGCTCTCAGGAGTGATGAGCAACCATTCTGCCTCACCTCCAAACATATTTCGTAATAAAAAAAATTTGATCCGTTTTATTATAGAGAGAGGAGTGTATGACGTGGAAAGACATTATCTTTTTGTGTCATAACAGTTTTATCGTTCTAATTTTCTTTTAGGGTTGTAACAAATTTGTGCAAAAACACACAACCCAGCCGCGTACAAGAGAGCCCCAACCTCGCTCTCAGGAGTGATGAGCAACCATTCTGCCTCACCTCCAAACATATTTCGTAATAAAAAAAAATTTATCTGTTTTATTATAGAGAGAGGAGTGTATGACGTGGAAAGACATTATCTCTTTGTGTCATAACAGTTTTATCGTTCTAATTTTCTTTTAGGGTTGTAACAAATTTGTGCAAAAACACACAACCCAGCCGCGTACAAGAGAGCCCCAACCTCGCTCTCAGGAGTGATGAGCAACCATTCTGCCTCACCTCCAAACATATTTCGTAATAAAAAAAATTTGATCCGTTTTATTATAGAGAGAGGAGTGTATGACGTAGAAAGACATTATCTCTTTGTGTCATAACAGTTTTATCGTTCTAATTTTCTTTTAGGGTTGTAACAAATTTGTGCAAAAACACACAACCCGGCCGCGTACAAGAGAGCACCAACCTCGCTCAAGGGAGTGATGAGCAACCATTCTGCCTCACCTCCAAACATATTTCGTAATAAAAAAAATTTGATCCGTTTTATTATAGAGAGAGGAGTGTATGACGTGGAATGACATTATCTTTTTGTGTCATAACAGTTTTATCGTTCTAATTTTCTTTTAGGGTTGTAACAAATTTGTGCAAAAACACACAACCCAGCCGCGTACAAGAGAGCCCCAACCTCGCTCTCAGGAGTGATGAGCAACCATTCTGCCTCACCTCCAAACATATTTCGTAATAAAAAAATTTGATCCGTTTTATTATAGAGAGAGGAGTGTATGACGTGGAAAGACATTACCTTTTTGTGTCATAAGAGTTTTATCGTTCTAATTTTCTTTTAGGGTTGTAACAAATTTTTGCAAAAACACACAACCCAGCCGCGTACAAGAGAGCCCCAACCTCGCTCTCAGGAGTGATGAGCAACCATTCTGCCTCACCTCCAAACATATTTCGTAATAAAAAAATTTGATCCGTTTTATTATAGAGAGAGGAGTGTATGACGTGGAAAGACATTATCTTTTTTTGTCATAACAGTTTTATCGTTCTAATTTTCTTTTAGGGTTGTAACAAATTTGTCAAAAAACACACAACCCAGCGGCGTACAAGAGAGCCACAACCTCGCTCTCAGGAGTGATGAGCAACCATTCTGCCTCACCTCCAAACATATTTCGTAATAAAAAAAATTTGATTTGTTTTATTATAGAGAGAGGAGTGTATGACGTGGAAAGACATTATCTTTTTGTGTCATAACAGTTTTATCGTTCTAATTTTCTTTTAGGGTTGTAACAAATTTGTGCAAAAACACACAACCCAGCCGCGTACAAGAGAGCCCCAACCTCGCTCTCAGGAGTGATGAGCAACCATTCTACTTCACCTCCAAACATATTTCGTAATAAAAAAAATTTGATTCGTTTTATTATAGAGAGAGGAGTGTATGACGTGGAAAGACATTATCTTTTTGTGTCATAACAGTTTTATCGTTCTAATTTTCTTTTAGGGTTGTAACAAATTTGTGCAAAAACACACAACCCAGCCACGTACAAGAGAGCCCCAACCTCGCTCTCAGGAGTGATGAGCAACCATTCTGTCTCACCTCCAAACATATTTCTTAATAAAAAAAATTTGATCCGTTTTATTATAGAGAGAGGAGTGTATGACGTGGAAAGACATTATCTTTTTGGGTCATAAGAGTTTTATCGTACTAATTTTCTTTTAGGGTTGTGACAAATTTGTGCAAAAACACACAACCCAGCCGCGTACAAGAGAGCCCCAACCTCGCTCTCAGGAGTGATGAGCAACCATTCTGCCTCACCTCCAAACATATTTCGTAATAAAAAAAATTTGATTTGTTTTATTATAGAGAGAGGAGTGTATGACGTGGAAAGACATTATCTTTTTGTGTCATAACAGTTTTATCGTTCTAATTTTCTTTTAGGGTTGTAACAAATTTGTGCAAAAACACACAACCCAGCCGCGTACAAGAGAGCCCCAACCTCGCTCTCAGGAGTGATGAGCAACCATTCTGCCTCACCTCCAAACATATTTCGTAATAAAAAAAATTTGATTTGTTTTATTATAGAGAGAGGAGTGTATGACGTGGAAAGACATTATCTTTTTTGTCATAACAGTTTTATCGTTCTAATTATCTTTTAGGATTGTAACAAATTTGTGCAAAAACACACAACCCAGCCGCGTACAAGAGAGCCCCAACCTCGCTCTCAGGAGTGATGAGCAACCATTCCGCCTCACCTCCAAACATATTTCGTAATAAAAAAAATTTTATCCGTTTTATTATAGAGAGAGGAGTGTATGACGTGGAAAGACATTATCTTTTTGTGTCATAACAGTTTTATCGTTCTAATTTTCTTTTAGGGTTGTAACAAATTTGTGCAAAAACACACAACCCAGCCGCGTACAAGAGAGCCCCAACCTCGCTCTCAGGAGTGATGAGCAACCATTCTGCCTCACCTCCAAACATATTTCGTAATAAAAAAAAATTGATCCGTTTTATTATAGAGAGAGGAGTGTATGACGTGGAAAGACATTATCTTTTTGGGTCATAAGAGTTTTATCGTACTAATTTTCTTTTAGGGTTTTAACAAATTTGTGCAAAAACACACAACCCAGCCGCGTACAAGAGAGCCCCAACCTCGCTCTCAGGAGTGATGAGCAACCATTCCGCCTCACCTCCAAACATATTTCGTAATAAAAAAAATTTTATCCGTTTTATTATAGAGAGAGGAATGTATGACGTGGAAAGACATTATCTTTTTATGTCATAGGAGTTTTATCGTTCTAATTATCTTTTAGGATTGTAACAAATTTGTGCAAAAACACACAACAAAGCCGATTACAAGAGAGCCCCAACCTCGCTCTCAGGAGTGATGATCAACCATTCTGCCTCACCTCCAAACATATTTCGTAATAAAAAAATTTGATCCGTTTTATTATAGAGAGAGGAGTGTATGACGTGGAAAGACATTATCTTTTTTTGTCATAACAGATTTATCGTTCTAATTTTCTTTTAGGGTTGTAACAAATTTGTCAAAAAACACACAACCCAGCGGCGTACAAGAGAGCCCCAACCTCGCTCTCAGGAGTGATGAGCAACCATTCTGCCTCACCTCCAAACATATTTCGTAATAAAAAAAATTTGATCCGTTTTATTATAGAGAGAGGAGTGTATGACGTGGAAAGACATTATCTTTTTGGGTCATAAGAGTTTTATCGTACTAATTTTCTTTTATTGTTGTAACAAATTTGTGCAAAAACACACAACCCAGCCGCGTACAAGAGAGCCCCAACCTCGCTCTCAGGAGTGATGAGCAAACATTCTGCCTCACCTCCATACATATTTCGTAATAAAAAAAATTTGATTTGTTTTATTATAGAGAGAGGAGTGTATGACGTGGAAAGACATTATCTTTTTGTGTCATAACAGTTTTATCGTTCTAATTTTCTTTTAGGGTTGTAACAAATTTGTGCAAAAACACACAACCCAGCCGCGTACAAGAGAGCCCCAACCTCGCTCTCAGGAGTGATGAGCAACCATTCTGCTTCACCTCCAAACATATTTCGTAATAAAAAAAATTTGATCCGTTTTATTATAGAGAGAGGAGTGTATGACGTGGAAAGACATTATCTTTTTGTGTCATAACAGTTTTATCGTTCTAATTTTCTTTTAGGGTTGTAACAAATTTGTGCAAAAACACACAACCCAGCCACGTACAAGAGAGCCCCAACCTCGCTCTCAGGAGTGATGAGCAACCCTTCTGCCTCACCTCCAAACATATTTCGTAATAAAAAAAATTTTATCCGTTTTATTATAGAGAGAGGAATGTATGACGTGGAAAGACATTATCTTTTTGTGTCATAGGAGTTTTATCGTTCTAATTATCTTTTAGGATTGTAACAAATTTGTGCAAAAACACACAACAAAGCCGATTACAAGAGAGCCCCAACCTCGCTCTCAGGAGTGATGAGCAACCATTCTGCCTCACCTCCAAACATATTTCGTTATAAAAAAAATTTGATCCGTTTTATTATAGAGAGAGGAGTGTATGACGTGGAAAGACATTACCTTTTTGTGTCATAACAGTTTTATCGTTCTAATTTTCTTTTAGGGTTGTAACAAATTTGTGCAAAAAACACAACCGAGCCGCGTACAAGAGAGCCCCAACCTCGCTCTCAGGAGTGATGAGCAACCATTCTGCCTCACCTCCAAACATATTTCGTAATAAAAAAAAATTGATCCGTTTTATTATAGAGAGAGGAGTGTATGACGTGGAAAGACATTACCTTTTTGTGTCATAACAGTTTTATCGTTCTAATTTTCTTTTAGGGTTGTAACAAATTTGTGCAAAAACACACAACCCAGCCGCGTACAAGAGAGCCCCAACCTCGCTCTCAGGAGTGATGAGCAACCATTCTGCCTCACCTCCAAACATATTTCGTAATAAAAAAAATTTGATCCGTTTTATTATAGAAAGAGGAGTGTATGACGTAGAAAGACATTATCTTTTTGTGTCATAACAGTTTTATCGTTCTAATTTTCTTTTAGGGTTGTAAAAAATTTGTGAAAAACACACAACCCGGCCGCGTACAAGATTGCCCCAACCTCGCTCTCAGGAGTGATGAGCAACCATTCTGCCTCACCTCCAAACATATTTCGTAATAAAAAAAATTTGATCCGTTTTATTATAGAGAGAGGAGTGTATGACGTGGAAAGACATTATCTTTTTGTGTCATAACAGTTTTATCGTTCTAATTTTCATTTAGGGTTGTAACAAATTTGTGCAAAAACACACAACCCAGCCGCGTACAAGAGAGCCCCAACCTCGCTCTCAGGAGTGATGAGCAACCATTCTGCCTCACCTCCAAACATATTTCGTAATAAAAAAATTTGATCCGTTTTATTATAGAGAGAGGAGTGTATGACGTGGAAAGACATTATCTTTTTGTGTCATAACCGTTTTATCGTTCTAATTTCCTTTTAGGGTTGTAACAAATTTGTGCAAAAACACACAACCCAGCCGCGTACAAGAGAGCCCCAACCTCGCTCTCAGGTGTGATGAGCAACCATTCTGCCTCACCTCTAAACATATTTCGTAATAAAAAAAAATTTGATCCGTTTTATTATAGACAGAGGAGTGTATGACGTGAAAAGACATTATCTTTTTGTGTCATAACAGTTTTATCGTTCTAATTTTCTTTTAGGGTTGTAACAAATTTGTGCAAAAACACACAACCCAGCCACGTACAAGAGAGCCCCAACCTCGCTCTCAGGAGTGATGAGCAACCATTCTGCCTCACCTCCAAACATATTTCGTAATAAAAAAATTTGATCCGTTTTATTATAGAGAGAGGAGTGTATGACGTGGAAAGACATTATCTTTTTGTGTCGTAACAGTTTTATCGTTCTAATTTTCTTTTAGGGTTGTAACAAATTTGTCAAAAAACACACAACCCAGCGGCGTACAAGAGAGCCCCAACCTCGCTCTCAGGAGTGATAAGCAACCATTCTGCCTCACCCTCAAACATATTTCGTAATAAACAAAATTTGATCCGTTTTATTATAGAGAGAGGAGTGTATGACGTGGAAAGACATTATCTTTTTGGGTCATAAGAGTTTTATCGTACTAATTTTCTTTTAGGGTTGTAACAAATTTGTGCAAAAACACACAACCCAGCCGCGTACAAGAGAGCCTGAACCTCGCTCTCAGGAGTGATGAGCAACCATTCTGCCTCACCTCCATACATATTTCGTAATAAAAAAAATTTGATTTGTTTTATTATAGAGAGAGGAGTGTATGACGTGGAAAGACATTATCTTTTTGTGTCATAACAGTTTTATCGTTCTAATTTTCTTTTAGGGTTGTAACAAATTTGTGCAAAAACACACAACCCAGCCGCGTACAAGAGAGCCCCAACCTCGCTCTCAGGAGTGATGAGCAACCATTCTGCCTCACCTCCAAACATATTTCGTAATAAAAAAAATTGTATCCGTTTTATTATAGAGAGAGGAGTGTATGACGTGGAAAGACATTATCTTTTTGTGTCATAACAGTTTTATCGTTCTAATTTTCTTTTATGGTTGTAACAAATTTGTGCAAAAACACACAACCCGGCCGCGTACAAGAGAGCCCCAACCTCGCTCTCAGGAGTGATGAGCAACCATTCTGCCTCACCTCCAAACATATTTCGTAATAAAAAAAATTTGATCCGTTTTATTATAGAGAGAGGAGTGTATGACGTGGAAAGACATTATATTTTTGTGTCATAACAGTTTTATCGTTCTAATTTTCTTTTAGGGTTGTAACAAATTTGTGCAAAAACACACAACCCAGCCGCGTACAAGAGAGCCCCAACCACGCTCTCAGGAGTGATGAGCAACCATTCTGCCTCACCTCCAAACATATTTCGTAATAAAAAAAATTTGATCCGTTTTATTATAGAGAGAGGAGTGTATGACGTGGAAAGACATTATCTTTTTGGGTCATAAGAGTTTTATCGTACTAATTTTCTTTTAGGGTTGTAACAAATTTGTGCAAAAACACACAACCCAGCCGCGTACAAGAGAGCCCCAACCTCGCTCTCAGGAGTGATGAGCAACCATTCTGCCTCACCTCCATACATATTTCGTAATAAAAAAAATTTGATTTGTTTTATTATAGAGAGAGGAGTGTATGACGTGGAAAGACATTATCTTTTTGTGTCATAACAGTTTTATCGTTCTAATTTTCTTTTAGGGTTGTAACAAATTTGTGCAAAAACACACAACCCAGCCGCGTACAAGAGAGCCCCAACCTCGCTCTCAGGAGTGATGAGCAACCATTCTGCCTCACCTCCAAACATATTTCGTAATAAAAAAAATTGTATCCGTTTTATTATAGAGAGAGGAGTGTATGACGTGGAAAGACATTATCTTTTTGTGTCATAACAGTTTTATCGTTCTAATTTTCTTTAAGGTTGTAACAAATTTGTGCAAAAACACACAACCCGGCCGCGTACAAGAGAGCCCCAACCTCGCTCTCAGGAGTGATGAGCAACCATTCTGCCTCACCTCCAAACACATTTCGTAATAAAAAAAATTTGATCCGTTTTATTATAGAGAGAGGAGTGTATGACGTGGAAAGACATTATCTTTTTGTGTCATAACAGTTTTATCGTTCTAATTTTCTTTTAGGGTTGTTACAAATTTGTGCAAAAACACACAACCCAGCCGCGTACAAGAGAGCCCCAACCTCGCTCTCAGGAGTGATGAGCAACCATTCTGCCTCACCTCCAAACATTATTCGTAATAAAAAAATTTGATCCGTTTTATTATAGAGAGAGGAGTGTATGACGTGGAAAGACATTATCTTTTTGTGTCATAACCGTTTTATCGTTCTAATTTTCTTTTAGGGTTGTAACAAATTTGTGCAAAAACACACAACCCAGCCGCGTACAAGAGAGCCCCAACCTCGCTCTCAGGAGTGATGAGCAACCATTCTGCCTCACCTCCAAACATATTTCGTAATAAAAAAAATTTGATTTGTTTTATTATAGAGAGAGGAGTGTATGACGTGGAAAGACATTACCTTTTTGTGTCATAACAGATTTATCGTTCTAATTCTCTTTTAGGGTTGTAACAAATTTGTGCAAAAACACACAACCCAGCCGCGTACAAGAGAGCCCCAACCTCGCTCTCAGGAGTGATGAGCAACCATTCGGCCTCACCTCCAAACATATTTCGTAATAAAAAAATTTGATCCGTTTTTTTTTAGAGAGAGGAGTGTATGACGTGGAAAGACATTATCTTTTTGTGTCATAGGAGTTTTATCGTTCTAATTATCTTTTAGGATTGTAACAAATTTGTGCAAAAACACACAACCCAGCCGCGTACAAGAGAGCCCCAACCTCGCTCTCAGGAGTGATGAGCAACCAATCTGCCTCACCTCCAAACATATTTCGTAATAAAAAAATTTGATCCGTTATTAAAGAGAGAGGAGTGTATGACGTGGAAAGACATTATCTTTTTGTGTCATAACAGTTTTATCGTTCTAATTTTCTTTTAGGGTTGTAACAAATTTGTGCAAAAACACACAACCCAGCCGCGTACAAGAGAGCCCCAACCTCGCTCTCAGAAGTGATGAGCAACCATTCTGCCTCACCTCCAAACATATTTCGTAATAAAAAAAATTTGATTTGTTTTATTATAGAGAGAGGAGTGTATGACGTGGAAAGACATTATCTTTTTGTGTCATAACCGTTTTATCGTTCTAATTTTCTTTTAGGGTTGTAACAAATTTGTGCAAAAACACACAACCCAGCCGCGTACAAGAGAGCCCCAACCTCGCTCTCAGAAGTGATGAGCAACCATTCTGCCTCACCTCCAAACATATTTCGTAATAAAAAAAATTTGATTTGTTTTATTATAGAGAGAGGAGTGTATGACGTGGAAAGACATTACCTTTTTGTGTCATAACAGATTTATCGTTCTAATTCTCTTTTAGGGTTGTAACAAATTTGTGCAAAAACACACAACCCAGCCGCGTACAAGAGAGCCCCAACCTCGCTCTCAGGAGTGATGAGCAACCATTCTGCCTCACCTCCAAACATATTTCGTAATAAAAAAATTTGATCCGTTTTTTTATAGAGAGAGGAGTGTATGACGTGGAAAGACATTATCTTTTTGTGTCATAAGAGTTTTATCGTTCTAATTTTCTTTTAGGTTGCAACAAATTTGTGCGAAAACACACAACCCGGCCGCGTACAAGAGAGCCCCAACCTCGCTCTCAGGAGTGATGAGCAACCATTCTGCCTCACCTCCAAACATATTTCGTATTAAAAAAAATTTGATCCGTTTTATTATAGAGAGAGGAGTGTATGACGTGGAAAAACATTATCTTTTTGTGTCATAACAGTTTTATCGTTCTAATTTTCTTTTAGGGTTGTAACAAATTTGTGCAAAAACACACAACCCAGCCGCGTACAAGAGAGCCCCAACCTCGCTCTCAGGAGTGATGAGCAACCATTCTGCCTCACCTCCAAACATATTTCGTAATAAAAAAAATTTGATCCGTTTTATTATAGAGAGAGGAGTGTATGACGTGGAAAGACATTATCTTTTTGGGTCATAAGAGTTTTATCGTACTAATTTTCTTTTAGGGTTGTGACAAATTTGTGCAAAAACACACAACCCAGCCGCGTACAAGAGAGCCCCAACCTCGCTCTCAGGAGTGATGAGCAACCATTCTGCCTCACCTCCAAACATATTTCGTAATAAAAAAAATTTGATTTGTTTTATTATAGAGAGAGGAGTGTATGACGTGGAAAGACATTATCTTTTTGTGTCATAACAGTTTTATCGTTCTAATTTTCTTTTAGGGTTGTAACAAATTTGTGCAAAAACACACAACCCAGCCGCGTACAAGAGAGCCCCAACCTCGCTCTCAGGAGTGATGAGCAACCATTCTGCCTCACCTCCAAACATATTTCGTAATAAAAAAAATTTGATTTGTTTTATTATAGAGAGAGGAGTGTATGACGTGGAAAGACATTATCTTTTTTGTCATAACAGTTTTATCGTTCTAATTATCTTTTAGGATTGTAACAAATTTGTGCAAAAACACACAACCCAGCCGCGTACAAGAGAGCCCCAACCTCGCTCTCAGGAGTGATGAGCAACCATTCCGCCTCACCTCCAAACATATTTCGTAATAAAAAAAATTTTATCCGTTTTATTATAGAGAGAGGAGTGTATGACGTGGAAAGACATTATCTTTTTGTGTCATAACAGTTTTATCGTTCTAATTTTCTTTTAGGGTTGTAACAAATTTGTGCAAAAACACACAACCCAGCCGCGTACAAGAGAGCCCCAACCTCGCTCTCAGGAGTGATGAGCAACCATTCTGCCTCACCTCCAAACATATTTCGTAATAAAAAAAAATTGATCCGTTTTATTATAGAGAGAGGAGTGTATGACGTGGAAAGACATTATCTTTTTGGGTCATAAGAGTTTTATCGTACTAATTTTCTTTTAGGGTTGTAACAAATTTGTGCAAAAACACACAACCCAGCCGCGTACAAGAGAGCCCCAACCTCGCTCTCAGGAGTGATGAGCAACCATTCCGCCTCACCTCCAAACATATTTCGTAATAAAAAAAATTTTATCCGTTTTATTATAGAGAGAGGAATGTATGACGTGGAAAGACATTATCTTTTTATGTCATAGGAGTTTTATCGTTCTAATTATCTTTTAGGATTGTAACAAATTTGTGCAAAAACACACAACAAAGCCGATTACAAGAGAGCCCCAACCTCGCTCTCAGGAGTGA
Organism: Prosapia bicincta; assembly: GCA_036971475.1. NCBI lineage: Eukaryota > Metazoa > Arthropoda > Insecta > Hemiptera > Cercopidae > Prosapia > Prosapia bicincta. The sequence goes on from JBAIZL010000002.1 coordinate 386,309,985, forward strand.
TGATCAACCATTCTGCCTCACCTCCAAACATATTTCGTAATAAAAAAATTTGATCCGTTTTATTATAGAGAGAGGAGTGTATGACGTGGAAAGACATTATCTTTTTTTGTCATAACAGATTTATCGTTCTAATTTTCTTTTAGGGTTGTAACAAATTTGTCAAAAAACACACAACCCAGCGGCGTACAAGAGAGCCCCAACCTCGCTCTCAGGAGTGATGAGCAACCATTCTGCCTCACCTCCAAACATATTTCGTAATAAAAAAAATTTGATCCGTTTTATTATAGAGAGAGGAGTGTATGACGTGGAAAGACATTATCTTTTTGGGTCATAAGAGTTTTATCGTACTAATTTTCTTTTATTGTTGTAACAAATTTGTGCAAAAACACACAACCCAGCCGCGTACAAGAGAGCCCCAACCTCGCTCTCAGGAGTGATGAGTAAACATTCTGCCTCACCTCCATACATATTTCGTAATAAAAAAAATTTGATTTGTTTTATTATAGAGAGAGGAGTGTATGACGTGGAAAGACATTATCTTTTTGTGTCATAACAGTTTTATCGTTCTAATTTTCTTTTAGGGTTGTAACAAATTTGTGCAAAAACACACAACCCAGCCGCGTACAAGAGAGCCCCAACCTCGCTCTCAGGAGTGATGAGCAACCATTCTGCTTCACCTCCAAACATATTTCGTAATAAAAAAAATTTGATCCGTTTTATTATAGAGAGAGGAGTGTATGACGTGGAAAGACATTATCTTTTTGTGTCATAACAGTTTTATCGTTCTAATTTTCTTTTAGGGTTGTAACAAATTTGTGCAAAAACACACAACCCAGCCACGTACAAGAGAGCCCCAACCTCGCTCTCAGGAGTGATGAGCAACCCTTCTGCCTCACCTCCAAACATATTTCGTAATAAAAAAAATTTTATCCGTTTTATTATAGAGAGAGGAATGTATGACGTGGAAAGACATTATCTTTTTGTGTCATAGGAGTTTTATCGTTCTAATTATCTTTTAGGATTGTAACAAATTTGTGCAAAAACACACAACAAAGCCGATTACAAGAGCCCCAACCTCGCTCTCAGGAGTGATGAGCAACCATTCTGCCTCACCTCCAAACATATTTCGTTATAAAAAAAATTTGATCCGTTTTATTATAGAGAGAGGAGTGTATGACGTGGAAAGACATTACCTTTTTGTGTCATAACAGTTTTATCGTTCTAATTTTCTTTTAGGGTTGTAACAAATTTGTGCAAAAAACACAACCGAGCCGCGTACAAGAGAGCCCCAACCTCGCTCTCAGGAGTGATGAGCAACCATTCTGCCTCACCTCCAAACATATTTCGTAATAAAAAAAAATTGATCCGTTTTATTATAGAGAGAGGAGTGTATGACGTGGAAAGACATTACCTTTTTGTGTCATAACAGTTTTATCGTTCTAATTTTCTTTTAGGGTTGTAACAAATTTGTGCAAAAACACACAACCCAGCCGCGTACAAGAGAGCCCCAACCTCGCTCTCAGGAGTGATGAGCAACCATTCTGCCTCACCTCCAAACATATTTCGTAATAAAAAAAATTTGATCCGTTTTATTATAGAGCGAGGAGTGTATGACGTGGAAAGACATTATCTTTTTGTGTCATAACAGTTTTATCGTTCTAATTTTCATTTAGGGTTGTAACAAATTTGTGCAAAAACACACAACCCAGCCGCGTACAAGAGAGCCCCAACCTCGCTCTCAGGAGTGATGAGCAACCATTCTGCCTCACCTCCAAACATATTTCGTAATAAAAAAATTTGATACGTTTTATTATAGAGAGAGGAGTGTATGACGTGGAAAGACATTATCTTTTTGTGTCATAACCGTTTTATCGTTCTAATTTCCTTTTAGGGTTGTAACAAATTTGTGCAAAAACACACAACCCAGCCGCGTACAAGAGAGCCCCAACCTCGCTCTCAGGTGTGATGAGCAACCATTCTGCCTCACCTCTAAACATATTTCGTAATAAAAAAAAATTTGATCCGTTTTATTATAGACAGAGGAGTGTATGACGTGGAAAGACATTATCTTTTTGTGTCATAACAGTTTTATCGTTCTAATTTTCTTTTAGGGTTGTAACAAATTTGTGCAAAAACACACAACCCAGCCACGTACAAGAGAGCCCCAACCTCGCTCTCAGGAGTGATGAGCAACCATTCTGCCTCACCTCCAAACATATTTCGTAATAAAAAAATTTGATCCGTTTTATTATAGAGAGAGGAGTGTATGACGTGGAAAGACATTATCTTTTTGTGTCGTAACAGTTTTATCGTTCTAATTTTCTTTTAGGGTTGTAACAAATTTGTCAAAAAACACACAACCCAGCGGCGTACAAGAGAGCCCCAACCTCGCTCTCAGGAGTGATAAGCAACCATTCTGCCTCACCCTCAAACATATTTCGTAATAAACAAAATTTGATCCGTTTTATTATAGAGAGAGGAGTGTATGACGTGGAAAGACATTATCTTTTTGGGTCATAAGAGTTTTATCGTACTAATTTTCTTTTAGGGTTGTAACAAATTTGTGCAAAAACACACAACCCAGCCGCGTACAAGAGAGCCTGAACCTCGCTCTCAGGAGTGATGAGCAACCATTCTGCCTCACCTCCATACATATTTCGTAATAAAAAAAATTTGATTTGTTTTATTATAGAGAGAGGAGTGTATGACGTGGAAAGACATTATCTTTTTGTGTCATAACAGTTTTATCGTTCTAATTTTCTTTTAGGGTTGTAACAAATTTGTGCAAAAACACACAACCCAGCCGCGTACAAGAGAGCCCCAACCTCGCTCTCAGGAGTGATGAGCAACCATTCTGCCTCACCTCCAAACATATTTCGTAATAAAAAAAATTGTATCCGTTTTATTATAGAGAGAGGAGTGTATGACGTGGAAAGACATTATCTTTTTGTGTCATAACAGTTTTATCGTTCTAATTTTCTTTTATGGTTGTAACAAATTTGTGCAAAAACACACAACCCGGCCGCGTACAAGAGAGCCCCAACCTCGCTCTCAGGAGTGATGAGCAACCATTCTGCCTCACCTCCAAACATATTTCGTAATAAAAAAAATTTGATCCGTTTTATTATAGAGAGAGGAGTGTATGACGTGGAAAGACATTATATTTTTGTGTCATAACAGTTTTATCGTTCTAATTTTCTTTTAGGGTTGTAACAAATTTGTGCAAAAACACACAACCCAGCCGCGTACAAGAGAGCCCCAACCACGCTCTCAGGAGTGATGAGCAACCATTCTGCCTCACCTCCAAACATATTTCGTAATAAAAAAAATTTGATCCGTTTTATTATAGAGAGAGGAGTGTATGACGTGGAAAGACATTATCTTTTTGGGTCATAAGAGTTTTATCGTACTAATTTTCTTTTAGGGTTGTAACAAATTTGTGCAAAAACACACAACCCAGCCGCGTACAAGAGAGCCCCAACCTCGCTCTCAGGAGTGATGAGCAACCATTCTGCCTCACCTCCATACATATTTCGTAATAAAAAAAATTTGATTTGTTTTATTATAGAGAGAGGAGTGTATGACGTGGAAAGACATTATCTTTTTGTGTCATAACAGTTTTATCGTTCTAATTTTCTTTTAGGGTTGTAACAAATTTGTGCAAAAACACACAACCCAGCCGCGTACAAGAGAGCCCCAACCTCGCTCTCAGGAGTGATGAGCAACCATTCTGCCTCACCTCCAAACATATTTCGTAATAAAAAAAATTGTATCCGTTTTATTATAGAGAGAGGAGTGTATGACGTGGAAAGACATTATCTTTTTGTGTCATAACAGTTTTATCGTTCTAATTTTCTTTTAGGGTTGTAACAAATTTGTGCAAAAACACACAACCCGGCCGCGTACAAGAGAGCCCCAACCTCGCTCTCAGGAGTGATGAGCAACCATTCTGCCTCACCTCCAAACACATTTCGTAATAAAAAAAATTTGATCCGTTTTATTATAGAGAGAGGAGTGTATGACGTGGAAAGACATTATCTTTTTGTGTCATAACAGTTTTATCGTTCTAATTTTCTTTTAGGGTTGTAACAAATTTGTGCAAAAACACACAACCCAGCCGCGTACAAGAGAGCCCCAACCTCGCTCTCAGGAGTGATGAGCAACCATTCTGCCTCACCTCCAAACATATTTCGTAATAAAAAAAATTTGATTTGTTTTATTATAGAGAGAGGAGTGTATGACGTGGAAAGACATTACCTTTTTGTGTCATAACAGATTTATCGTTCTAAATCTCTTTTAGGGTTGTAACAAATTTGTGCAAAAACACACAACCCAGCCGCGTACAAGAGAGCCCCAACCTCGCTCTCAGGAGTGATGAGCAACCATTCTGCCTCACCTCCAAACATATTTCGTAATAAAAAAATTTGATCCGTTTTTTTATAGAGAGAGGAGTGTATGACGTGGAAAGACATTATCTTTTTGTGTCATAGGAGTTTTATCGTTCTAATTATCTTTTAGGATTGTAACAAATTTGTGCAAAAACACACAACCCAGCCGCGTACAAGAGAGCCCCAACCTCGCTCTCAGGAGTGATGAGCAACCAATCTGCCTCACCTCCAAACATATTTCGTAATAAAAAAATTTGATCCGTTATTAAAGAGAGAGGAGTGTATGACGTGGAAAGACATTATCTTTTTGTGTCATAACAGTTTTATCGTTCTAATTTTCTTTTAGGATTGTAACAAATTTGTGCAAAAACACATAACCCAGGCGCGTACAAGAGAGCCCCAACCTCGCTCTCAGGAGTGATGAGCAACCATTCTGCCTCACCTACAAACATATTTCGTAATAAAAAAAATTTGATCTGTTTTATTATAGAGAGAGGAGTGTAAGACGTGGAAAGACATTATCTTTTTGTGTCATAACAGTTTTATCGTTCTAATTTTCTTTTAGGGTTGTAACAAATTTGTGCAAAAACACACAACCCAGCCGCGTACAAGAGAGCCCCAACCTCGCTCTCAGGAGTGATGAGCAACCATTCTGCCTCACCTCCAAACATATTTCGTAATAAAAAAATGTTTCCGTTTTATTATAGAGAGAGGAGTGTATGACGTGGAAAGACATTATCTTTTTGTGTCATAAGAGTTTTATCGTTCTAATTTTGTTTTAGGGTTGTAACAAATTTGTGCAAAAACACACAACCCAGCCGCGTACAAGAGAGCCCCAACCTCGCTCTAAGGAGTGATGAGCAACCATTCTGCCTCACCTCCAAACATATTTCGTAATAAAAAAAATTTGATCTGTTTTATTATAGAGAGTGGAGTGTAAAACGTGGAAAGACATTATCTTTTTGTGTCATAACAGTTTTATCGTTCTAATTTTCTTTGAGGGTTGTAACAAATTTGTGCAAAAACACACAACCCAGCCGCGTACAAGAGAGCCCCAACCTCGCTCTCAGGAGTGATGAGCAACCATTCTGCCTCACCTCCAAACATATTTCGTAATAAAAAAAATTTGATCCGTTTTATTATAGAGAGAGGAGTGTATGACGTAGAAAGACATTATCTTTTTGTGTCATAACAGTTTTATCGTTCTAATTTTCTTTTAGGGTTGTAACAAATTTGTGCAAAAACACACAACCCGGCCGCGTACAAGAGAGCCCCAACCTCGCTCTCAGGAGTGATGAGCAACCATTCTGCCTCACCTCCAAACATATTTCGTAATAAAAAAAATTTGATCCGTTTTATTATAGAGAGAGGAGTGTATGACGTGGAAAGACATTATCTTTTTGTGTCATAACAGTTTTATCGTTCTAAATTTCTTTTAGGGTTGTAACAAATTTGTGCAAAAACACACAACCCAGCCGCGTACAAGAGAGCCCCAACCTCGCTCTCAGGAGTGATGAGCAACCATTCTGCCTCACCTCCAAACATATTTCGTAATAAAAAAATTTGATCCGTTTTATTATAGAGAGAGGAGTGTATGACGTGAAAAGACATTATTTTTTTGTGTCATATCAGTTTTATCGTTCTAATTTTCTTTTAGGGTTGTAACAAATTTGTGTAAAAACACACAACCCAGCCACGTACAAGAGAGCCCCAACCTCGCTCTCAGGAGTGATGAGCAACCATTCTGCCTCACCTCCAAACATATTTCGTAATAAAAAAAATTTGATCCGTTTTATTATAGAGAGAGGAGTGTATGACGTGGAAAGACATTATCTTTTTGTGTCATAACAGTTTTATCGTTCTAATTTTCTTTTAGGGTTGTAACAAATTTGTGCAAAAACACACAACCCAGCCGCGTACAAGAGAGCCCCAACCTCGCTCTCAGAAGTGATGAGCAACCATTCTGCCTCACCTCCAAACATATTTCGTAATAAAAAAAATTTGATTTGTTTTATTATAGAGAGAGGAGTGTATGACGTGGAAAGACATTATCTTTTTGTGTCATAACCGTTTTATCGTTCTAATTTTCTTTTAGGGTTGTAACAAATTTGTGCAAAAACACACAACCCAGCCGCGTACAAGAGAGCCCCAACCTCGCTCTCAGAAGTGATGAGCAACCATTCTGCCTCACCTCCAAACATATTTCGTAATAAAAAAAATTTGATTTGTTTTATTATAGAGAGAGGAGTGTATGACGTGGAAAGACATTACCTTTTTGTGTCATAACAGATTTATCGTTCTAATTCTCTTTTAGGGTTGTAACAAATTTGTGCAAAAACACACAACCCAGCCGCGTACAAGAGAGCCCCAACCTCGCTCTCAGGAGTGATGAGCAACCATTCTGCCTCACCTCCAAACATATTTCGTAATAAAAAAATTTGATCCGTTTTTTTATAGAGAGAGGAGTGTATGACGTGGAAAGACATTATCTTTTTGTGTCATAAGAGTTTTATCGTTCTAATTTTCTTTTAGGTTGCAACAAATTTGTGCGAAAACACACAACCCGGCCGCGTACAAGAGAGCCCCAACCTCGCTCTCAGGAGTGATGAGCAACCATTCTGCCTCACCTCCAAACATATTTCGTATTAAAAAATATTTGATCCGTTTTATTATAGAGAGAGGAGTGTATGACGTGGAAAAACATTATCTTTTTGTGTCATAACAGTTTTATCGTTCTAATTTTCTTTTAGGGTTGTAACAAATTTGTGCAAAAACACACAACCCAGCCGCGTACAAGAGAGCCCCAACCTCGCTCTCAGGAGTGATGAGCAACCATTCTGCCTCACCTCCAAACATATTTCGTAATAAAAAAATTTGATCCGTTTTATTATAGAGAGAGGAGTGTATGACGTGGAAAGACATTATCTTTTTGTGTCATAACCGTTTTATCGTTCTAATTTTCTTTTAGGGTTGTAACAAATTTGTGCAAAAACACACAACCCAGCCGCGTACAAGAGAGCCCCAACCTCGCTCTCAGAAGTGATGAGCAACCATTCTGCCTCACCTCCAAACATATTTCGTAATAAAAAAAATTTGATTTGTTTTATTATAGAGAGAGGAGTGTATGACGTGGAAAGACATTACCTTTTTGTGTCATAACAGATTTATCGTTCTAATTCTCTTTTAGGGTTATAACAAATTTGTGCAAAAACACACAACCCAGCCGCGTACAAGAGAGCCCCAACCTCGCTCTCAGGAGTGATGAGCAACCATTCTGCCTCACCTCCAAACATATTTCGCAATAAAAAAATTTGATCCGTTTTTTTATAGAGAGAGGAGTGTATGACGTGGAAAGACATTATCTTTTTGTGTCATAAGAGTTTTATCGTTCTAATTTTCTTTTAGGTTGCAACAAATTTGTGCGAAAACACACAACCCGGCCGCGTACAAGAGAGCCCCAACCTCGCTCTCAGGAGTGATGAGCAACCATTCTGCCTCACCTCCAAACATATTTCGTATTAAAAAAAATTTGATCCGTTTTATTATAGAGAGAGGAGTGTATGACGTGGAAAAACATTATCTTTTTGTGTCATAACAGTTTTATCGTTCTAATTTCCTTTTAGGGTTGTAACAAATTTGTGCAAAAACACACAACCCAGCCGCGTACAAGAGAGCCCCAACCTCGCTCTCAGGAGTGATGAGCAACCATTCTGCCTCACCTCCAAACATATTTCGTAATAAAAAAATTTGATCCGTTTTATTGTAGAGAGAGGAGTGTATGACGTGGAAAGACATTATCTTTTTGTGTCATAACAGTTTTATCGTTCTAATTTTCTTTTAGGGTTGTAACAAATTTGTGCAAAAACACACAACCCAGCCGCGTACAAGAGAGCCCCAACCTCGCTCTCAGGAGTGATGAGCAACCATTCTGCCTCACCTCCAAACATATTTCGTAATAAAAAAAAATTTGTTCCGTTTTATTATAGAGAGAGGAGTGTATGACGTGGAAAGACATTATCTTTTTGTGTCATAAGAGTTTTATCGTTCTAATTATCTTTTAGGGTTGTAACAAATTTGTGCAAAAACACACAACCCAGCCGCGTACAAGAGAGCCCCAACCTCGCTCTCAGGAGTGATGAGCAACCATTCTGCCTCACCTCCAAACATATTTCGTAATAAAAAAAATTTGATCCGTTTTATTATAGAGAGAGGAGTGTATGACGTGGAAAGACATTATCTTTTTGTGTCATAACAGTTTTTACGTTCTAATTTTCTTTTAGGGTTGTAACAAATTTGTGCAAAACACACAACCCAGCCGCGTACTAGAGAGCCCCAACCACGCTCTCAGGAGTGATGAGCAACCATTCTGCCTCACCTCCAAACATATTTCGTAATAAAAAAAATTTGATCCGTTTTATTATAGAGAGAGGAGTGTATGACGTGGAAAGACATTATCGTTTTGTGTCATAGGAGTTTTATCGTTCTAATTATCTTTTATGGTTGTAACAAATTTTTGCAAAAACACACAACCCAGCCGCGTACATGAGAGCCCCAACCTCGCTCTCAGGAGTGATGAGCAACCAATCTGCCTCACCTCCAAACATATTTCGTAATAAAAAAATTTGATCCGTTATTAAAGAGAGAGGAGTGTATGACGTGGAAAGACATTATCTTTTTGTGTCATAACAGTTTTATCGTTCTAATTTTCTTTTAGGATTGTAACAAATTTGTGCAAAAACACATAACCCAGGCGCGTACAAGAGAGCCCCAACCTCGCTCTCAGGAGTGATGAGCAACCATTCTGCCTCACCTACAAACATATTTCGTAATAAAAAAAATTTGATCTGTTTTATTATAGAGAGAGGAGTGTAAGACGTGGAAAGACATTATCTTTTTGTGTCATAACAGTTTTATCGTTCTAATTTTCTTTTAGGGTTGTAACAAATTTGTGCAAAAACACACAACCCAGCCGCGTACAAGAGAGCCCCAACCTCGCTCTCAGGAGTGATGAGCAACCATTCTGCCTCACCTCCAAACATATTTCGTAATAAAAAAATGTTTCCGTTTTATTATAGAGAGAGGAGTGTATGACGTGGAAAGACATTATCTTTTTGTGTCATAAGAGTTTTATCGTTCTAATTTTCTTTTAGGGTTGTAACAAATTCGTGCAAAAACACACAACCCAGCCGCGTACAAGAGAGCCCCAACCTCGCTCTCAGGAGTGATGAGCAACCATTCTGCCTCACCTCCAAACATATTTCGTAATAAAAAAAATTTGATCTGTTTTATTATAGAGAGTGGAGTGTAAGACGTGGAAAGACATTATCTTTTTGTGTCATAACAGTTTTATCGTTCTAATTTTCTTTGAGGGTTGTAACAAATTTGTGCAAAAACACACAACCCAGCCGCGTACAAGAGAGCCCCAACCTCGCTCTCAGGAGTGATGAGCAACCATTCTGCCTCACCTCCAAACATATTTCGTAATAAAAAAAATTTTATCCGTTTTATTATAGAGAGAGGAGTGTATGACGTGGAAAGACATTATCTTTTTGTGTCATAAGAGTTTTATCGTTCTAATTTTATTTTAGGGTTGTAACAAATTTGTGCAAAAACACACAACCCAGCCGCGTACAAGAGAGCCCCAATCTCGCTCTCAGGAGTGATGAGCAACCATTCTGCCTCACCTCCAAATATATTTCGTAATAAAAAATTTTTTATCCGTTTTATTATAGAGAGAGGAGTGTATGACGTGGAAAGACATTATCTTTTTGTGTCATATGAGTTTTATCGTTCTAATTGTATTTTAGGGTTGTAACAAATTTGTGCAAAAACACACAACCCAGCCGCGTACAAGAGAGCCCCAACCTCGCTCTCAGAAGTGATGAGCAACCATTCTGCCTCACCTCCAAACATATTTCGTAATAAAAAAAATTTGATTTGTTTTATTATAGAGAGAGGAGTGTATGACGTGGAAAGACATTACCTTTTTGTGTCATAACAGATTTATCGTTCTAATTCTCTTTTAGGGTTGTAACAAATTTGTGCAAAAACACACAACCCAGCCGCGTACAAGAGAGCCCCAACCTCGCTCTCAGGAGTGATGAGCAACCATTCTGCCTCACCTCCAAACATATTTCGTAATAAAAAAATTTGATCTGTTTTTTTATAGAGAGAGGAGTGTATGACGTGGAAAGACATTATCTTTTTGTGTCATAAGAGTTTTATCGTTCTAATTTTCTTTTAGGTTGCAACAAATTTGTGCGAAAACACACAACCCGGCCGCGTACAAGAGAGCCCCAACCTCGCTCTCAGGAGTGATGAGCAACCATTCTGCCTCACCTCCAAACATATTTCGTATTAAAAAAAATTTGATCCGTTTTATTATAGAGAGAGGAGTGTATGACGTGGAAAAACATTATCTTTTTGTGTCATAACAGTTTTATCGTTCTAATTTTCTTTTAGGGTTGTAACAAATTTGTGCAAAAACACACAACCCAGCCGCGTACAAGAGAGCCCCAACCTCGCTCTCAGGAGTGATGAGCAACCATTCTGCCTCACCTCCAAACATATTTCGTAATAAAAAAAAATTTGTTCCGTTTTATTATAGAGAGAGGAGTGTATGACGTGGAAAGACATTATCTTTTTGTGTCATAAAAGTTTTATCGTTCTAATTATCTTTTAGGGTTGTAACAAATTTGTGCAAAAACACACAACCCAGCCGCGTACAAGAGAGCCCCAACCTCGCTCTCAGGAGTGATGAGCAACCATTCTGCCTCACCTCCAAACATATTTCGTAATAAAAAAAATTTGATCCGTTTTATTATAGAGAGAGGAGTGTATGACGTGGAAAGACATTATCTTTTTGTGTCATAACAGTTTTTACGTTCTAATTTTCTTTTAGGGTTGTAACAAATTTGTGCAAAACACACAACCCAGCCGCGTACTAGAGAGCCCCAACCACGCTCTCAGGAGTGATGAGCAACCATTCTGCCTCACCTCCAAACATATTTCGTAATAAAAAAATTTGATCCGTTTTATTATAGAGAGAGGAGTGTATGACGTGGAAAGACATTATCGTTTTGTGTCATAGGAGTTTTATCGTTCTAATTATCTTTTATGGTTGTAACAAATTTTTGCAAAAACACACAACCCAGCCGCGTACATGAGAGCCCCAACCTCGCTCTCAGGAGTGATGAGCAACCATTCTGCCTCACCTCCAAACATATTTCGTAATAAAAAAAATTTGATCCGTTTTATTATTGAGAGAAGAGTGTATGACGGGGAATGACATTATCGTTTTGTGTCATAGGAGTTTTATCGTTCTAATTATCTTTTAGGGTTGTAACAAATTTGTGCAAAAACACACAACCCAGCCGCGTACAAGAGAGCCCCAACCTCGCTCTCAGGAGTGATGAGCAACCAATCTGCCTCACCTCCAAACATATTTCGTAATAAAAAAATTTGATCCGTTATTAAAGAGAGAGGAGTGTATGACGTGGAAAGACATTATCTTTTTGTGTCATAACAGTTTTATCGTTCTAATTTTCTTTTAGGATTGTAACAAATTTGTGCAAAAACACATAACCCAGGCGCGTACAAGAGAGCCCCAACCTCGCTCTCAGGAGTGATGAGCAACCATTCTGCCTCACCTACAAACATATTTCGTAATAAAAAAAATTTGATCTGTTTTATTATAGAGAGAGGAGTGTAAGATGTGGAAAGACATTATCTTTTTGTGTCATAACAGTTTTATCGTTCTAATTTTCTTTTAGGGTTGTAACAAATTTGTGCAAAAACACACAACCCAGCCGCGTACAAGAGAGCCCCAACCTCGCTCTCAGGAGTGATGAGCAACCATTCTGCCTCACCTCCAAACATATTTCGTAATAAAAAAATGTTTCCGTTTTATTATAGAGAGAGGAGTGTATGACGTGGAAAGACATTATCTTTTTGTGTCATAAGAGTTTTATCGTTCTAATTTTCTTTTAGGGTTGTAACAAATTTGTGCAAAAACACACAACCCAGCCGCGTACAAGAGAGCCCCAACCTCGCTCTCAGGAGTGATGAGCAACCATTCTGCCTCACCTCCAAACATATTTCGTAATAAAAAAAATTTGATCTGTTTTATTATAGAGAGTGGAGTGTAAGACGTGGAAAGACATTATCTTTTTGTGTCATAACAGTTTTATCGTTCCAATTTTCTTTGAGGGTTGTAACAAATTTGTGCAAAAACACACAACCCAGCCGCGTACAAGAGAGCCCCAACCTCGCTCTCAGGAGTGATGAGCAACCATTCTGCCTCACCTCCAAACATATTTCGTAATAAAAAAAATTTTATCCGTTTTATTATAGAGAGAGGAGTGTATGACGTGGAAAGACATTATCTTTTTGTGTCATAAGAGTTTTATCGTTCTAATTTTATTTTAGGGTTGTAACAAATTTGTGCAAAAACACACAACCCAGCCGCGTACAAGAGAGCCCCAATCTCGCTCTCAGGAGTGATGAGCAACCATTCTGCCTCACCTCCAAATATATTTCGTAATAAAAAAATTTTTATCCGTTTTATTATAGAGAGAGGAGTGTATGACGTGGAAAGATATTACCTTTTTGTGTCATAAGAGTTCTAACGTTCTAATTTTCTTTTAGGGTTGTAACAAATTTGTGCAAAAACACACAACCCAGCCGCGTACAAGAGAGCCCCAACCTCGCTCTCAGGCGTGATGAGCAACCAATCTGCTTCACCTCCAAACATATTTCGTAATAAACAAAAAATTCGGTTTTATTATAGAGAGAGGAGTGTATGACGTGGAAAGATATTACCTTTTTGTGTCATAAGAGTTTTATCGTTCTAATTTTCTTTTAGGGTTGTAACAAATTTGTGCAAAAAAAACAACCCAGCCGCGTACAAGAGAGCCCCAACCTCGCTCTCAGGAGTGATGAGCAACCATTCTGCCTCACCTCCAAACATATTTCGTAATAAAAAAAATTTTGTCCGTTTTATTATAGAGAGAGGAGTGTATGACGTGGAAAGACATTATCTTTTTGCGTCATTGGAGTTTTATCGTTCTAATTTTCTTTTAGGGTTGTAACAAATTTGTGCAAAAACACATAACCCAGCCGCGTACAAGAGAGCCCCAACCTTGCTCTCAGGAGTGATGAGCAACCATTCTGCCTCACCTCCAAACATATTTCGTAATAAAAAATAAAAAAATCCGTGTTACTATAGAGAGAGGTGTGTATGACGTGGAAACACATTATCTTTTTATGTCATAAGAGTTTTATCGTTCTAATTTTCTTTTAGGGTTGTAACAAATTTGTGCAAAAACACACAACCCAGCCGCGTACAAGAGACCCCCAACCTCGCTCTCAGGCGTGATGAGCAACCATTCTGCCTCACCTCCAAACATATTTCGTAATAAAAAAAAAATTCGGTTTTATTATGGAGAGAGGAGTGTATGACGTGGAAAGACATTATCTTATTGTATCATAAGTGTTTTATCGTTCTAATTTTTTTTCTTTTGGGTTTTATTAAATTTTTTCAAAAACACACAACCCAGCCGCGTACAAGAGAGGGCCAACCTTCTTTTCTGGAGTGATGAGCAGCTAATCTGCATCACCTCCAAACCTATTTCGTCATAAAAAATTTTTTTTTTAACCTGGATTTTTTAAAATTTGGGAAGTCTGCTTTCCAATATATGGCAAAAGCCAATAAACACAGCTGTTTTTCAAAGCTGATACTACGTATTCTTCAAGACCCTACCTGGTGGGCTTAACTTTATTGAAAGTCTTGAAGGAAACTGTGCCCCGAAACCCTACTGTAGATTCGTCAATTGAGAGGTACTGTCTTGGCTAGTAAAACGTTTTGAACTTTTTGACCTAATACAGCAAAACATTGCTCACTTTAACGCTTCTTGACGGTACACCTACGTTTTCTGGTGGAGGTAATATGTGTAAGCCCCAAAAAATTTGAAAAAATTTATCCCTTGTAAAAACGTCACTCAAAAATGAAAATTAACAGTCCAATCTTCTGACAAATAAGATTGTAATGTGGCTCAAGGACTGCAATTTCCACATCGTTTGAGGAAAATAGCTCTCTCTTGTGGATAAACTTGGACGTGGTAAGCCTAAGTGAAACTGCAAGTTAGAGGCCAGACAAAAAGAGGCTAGAAGGCTCTTTAATAGAGCAAGGAAGAAGAATACGGTTGATACCTGGCAAGCATATAAAGATAGCCAGTGCTTCTATAAAAAATCTCATAAAGGAGGTTAAGCAGGCTTCTTCAGAAAGTTTTGCTCAGAGACTAACAATCTGAGTGAACCTGCTAGACTGTGTAAGGTTTTAGCATATGCATCGAGGGGAGAGTTTACGTTTATCAAGAAGGCTGATGGTAGCTTTGCTGACACTCCGGAGGAAACCCTTTGTTCGCTGACAAGGAACAGTTTTCCCGATATTAGACCTGTGGGGGATGGTGCTCATAACTTTCGCCATACGGTGCTAAGGGTGGACTGGAATATAGCTGGGCAGGTGATATTGGTGCAAAAGGTGAGAGGTGATTCTGTCTTTTAAACTTTTTAAAGCACCTGGATTAGATATTAGTACTACAGAATTGCTTGGAGGAAATTATCAGGCCACTGAGGGGATTACTCAGGGGCTGTGTTGCCCTGGGTTACATGCCCGAGCAGTGGTAAAAAAAAAAATCCTCTTTATCCCCAAACTGGAGGGGAAGGTGGTTATACAGATGTAAAGGACTTCAAACCCAATAATCTTACATCATTCTTGGTAAAGATAATGGAAAGGCTGGGAGATCACTTTTTGAAGGAGAGACCTCTGAAACAGTATCCGCTTCATCAGGACCAAAATGCTTACCAGACTGGTAGGTCAGTGGATACTGCATTCTTGTTGGTTGTGGACTTCATTGAGGGTCAAATCAACAACAAGGGGATATGTATTGGGATTTTACCTAATGCGAAAGGGGCATTTAATAGCACCTCTAGGCTGGCCATCAAGAGAGCAGCTAAGAATCATGGTATTTCTGACGGGATTATCAATTGGATTATGAGTTCCTTCAAAACCGTATAAGTACTGCATCCTGGATGGGGTTCACGATAAGTGGGATGGTCTCGGAGGGCTGCCCGCAGGCTAGGGAATTTATCCATTCTGTTGTGAAGCCTACACAGGCCATATTGACTGAAGGGGTTACAATATAAAATTGGATATCTAGGTCCCCTGTGTGCAAGAGATGCGACGAGGACCAAAAGGAAAGCCTAATCCACATGCTCTGTGTGTGCCCTGTTTTGAGAGCTGCAAGGAGAGTTGGTTTGACTGGCAGGTATGTACACAAGAGGTTATCAGAAAATTTAGCATTTAATTTGTACATGGATTCTGTAAAGAGGTAGGTATTCACTAAGCTAATAGGTATTCACCTATAATAGAAATATTGTTTCCTTTTTTTCACATGGTTATCTCTCACGATCGCACCACCCCGCATACAAGAGAGTCCCAGTCCCGCTCTCAGCTGTGATGAGCAACCAATCGATCTCACCTTTAACCACTTGATAATTTCATACCGATTTGCAATACCGCCTTAATTTTGTATAATATCATACAGTGCTTATACTGAAAACTTATTTACCAATGTCATAATTACCTATGTTTAAAAATATTTTATAATGTGGGTGTATATAGTTACTTTAAATAATATAAACTCTTAGGTATAACAATTTCTGTTCCAAATTTTACAGATAGATATTCCCAAATAAAAAAATCTAAAAGTAAATCATACTATGAGCTGAAGTTAAAATATAGACCAGGAATAAGTTTTATATGTTTTTGGAAAACATAGAAGTCGCCAAGTTTTCCGTTCCGATTGTTTTCTGTTGTTTGCACACAAATTCGGTGAATTCCACTACATGGTTAGAGTATTCTGTAATTTCCTGACCATATAGACTCCATGTTTGTTTTTTAATATAAATTAATTAAGAGTCATTCTTGTAAGTGTGTATTTATTTTCTTATTATAATAACATTCTTGTTATAATAACTATTTCTTATTTTGCATGAGTGAAAACATTCTAACTGTAAATTGTTTCCGTTTTTCACATAGCACTTTACACTGAAGTAACAACCCACCCATAGTTATGTCACAATCCCACCAGCCACGTACAACACAGCCCCCCCCCCCAGTCAGATGTGATAAGCAACCAATTGATCTCACCTCCAACCCGCTGATAATCTTTTACGGATTTGTAATACCGCCTAAATTTTGTATAATATATACTGATTGTATTGAAAACTTATTTACCAGCGTTATAATTACCTATGTTTAAAAACATTTTATGCTTTGGGTGTATATAACATAGCCTCAGGAGAATATATAAATAGCCTGTATTTAACAGAGCCTCAGGAGCACCTGGCGCCACCCCTGAGTATTTAAATCACATTACCATCATAAGCAAGGCTCTGTGGCGGTCGACCTTTCTTCACAAGCTGCTCATGGGATTATACATTGCAGAAAACAATAAAAACACTACAAGTTGTCAGGCCTTAAAACCTACCGAGGAATCCGTCCCAATGGATGTGGCTTCAGTCTCTGTGGAGACAGATGAAACAACAGTTGTGAAGGCAACAGGAGGAATGAGTAGGGCACAATGGAGGAAAGCACTATGGCTTGCCTACCATGAGAAAGCAAAGAAGCATTACCGAGGGCAGAGAACCACCGCCAAACACCTTTGAGAAAACACCGGTCCAGGCAACAGAAGGGTTATGGGAAAGCTGCTAGAACCACCCTGTCATCCCGGAAGCTGGTCAATCTGCTAAGACTTTAATACGACAAGAGAAAGAGAGGGAAAGGAAGGAAAGGAGTACTCCAGAATCAGAAGTCAAGAGGAATAGACAAGGGTCTATGCCTGTTGGGTCGGGAAGTCTTTCTCAACCTACCAAGGGATCTCCGTCAACCTACCAAGACACTAGTGACCTTTGGGAATAGTGTAGGCGTGAGGATGAAGATGGCAAAGTTCAACCACTTTAAGGGCACTACTGTATTTTGGACATTTCTAGTGGTGGACTTGTTCCGCGGTGTTTGTAGCGTTAATTTTTCTGAGGAAGAATCTGCATAATGGCTGCAAGAAGTGGTACCGTCAGTTAAGCTCTAAGGCAGGGCTCAGGCAAGGCTATTTCTACCTGATGAACTGATCAAGAGGGTGAAAGCGATGGTGTTGGTACCACCACAAAAAAGAAAGGCCACTCAGTTGGTCAAGCTTATTGGGATGCAGAATGCAGGAATTTGACACTTCGAAGTAGAAAAATACAGTGCATTGAACGGGGATCTGCAAACCTCCTCTGTTTAGGATTGGACGACGCATCAACCAGGCGTCTCAAGGCAAGTGATTAGAAGCCCTTCCTGGGGACTGGAGAGGTCACACTTAGGTGGACCTCGAAGGACTCGGAAGAGAAGGGAGAGAGATTGAGGAAAAGGTGTAGGGGTCAGTTGGATATGACTGACCGTCGAGCAATGATCCAGCAGATTAACTTGCATCACAGTAAAAGCGCATCAGTGGTCCTAACCAGGTGCTTAAATGTGAGGCACACATTACCAACACTCGCGTTGGTGCAAGAACCGTGGCTGGTCAGGAACCATAGAGGGGAACTGGTTGCAGCCGGGCGCATCTACACCAGTGTGGAGCATGAGGGTCATAGGGCATGTGTGATACTCAGAGGACTATAAATTGGTAATACCAAAATGAGCTACATTGAGAGTCCTCAATATCTGGGAGTTATTCTGGAACGGAAGCTACTCTGGTGTGAGCAATTGGAGGATAAGTGCAAAAAAGCCATAGCTAAGTTCTGGCAATGCAGAAGAGCGATAGGCATCAGATGGGGTTTGGGTCCACATCAGATAAACTGGTATTATTCTGCCATCGTGGTGCTGAGGTTAATTTTTGCTTCAATTGTGTGGTGGGACAGTGAACAGAAAGTAAAAAGTAGAAGAGTGCTGGGCCGTGTGCAGCGGCTCTTCTTTAGAGGCATAACAGTTACCAAGACCAGCATGCTATGAGCAGACATGAGGGTTATGTTGGGTTTCCATTATTGGTTCTTCAAAATAGGATAAATTCAATGAAAACTGCATACCCGCTAAGTTGTACGAGGTTGTGGAAGACAAGTAGCAAATGACACAAACAGCTGTTTGTTGATTTACTGAAAGAGCTCAAGATAGAACCTCAGGATAAGATACTGTCTCTTATAAACGAAAATGAAATTGCTAAATCTATATTCCTGCAAGAGAGGCATGGGCACAGTGTAGACCCAAACATGGTGACATTTGTTTCACCAATGGGTTCAAGATGAAGGAAGGAGTGGTATTCAGCTTTAGTGGACCGAGACACCAAGACATATTCTGGAATATTACTTTAGAGTGCATCAAATCCTAGGTACTGTAGGGATACTCAGGAGACTTGTGGGGCAAGGAACTACTCTCCTTGAGTAGACCTAAACTCAGAGTTACTGTAGAACTAGTCACAGGTCATGTGAATGTTAAGGGGTTCCAATACAAAATTGGAAGATTTAAGTCCCCTGTTTGCAAGAGTTGCGATAAGGACCAAAAGGAAAATCCACGTGCTCTGTGAGTGCCCTGCTTTGGGAGGTGCAAGGAGAAAGAGGATATCAGAATATTTAGAATTAGGTGGGTACATGGATTCTGTAAACAGGTAGGTAAGCCATCCACTAAGCTAATTCTGTGGTGGGGATGGGAAGAGAGTACAATGGCTAAGTGCTTTACACCAGTAAGGTTCATCCGAGTTTTCTAATAATAATAATAAATAAAATAATAATTGTGTCAGCGGAATATAATACAAATATTGTTTAAATTTTTTCGCATAGCAGTTTACACTGAAATATAAACCCACTACTCCTGTACAACACATCCTCAGCCCTGTTGTGAGGTGTGATAAGCAAAAAATCAGTCTCATCTCTATACACTTCATAATTTTTTTACCAATTTCTAATACCGCCTAACATTTGTATAATATATAGTGATTGTGTTAAATATTGAAAACCTATTTACCATTTTCATAATTATTTATGTTCAATAACATTCTATACTTTTGGTGTATACAGTTACATTAAATAATGTTAATTCCTAAGTATAAACATTTCTGATTATTTTCTCTTGTTTGTACATGGATTTGGAAAATTCCATGACAGGATAGGATATACCGTGATTTTCCGACCATATTAACTCCGTGTTAACTTATAAATTAAATTAATTATGTGTCATTCTTTTGACTGCGTATTTATTGTCTTCTTCTTCCTGAATAACTGTTTCTTATTTTCCAGAGTAAAAAAATTTCATTTGGTAAGTGTTTCATTAAAGGATCAGCAGAATATAATACTAATATTGTTTCCTTTTTTCGCATAGCAGTTTACACTGGAATAAAAATCCACCCATATTTATCTGTCACAATCGCACCACCCCACGTATAAGCTACCCCAATCCCGCTCTCAGGTGTGATGAGCAACCAATAATCGATTTGTAATCCCCCCTAAATTTTGTATAATATATAGTAATTGTATTGAAAACTTATTTACCAGCGTCACAAAAACCTATGATTAAAAAAAACTTATACTTTGGGTGTATATAGTTACATTAAATAATATAAATTCTCAAGTATAACAATTTCTGTCCCAATTTTTTTAGAAATTGTATACATAAAACAGAAAATTCTGAAATTAAATCATTATAAGCTGAAGTTAAAATTGTGACCTGGAGGACATTTTATATTTTCTTTGAATAAATTGAAGTCACCTAGTTTATTTGTTCTGATTGTTTACTCTTGTTTGCACATGGATTCGGTCAATTCCACTCCTGAATAGGGCATTCTGTGACTTCCTGACCATATAGACTCCATGTTTGTTTTTAAGGTAAGTTGAATTAAGTGTCATTCATGTAACTTGCGTATTTATGTTCTTCTTCTTCCTAAATAACTATTTCTTATTTTGCACAAGTGAAAACCTTCTATCTGTGTATTGTTTCTTTTTTTCACATAGCAGTTTACACAGAAATAAAAAACCCACCTATAGGTATGTCACGATCGGACCAACCTGCGTACACAAGAGCCACAGTACCACTCTCAGATGTGATGAGCAACCAATAGATATCAGCTCCATAAAATTGATAATCTTTATCGATTTATAATAAATAGATGTTGTCCAGTTTCCCATTCTGATTGTTTACTCTTGTTTGCACAAGGAGATGGTAAATTCCACTGCAGGATGAGACATACCAGGATTTCCTGACCATATTAACTCCATGTTGATTTTTAAGGTAAATTAAATATGTGTCATTCTTGTAACTGCGTATTTATTTTCGTCTTCATCCTAAATAACTGTTTCTTATTTTGCACAGGTGGAATCATTGTATCTGTAAATTGTTTTGTTTTTCGCTTAGCAGTTTACACTGAAATAAAAACCGATTTGTAAAGCCGTCAAACTTTTGTATCATATATAGTGATTGTGTTAGATATTTAAAATCAAAAACATATTACAACAGTGTCATATTTACTTATGTTGAAAAACCTTTTATATTTTTGGTGTATATGATTACACTAAATAATATAAATTTTTAAGTATAACATTTAAACCCATCCTGAATATTACAGAAATTGTAGACATAAAATAGAAAATTCTCAAATTAAATCATAATATGTGGTGAAGTTAAAATTGTGACCGAGAATAACTTTTACATGCTGTTTAAATAAATAAAAGTCGCCTAGTTTCCTATTCTGATTATTTTCCATTGTTTGTACATGGATCTGGTCAATTCCACGACAGGATAGGATATACCGTGATTTTCTGACCATATTAACTCCGTGTTAACTTTTAAATTAAATTAATTATGTATCATTCTTGTGACTGCGTATTTATTTTCTTCTTCTTCCTGAATAACTGTTTCTTATTCTTCAGAGTAAAAACATTTAATTTGTTAATTTTTTCATTAAAGGGTCAGCAGAATATAATACTAATATCGTTTCCTTTTTTCGCATAGCAGTTTAAACTGGAATAAAAATCCACCCATATTTATCTGTCACGATCGCACCACCCCATGACAAGCTAGCCCAAATCCTACTCTCAGGTGTGATGAGCAACCAATAATCGATTTGTAATCCCCCCTAAATTTTGTAAAATATATAGTGAATATATTGAAAACTTCTTTACCAGCGTCACAAAAACCTATGATTAAAAACATCTTATACTTTGGGTGTATATAGTTACGTTAATTAATATAAATTCTCAAGTATAACAATTTCTGTCCCGATTTTTTTAGAAATTGTATACATAAAATAGAAAATTCTGAAATTAAATCATTATAAGCTGAAGTTAAAATTGTGACCTGGAGGACATTTTATATTTTCTTTGAATAAATCGAAGTCACCTAGTTTATTTGTTCTGATTGTTTACTCTTGTTTGCACATGGATTCAGTCAATTCCACTCCTGAATAGGGCATTCTGTGACTTCCTGACCATATAGACTCCATGTTTGTTTTTTAAGGTAAGTTGAATTAAGTGTCATTCATGTAACTTGCGTATTTATGTTCTTCTTAAATAACTATTTCTTATTTTGCACAAGTGAAAACATTCTATCTGTGGATTGTTTCTTTTTTTTCACATAGCAGTTTACACAGAAATAAAAAACCCACCTATAGTTGTGTCACGATGGGACCAACCTGCGTACATAAGAGCCACAGTACCACTCTCAGGTATGATGAGCAACCAATTGATATCAGCTCCATAAAATTGATAATTTTTATCGATTTGTAATAAATAGATGTTGTCCAGTTTCCCATTCTGCTTGTTTACTCTTGTATGCACAAGGAGATGGTAAATTCAACTGCAGGATGAGACATACTGGGATTTCCTGACCATATTAACTCCATGTTGATTTTTAAGGTTAATTAATTATGTGTCATTCTTGTATCTGTGTATTTATTTTCGTCTTCATCCTAAATAACTGTTTCTTACTTTGCACACATGGAATCATTGTATCTGTAAATTGTTGTGTTTTTCACATAGCAGTTTACACTGAAATAAAAACCGACTTATAGTTATCTGTCACGATCAAAAACCCCTCGTAGAAGAGAGTCCCAGCCCCTCTCTAAGGTGTAATAAACAACCAATTGATCTGACCTTCATACACTTGATAATTGCTTTACCGATTTGTAAAGCCGCCAAACTTTTGTATCATATATAGTGATTGTGTTAGATATTTAAAATCAAAAACATATTATAACAGTGTCATATTTACTTATGTTGAAAAACCTTCTATATTTTTGGTGTATATGATTACACTAAATAATATAAATTTTCAAGTATAACATTTAAACCCATCCTGAATATTACAGAAATTGTATACATAAAATAGAAAATTCTCAAATTAAATCATATTATGTGGTGAAGTTAAAATTGTGACCGAGAATAACTTTTACATGCTGTTTAAATTAATAAAAGTCGCCTAGTTTCCTATTCTGATTATTTTCCATTGTTTGTACATGGATCTGGTCAATTCCACGACAGGATAGGATATACCGTGATTTTCTGACCATATTAACTCCGTGTTAACTTTTAAATTAAATTAATTATGTATCATTCTTGTGACTGCGTATTTATTTTCTTCTTCTTCCTGAATAACTGTTTCTTATTCTTCAGAGTAAAAACATTTAATTTGTTAATTTTTTCATTAAAGGGTCAGCAGAATATAATACTAATATTGTTTCCTTTTTTCGCATAGCAGTTTAAACTGGAATAAAAATCCACCCATATTTATCTGTCACGATCGCACCACCCCATGACAAGCTAGCCCAAATCCTACTCTCAGGTGTGATGAGCAACCAATAATCGATTTGTAATCCCCCCTAAATTTTGTAAAATATATAGTGAATATATTGAAAACTTCTTTACCAGCGTCACAAAAACCTATGATTAAAAACATCTTATACTTTGGGTGTATATAGTTACGTTAATTAATATAAATTCTCAAGTATAACAATTTCTGTCCCGATTTTTTTAGAAATTGTATACATAAAATAGAAAATTCTGAAATTAAATCATTATAAGCTGAAGTTAAAATTGTGACCTGGAGGACATTTTATATTTTCTTTGAATAAATCGAAGTCACCTAGTTTATTTGTTCTGATTGTTTACTCTTGTTTGCACATGGATTCAGTCAATTCCACTCCTGAATAGGGCATTCTGTGACTTCCTGACCATATAGACTCCATGTTTGTTTTTTAAGGTAAGTTGAATTAAGTGTCATTCATGTAACTTGCGTATTTATGTTCTTCTTAAATAACTATTTCTTATTTTGCACAAGTGAAAACATTCTATCTGTGGATTGTTTCTTTTTTTTCACATAGCAGTTTACACAGAAATAAAAAACCCACCTATAGTTGTGTCACGATGGGACCAACCTGCGTACATAAGAGCCACAGTACCACTCTCAGGTATGATGAGCAACCAATTGATATCAGCTCCATAAAATTGATAATTTTTATCGATTTGTAATAAATAGATGTTGTCCAGTTTCCCATTCTGCTTGTTTACTCTTGTATGCACAAGGAGATGGTAAATTCAACTGCAGGATGAGACATACTGGGATTTCCTGACCATATTAACTCCATGTTGATTTTTAAGGTTAATTAATTATGTGTCATTCTTGTATCTGTGTATTTATTTTCGTCTTCATCCTAAATAACTGTTTCTTACTTTGCACACATGGAATCATTGTATCTGTAAATTGTTGTGTTTTTCACATAGCAGTTTACACTGAAATAAAAACCGACTTATAGTTATCTGTCACGATCAAAAACCCCTCGTAGAAGAGAGTCCCAGCCCCTCTCTAAGGTGTAATAAACAACCAATTGATCTGACCTTCATACACTTGATAATTGCTTTACCGATTTGTAAAGCCGCCAAACTTTTGTATCATATATAGTGATTGTGTTAGATATTTAAAATCAAAAACATATTATAACAGTGTCATATTTACTTATGTTGAAAAACCTTCTATATTTTTGGTGTATATGATTACACTAAATAATATAAATTTTCAAGTATAACATTTAAACCCATCCTGAATATTACAGAAATTGTATACATAAAATAGAAAATTCTCAAATTAAATCATATTATGTGGTGAAGTTAAAATTGTGACCGAGAATAACTTTTACATGCTGTTTAAATTAATAAAAGTCGCCTAGTTTCGCATTCTGATTATTTTCCCTTGTTTGTACATGGATTTGGTCAATTCCACGACAGGATAGGATATACCGTGATTTTCTGACCATATTAACTCCGTGTTAACTTTTAAATTAAATTAAATATGTGTCATTCTTGTGACTGCGTATTTATTTTCTTCAGGGTCAGCAGAATATAATACTAATATCGTTTCCTTTTTTCGCATAGCAGTTTACACTGGAATAAAAATCCAACCATATTTATCTGTCACGATTGCACCACCCCACTTACAAGCTAGCCCAAATCCCACTCTCAGGTATGAAGAGCAACCAATAATCGGTTTGCAATACCCCCTAAATTTTGTAAAATATATAGTGATTATATTGAAAACTTATTTAACAGCATCACAAAAACCTATGATTAAAAACATCTTATACTTTGGGTGTATATAGTTATGTTGAATAATATAAATTCTCAAGTATAACAATTTCTGTCCCGATTTAAAACATACAGAGAAAGTAAAATAGTATGAGTAATATAAACAATAATAACAACAAATAAATAATGTAAAATATAGTGTTTAACTTACCAGTGTTATTTTCTTCCTTTTTACCCAGTGCACGTTATTGATTTCTTTTAACTTTAATTTTAGGCACAGCCCGTTCTTTTTATGCTTTCCTTTTTACACATGGATTTGATGAATTCCACTCCAGGATATTACACTGCATGATTTCTTGACCATATAGGCTTCTGAAATCCACAACAATAGCAAACATAAAATAAAAAATCTTCAGATTAATCATATGTGCTGATTATTATAGTTCTAACCTGGAATAAATTTTCCTTTTTTTGAGAACCGCTATAGATGTTACCTTTTTTGTTTGTATTTTCTTTAACATACAAATACCTATAATTAATTTTAATTAATTACCCTTTACCTATAATTATACCTAGATTAACATTTAGAGAATAACTTTTGATTAGGTGTTTTGTGTAGTCTCCATTTTTACCCTTTTTTCAGTCCATCATTTTTTGTAGCCTATTTTGGCTTTTATTTATAGAAACATACAGAGAACATAATCAGCATGCAAAATACAAACAATAAAAATAAAGATTAAATACTTGTTTTAAAAGTAAAAATGTGGTTTCGTTTCTGCTGACAAATGTGATTATGATTTATTTCTTCTTTGTGATTTATTTCATTTCTCTTTTTTAGTAAGCACTTCTTTTCCAAAAAGTATTTTTTCTTGATTTAATGTGGATTTTGTGAATTTTTATCCAAGATAGGATATCTCATAGTCTGCTGTTGTTATAGACTCCATGTTGATATTTAACGTAAATTTATAATTTCCATTCCTTCAACTGTGTCTTTATTCAATTGTGTATTTTTAAAAAAAATTTCTGTTTAATTATTAGTGTTTTAATATTTCATAGTTGCTACACATTTAACTCATATTTTTTGATAATGCTTTTGACTATCAAACTTCTTAGAATAATAACAATATTTTTTTTGGGTGGGCATACCAGTTTGCATTCAATTAATAAATGACACATAGTTATCTGCCACTATCGCATCACGCTGGAACCAACAGCTCCAGTTGACACTCTCATGTTAATAAGCACTAATAAATCTCTCCTCTCTAGATATTTGTTTTGTGAAATTTAATCTTTCTTAAATAGAGTTAAACTTAAAGAGATTGTGCTCTACAAGGGAACCTCTCTAATCCATAAAACTGAAGTGTTTATGGTTGGGCCACAAACAAGTTTAGTTTATCAGAAAATAAAGAAAAATAGTCATCTTTGAACTCAGAAATGGCTATTCTCTGCATTAAAGACATTGAAAGAAAACCCACAAGTAGTAAGAAAATAATAACACATGCTGTAATATTTACTGTGCATACATACAGTACTGTAAAATCACTTGGGTAAAATTGGTTGTAACGATATTATAAAATAAACAGCTACAGATTTTTGTTTAACAAACACAATTCCTCCTTTCCTTAATCCATAAAACGTCGATAGGTGTTGAGGTTATGTTCTGTGCAATAACAAAAGTGTTCACTTCCGTCAGTGTATAAAACCAATCTATGAAACCGTCATCGTATGTTCGTTCCCTTCATTGTAATAGGTTTGTGATCATCCCAGTCTGAGCCCTCATTCATAACTTCAGTAATTTAATTCTTTTAAACTGCAGCAATAATCGGATTCGTCAAAGAGCTCTTCCTTGGTTTCACTGTCTTTGTCACATTGAGCAAGTCTCTCCTCAACTTCACAAGATTTAATCCTTATAGATTGTAGGTCTTCAAAAAATTTCTACAAGTTGTTTCCCTTGTCTTTGATACTGTGACTTTTCTTTGCCACTTCTGCATAGGTAACATCTTTGATGTGGAAGGTTTTCATAGCTTTCTTAGTAATTTTTTGGATGATTCTCCTCTGTCCAGTCATGTTAACACTGCCATTTTTTTCATGAAAGTGGATTGTGTTTACATTATATTCCTCATCTTGAAAAAATATGAGACTGTGTCACAGAGTGAAACAAATAAACTGAATTTTAACATTTAGTAACAAACCTGTAGAACACTATCATAAAACCAGCGAATGTTTATATTAAAAACTAACAACAAAAATTATGCAAAGGATGACATATCGCAAAAGTTAGTTTTCTACAGTAACAATAAGTGCATTAAACAACAACAGCACTGCCAAAATAATAACAGTACAGTTATAATAATTCTATGCACCAACAGAGAGAGGACAAGATTTTTCTTCAGTATATTTATATTGTTATATATATATATATATATATATATATATATATATATATATATATATATATATATATATATATATATATATGAATAATAATATCTAATCTTACATTTTAAAATTGCTGTGCAATGAATATTTATGTTTTAAAGATAAATTTTAAAATAATTCAAATATTAGGCATCTGGCAACATACAATTGTTAGTATGCAGATGTTGAGAAAAAAGAATGTTTACTCATTAGTGTAATTAGTCATATATTTGAATATTGTAGAATGATTCTGAGTGATCAGTTAGTAGTTTTGGTGAATTATCTTTAGATAATATGTATGAAGGAATTAGGAGTAATGATAGTGAGCAGAGTGAGGTTATTTTTGTGTTCATACAACTCAAGTAAGTTAGCTAATCTTTAATATGTATTTTAGCAATAATACAATAATGTTATAATTTTATGTATTATAATTTATTTAGACATTATTCTTGGTAATATTTCTTTATTCCTAATTAAGCTAAGTTTAGATTTTGTTGGGAATTTACATACCAAGCAGATTCTGTTAAACTGGAATACTTCTCTTTTTATTTAAATAAAATTTGTCTCAAAATGTCATGGTAACAGTTATGTTAATAATGGACTATTTAAACAAAGGATAGTTAATTTTTTATTAAATCACTTGTAAATATTTTACAACTTTGATATAGTAGCACTTACTTATATTTATTGAGGACGGTAGTTTCGGGAGATGTGTCCCATTGTCAACTCAGACCACAACTGATCTCAAGGTATTTGTAGGTTAGTGGGTGGGATATTATTGGGGGATGTGGGTGTATTTGGTGAGTATTAGGAGTTATGATGTCGAAAAGTGTGTGTGTGAGTTATAATGTAATTGGGTGCTATGTATGTGTGTAGCGTGTAGTTTGAGTTGACAATCTCCCGAAATGGCCATCCTCAACAAATATAAGTATGTGCTACTATATGCAAGTTGTAAAATATGTACTAGTTTAGTGAAAACTAGTAGCTCATGAAAAGATGGAATCAACAAATGAAAAAATATATATATTAAAAATTTGTATTTACTTCAGAATGTAAAAAGTTATTCAAAATATAAAAATTTTACATAAATTTGTAATAATTGCGAAAATCAAATTCATTCATATTTAACATTCTGAGTCCAAACAAGGTGAATGTTGTCTTTGAGTCTGAGTGAACGGGTGTCAATTAAAAGGTGTTTACATGATGTTGAAGCACCTTGGGATATAGATTAACAAATTAGGATACAAACAGAGGTTATTCAATCATTTCTTCCATACACTCATTTTATAAGTAAAAGAAATTTATTAAATTTTTTATACAAATTCTTCAAGGAGAATCTCTTATATTAATAACATCTACAATTAATCACATTCCTGGTATATCATTCATAGAAGGTTTAATTGTTCACAACATGTATATCTGAACAAAAAATATATTTTTAATGCACAAAATCTGATATTGTATGTTCTTTGCCGAGAACTAAGATCATTTACTGTCCCGCATACTCTCATAATATCGAACACATGAAATTCTTATTTCATGAGAAGACTCTATGCTTCACTATAATTAATCATGGGAAATCAACCAATCAAAAAGTTGATTTTTTCGGAAATGTTTGGAATAGATTTGATGAATTAGCAAATAGCAGACTTGATTCCGGTGCTGACTTCAAAATTTTGTGGGTAATAAGTTTATGATAATGCTTTCACATTGGAAAATGTTTGCTTGGGAGTGTGTTTTGTCAATAAGAATGTGTTGTGGATAGTATTAATGATGTTTATATATCTCATAGTTTTCTACTGTGTTTTAAGTATTTTGCATTTATTGATGCAATGTAGGATTTTTAGATTGGTATCTATGTCAGTCTGTGAGTGTAGTGTGTATTGTATCTGTATGGCAAAAATTGATGTGGGTTGTGTCTTTCTTATCTGTTTTACGTGTTCTTCATATCTTGTGGTAAATGTTCTCCCTGTTTATCCTATGTAAAAACTAGGACAGTTGTTGCATGTAATATTGTATACGGCTGCCCTGTTGTGTTTATCCTGATGTGTTTTTGAACTGTATAGGTGTTTTTAATTTTTTTTTGGATGTTGTGAATGCTACTTTGTTTTTAAGCTTGCGGAACTTTGAAACTATTTTGTATGTCCGAAATAACGGTTTCTCATTTTGCACAAGTGAAAGCATTCTAGAAGAGAGCCCCAACCCCGCTCTCATGTGTGAAGAGCAAACATTGGACATATACTAGACACGTCCATATACTAGACAATTTTATTACTGGTATTTATGTGTAATATGAATTTTATGTCCGCTTTCTAATGATTTTAATTGAAATGTTCATGAGTAATGGGATGTCGTTGCATTTCCGAACATTAAACTTTTATAAATTTCCAACTGTAATCTAGCTTTTTAAACTGGAAGTACATATTAAGAGATTAATAGGATTTCAAATATTAAACCCTAAAATGTTAGATCTTCACATAAAACAAGTTGAGAATTTGATTTCAAATTTGAGTCTAAAAGAGAAAAATGCAAGACACAATATTAAGACAAGCTTTTTCTGTCAAATAAAAAATTTATAATAATATATACAAGTTAAGTACTTAAAATAACTGGGTGCTGTCTTTGCTGAAATTAAAATACAAACGCAGGTAATTGGTGATGGTTTTGGCTAGCTTTCAAATTTTACTCTTCTTTTCAGTATTATTATTTTTTGTAGCAATAATAAACAGAAATATAAAAATCAAAATATAGAGCGTTTAACATACCGCTGTTATTTTATTCCCGTTAACACAGTACACATTCATTGATTTCTTTTCACTTAATTTTAGGCACAGGCTGTTCTGATTGTTTTCTCTTCTTGGCACATGGATTTGGTGAATTCCACTCCAGGATATTACAATTTGTGATTTCCTAACCATAGAGAATCCATGTTGATTTTAAGGTAATTTTATTGCACCATTCGTCTAACTTCATATTTATTTTCTTCTTTGTTCAAAATAACGATTTCTTATTTTATACAAGTAAAAGCATTATATTTGTGTTTTGCTTCATTACAGTTGTCAACGGAATAAAAGACAAATATTGGTTCCTTTTTTCATATAGTTCTTTATATTGATATAAAAAAACCACCCATTTTTATCTGTCACGATCGTACCACCCCGCGTACAAGAAAGCCCCAGCCTCGCTCTCAGGTGTGATGAGCAACCAGTCGATCTCACCTCCCACAACTTGATCATATTTACCGATTTTTATTAGTACCTAACTTTTGTTTATATATACTGATTGTGCTAGATATTGAAAACATATTTTACCAGTGTCATAGTTATTTATGTTTAAAATCATTTTATACTTTCATTGTATAAAGTTACATTAAATAATATGAGTTCTTAAGTATTGCAATTCCTGGCCCGAATATTTCAGACATTATAAATATAAAAAAGAAAATTCTCAAATTAAATCATATTATGTGATGAAGATGAAGTTGTGACCTGGAATACATTTTTAATTTTCTTGAATATATTGCAGTCGCATAGTTTTTTTGTTGTTATTGTTTTATTTTGTTTGCACTAAATATGGGAAATTCCTCTACACAATAGGTAATAAAGTTATTTCATGACCATATTTTAACTCCATTTGATTTTAAGGTAGATTAATTATATTATGTCTCATTATTGTATCTATGTATTTTTTTTACTCTTCTTTCTAAAAAACATTTCTTATTATGCACAAGTCAAAACATTCTTTTTGTGAACTGTTTTCATTTTTGACATAGCAGTTTACACTGAAGTAACAACCCACCCATAGTTATGTCACGATCGCACCACCCCGCATGCAAGAGAGCCCCAGCCCCGCTCTCAGGTGTGATGAGCAACAATTTGATCTCACCTCCATACTCTTGACAATTTTATTATTGATATTTAAGTATAATATGACTTTTTGTCCATTTTCTAATGACTTTAATTGAAATGTTCATTACTATTGGGATTTCGCTGCACTTCCAGACACGAAATTTCTATAACTTTCCAACTGTAATCTAGATTTTAAAACTGGAAGTAGATAGGAAGATGATATTACCATTTAAATTATAAACCATAAAATGTTGGAACTTCGCATAAAACAAATTAGGAAATTGATTTCGTTTTTAGTCTAAAATAGAACATGCAAGACTCAGTATTAAGAACATTTATTTCTGTGAAGTAGAGAATATAAAATAATAAAAACAAGTGAAGTACTTAAAAATAACGGGCCTTTGTTATTGGTGAAATTAAAAGACAAACACAGGTTGTTGGTGAGGGTTTTGGCTAGTTTTTCATTTTTTACCCTTCTTTTCAGTATTATTATTTTTTGTAGCCTTTTCAATTTTATTTATAAAAACATAACGAGAGAAAAATAGTATGAAAAATGTAAGCATTAATAAACAGAAATATAAAAATCAAATATTAAAGCGTTCAACATACAGCTGTCATTTTATTCCTGTTAACACAGTACACCTTCATTGATTTCTTTAATCTTAATTTTAGGCACATGCTGTTCTGATTGTTTTGTCTTCTTGGCACATGGATTTGGTGAATTCCACTCCAGCAAAAGACATTCCGTGATTTCCTGACCATAGAGACACCATGTTGAATTTCAAAGTAATTTTAAGGCACCATTCCTCTAGCTTTATATTTATTTTCTTCTTTGTTCAAAAAACGGTTTCTCATTTTATACAAGTAAAAGCATTCTTTTTGTGATTTGCTTCATTACAGTGTCAACGGAATAAAAGACAAATATTGGTTCCTTTTTTCATATAGTTCTTTATACTGATATAAAAAACCACCCATTTATATCAGTCACGATCGTACCACCCCGCGTACAAGAAAGCCCCAGCCCCGCTTTCAGGTGTGATGAGCAACCAATCGATCTCACCTCCAACAACTTGATCATATTTACCGATTTTTATTAGTACCTAACTTTTGTATAATATATACTGATTGTGCTAGATATTGAAAACATATTTTACCAGTGTCATAGTTCTATATGTTTAAAATCATCCTATACTTTCGGTGTATAAAGTTAGATTAAATAATTTTAGTTTTTAAGTATAACAATTCCTGCCCCAAATTTTACAGATATTATAGACCAAAATTTTTTTCCATTAAAAATGTTATGTATTAGTTTGATTGGCGGTGATAACCAAAATTGGATTTTCGCCATGGGAAAAGCCCTGATATCATGTGTGATGAGCAACCATTTGATCTCACCTCCTTACATTTGATAACTTTTTTACCCATTTGTAAAACCGCCTAACTTTTGTATAATATGAAGTGATTGTGTTAGATCTTGAAAGCATAGTATACCAGTGTCATAATAACTTGTGTTTTAAAACTTTTTATACTTTTGGTGTAGAGATTTACATTAAATAATATAAGTTCTTAAGTATAACAATTCCGATCCCGAATTTTACAGAATTTGTAAACATAAAATAGAAAATTCTCAAATAAAACATATAATGTGCCAGAGTTAAAATTGTGATGTGGAATAGATTTTACAAGCTTTTTGAATAAATAAAAGTCACCTAGTTTCCCGTTCTAGTTGTTTTCTCTTTCTTGCACATAGATTTGGTAAATTCCACTGCGGGATAGGACATACTGTATTTTCCTGAGCATAATAACTTCATGTTTATTTTTAAGATAAATACATTTTGTGTCATTCTTGTAATTTGTGTATTTATTTTTTTCTGCCTAAATAACTGTTTCTCATTTTCCACAAGTGAAAGCATTCTATTTGTAAATTGTTTCATTACAGTGTTAGTCGAATATAAGACAAACATTGTTTCCTTTTTTCCTATACCTGTTTACACTGAAATAAAAAACAGCCCATAGTTATCTGTCACGATTGCACCACCCCCCGTATAACACAGCCCCAGCCCTGTTCTCAGGTGTGATAGGCAACCAATAGATCTCCCTTCCATACACTTGATAATTTTTTACTGATTTTTAATACCTAGTAAATTTTGTATAGTATGCAGTGATAGTGTTAGTTATTGAAAACATATTATACAATTGTCATAGATACTTATGTAAAAAAAACATTTTATACTTTGGGTGTATAATATCACGTTAAATAACAGATATTCTTAAATATAACAGTTTATGGAAAATTCTCAAATTAAATCATGTTACATGCTGAAATTAAAATTGTGACCTGGAATAAATTTTACATGCATTTTGAATGAATAGAAGTAGCCTAGTTTCTCATTCTGATTGTTTTCTCATGTTTGTACATGGATTTGGTAAATTTCACAGGATACGTCATTCCCTGATTTTTTCCCTATATAGACTTCATGGTTTTTTTTAACCCTGTGCACTCCGACAATGAGAACGTTTGGCGTTGCACTCCAAACCTGGATATGAATCGTCATACAACTTTGTCGCATACAGTCCAATACTAGCAACACACTGCCTGCGCTATCACTCCAATAACTTGTAACACATTTTTCTCTCAGTTGTGCTGACATTTATAAAGGCTTTAAACAATTAATATTTGGCAATTATACAATATTTTTTAATAATAAAAGAAATATTAAGTTATAGGTTTAGATTTTACATGTAAACACATCACATATGTAATTAATAATATGTTTTTATTTATATTTTACTTATGTGTGGAATTTTTCAAAACATGATCCTACGTGCAGAGCGGAATTGCCTGAGTATATAGGGCAGTAAGTAGTGAATTCTAAATCTGCTCGTCGTCACACAGTGAGGATCTAGGCAGCTTTTGCTTTCTTGAAAATTCAATACGGTTCTCTCCAACTAGTTGCAAAATCTGTTTTTCCTATGGTCCAGATGTTTTATTTTATTATTGACATTTTCTATTATTCTTTAAAAAATATATATAAATTCACAATCTCAGTTTCAAGAAGTCAAAAATAATTTTCGATACCATTACATACTCTTCCTGATAGAAGGATAAGATGCGATATAGTGATTGCTTAAATCCACTTAACCCATATGCTCATTATACTTACAGATTGTTAGGGGTTTAGTTAGCACTTCTTTCTCACCGTCTTTAGTGTTTGGTTCTATTGGAATCATTTTATTTCCATAAAATGTTGAAATGACCAAAACTTCTCTTTTATCTTTCCAAAAGAGCGCTCCAATATTGTCTTTGGACTTCAATGCTAAAATATCTCCTTTCTTCATTATCCTCTTTTTTGTCTTATTCATTTTTTCTGAGAGCCCTTTTTGTTTAAATTGATGTTCTCTGATATATAGTATTTCATTTTTTTTTAGTTCTCTTGCTAATTCGAGATTTGTTTAGTACCTGTCAGTACAAAAGTGGTATCCTGATCCCCCTGCTGCTTGCAGTATTCCTTCCACAAGAGTAAGTATTATTCCTGTTGTGTATAATAAACCTGGATTTTTTAAAATTTGGGAAGTCTGCTTTCCAAAATATGGCAAAAGGCAATAAACACAACTGTTTTTCAAAGCTGATACTACGTATTCTTTAAGACCCCATCTGGTGGGTTCATCTTTATTGAAAATCTTGAAGGAAACTGTGCCCCGAAACCCTACTGTAGATTCGTCAATTGAGAGGTACTGTCTTGGCAAGTAAAACTCTTTGTACGTTTTGACTAAATACAGCAAAACATTGCTCACTTTAACGCTTCTTGACAGTACACCTACGTTTTCTGGTGGAGGTGCTATGTGTAAGCCCCAAAAAATTTGAAAAAATTTGGCCTTTGTAAAAACGTCACTCAAAAATGAAAATTTATCAGTCCAATCTTCCGACAAATAAGATTGAAATGTGGCTGAAGGATGTAAACCCATATTAAATAACAAACCCAAAAAAGATTCAAACTCTTTTATACGTAAATCTGTCCATATCATGTCAGTAGAAAAATACTTGAGTTTTTTTCTAAGTGGAGTATTCAAATACATTTTATTAATCTGTGTATATCTGTTAGTTTTGTCAACAATTTGCTGAAAAAGTTCACGTGAGAAAAAAAGTTGGTTACTGCTCCATTTTGAGAAGGGGGTCGGTAACCAGAATTTCCTGAAAATCGAAATGCTTGAAAATTTTCTTTCTCAGTCCAATCTTCCCATTCCTGATTACTGGCATCATAGTCATTGTCACTGTTTATGTCAATATCGGGCTCATCATTTTCTAAATCGAAAAATTTACCAAAAGAACCATTTGAACTAGTTCCCTCATCGTCAGATAATCCTGATAACATACCTTTAGGACAGCAATTTAAACATCGTTTGAGGAAAATTGCCCTCTCTCGTGGACAAACTTGGACGTGGTAAGCCTAAGTGAAACTGCGAGTTAGAGGCCAGACAAAAAGAGGCTAGAAGGCTCTTTAATAGAGCAAGGAAGAAGAATACAGTGGATACCTGGCAAGCATATAAAGATAGCCAGTGCCTCTATAAAAAATCTCATAAAGGAGTTAAGCAGGCTTCTTCAGAAAGTTTTGCTCAGAGACTAACACTCTGAGTGAACCTGCTAGACTGTGTAAGGTGTTAGCAGATGCACCGAGGGGAGAGCTTAAGTTTATCAAGAAGGCTGATGGTAGCTTTGCTGACACTCCGGAGGAAACCCTGTGTTCGCTGACAAGAAACAGTTTTCCCGATATTAGACCTGTGAGGGATGGTGCTCATAAATTTCGCCATAGGTGCCAAGGGTGGACTGGAATATAGCTGGGCAGGTGATATTGGTGCAAAAGGTGAGAGGTGATTCTGTCTTTCAAACCTTTTAAAGCACCTGGATTAGATATTATTACTACAGAATTACTTGGAGGAAATTATCAGGCCACTGAGGGGATTACTCAAGGACTGTGTTGCCCTGGGTTACTTGCCCGAGCATTGGCTAAAAAAAAATTCCTCTTTATCCCCAAACTGGAGGGGAAGGTGGTTATACAGATGTAAAGGACTTCAAACCCAATAATCTTACATCATTCTTGGTAAAGATAATGGAAAGGCTAGGAGATCACTTTTTGAAGGAGGGGCCTTTGAAACAGTATCCGCTTCATCAGGACCAAAATGCTTACCAGACTGGTAGGTCAGTGGATACTGCATTCTTGTTGGTTGTGGACTTCATTGAGGGTCAAATCAACAACCAGGGGATATGTATTGGGACTTTTCTTAATGCGGAAGGGGCGTTTAATAGCACCTCTAGGCTGGCCATCAAGAGAGCAGCTAAGAATCATGGGATTTCTGACGGAATTATCAATTGGATTATGAGTTCCTTCGAAAACCGTATAAGTACTGCACATCCTGGATGGGGTTCACGATAAGTGGGATGGTCTCGGAGGGCTGCCCGGAGGCTAGGGAATTTATCCATTCTGTTGTGAAGCCTACACAGGCCATAGGGACTGAAGGGGTTCCAATATAAAATTGGAATATCTAGGTCCCCTGTGTGCAAGAGATGCGACGAGGACCAAAAGGAAAGCCCAATCCACATGCTCTGTGTTTGCCCTGTTTTGAGAGCTGCAAGGAGAGAGTGGTTTGACTGGCAGGTATGTACACAAGAAGATATCAGAAAATTTAGCATTTGATTTGTACATGGATTCTGTAAAGAGGTAGGTATTCACTAAGCTAATTCTGTGGTGGGGTTGGGAAGAGACAATGGCTAAGTGCTTTACATCTGTAAGGTCCCTCCGAGTTTTCTAATAATAATAAATAAAATAATAATGGTATCAGCAGAATATAGTACAAATATTGTTTCCATTTTTCACCGAGCAGTTTAAACTGAAACATAAACCCAACCATAGTTATCTGTCACCATAGCACAAGACAGCCTTGTACAAGACAGCCTCAGCGCTGTGGTCAGATGTGATAAGCAACCAATCAGTCACATATTTGATAATTATTTACCAATTTCTAATACTGTCTAACATTTGTACAATATATAGTGCTTGTATTAGACATTCAAAACCTATTTACAAGTGTCATAATTGAAACACATTTTATACTTTTGGTGCATACAGTTACGTTAAATAATGTAAATTCCTAAGTATAAAAACTCCTGTCCCAAATTTTACAGAAATTGTAAAAATAAAATAGAAAATTCTCAAATTAAATCATATTACTTGGTGAAGTTAATATTGTGACCTGGAATAAATTTTACATGCTTTTTAAATGAATAAAAGTTGCCTAGTTTCCCGTTCTCATTATTTTCTCTTGTTTGCTCATGGATTTGGTCAATTCCTTTCCAGGATAGTAATTTCCTGACTATATTAACTACATGTTTGTTTTTTAAGGTAAAAATAATTGTGTGTCATTCTTGTAACTTGCATATTTATTTTCTTCTTCCTCCTCAATAACTTTTTCTTATTTTACTCGAGTGAAAACATTTCATTTGCTAATTGTTTCATTAAAGTGTCAGCAGAGTATAATACAAATATTGTTTCCTTTTTTCACATAGTTATCTCTCACGATCGCACCACCCCGCATACAAGAGAGTCCTAGTCCCGCTCTCAGCTGTGATGAGCAACCAATCTATCTCACCTTTAACCACTTGATAATTTCATACCGATTTGCAATACCGCCTTAATTTTGTATAATACCATACAGTGATTATACTGAAAATCTATTTACCAATGTCACAATTACCTATGTTTAAAAATATTTTATAATGTGGGTGTATATAGTTACTTTAAATAATATAAACTCTTAGGTATAACAATTTCCGTCCCAAATTTTACAGATAGACAAACTCTGAAATAAAAAAATCTGAAAGTAAATCATATTATGAGCTGAAGTTAAAATATAGATCAGGAATACATTTTATATGTTTTTAGAAAACATAGAAGCCGCCTAGTTTCCCGTTCCGATTGTTTTCTGTTGTTTGCACATAAATTTGGTGAATTCCACTACATGGGTAGAGTATTCTGTAACTTCCTGACCATATAGACTCCATGTTTGATTTTAAGGTAAATTAATTAAGAGTCATTTTTTTAACTTGCGTAATTATTTCCATCTTTCTCCTAAATAACTTTCTCTTATTTTACATGAGTGAGCACATTATATCTGTGAATTGTTTCCTTTTTTGGCATAGCAGCTTACACTGAAATAAAAACTCACCCATAGTTATGTCACGTTCGCACCACCACAAAAAAGCCCTAGCCCCACTCTAAGGGGTGATTATACCTTTCTAATACCGCCTAACATTTTTATAATATATAGTGACTGTGTTAGATATTGAAAACGTATTATACAAATGTCATATTTACTCTTGTTTAAAAATATGTTGTAATTTTGGTGTATCTAGTTTCGTTAAATAATAGAAATTCTCAAGTATAACAACAATTCCTGTCCCAAATTTTACAGAAATTGTAAACATAAAATAGAAAATTTTCAAATTAAATCATATTACGAGGTGAAGTTAAAATTGTGATCTGGAATAAATTTTACATGCTGTTTGAATAAATAAAAGTCCCTAGTTGTTCTGATTATTTTCTCTTGTTTGCACAAGGATTTGGTAAATTCCATTACATATACCCTGATTATACCCTATTAGGACATACCTGATTTTCTGACCATATTAACTCCATGTTGATTTTTAAGGGTAAATTACTTATGTGTCATTCTTGTAACTGTGTATTTATTTTCTTTTTCTTCCTAAATAACTATTTCTTATTTTGCATGAGTGAAAACATTCTAACTGTTAATTGTTTCCATTTTTCCGTTTCACTTTACACTGAAGTAACAACCCACCCATAGTTATGTCACAATCACACCAGCCACGTACAACACAGCCCCCCCCATTGTCAGATGTGATAAGCAACCAATCGATCTCATCTCCAACATGCTGATAATCTTTTACGGATTTGTAATACCGCCTAAATTTTGTATAATATATACTGATTGTATTGAAAACTTATTTACCAGCGTCATAATTACCTATGTTAAAAACATTTTATGCCCACACGCACTTTTTGACATCATAACTCCTAATACACACAAAATACACCCACACCACCAAAATATCCCACCCCCACCCTAACCTACGTAAACCTTGAGATCAGTTACGGTCTGAGTTGACAAAGGGACACATCTCCCGAAACGGCCGTCCTCAACACAAAAAAGTAAGTGCTACTATAGGCAAGTTAAAACATTTTTTTAAAAAAGTTGTAAACATTTTATGCTTTGGGTGTATATAGTTACGTTCAATAATATAAATTTTTACGTCTAACAATTTCTGTCCTGAATTTTACAGAAATTGTAAACATAAGATAAAAATTTTCAAATAAACCATAATACGTTCCATAGTTAAAATTGTGACCAAAATAAATTTTACAAGCTTTTTTAATAAATAAAAGTCGCCTAATTTCCCGTTCTGATTGTTTTTATTTCTATGCACATGGATATGGTGAATTCCACTCCTGAATTGGGCATTCTTTGATTTCCTGACTATATAGACTCTATGTTTGTTTTTTAAGGAAAATAATTATGTGTCGTAGTAACTGCGTATTTATTTTCTTCTTGACCAACTGTGTCTTACTTTGCACTAGTAAAAACATTCTATTTGTAAACGGTTTCGTTATGGTGTCATTGGCTTCTATGGGTTACATGACCTTTGCGGTTGTGGAGAGGGTTATCCGCAAGATGAGGACTGGTGGAGCAGAGCTGTATGTATGTGGCTCTCTATAAACGGGACATCCAGGAAAATGTGTCAATGCATGGAAGAGGCTCAAAAAAATTATGTAGGTTCGTAACCCTCAGGGTAAGGAGGTTCTTTAATAGAGCCTCAGGAGCACCTGGAGCCACCCCTGAGTATTTAAATCGCATTACCGTCGTAAGCAAGGCTCTGTGGCGGTCGACCTTTCTTCACAAGCTGCTCATGGGATTATACATTGCAGAAAACAATAAAAACACTACAACTTGTCAGGACTTAAAACCTACCGAGGAATCCGTCCCAATGGATGTGGCTTCAGCCTCTGTGGAGACAGATGGAACAACAGTTGTGAAGGCAACAGGAGGAATGAGTAGGGCACAATGGAGGTATGGCTTGCCTACCATGAGAAAGCAAAGAAGCACTACTGAGGGCAGAGAACCACCGCCAACCACCTTTGAGAAAACACCGATCCAGGAAAAAGAAGGGTTTGGGGAAAGCTGCGGCTAGAACCTACCCTGTCATCCCAGAAGCTGGTCAATCTGGTAAGACTTTAATACGACAAGAGAAAGAGAGGGAAAGGAGTACCTCAGAGTCAGAGGCCAAGAGGAATAGACAAGGGTCTAGGCCTGTTGGGTCGGGAAGTTTTTCTCAACATACCAAGGGATCTCCTTCAACCTACCAAGGTACTAGTGACCTTTGGGGATAGTGTAGGCGTGAGGATGGAGATGGCAAAGTTCAACCACTTTAAGGGCACTGTTATTACTTTATTATGGACATTCCTAGTAGAGGACTTGTTCCGCTCTGTTGCAGCGTTAATTTTTCTGAAGAAGAATCTGCATAATGGCTGCTAGAAGTGGTACCGTCAGTTAAGCTCTAAGACAGGGCTCAGACAAGGCTATTCCTGCCTGATGAACTGATCAAGAGGGTGAAAGCGATGGTGCTGGTATCACCACCAAAAAAAAAGGCCACTCAGTTGGTCAAGCTTATGGGGATGCAGAATGCAGGAATTTGACACTTCGAAGTAGAAAAATACAGTGCACTGAACGGGGTTCTGCAAACCTCCTCTGTTTAGGATTGGACGACGCATCAACCAGGCGTCTCAAGGCAAGTGATTAGAAGCCCTTCCTGGGGACTGGAGAGGTCACACTTAGGTGGACCTCGAAGGACTCAGAAGAGAAGGGAGAGAGATTCAGGAAAAGGTGTAGGGGTCAGTTGGATATGACTGACCGTCGAGCAATGATCCAGCAGATTAACTTGCATCACAGTAAAAGCGCCTCAGTGGTCCTAACCAGGTGCTTAAATGTGAGGCACACATTACCAACACTCGCGTTGGTGCAAGAACCGTGGCTGGTCAGGAACCGTATAGGGGAACTGGTTGCAGCCGGGCGCATCTACAACAGTGTGGAGCATGAAGGTCACAGGGCATGTGTGATAGTCAGAGGACTAGAAAATAGTAATACCAAAATGAGCTACATTGAGAGTCCTCAATATCTGGGAGTTATTTTGGAACGGAAGCTACTCTGGTGTGAGCACTTGGAGGATAAGTGCAAAAAAGCCATAGCTAAGTTCTGGCAATGCAGAAGAGTGATAGGCATCAGATGGGGTTTGGGTCCACATCAGATAAACTGGTATTATTCTGCCATCATGGTGCTGAGGTTATTCTTTGCTTCAATTGTGTGGTGGGACAGTGCACAGAAAGTAAAAAGTAGAAGAGTGCTGGACCGTGTGCAGCGGCTCTTCTTTAGAGGCATAACAGTTACCAGGACCAGCATGCTATGAGCAGACATGAGGGTTATGTTGGGTTTCCATCCTTGGTTCTTCAAATTATGATGAATTCAATGAAAACTGCATACCCGCTAAGTTGTACCAGGCTGTGGAAGACAATTAGCAAATGACACAAACAGATATTTGGTGATTTACTGAAAGAGCTCAAG
This sequence comes from Prosapia bicincta, assembly GCA_036971475.1. Lineage (NCBI taxonomy): Eukaryota > Metazoa > Arthropoda > Insecta > Hemiptera > Cercopidae > Prosapia > Prosapia bicincta. Next base: position 386,351,926 of record JBAIZL010000002.1, read on the forward strand.
ATAGAGCCTCAGGATAAGATACTGTCTCTTATAAACGAAAATGAAATTGCTAAATCTATATTCCTGCAAGAAAGGCAAGGGGCAGAGTGTAGACCCAAACATGTTGACATCTGGTTTACGAATGGGTCCAAGATGAAGGAAGGAGTGGTATTCAGCTTTAGTGGACCGATACACCAAGACATATCCTGGAATGCTACTTTGGGGTGCAACAAATCCTAGGTACTGTAGGGATACTCAGGAGACTTGTGGGGCTAGGAACTACTCTCCTTGAGTAGACTTAAACTCAGAGTTACTGTAGAACTAGTCACAGGTCATGTGAATGTTAAGGGGTAAAAATGAAATTTTTAAGTATAACATTTAAACCCATCCTGAATATTACAGAAATTGAATACATAAAATAGAAAATTCTCAAATTAAATCATAATAAGTGGTGAAGTTAAAATTGTGACCGAGAATAAATTTTACATGCTGTTTAAATAAATAAAAGTCGCCTAGTTTCGCATTCTGATTATTTTCCCTTGTTTGTACATGGATTTGGCCAATTCCACGACAGGATAGGATATACCGTGATTTTCTGACCATATTAACTCCGTGTTAACTTTTAAATTAAATTAAATATGTAATTTGCAAAATTAAATATGTAATTAAATATGTAATTAAAAGCCTTTTAGGGTTGTAACAAATTTGTGCAAAAACACACAACCCAGCCGCGTACAAGAGAGCCCCAACCTCGCTCTCAGGAGTGATGAGCAACCATTCTGCCTCACCTCCAAACATATTTCGTAATAGAAAAAATTTGATCCGTTTTATTATAGAGAGAGGAGTGTATGACGTGGAAAGACATTATCTTTTTGTGTCATAACAGTTTTATCGTTCTAATTTTCTTTTAGGGTTGTAACAAATTTGTGCAAAAACACACAACCCAGCCGCGTACAAGAGAGCCCCAACCTCGCTCTCAGGAGTGATGAGCAACCATTCTGCCTCACCTCCAAACATATTTCGTAATAAAAAAAATTTGATCCGTTTTATTATAGAGAGAGGAGTGTATGACGTGGAAAGACATTATCTTTTTGTGTCATAGGAGTTTTATCGTTCTATTTTTCTTGTAGGGTTGTAACAAATTTGTGCAAAAACACACAACCCAGCCGCGTACAAGAGAGCCCCAACCTCGCTCTCAGGAGTGATGAGCAACCATTCTGCCTCACCTCCAAACATATTTCGTAATAAAAAAAATTTGATCCGTTTTATTATAGAGAGAGGAGTGTATGACGTGGAAAGACATTATCTTTTTGTGTCATAGGAGTTTTATCGTTCTATTTTTCTTGTAGGGTTGTAACAAATTTGTGCAAAAACACACAACCCAGCCGCGTACAAGAGAGCCCCAACCTCGCTCTCAGGAGTGATGAGCAACCATTCTGCCTCACCTCCAAACATATTTCGTAATAAAAAAAATTTGATCCGTTTTATTATAGAGAGAGGAGTGTATGACGTGGAAAGACAGTATCTTTTTGTGTCATAACAGTTTTATCGTTCTAATTTTCTTTTAGGGTTGTAACAAATTTGTGCAAAAACACACAACCCAGCCGCGTACAAGAGAGCCCCAACCTCGCTCTCAGGAGTGATAAGCAACCATTCTGCCTCACCTCCAAACATATTTCGTAATAAAAAAAATTTGATCCGTTTTATTATAGAGAGAGGAGTGTATGACGTGGAAAGACATTACCTTTTTGTGTCATAACAGTTTTATCGTTCTAATTTTCTTTTAGGGTTGTAACAAATTTGTGCAAAAACACACAACCCAGCCGCGTACAAGAGAGCCCCAACCTCGCTCTCAGGAGTGATGAGCAACCATTCTGCCTCACCTCCAAACATATTTCGTAATAAAAAAAATTGATCCGTTTTATTATAGAGAGAGGAGTGTATGACGTGGAAAGACATTATCTTTTTGTGTCATAACAGTTTTATCGTTCTAATTTTCTTTTAGGGTTGTAACAAATTTGTGCAAAAACACACAACCCAGCCGCGTACAAGACAGCCCCAACCTCGCTCTCAGGAGTGATGAGCAACCATTCTGCCTCACCTCCAAACATATTTCGTAATACAAAAAATTTTATCCGTTTTATTATAGAGAGAGGAGTGTATGACGTGGAAAGACATTATCTTTTTGTGTCATAACAGTTTTATCGTTCTAATTTTCTTTTAGGGTTGTAACAAATTTGTGCAAAAACACACAACCCAGCCGCGTACAAGAGAGCCCCAACCTCGCTCTCAGGAGTGATGAGCAACCATTCTGCCTCACCTCCAAACATATTTCGTTTTAAAAAAATTTGATCCGTTTTATTATAGAGAGAGGAGTGTATGACGTGGAAAGACATTATCTTTTTGTGTCATAACAGTTTTATCGTTCTAATTTTCTTTTAGGGTTGTAACAAATTTGTGCAAAAACACACAACCCAGCCGCGTACAAGAGAGCCCCAACCTCGCTCTCAGGAGTGATGAGCAACCATTCTGCCTCACCTCCAAACATATTTCGTTTTAAAAAAATTTGATCCGTTTTATTATAGAGAGAGGAGTGTATGACGTGGAAAGACATTATCTTTTTGTGTCATAACAGTTTTATCGTTCTAATTTTCTTTTAGGGTTGTAACAAATTTGTGCAAAAACACACAACCCAGCCGCGTACAAGAGAGCCCCAACCTCGCTCTCAGGAGTGATAAGCAACCATTCTGCCTCACCTCCAAACATATTTCGTAATAAAAAAAATTTGATCCGTTTTATTATAGAGAGAGGAGTGTATGACGTGGAAAGACATTACCTTTTTGTGTCATAAGAGTTTTATCGTTCTAATTTTCTTTTAGGGTTGTAACAAATTTGTGCAAAAACACACAACCCAGCCACGTACAAGAGAGCCCCAACCTCGCTCTCAGGAGTGATGAACAACCATTCTGCCTCACCTCCAAACATATTTCGTAATAAAAAAATTTGATCCGTTTTATTATAGAGAGAGGAGTGTATGACGTGGAAAGACATTATCTTTTTGTGTCATAACAGTTTTATCGTTCTAATTTTCTTTTAGGGTTGTAACAAATTTGTGCAAAAACACACAACCCAGCCGCGTACAAGAGAGCCCCAACCTCGCTCTCACGAGTGATGAGCAACCATTCTGCCTCACCTCCAAACATATTTCGTAATAGAAAAAATTTGATCCGTTTTATTATAGAGAGAGGAGTGTATGACGTGGAAAGACATTATCTTTTTGTGTCATAACAGTTTTATCGTTCTAATTTTCTTTTAGGGTTGTAACAAATTTGTGCAAAAACACACAACCCAGCCGCGTACAAGGTAGCCCCAACCTCGCTCTCAGGAGTGATAAGCAACCATTCTGCCTCACCTCCAAACATATTTCGTAATAAAAAAAATTTGATCCGTTTTATTATAGAGAGAGGAGTGTATGACGTGGAAAGACATTACCTTTTTGTGTCATAAGAGTTTTATCGTTCTAATTTTCTTTTAGGGTTGTAACAAATTTGTGCAAAAACACACAACCCAGCCACGTACAAGAGAGCCCCAACCTCGCTCTCAGGAGTGATGAACAACCATTCTGCCTCACCTCCAAACATATTTCGTAATTAAAAAATTTGATCCGTTTTATTATAGAGAGAGGAGTGTATGACGTGGAAAGACATTATCTTTTTGTGTCATAACAGTTTTATCGTTCTAATTTTCTTTTAGGGTTGTAACAAATTTGTGCAAAAACACACAACCCAGCCGCGTACAAGAGAGCCCCAACCTCGCTCTCACGAGTGATGAGCAACCATTCTGCCTCACCTCCAAACATATTTCGTAATAGAAAAAATTTGATCCGTTTTATTATAGAGAGAGGAGTGTATGACGTGGAAAGACATTATCTTTTTGTGTCATAACAGTTTTATCGTTCTAATTTTCTTTTAGGGTTGTAACAAATTTGTGCAAAAACACACAACCCAGCCGCGTACAAGAGAGCCCCAACCTCGCTCTCAGGAGTGATGAGCAACCATTCTGCCTCACCTCCAAACATATTTCGTAATACAAAAAATTTTATCCGTTTTATTATAGAGAGAGGAGTGTATGACGTGGAAAGACATTATCTTTTTGTGTCATAACAGTTTTATCGTTCTAATTTTCTTTTAGGGTTGTAACAAATTTGTGCAAAAACACACAACCCAGCCGCGTACAAGAGAGCCCCAACCTCGCTCTCAGGAGTGATGAGCAACCATTCTGCCTCACCTACAAACATATTTCGTTTTAAAAAAATTTGATCCGTTTTATTATGGAGAGAGGAGTGTATGACGTGGAAAGACATTATCTTTTTGTGTCATAACAGTTTTATCGTTCTAATTTCCTTTTAGGGTTGTATCAAATTTGTGCAAAAACACACAACCCAGCCGCGTACAAGAGATCCCCAACCTCGCTCTCAGGAGTGATAAGCAACCATTCTGCTTCACCTCCAAACATATTTCGTAATAAAAAAAATTTGATCCGTTTTATTATAGAGAGAGGAGTGTATGATGTGGAAAGACATTACCTTTTTGTGTCATAAGAGTTTTATCGTTCTAATTTTCTTTTAGGGTTGTAACAAATTTGTGCAAAAACACACAACCCAGCCACGTACAAGAGAGCCCCAACCTCGCTCTCAGGAGTGATGAACAACCATTCTGCCTCACCTCCAAACATATTTCGTAATAAAAAAATTTGATCCGTTTTATTATAGAGAGAGGAGTGTATGACGTGGAAAGACATTATCTTTTTGTGTCATAACAGTTTTATCGTTCTAATTTTCTTTTAGGGTTGTAACAAATTTGTGCAAAAACACACAACCCAGCCGCATACAAGAGAGCCCCAACCTCGCTCTCAGGAGTGATGAGCAACCATTCTGCCTCACCTCCAAACATATTTCGTAATAAAAAAAATTTGATCCGTTTTATTATAGAGAGAGGAGTGTATGACGTGGAAAGACATTATCTTTTTGTGTCATAGGAGTTTTATCGTTCTATTTTTCTTGTAGGGTTGTAACAAATTTGTGCAAAAACACACAACCCAGCCGCGTACAAGAGAGCCCCAACCTCGCTCTCAGGAGTGATAAGCAACCATTCTGCCTCACCTCCAAACATATTTCGTAATAAAAAAAATTTGATCCGTTTTATTATAGAGAGAGGAGTGTATGACGTGGAAAGACATTACCTTTTTGTGTCATAAGAGTTTTATCGTTCTAATTTTCTTTTAGGGTTGTAACAAATTTGTGCAAAAACACACAACCCAGCCACGTACAAGAGAGCCCCAACCTCGCTCTCAGGAGTGATGAACAACCATTCTGCCTCACCTCCAAACATATTTCGTAATAAAAAAATTTGATCCGTTTTATTATACGGAGAGGAGTGTATGACGTGGAAAGACATTATCTTTTTGTGTCATAACAGTTTTATCGTTCTAATTTTCTTTTAGGGTTGTAACAAATTTGTGCAAAAACACACAACCCAGCCGCGTACAAGAGAGCCCCAACCTCGCTCTCAGGAGTGATGAGCAACCATTCTGCCTCACCTCCAAACATATTTCGTAATAGAAAAAATTTGATCCGTTTTATTATAGAGAGAGGAGTGTATGACGTGGAAAGACATTATCTTTTTGTGTCATAACAGTTTTATCGTTCTAATTTTCTTTTAGGGTTGTAACAAATTTGTGCAAAAACACACAACCCAGCCGCGTACAAGAGAGCCCCAACCTCGCTCTCAGGAGTGATGAGCAACCATTCTGCCTCACCTCCAAACATATTTCGTAATAAAAAAAATTTGATCCGTTTCATTATAGAGAGAGGAGTGTATGACGTGCAAAGACATTATCTTTTTGTGTCATAGGAGTTTTATCGTTCTAATTTTCTTGTAGGGTTGTAACAAATTTGTGCAAAAACACACAACCCAGCCGCGTACAAGAGAGCCCCAACCTCGCTCTCAGGAGTGATGAGCAACCATTCTGCCTCACCTCCAAACATATTTCGTAATAAAAAAAATTTGATCCGTTTTATTATAGAGAGAAGAGTGTATGACGTGGAAAGACATTATCTTTTTGTGTCATAACAGTTTTATCGTTCTAATTATTTTTTAGGGTTGTAACAAATTTGTGCAAAAACACACAACCAAGCCGCGTACAAGAGAGCCCCAACCTCGCTCTCAGGAGTGATGAGCAACCATTCTGCCTGACCTCCAAACATATTTCGTAATAAAAAAATTTTGATCCGTTTTATTATAGAGAGAGGAGTGTATGACGTGGAAAGACAGTATCTTTTTGTGTCATAACAGTTTTATCGTTCTAATTTTCTTTTAGGGTTGTAACAAATTTGTGCAAAAACACACAACCCAGCCGCGTACAAGAGAGCCCCAACCTCGCTCTCAGGAGTGATAAGCAACCATTCTGCCTCTCCTCCAAACATATTTCGTAATAAAAAAAATTTGATCCGTTTTATTATAGAGAGAGGAGTGTATGACGTGGAAAGACATTACCTTTTTGTGTCATAACAGTTTTATCGTTCTAATTTTCTTTTAGGGTTGTAACAAATTTGTGCAAAAACACACAACCCAGCCGCGTACAAGAGAGCCCCAACCTCGCTCTCACGAGTGATGAGCAACCATTCTGCCTCACCTCCAAACATATTTCGTAATAGAAAAAATTTGATCCGTTTTATTATAGAGAGAGGAGTGTATGACGTGGAAAGACATTATCTTTTTGTGTCATAACAGTTTTATCGTTCTAATTTTCTTTTAGGGTTGTAACAAATTTGTGCAAAAACACACAACCCAGCCGCGTACAAGGTAGCCCCAACCTCGCTCTCAGGAGTGATAAGCAACCATTCTGCCTCACCTCCAAACATATTTCGTAATAAAAAAAATTTGATCCGTTTTATTATAGAGAGAGGAGTGTATGACGTGGAAAGACATTACCTTTTTGTGTCATAAGAGTTTTATCGTTCTAATTTTCTTTTAGGGTTGTAACAAATTTGTGCAAAAACACACAACCCAGCCACGTACAAGAGAGCCCCAACCTCGCTCTCAGGAGTGATGAACAACCATTCTGCCTCACCTCCAAACATATTTCGTAATTAAAAAATTTGATCCGTTTTATTATAGAGAGAGGAGTGTATGACGTGGAAAGACATTATCTTTTTGTGTCATAACAGTTTTATCGTTCTAATTTTCTTTTAGGGTTGTAACAAATTTGTGCAAAAACACACAACCCAGCCGCGTACAAGAGAGCCCCAACCTCGCTCTCACGAGTGATGAGCAACCATTCTGCCTCACCTCCAAACATATTTCGTAATAGAAAAAATTTGATCCGTTTTATTATAGAGAGAGGAGTGTATGACGTGGAAAGACATTATCTTTTTGTGTCATAACAGTTTTATCGTTCTAATTTTCTTTTAGGGTTGTAACAAATTTGTGCAAAAACACACAACCCAGCCGCGTACAAGAGAGCCCCAACCTCGCTCTCAGGAGTGATGAGCAACCATTCTGCCTCACCTCCAAACATATTTCGTAATACAAAAAATTTTATCCGTTTTATTATAGAGAGAGGAGTGTATGACGTGGAAAGACATTATCTTTTTGTGTCATAACAGTTTTATCGTTCTAATTTTCTTTTAGGGTTGTAACAAATTTGTGCAAAAACACACAACCCAGCCGCGTACAAGAGAGCCCCAACCTCGCTCTCAGGAGTGATGAGCAACCATTCTGCCTCACCTACAAACATATTTCGTTTTAAAAAAATTTGATCCGTTTTATTATGGAGAGAGGAGTGTATGACGTGGAAAGACATTATCTTTTTGTGTCATAACAGTTTTATCGTTCTAATTTTCTTTTAGGGTTGTAACAAATTTGTGCAAAAACACACAACCCAGCCGCGTACAAGAGAGCCCCAACCTCGCTCTCAGGAGTGATGAGCAACCATTCTGCCTCACCTCCAAACATATTTCGTAATAGAAAAAATTTGATCCGTTTTATTATAGAGAGAGGAGTGTATGACGTGGAAAGACATTATCTTTTTGTGTCATAACAGTTTTATCGTTCTAATTTTCTTTTAGGGTTGTAACAAATTTGTGCAAAAACACACAACCCAGCCGCGTACAAGAGAGCCCCAACCTCGCTCTCAGGAGTGATGAGCAACCATTCTGCCTCACCTCCAAACATATTTCGTAATAAAAAAAATTTGATCCGTTTCATTATAGAGAGAGGAGTGTATGACGTGCAAAGACATTATCTTTTTGTGTCATAGGAGTTTTATCGTTCTAATTTTCTTGTAGGGTTGTAACAAATTTGTGCAAAAACACACAACCCAGCCGCGTACAAGAGAGCCCCAACCTCGCTCTCAGGAGTGATGAGCAACCATTCTGCCTCACCTCCAAACATATTTCGTAATAAAAAAAATTTGATCCGTTTTATTATAGAGAGAAGAGTGTATGACGTGGAAAGACATTATCTTTTTGTGTCATAACAGTTTTATCGTTCTAATTATTTTTTAGGGTTGTAACAAATTTGTGCAAAAACACACAACCAAGCCGCGTACAAGAGAGCCCCAACCTCGCTCTCAGGAGTGATGAACAACCATTCTGCCTGACCTCCAAACATATTTCGTAATAAAAAAATTTTGATCCGTTTTATTATAGAGAGAGGAGTGTATGACGTGGAAAGACAGTATCTTTTTGTGTCATAACAGTTTTATCGTTCTAATTTTCTTTTAGGGTTGTAACAAATTTGTGCAAAAACACACAACCCAGCCGCGTACAAGAGAGCCCCAACCTCGCTCTCAGGAGTGATAAGCAACCATTCTGCCTCTCCTCCAAACATATTTCGTAATAAAAAAAATTTGATCCGTTTTATTATAGAGAGAGGAGTGTATGACGTGGAAAGACATTACCTTTTTGTGTCATAACAGTTTTATCGTTCTAATTTTCTTTTAGGGTTGTAACAAATTTGTGCAAAAACACACAACCCAGCCGCGTACAAGAGAGCCCCAACCTCGCTCTCACGAGTGATGAGCAACCATTCTGCCTCACCTCCAAACATATTTCGTAATAGAAAAAATTTGATCCGTTTTATTATAGAGAGAGGAGTGTATGACGTGGAAAGACATTATCTTTTTGTGTCATAACAGTTTTATCGTTCTAATTTTCTTTTAGGGTTGTAACAAATTTGTGCAAAAACACACAACCCAGCCGCGTACAAGGTAGCCCCAACCTCGCTCTCAGGAGTGATAAGCAACCATTCTGCCTCACCTCCAAACATATTTCGTAATAAAAAAAATTTGATCCGTTTTATTATAGAGAGAGGAGTGTATGACGTGGAAAGACATTACCTTTTTGTGTCATAAGAGTTTTATCGTTCTAATTTTCTTTTAGGGTTGTAACAAATTTGTGCAAAAACACACAACCCAGCCACGTACAAGAGAGCCCCAACCTCGCTCTCAGGAGTGATGAACAACCATTCTGCCTCACCTCCAAACATATTTCGTAATTAAAAAATTTGATCCGTTTTATTATAGAGAGAGGAGTGTATGACGTGGAAAGACATTATCTTTTTGTGTCATAACAGTTTTATCGTTCTAATTTTCTTTTAGGGTTGTAACAAATTTGTGCAAAAACACACAACCCAGCCGCGTACAAGAGAGCCCCAACCTCGCTCTCACGAGTGATGAGCAACCATTCTGCCTCACCTCCAAACATATTTCGTAATAGAAAAAATTTGATCCGTTTTATTATAGAGAGAGGAGTGTATGACGTGGAAAGACATTATCTTTTTGTGTCATAACAGTTTTATCGTTCTAATTTTCTTTTAGGGTTGTAACAAATTTGTGCAAAAACACACAACCCAGCCGCGTACAAGAGAGCCCCAACCTCGCTCTCAGGAGTGATGAGCAACCATTCTGCCTCACCTCCAAACATATTTCGTAATACAAAAAATTTTATCCGTTTTATTATAGAGAGAGGAGTGTATGACGTGGAAAGACATTATCTTTTTGTGTCATAACAGTTTTATCGTTCTAATTTTCTTTTAGGGTTGTAACAAATTTGTGCAAAAACACACAACCCAGCCGCGTACAAGAGAGCCCCAACCTCGCTCTCAGGAGTGATGAGCAACCATTCTGCCTCACCTACAAACATATTTCGTTTTAAAAAAATTTGATCCGTTTTATTATGGAGAGAGGAGTGTATGACGTGGAAAGACATTATCTTTTTGTGTCATAACAGTTTTATCGTTCTAATTTCCTTTTAGGGTTGTATCAAATTTGTGCAAAAACACACAACCCAGCCGCGTACAAGAGATCCCCAACCTCGCTCTCAGGACTGATAAGCAACCATTCTGCTTCACCTCCAAACATATTTCGTAATAAAAAAAATTTGATCCGTTTTATTATAGAGAGAGGAGTGTATGATGTGGAAAGACATTACCTTTTTGTGTCATAAGAGTTTTATCGTTCTAATTTTCTTTTAGGGTTGTAACAAATTTGTGCAAAAACACACAACCCAGCCACGTACAAGAGAGCCCCAACCTCGCTCTCAGGAGTGATGAACAACCATTCTGCCTCACCTCCAAACATATTTCGTAATAAAAAAATTTGATCCGTTTTATTATAGAGAGAGGAGTGTATGACGTGGAAAGACATTATCTTTTTGTGTCATAACAGTTTTATCGTTCTAATTTTCTTTTAGGGTTGTAACAAATTTGTGCAAAAACACACAACCCAGCCGCATACAAGAGAGCCCCAACCTCGCTCTCAGGAGTGATGAGCAACCATTCTGCCTCACCTCCAAACATATTTCGTAATAAAAAAAATTTGATCCGTTTTATTATAGAGAGAGGAGTGTATGACGTGGAAAGACATTATCTTTTTGTGTCATAGGAGTTTTATCGTTCTATTTTTCTTGTAGGGTTGTAACAAATTTGTGCAAAAACACACAACCCAGCCGCGTACAAGAGAGCCCCAACCTCGCTCTCAGGAGTGATAAGCAACCATTCTGCCTCACCTCCAAACATATTTCGTAATAAAAAAAATTTGATCCGTTTTATTATAGAGAGAGGAGTGTATGACGTGGAAAGACATTACCTTTTTGTGTCATAAGAGTTTTATCGTTCTAATTTTCTTTTAGGGTTGTAACAAATTTGTCAAAAACACACAACCCAGCCACGTACAAGAGAGCCCCAACCTCGCTCTCAGGAGTGATGAACAACCATTCTGCCTCACCTCCAAACATATTTCGTAATAAAAAAATTTGATCCGTTTTATTATACGGAGAGGAGTGTATGACGTGGAAAGACATTATCTTTTTGTGTCATAACAGTTTTATCGTTCTAATTTTCTTTTAGGGTTGTAACAAATTTGTGCAAAAACACACAACCCAGCCGCGTACAAGAGAGCCCCAACCTCGCTCTCAGGAGTGATGAGCAACCATTCTGCCTCACCTCCAAACATATTTCGTAATAGAAAAAATTTGATCCGTTTTATTATAGAGAGAGGAGTGTATGACGTGGAAAGACATTATCTTTTTGTGTCATAACAGTTTTATCGTTCTAATTTTCTTTTAGGGTTGTAACAAATTTGTGCAAAAACACACAACCCAGCCGCGTACAAGAGAGCCCCAACCTCGCTCTCAGGAGTGATGAGCAACCATTCTGCCTCACCTCCAAACATATTTCGTAATAAAAAAAATTTGATCCGTTTCATTATAGAGAGAGGAGTGTATGACGTGCAAAGACATTATCTTTTTGTGTCATAGGAGTTTTATCGTTCTAATTTTCTTGTAGGGTTGTAACAAATTTGTGCAAAAACACACAACCCAGCCGCGTACAAGAGAGCCCCAACCTCGCTCTCAGGAGTGATGAGCAACCATTCTGCCTCACCTCCAAACATATTTCGTAATAAAAAAAATTTGATCCGTTTTATTATAGAGAGAAGAGTGTATGACGTGGAAAGACATTATCTTTTTGTGTCATAACAGTTTTATCGTTCTAATTATTTTTTAGGGTTGTAACAAATTTGTGCAAAAACACACAACCAAGCCGCGTAAAAGAGAGCCCCAACCTCGCTCTCAGGAGTGATGAGCAACCATTCTGCCTGACCTCCAAACATATTTCGTAATAAAAAAATTTTGATCCGTTTTATTATAGAGAGAGGAGTGTATGACGTGGAAAGACAGTATCTTTTTGTGTCATAACAGTTTTATCGTTCTAATTTTCTTTTAGGGTTGTAACAAATTTGTGCAAAAACACACAACCCAGCCGCGTACAAGAGAGCCCCAACCTCGCTCTCAGGAGTGATAAGCAACCATTCTGCCTCTCCTCCAAACATATTTCGTAATAAAAAAAATTTGATCCGTTTTATTATAGAGAGAGGAGTGTATGACGTGGAAAGACATTACCTTTTTGTGTCATAACAGTTTTATCGTTCTAATTTTCTTTTAGGGTTGTAACAAATTTGTGCAAAAACACACAACCCAGCCGCGTACAAGAGAGCCCCAACCTCGCTCTCAGGAGTGATGAGCAACCATTCTGCCTCACCTCCAAACATATTTCGTAATAAAAAAAATTGATCCGTTTTATTATAGAGAGAGGAGTGTATGACGTGGAAAGACATTATCTTTTTGTGTCATAACAGTTTTATCGTTCTAATTTTCTTTTAGGGTTGTAACAAATTTTTGCAAAAACACACAACCCAGCCGCGTACAAGAGAGCCCCAACCTCGCTCTCAAGAGTGATGAGCAACCATTCTGCCTCACCTCCAAACATATTTCGTAATACAAAAAATTTTATCCGTTTTATTATAGAGAGAGGAGTGTATGACGTGGAAAGACATTATCTTTTTGTGTCATAACAGTTTTATCGTTCTAATTTTCTTTTAGGGTTGTAACAAATTTGTGCAAAAACACACAACCCAGCCGCGTACAAGAGAGCCCCAACCTCGCTCTCAGGAGTGATGAGCAACCATTCTGCCTCACCTCCAAACATATTTCGTTTTAAAAAAATTTGATCCGTTTTATTATAGAGAGAGGAGTGTATGACGTGGAAAGACATTATCTTTTTGTGTCATAACAGTTTTATCGTTCTAATTTTCTTTTAGGGTTGTAACAAATTTGTGCAAAAACACACAACCCAGCCGCGTACAAGAGAGCCCCAACCTCGCTCTCAAGAGTGATGAGCAACCATTCTGCCTCACCTCCAAACATATTTCGTAATAAAAAAAATTTGATCCGTTTTATTATAGAGAGAGGAGTGTATGACGTGGAAAGACATTATCTTTTTGTGTCATAACAGTTTTATCGTTCTAATTTTCTTTTAGGGTTGTAACAAATTTGTGCAAAAACACACAACCCAGCCGCGTACAAGAGAGCCCCAACCTCGCTCTCAGGAGTGATGAGCAACCATTCTGCCTCACCTCCAAACATATTTCGTTTTAAAAAAATTTGATCCGTTTTATTATAGAGAGAGGAGTGTATGACGTGGAAAGACATTATCTTTTTGTGTCATAACAGTTTTATCGTTCTAATTATTTTTTAGGGTTGTAACAAATTTGTGCAAAAACACACAACCAAGCCGCGTACAAGAGAGCCCCAACCTCGCTCTCAGGAGTGATGAGCAACCATTCTGCCTGACCTCCAAACATATTTCGTAATAAAAAAAATTTGATCCGTTTTATTATAGAGAGAGGAGTGTATGACGTGGAAAGACAGTATCTTTTTGTGTCATAACAGTTTTATCGTTCTAATTTTCTTTTAGGGTTGTAACAAATTTGTGCAAAAACACACAACCCAGCCGCGTACAAGAGAGCCCCAACCTCGCTCTCAAGAGTGATGAGCAACCATTCTGCCTCACCTCCAAACATATTTCGTAATACAAAAAATTTTATCCGTTTTATTATAGAGAGAGGAGTGTATGACGTGGAAAGACATTATCTTTTTGTGTCATAACAGTTTTATCGTTCTAATTTTCTTTTAGGGTTGTAACAAATTTGTGCAAAAACACACAACCCATCCGCGTACAAGAGAGCCCCAACCTCGCTCTCAGGAGTGATGAGCAACCATTCTGCCTCACCTCCAAACATATTTCGTTTTAAAAAAATTTGATCCGTTTTATTATAGAGAGAGGAGTGTATGACGTGGAAAGACATTATCTTTTTGTGTCATAACAGTTTTATCGTTCTAATTTTCTTTTAGGGTTGTAACAAATTTGTGCAAAAACACACAACCCAGCCGCGTACAAGAGAGCCCCAACCTCGCTCTCAGGAGTGATAAGCAACCATTCTGCCTCACCTCCTAACATATTTCGTAATAAAAAAAATTTGTTCCGTTTTATTATAGAGAGAGGAGTGTATGACGTGGAAAGACATTACCTTTTTGTGTCATAAGAGTTTTATCGTTCTAATTTTCTTTTAGGGTTGTAACAAATTTGTGCAAAAACACACAACCCAGCCACGTACAAGAGAGCCCCAACCTCGCTCTCAGGAGTGATGAACAACCATTCTGCCTCACCTCCAAACATATTTCGTAATAAAAAAATTTGATCCGTTTTATTATAGAGAGAGGAGTGTATGACGTGGAAAGACATTATCTTTTTGTGTCATAACAGTTTTATCGTTCTAATTTTCTTTTAGGGTTGTAACAAATTTGTGCAAAAACACACAACCCAGCCGCGTACAAGAGAGCCCCAACCTCGCTCTCAGGAGTGATGAGCAACCATTCTGCCTCACCTCCAAACATATTTCGTAATAGAAAAAATTTGATCCGTTTTATTATAGAGAGAGGAGTGTATGACGTGGAACGACATTATCTTCTTGTGTCATAACAGTTTTATCGTTCTAATTTTCTTTTAGGGTTGTAACAAATTTGTGCAAAAACACACATCCCAGCCGCGTACAAGAGAGCCCCAACCTCGCTCTCAGGAGTGATGAGCAACCATTCTGCCTCACCTCCAAACATATTTCGTAATAAAAAAAATTTGATCCGTTTTATTATAGAGAGAGGAGTGTATGACGTGGAAAGACATTACCTTTTTGTGTCATAACAGTTTTATCGTTCTAATTTTCTTTTAGGGTTGTAACAAATTTGTGCAAAAACACACAACCCAGCCGCGTACAAGAGAGCCCCAACCTCGCTCTCAGGAGTGATGAGCAACCATTCTGCCTCACCTCCAAACATATTTCGTTTTAAAAAAATTTGATCCGTTTTATTATAGAGAGAGGAGTGTATGACGTGGAAAGACATTATCTTTTTGTGTCATAACAGTTTTATCGTTCTAATTTTCTTTTAGGGTTGTAACAAATTTGTGCAAAAACACACAACCCAGCCGCGTACAAGAGAGCCCCAACCTCGCTCTCAGGAGTGATAAGCAACCATTCTGCCTCACCTCCTAACATATTTCGTAATAAAAAAAATTTGTTCCGTTTTATTATAGAGAGAGGAGTGTATGACGTGGAAAGACATTACCTTTTTGTGTCATAAGAGTTTTATCGTTCTAATTTTCTTTTAGGGTTGTAACAAATTTGTGCAAAAACACACAACCCAGCCACGTACAAGAGAGCCCCAACCTCGCTCTCAGGAGTGATGAACAACCATTCTGCCTCACCTCCAAACATATTTCGTAATAGAAAAAATTTGATCTTTTTTATTATAGAGAGAGGAGTGTATGACGTGGAAAGACATTATCTTTTTGTGTCATAACAGTCTTATCGTTCTAATTTTCTTTTAGGGTTGTAACAAATTTGTGCAAAAACACACAACCCAGCCGCGTACAAGAGAGCCCCAACCTCGCTCTCAGGAGTGATGAGCAACCATTCTGCCTCACCTCCAAACATATTTCGAAATAAAAAAAATTTGATCCGTTTTATTATAGAGAGAGGAGTGTATGACGTGGAAAGACATTATCTTTTTGTGTCATAGGAGTTTTATCGTTCTATTTTTCTTGTAGGGTTGTAACAAATTTGTGCAAAAACACACAACCCAGCCGCGTACAAGAGAGCCCCAACCTCGCTCTCAGGAGTGATGAGCAACCATTCTGCCTCACCTCCAAACATATTTCGTAATAAAAAAAATTGATCCGTTTTATTATAGAGAGAGGAGTGTATGACGTGGAAAGACATTATCTTTTTGTGTCATAACAGTTTTATCGTTCTAATTTTCTTTTAGGGTTGTAACAAATTTGTGCAAAAACACACAACCCAGCCGCGTACAAGAGAGCCCCAACCTCGCTCTCAAGAGTGATAAGCAACCATTCTGCCTCACCTCCAAACATATTTCGTAATACAAAAAATTTTATCCGTTTTATTATAGAGAGAAGAGTGTATGACGTGGAAAGACATTATCTTTTTGTGTCATAACAGTTTTATCGTTCTAATTTTCTTTTAGGGTTGTAACAAATTTGTGCAAAAACACACAACCCAGCCGAGTACAAGAGAGCCCCAACCTCGCTCTCAGGAGTGATAAGCAACCATTCTGCCTCACCTCCTAACATATTTCGTAATAAAAAAAATTTGTTCCGTTTTATTATAGAGAGAGGAGTGTATGACGTGGAAAGACATTACCTTTTTGTGTCATAAGAGTTTTATCGTTCTAATTTTCTTTTAGGGTTGTAACAAATTTGTGCAAAAACACACAACCCAGCCGCGTACAAGAGAGCCCCAACCTCGCTCTCAGGAGTGATGAGCAACCATTCTGCCTCACCTCCAAACATATTTCGTAATAAAAAAAACTTGATCCGTTTTATTATAGAGAGAGGAGTGTATGACGTGGAAAGACATTATCTTTTTGTGTCATAACAGTTTTATCGTTCTAATTTTCTTTTAGGGTTGTAACAAATTTGTGCAAAAACACACAACCCAGCCGCGTACAAGAGAGCCCCAACCTCGCTCTCAGGAGTGATGAGCAACCATTCTGCCTCACCTACAAACATATTTCGTTTTAAAAAAATTTGATCCGTTTTATTATAGAGAGAGGAGTGTATGACGTGGAAAGACATTACCTTTTTGTGTCATAAGAGTTTTATCGTTCTAATTTTCTTTTAGGGTTGTAACAAATTTGTGCAAAAACACACAACCCAGCCACGTACAAGAGAGCCCCAACCTCGCTCTCAGGAGTGATGAACAACCATTCTGCCTCACCTCCAAACATATTTCGTAATAAAAAAATTTGATCCGTTTTATTATAGAGAGAGGAGTGTATGACGTGGAAAGACATTATCTTTTTGTGTCATAACAGTTTTATCGTTCTAATTTTCTTTTAGGGTTGTAACAAATTTGTGCAAAAACACACAACCCAGCCGCATACAAGAGAGCCCCAACCTCGCTCTCAGGAGTGATGAGCAACCATTCTGCCTCACCTCCAAACATATTTCGTAATAGAAAAAATTTGATCCGTTTTATTATAGAGAGAGGAGTGTATGACGTGGAAAGATATTATCTTTTTGTGTCATAACAGTTTTATCGTTCTAATTTTCTTTTAGGGTTGTAACAAATTTGTGCAAAAACACACAACCCAGCCGCGTACAAGAGAGCCCCAACCTCGCTCTCAGGAGTGATGAGCAACCATTCTGCCTCACCTCCAAACATATTTCGTAATAAAAAAAATTTGATCCGTTTTATTATAGAGAGAGGAGTGTATGACGTGGAAAGACATTATCTTTTTGTGTCATAGGAGTTTTATCGTTCTATTTTTCTTGTAGGGTTGTAACAAATTTGTGCAAAAACACACAACCCAGCCGCGTACAAGAGAGCCCCAACCTCGCTCTCAGGAGTGATAAGCAACCATTCTGCCTCACCTCCAAACATATTTCGTAATAAAAAAAATTTGATCCGTTTTATTATAGAGAGAGGAGTGTATGACGTGGAAAGACATTACCTTTTTGTGTCATAAGAGTTTTATCGTTCTAATTTTCTTTTAGGGTTGTAACAAATTTGTGCAAAAACACACAACCCAGCCACGTACAAGAGAGCCCCAACCTCGCTCTCAGGAGTGATGAACCACCATTCTGCCTCACCTCCAAACATATTTCGTAATAAAAAAATTTGATCCGTTTTATTATACGGAAAGGAGTGTATGACGTGGAAAGACATTATCTTTTTGTGTCATAACAGTTTTATCGTTCTAATTTTCTTTTAGGGTTGTAACAAATTTGTGCAAAAACACACAACCCAGCCGCGTACAAGAGAGCCCCAACCTCGCTCTCAGGAGTGATGAGCAACCATTCTGCCTCACCTCCAAACATATTTCGTAATAAAAAAAATTGATCCGTTTTATTATAGAGAGAGGAGTGTATGACGTGGAAAGACATTATCTTTTTGTGTCATAACAGTTTTATCGTTCTAATTTTCTTTTAGGGTTGTAACAAATTTGTGCAAAAACACACAACCCAGCCGCGTACAAGAGAGCCCCAACCTCGCTCTCAAGAGTGATAAGCAACCATTCTGCCTCACCTCCAAACATATTTCGTAATACAAAAAATTTTATCCGTTTTATTATAGAGAGAAGAGTGTATGACGTGGAAAGACATTATCTTTTTGTGTCATAACAGTTTTATCGTTCTAATTTTCTTTTAGGGTTGTAACAAATTTGTGCAAAAACACACAACCCAGCCGCGTACAAGAGAGCCCCAACCTCGCTCTCAGGAGTGATGAGCAACCATTCTGCCTCACCTCCAAACATATTTCGTAATAAAAAAAATTTGTTCTGTTTTATTATAGAGAGAGGAGTGTATGACGTGGAAAGACATTACCTTTTTGTGTCATAAGAGTTTTATCGTTCTAATTTTCTTTTAGGGTTGTAACAAATTTGTGCAAAAACACACAACCCAGCCACGTACAAGAGAGCCCCAACCTCGCTCTCAGGAGTGCTGAACAACCATTCTGCCTCACCTCCAAACATATTTCGTAATAGAAAAAATTTGATCTTTTTTATTATAGAGAGAGGAGTGTATGACGTGGAAAGACATTATCTTTTTGTGTCATAACAGTTTTATCGTTCTAATTTTCTTTTAGGGTTGTAACAAATTTGTGCAAAAACACACAACCCAGCCGCGTACAAGAGAGCCCCAACCCCGCTCTCAGGAGTGATGAGCAACCATTCTGCCTCACCTCCAAACATATTTCGAAATAAAAAAAATTTGATCCGTTTTATTATAGAGAGAGGAGTGTATGACGTGGAAAGACATTATCTTTTTGTGTCATAGGAGTTTTATCGTTCTATTTTTCTTGTAGGGTTGTAACAAATTTGTGCAAAAACACACAACCCAGCCGCGTACAAGAGAGCCCCAACCTCGCTCTCAGGAGTGATGAGCAACCATTCTGCTTCACCTCCAAACATATTTCGTAATAAAAAAAACTTGATCCGTTTTATTATAGAGAGAGGAGTGTATGACGTGGAAAGACATTATCTTTTTGTGTCATAACAGTTTTATCGTTCTAATTTTCTTTTAGGGTTGTAACAAATTTGTGCAAAAACACACAACCCAGCCGCGTACAAGAGAGCCCCAACCTCGCTCTCAGGAGTGATGAGCAACCATTCTGCCTCACCTACAAACATATTTCGTTTTAAAAAAATTTGATCCGTTTTATTATAGAGAGAGGAGTGTATGACGTGGAAAGACATTACCTTTTTGTGTCATAAGAGTTTTATCGTTCTAATTTTCTTTTAGGGTTGTAACAAATTTGTGCAAAAACACACAACCCAGCCACGTACAAGAGAGCCCCAACCTCGCTCTCAGGAGTGATGAACAACCATTCTGCCTCACCTCCAAACATATTTCGTAATAAAAAAATTTGATCCGTTTTATTATAGAGAGAGGAGTGTATGACGTGGAAAGACATTATCTTTTTGTGTCATAACAGTTTTATCGTTCTAATTTTCTTTTAGGGTTGTAACAAATTTGTGCAAAAACACACAACCCAGCCGCATACAAGAGAGCCCCAACCTCGCTCTCAGGAGTGATGAGCAACCATTCTGCCTCACCTCCAAACATATTTCGTAATAGAAAAAATTTGATCCGTTTTATTATAGAGAGAGGAGTGTATGACGTGGAAAGATATTATCTTTTTGTGTCATAACAGTTTTATCGTTCTAATTTTCTTTTAGGGTTGTAACAAATTTGTGCAAAAACACACAACCCAGCCGCGTACAAGAGAGCCCCAACCTCGCTCTCAGGAGTGATGAGCAACCATTCTGCCTCACCTCCAAACATATTTCGTAATAAAAAAAATTGATCCGTTTTATTATAGAGAGAGGAGTGTATGACGTGGAAAGACATTATCTTTTTGTGTCATAACAGTTTTATCGTTCTAATTTTCTTTTAGGGTTGTAACAAATTTGTGCAAAAACACACAACCCAGCCGCGTACAAGAGAGCCCCAACCTCGCTCTCAAGAGTGATAAGCAACCATTCTGCCTCACCTCCAAACATATTTCGTAATACAAAAAATTTTATCCGTTTTATTATAGAGAGAAGAGTGTATGACGTGGAAAGACATTATCTTTTTGTGTCATAACAGTTTTATCGTTCTAATTTTCTTTTAGGGTTGTAACAAATTTGTGCAAAAACACACAACCCAGCCGCGTACAAGAGAGCCCCAACCTCGCTCTCAGGAGTGATGAGCAACCATTCTGCCTCACCTCCAAACATATTTCGTAATAAAAAAAATTTGTTCTGTTTTATTATAGAGAGAGGAGTGTATGACGTGGAAAGACATTACCTTTTTGTGTCATAAGAGTTTTATCGTTCTAATTTTCTTTTAGGGTTGTAACAAATTTGTGCAAAAACACACAACCCAGCCACGTACAAGAGAGCCCCAACCTCGCTCTCAGGAGTGCTGAACAACCATTCTGCCTCACCTCCAAACATATTTCGTAATAGAAAAAATTTGATCTTTTTTATTATAGAGAGAGGAGTGTATGACGTGGAAAGACATTATCTTTTTGTGTCATAACAGTTTTATCGTTCTAATTTTCTTTTAGGGTTGTAACAAATTTGTGCAAAAACACACAACCCAGCCGCGTACAAGAGAGCCCCAACCCCGCTCTCAGGAGTGATGAGCAACCATTCTGCCTCACCTCCAAACATATTTCGAAATAAAAAAAATTTGATCCGTTTTATTATAGAGAGAGGAGTGTATGACGTGGAAAGACATTATCTTTTTGTGTCATAGGAGTTTTATCGTTCTATTTTTCTTGTAGGGTTGTAACAAATTTGTGCAAAAACACACAACCCAGCCGCGTACAAGAGAGCCCCAACCTCGCTCTCAGGAGTGATGAGCAACCATTCTGCCTCACCTCCAAACATATTTCGTAATAAAAAAAACTTGATCCGTTTTATTATAGAGAGAGGAGTGTATGACGTGGAAAGACATTATCTTTTTGTGTCATAACAGTTTTATCGTTCTAATTTTCTTTTAGGGTTGTAACAAATTTGTGCAAAAACACACAACCCAGCCGCGTACAAGAGAGCCCCAACCTCGCTCTCAGGAGTGATGAGCAACCATTCTGCCTCACCTACAAACATATTTCGTTTTAAAAAAATTTGATCCGTTTTATTATAGAGAGAGGAGTGTATGACGTGGAAAGACATTACCTTTTTGTGTCATAAGAGTTTTATCGTTCTAATTTTCTTTTAGGGTTGTAACAAATTTGTGCAAAAACACACAACCCAGCCACGTACAAGAGAGCCCCAACCTCGCTCTCAGGAGTGATGAACAACCATTCTGCCTCACCTCCAAACATATTTCGTAATAAAAAAATTTGATCCGTTTTATTATAGAGAGAGGAGTGTATGACGTGGAAAGACATTATCTTTTTGTGTCATAACAGTTTTATCGTTCTAATTTTCTTTTAGGGTTGTAACAAATTTGTGCAAAAACACACAACCCAGCCGCATACAAGAGAGCCCCAACCTCGCTCTCAGGAGTGATGAGCAACCATTCTGCCTCACCTCCAAACATATTTCGTAATAGAAAAAATTTGATCCGTTTTATTATAGAGAGAGGAGTGTATGACGTGGAAAGATATTATCTTTTTGTGTCATAACAGTTTTATCGTTCTAATTTTCTTTTAGGGTTGTAACAAATTTGTGCAAAAACACACAACCCAGCCGCGTACAAGAGAGCCCCAACCTCGCTCTCAGGAGTGATGAGCAACCATTCTGCCTCACCTCCAAACATATTTCGTAATAAAAAAAATTTGATCCGTTTTATTATAGAGAGAGGAGTGTATGACGTGGAAAGACATTATCTTTTTGTGTCATAGGAGTTTTATCGTTCTATTTTTCTTGTAGGGTTGTAACAAATTTGTGCAAAAACACACAACCCAGCCGCGTACAAGAGAGCCCCAACCTCGCTCTCAGGAGTGATAAGCAACCATTCTGCCTCACCTCCAAACATATTTCGTAATAAAAAAAATTTGATCCGTTTTATTATAGAGAGAGGAGTGTATGACGTGGAAAGACATTACCTTTTTGTGTCATAAGAGTTTTATCGTTCTAATTTTCTTTTAGGGTTGTAACAAATTTGTGCAAAAACACACAACCCAGCCACGTACAAGAGAGCCCCAACCTCGCTCTCAGGAGTGATGAACCACCATTCTGCCTCACCTCCAAACATAATTCGTAATAAAAAAATTTGATCCGTTTTATTATACGGAAAGGAGTGTATGACGTGGAAAGACATTATCTTTTTGTGTCATAACAGTTTTATCGTTCTAATTTTCTTTTAGGATTGTAACAAATTTGTGCAAAAACACACAACCCAGCCGCGTACAAGAGAGCCCCAACCTCGCTCTCAGGAGTGATGAGCAACCATTCTGCCTCACCTCCAAACATATTTCGTAATAGAAAAAATTGATCCGTTTTATTATAGAGAGAGGAGTGTATGACGTGGAAAGACATTATCTTTTTGTGTCATAACAGTTTTATCGTTCTAATTTTCTTTTAGGGTTGTAACAAATTTGTGCAAAAACACACAACCCAGCCGCGTACAAGAGAGCCCCAACCTCGCTCTCAAGAGTGATGAGCAACCATTCTGCCTCACCTCCAAACATATTTCGTAATACAAAAAATCTTATCCGTTTTATTATAGAGAGAGGAGTGTATGACGTGGAAAGACATTATCTTTTTGTGTCATAACAGTTTTATCGTTCTAATTTTCTTTTAGGGTTGTAACAAATTTGTGCAAAAACACACAACCCAGCCGCGTACAAGAGAGCCCCAACCTCGCTATCAGGAGTGATGAGCAACCATTCTGCCTCACCTCCAAACATATTTCGTTTTAAAAAAATTTGATCCGTTTTATTATAGAGAGAGGAGTGTATGACGTGTAAAGACATTATCTTTTTGTGTCATAACAGTTTTATCGTTCTAATTTTCTTTTAGGGTTGTAAGAAATTTGTGCAAAAACACACAACCCAGCCGCGTACAAGAGAGCCCCAACCTCGCTCTCAGGAGTGATAAGCAACCATTCTGCCTCACCTCCTAACATATTTCGTAATAAAAAAAATTTGTTCCGTTTTATTATAGAGAGAGGAGTGTATGACGTGGAAAGACATTACCTTTTTGTGTCATAAGAGTTTTATCGTTCTAATTTTCTTTTAGGGTTGTAACAAATTTGTGCAAAAACACACAACCCAGCCACGTACAAGAGAGCCCCAACCTCGCTCTCAGGAGTGATGAACAACCATTCTGCCTCACCTCCAAACATATTTCGTAATAAAAAAATTTGATCCGTTTTATTATAGAGAGAGGAGTGTATGACGTGGAAAGACATTATCTTTTTGTGTCATAACAGTTTTATCGTTCTAATTTTCTTTTAGGGTTGTAACAAAATTGTGCAAAAACACACAACCCAGCCGCGTACAAGAGAGCCCCAACCTCGCTCTCAGGAGTGATGAGCAACCATTCTGCCTCACCTCCAAACATATTTCGTAATAGAAAAAATTTGATCCGTTTTATTATAGAGAGAGGAGTGTATGACGTGGAAAGACATTATCTTTTTGTGTCATAACAGTTTTATCGTTCTAATTTTCTTTTAGGGTTGTAACAAATTTGTGCAAAAACACACAACCCAGCCGCGTACAAGAGAGCCCCAACCTCGCTCTCAGGAGTGATGAGCAACCATTCTGCCTCACCTCCAAACATATTTCGTTTTAAAAAAATTTGATCCGTTTTATTATAGAGAGAGGAGTGTATGACGTGGAAAGACATTATCTTTTTGTGTCATAACAGTTTTATCGTTCTAATTTTCTTTTAGGGTTGTAACAAATTTGTGCAAAAACACACAACCCAGCCGCGTACAAGAGAGCCCCAACCTCGCTCTCAGGAGTGATAAGCAACCATTCTGCCTCACCTCCTAACATATTTCGTAATAAAAAAAATTTGTTCCGTTTTATTATAGAGAGAGGAGTGTATGACGTGGAAAGACATTACCTTTTTGTGTCATAAGAGTTTTATCGTTCTAATTTTCTTTTAGGGTTGTAACAAATTTGTGCAAAAACACACAACCCAGCCACGTACAAGAGAGCCCCAACCTCGCTCGCAGGAGTGATGAACAACCATTCTGCCTCACCTCCAAACATATTTCGTAATAAAAAAATTTGATCCGTTTTATTATAGAGAGAGGAGTGTATGACGTGGAAAGACATTATCTTTTTGTGTCATAACAGTTTTATCGTTCTAATTTTCTTTTAGGGTTGTAACAAATTTGTGCAAAAACACACAACCCAGCCGCGTACAAGAGAGCCCCAACCTCGCTCTCAGGAGTGATGAGCAACCATTCTGCCTCACCTCCAAACATATTTCGTAATAGAAAAAATTTGATCCGTTTTATTATAGAGAGAGGAGTGTATGACGTGGAAAGACATTATCTTTTTGTGTCATAACAGTTTTATCGTTCTAATTTTCTTTTAGGGTTGTAACAAATTTGTGCAAAAACACACAACCCAGCCGCGTACAAGAGAGCCCCAACCTCGCTCTCAGGAGTGATGAGCAACCATTCTGCCTCACCTCCAAACATATTTCGAAATAAAAAAAATTTGATCCGTTTTATTATAGAGAGAGGAGTGTATGACGTGGAAAGACATTATCTTTTTGTGTCATAGGAGTTTTATCGTTCTATTTTTCTTGTAGGGTTGTAACAAATTTGTGCAAAAACACACAACCCAGCCGCGTACAAGAGAGCCCCAACCTCGCTCTCAGGAGTGATGAGCAACCATTCTGCCTCACCTCCAAACATATTTCGTAATAAAAAAAATTTGATCCGTTTTATTATAGAGAGATGAGTGTATGACGTGGAAAGACATTATCTTTTTGTGTCATAGGAGTTTTATCGTTCTATTTTTCTTGTAGGGTTGTAACAAATTTGTGCAAAAACACACAACCCAGCCGCGTACAAGAGAGCCCCAACCTCGCTCTCAGGAGTGATGAGCAACCATTCTGCCTCACCTCCAAACATATTTCGTAATAAAAAAAATTTGATCCGTTTTATTATAGAGAGAGGAGTGTATGACGTGGAAAGACATTATCTTTTTGTGTCATAGGAGTTTTATCGTTCTAATTTTCTTGTAGGGTTGTAACAAATTTGTGCAAAAACACACAACCCAGCCGCGTACAAGAGAGCCCCAACCTCGCTCTCAGGAGTGATGAGCAGCCATTCTGCCTCACCTCCAAACATATTTCGTAATAAAAAAAATTTGATCCGTTTTATTATAGAGAGAGGAGTGTATGACGTGGAAAGACATTATCTTTTTGTGTCATAACAGTTTTATCGTTCTAATTTTCTTTTAGGGTTGTATCAAATTTGTGCAAAAACACACAACCCAGCCGCGTACAAGAGAGCCCCAACCTCGCTCTCAGGAGTGATGAGCAACCATTCTGCCTCACCTCCAAACATATTTCGTAATAAAAAAAATTTGTTCCGTTTTATTATAGAGAGAAGAGTGTATGACGTGGAAAGACATTATCTTTTTGTGTCATAACAGTTTTATCGTTCTAATTATTTTTTAGGGTTGTAACAAATTTGTGCAAAAACACACAACCAAGCCGCGTACAAGAGAGCCCCAACCTCGCTCTCAGGAGTGATGAGCAACCATTCAGCCTCACCTCCAAACATATTTCGTAATAAAAAAAATTGATCCGTTTTATTATAGAGAGAGGAGTGTATGACGTGGAAAGACATTATCTTTTTGTGTCATAACAGTTTTATCGTTCTAATTTTCTTTTAGGGTTGTAACAAATTTGTGCAAAAACACACAACCCAGCCGCGTACAAGAGAGCCCCAACCTCGCTCTCAGGAGTGATGAGCAACCATTCTGCCTCACCTCCAAACATATTTCGTAATAAAAAAAATTGATCCGTTTTATTATAGAGAGAGGAGTGTATGACGTGGAAAGACATTATCTTTTTGTGTCATAACAGTTTTATCGTTCTAATTTTCTTTTAGGGTTGTAACAAATTTGTGCAAAAACACACAACCCAGCCGCGTACAAGAGAGCCCCAGCCTCGCTCTCAGAAGTGATAAGCAACCATTCTGCCTCACCTCCTAACATATTTCGTAATAAAAAAAATTTGTTCCGTTTTATTATAGAGAAAGGAGTGTATGACGTGGAAAGACATTACCTTTTTGTGTCATAAGAGTTTTATCGTTCTAATTTTCTTTTAGGGTTGTAACAAATTTGTGCAAAAACACACAACCCAGCCACGTACAAGAGAGCCCCAACCTCGCTCTCAGGAGTGATGAACAACCATTCTGCCTCACCTCCAAACATATTTCGTAATAAAAAAATTTGATCCGTTTTATTATAGAGAGAGGAGTGTATGACGTGGAAAGACATTATCTTTTTGTGTCATAACAGTTTTATCGTTCTAATTTTCTTTTAGGGTTGTAACAAATTTGTGCAAAAACACACAACCCAGCCGCGTACAAGAGAGCCCCTACCTCGCTCTCAGGAGTGATGAGCAACCATTCTGCCTCACCTCCAAACATATTTCGTAATAGAAAAAATTTGATCCGTTTTATTATAGAGAGAGGAGTGTATGACGTGGAAAGACATTATCTTTTTGTGTCATAACAGTTTTATCGTTCTAATTTTCTTTTAAGGTTGTAACAAATTTGTGCAAAAACACACAACCCAGCCGCGTACAAGAGAGCCCCAACCTCGCTCTCAGGAGTGATGAGCAACCATTCTGCCTCACCTCCAAACATATTTCGTAATAAAAAAAATTTGATCCGTTTTATTATAGAGAGAGGAGTGTATGACGTGGAAAGACATTATCTTTTTGTGTCATAACAGTTTTATCGTTCTAATTTTCTTTTAGTGTTGTAACAAATTTGTGCAAAAACACACAACCCAGCCGCGTACAAGAGAGCCCAAACCTAGCTCTCAGGAGTGATGAGCAACCATTCTGCCTCACCTCCAAACATATTTCGTAATAAAAAAAATTGATCCGTTTTATTATAGAGAGAGGAGTGTATGACGTGGAAAGACATTATCTTTTTGTGTCATAACAGTTTTATCGTTCTAATTTTCTTTTAGGGTTGTAACAAATTTGTGCAAAAACACACAACCCAGCCGCGTACAAGAGAGCCCCAACCTCGCTCTCAAGAGTGATGAGCAACCATTCTGCCTCACCTCCAAACATATTTCGTAATACAAAAAATTTTATCCGTTTTATTATAGAGAGAGGAGTGTATGACGTGGAAAGACATTATCTTTTTGTGTCATAACAGTTTTATCGTTCTAATTTTCTTTTAGGGTTGTAACAAATTTGTGCAAAAACACACAACCCAGCCGCGTACAAGAGAGCCCCAACCTCGCTCTCAGGAGTGATGAGCAACCATTCTGCCTCACCTCCAAACATATTTCGTTTTAAAAAAATTTGATCCGTTTTATTATAGAGAGAGGAGTGTATACGTGGAAAGACATTATCTTTTTGTGTCATAACAGTTTTATCGTTCTAATTTTCTTTTAGGGTTGTAACAAATTTGTGCAAAAACACACAACCCAGCCGCGTACAAGAGAGCCCCAACCTCGCTCTCAGGAGTGATAAGCAACCATTCTGCCTCACCTCCTAACATATTTCGTATTAAAAAAAATTTGTTCCGTTTTATTATAGAGAGAGGAGTGTATGACGTGGAAAGACATTACCTTTTTGTGTCATAAGAGTTTTATCGTTCTAATTTTCTTTTAGGGTTGTAACAAATTTGTGCAAAAACACACAACCCAGCCACGTACAAGAGAGCCCCAACCTCGCTCTCAGGAGTGATGAACAACCATTCTGCCTCACCTCCAAACATATTTCGTAATAAAAAAATTTGATCCGTTTTATTATAGAGAGAGGAGTGTATGATGTGGAAAGACATTATCTTTTTGTGTCATAACAGTTTTATCGTTCTAATTTTCTTTTAGGGTTGTAACAAATTTGTGCAAAAACACACAACCCAGCCGCGTACAAGAGAGCCCCAACCTCGCTCTCAGGAGTGATGAGCAACCATTCTGCCTCACCTCCAAACATATTTCGTAATAGAAAAAATTTGATCCGTTTTATTATAGAGAGAGGAGTGTATGACGTGGAAAGACATTATCTTTTTGTGTCATAACAGTTTTATCGTTCTAATTTTCTTTTAGGGTTGTAACAAATTTGTGCAAAAACACACAACCCAGCCGCGTACAAGAGAGCCCCAACCTCGCTCTCAGGAGTGATGAGCAACCATTCTGCCTCACCTCCAAACATATTTCGAAATAAAAAAAATTTGATCCGTTTTATTATAGAGAGAGGAGTGTATGACGTGGAAAGACATTATCTTTTTGTGTCATAGGAGTTTTATCGTTCTATTTTTCTTGTAGGGTTGTAACAAATTTGTGCAAAAACACACAACCCAGCCGCGTACAAGAGAGCCCCAACCTCGCTCTCAGGAGTGATGAGCAACCATTCTGCCTCACCTCCAAACATATTTCGTAATAAAAAAAATTTGATCCGTTTTATTATAGAGAGAGGAGTGTATGACGTGGAAAGACATTATCTTTTTGTGTCGTAGGAGTTTTATCGTTCTATTTTTCTTGTAGGGTTGTAACAAATTTGTGCAAAAACACACAACCCAGCCGCGTACAAGAGAGCCCCAACCTCGCTCTCAGGAGTGATGAGCAACCATTCTGCCTCACCTCCAAACATATTTCGTAATAAAAAAAATTTGATCCGTTTTATTATAGAGAGAGGAGTGTATGACGTGGAAAGACATTATCTTTTTGTGTCATAGGAGTTTTATCGTTCTAATTTTCTTGTAGGGTTGTAACAAATTTGTGCAAAAACACACAACCCAGCCGCGTACAAGAGAGCCCCAACCTCGCTCTCAGGAGTGATGAGCAACCATTCTGCCTCACCTCCAAACATATTTCGTAATAAAAAAAATTTGATCCATTTTATTATAGAGAGAGGAGTGTATGACGTGGAAAGACATTATCTTTTTGTGTCATAACAGTTTTATCGTTCTAATTTTCTTTTAGGGTTGTATCAAATTTGTGCAAAAACACACAACCCAGCCGCGTACAAGAGAGCCCCAACCTCGCTCTCAGGAGTGATGAGCAACCATTCTGCCTCACCTCCAAACATATTTCGTAATAAAAAAAATTTGATCCGTTTTATTATAGAGAGAAGAGTGTATGACGTGGAAAGACATTATCTTTTTGTGTCATAACAGTTTTATCGTTCTAATTATTTTTTAGGGTTGTAACAAATTTGTGCAAAAACACACAACCAAGCCGCGTACAAGAGAGCCCCAACCTCGCTCTCAGGAGTGATGAGCAACCATTCTGCCTCACCTCCAAACATATTTCGTAATAAAAAAAATTTGATCCGTTTTATTATAGAGAGAGGAGTGTATGACGTGGAAAGACAGTATCTTTTTGTGTCATAACAGTTTTATCATTCTAATTTTCTTTTAGGGTTGTAACAAATTTGTGCAAAAACACACAACCCAGCCGCGTACAAGAGAGAACCAACCTCACTCTCAGGAGTGATGAGCAACCATTCTGCCTCACCTCCAAACATATTTCGTAATAAAAAAAATTTGATCCGTTTTATTATAGAGAGAGGAGTGTATGACGTGGAAAGACATTACCTTTTTGTGTCATAACAGTTTTATCGTTCTAATTTTCTTTTAGGGTTGTAACAAATTTGTGCAAAAACACACAACCCAGCCGCGTACAAGAGAGCCCCAACCTCGCTCTCAGGAGTGATGAGCAACCAATCTGCCTCACGTCCAAACATATTTTGTAATAAAAAAAATTGATCCGTTTTATTATAGAGAGAGGAGTGTATGACGTGGAAAGACATTATCTTTTTGTGTCATAACAGTTTTATCGTTCTAATTTTCTTGTAGGGTTGTAACAAATTTGTGCAAAAACACACAACCCAGCCGCGTACAAGAGAGCCCCAACCTCGCTCTCAGGAGTGATGAGCAACCATTCTGCCTCACCTCCAAACATATTTCGTAATAAAAAAAATTTGATCCGTTTTAT
The DNA here is from genome assembly GCA_036971475.1 of Prosapia bicincta. Classification (NCBI taxonomy): domain Eukaryota; kingdom Metazoa; phylum Arthropoda; class Insecta; order Hemiptera; family Cercopidae; genus Prosapia; species Prosapia bicincta. The sequence continues at coordinate 386,382,475 of JBAIZL010000002.1, forward strand.
TATAGAGAGAGGAGTGTATGACGTGGAAAGACATTATCTTTTTGTGTCATAGGAGTTTTATCGTTCTAATTTTCTTGTAGGGTTGTAACAAATTTGTGCAAAAACACACAACCCAGCCGCGTACAAGAGAGCCCCAACCTCGCTCTCAGGAGTGATGAGCAGCCATTCTGCCTCACCTCCAAACATATTTCGTAATAAAAAAAATTTGATCCGTTTTATTATAGAGAGAGGAGTGTATGACGTGGAAAGACATTATCTTTTTGTGTCATAACAGTTTTATCGTTCTAATTTTCTTTTAGGGTTGTATCAAATTTGTGCAAAAACACACAACCCAGCCGCGTACAAGAGAGCCCCAACCTCGCTCTCAGGAGTGATGAGCAACCATTCTGCCTCACCTCCAAACATATTTCGTAATAAAAAAAATTTGTTCCGTTTTATTATAGAGAGAAGAGTGTATGACGTGGAAAGACATTATCTTTTTGTGTCATAACAGTTTTATCGTTCTAATTATTTTTTAGGGTTGTAACAAATTTGTGCAAAAACACACAACCAAGCCGCGTACAAGAGAGCCCCAACCTCGCTCTCAGGAGTGATGAGCAACCATTCAGCCTCACCTCCAAACATATTTCGTAATAAAAAAAATTGATCCGTTTTATTATAGAGAGAGGAGTGTATGACGTGGAAAGACATTATCTTTTTGTGTCATAACAGTTTTATCGTTCTAATTTTCTTTTAGGGTTGTAACAAATTTGTGCAAAAACACACAACCCAGCCGCGTACAAGAGAGCCCCAACCTCGCTCTCAGGAGTGATGAGCAACCATTCTGCCTCACCTCCAAACATATTTCGTAATAAAAAAAATTGATCCGTTTTATTATAGAGAGAGGAGTGTATGACGTGGAAAGACATTATCTTTTTGTGTCATAACAGTTTTATCGTTCTAATTTTCTTTTAGGGTTGTAACAAATTTGTGCAAAAACACACAACCCAGCCGCGTACAAGAGAGCCCCAGCCTCGCTCTCAGAAGTGATAAGCAACCATTCTGCCTCACCTCCTAACATATTTCGTAATAAAAAAAATTTGTTCCGTTTTATTATAGAGAAAGGAGTGTATGACGTGGAAAGACATTACCTTTTTGTGTCATAAGAGTTTTATCGTTCTAATTTTCTTTTAGGGTTGTAACAAATTTGTGCAAAAACACACAACCCAGCCACGTACAAGAGAGCCCCAACCTCGCTCTCAGGAGTGATGAACAACCATTCTGCCTCACCTCCAAACATATTTCGTAATAAAAAAATTTGATCCGTTTTATTATAGAGAGAGGAGTGTATGACGTGGAAAGACATTATCTTTTTGTGTCATAACAGTTTTATCGTTCTAATTTTCTTTTAGGGTTGTAACAAATTTGTGCAAAAACACACAACCCAGCCGCGTACAAGAGAGCCCCTACCTCGCTCTCAGGAGTGATGAGCAACCATTCTGCCTCACCTCCAAACATATTTCGTAATAGAAAAAATTTGATCCGTTTTATTATAGAGAGAGGAGTGTATGACGTGGAAAGACATTATCTTTTTGTGTCATAACAGTTTTATCGTTCTAATTTTCTTTTAAGGTTGTAACAAATTTGTGCAAAAACACACAACCCAGCCGCGTACAAGAGAGCCCCAACCTCGCTCTCAGGAGTGATGAGCAACCATTCTGCCTCACCTCCAAACATATTTCGTAATAAAAAAAATTTGATCCGTTTTATTATAGAGAGAGGAGTGTATGACGTGGAAAGACATTATCTTTTTGTGTCATAACAGTTTTATCGTTCTAATTTTCTTTTAGTGTTGTAACAAATTTGTGCAAAAACACACAACCCAGCCGCGTACAAGAGAGCCCAAACCTAGCTCTCAGGAGTGATGAGCAACCATTCTGCCTCACCTCCAAACATATTTCGTAATAAAAAAAATTGATCCGTTTTATTATAGAGAGAGGAGTGTATGACGTGGAAAGACATTATCTTTTTGTGTCATAACAGTTTTATCGTTCTAATTTTCTTTTAGGGTTGTAACAAATTTGTGCAAAAACACACAACCCAGCCGCGTACAAGAGAGCCCCAACCTCGCTCTCAAGAGTGATGAGCAACCATTCTGCCTCACCTCCAAACATATTTCGTAATACAAAAAATTTTATCCGTTTTATTATAGAGAGAGGAGTGTATGACGTGGAAAGACATTATCTTTTTGTGTCATAACAGTTTTATCGTTCTAATTTTCTTTTAGGGTTGTAACAAATTTGTGCAAAAACACACAACCCAGCCGCGTACAAGAGAGCCCCAACCTCGCTCTCATTAGTGATGAGCAACCATTCTGCCTCACCTCCAAACATATTTCGTTTTAAAAAAATTTGATCCGTTTTATTATAGAGAGAGGAGTGTATGACGTGGAAAGACATTATCTTTTTGTGTCATAACAGTTTTATCGTTCTAATTTTCTTTTAGGGTTGTAACAAATTTGTGCAAAAACACACAACCCAGCCGCGTACAAGAGAGCCCCAACCTCGCTCTCAGGAGTGATAAGCAACCATTCTGCCTCACCTCCTAACATATTTCGTATTAAAAAAAATTTGTTCCGTTTTATTATAGAGAGAGGAGTGTATGACGTGGAAAGACATTACCTTTTTGTGTCATAAGAGTTTTATCGTTCTAATTTTCTTTTAGGGTTGTAACAAATTTGTGCAAAAACACACAACCCAGCCACGTACAAGAGAGCCCCAACCTCGCTCTCAGGAGTGATGAACAACCATTCTGCCTCACCTCCAAACATATTTCGTAATAAAAAAATTTGATCCGTTTTATTATAGAGAGAGGAGTGTATGATGTGGAAAGACATTATCTTTTTGTGTCATAACAGTTTTATCGTTCTAATTTTCTTTTAGGGTTGTAACAAATTTGTGCAAAAACACACAACCCAGCCGCGTACAAGAGAGCCCCAACCTCGCTCTCAGGAGTGATGAGCAACCATTCTGCCTCACCTCCAAACATATTTCGTAATAGAAAAAATTTGATCCGTTTTATTATAGAGAGAGGAGTGTATGACGTGGAAAGACATTATCTTTTTGTGTCATAACAGTTTTATCGTTCTAATTTTCTTTTAGGGTTGTAACAAATTTGTGCAAAAACACACAACCCAGCCGCGTACAAGAGAGCCCCAACCTCGCTCTCAGGAGTGATGAGCAACCATTCTGCCTCACCTCCAAACATATTTCGAAATAAAAAAAATTTGATCCGTTTTATTATAGAGAGAGGAGTGTATGACGTGGAAAGACATTATCTTTTTGTGTCATAGGAGTTTTATCGTTCTATTTTTCTTGTAGGGTTGTAACAAATTTGTGCAAAAACACACAACCCAGCCGCGTACAAGAGAGCCCCAACCTCGCTCTCAGGAGTGATGAGCAACCATTCTGCCTCACCTCCAAACATATTTCGTAATAAAAAAAATTTGATCCGTTTTATTATAGAGAGAGGAGTGTATGACGTGGAAAGACATTATCTTTTTGTGTCGTAGGAGTTTTATCGTTCTATTTTTCTTGTAGGGTTGTAACAAATTTGTGCAAAAACACACAACCCAGCCGCGTACAAGAGAGCCCCAACCTCGCTCTCAAGAGTGATGAGCAACCATTCTGCCTCACCTCCAAACATATTTCGTAATAAAAAAAATTTGATCCGTTTTATTATAGAGAGAGGAGTGTATGACGTGGAAAGACATTATCTTTTTGTGTCATAGGAGTTTTATCGTTCTAATTTTCTTGTAGGGTTGTAACAAATTTGTGCAAAAACACACAACCCAGCCGCGTACAAGAGAGCCCCAACCTCGCTCTCAGGAGTGATGAGCAACCATTCTGCCTCACCTCCAAACATATTTCGTAATAAAAAAAATTTGATCCATTTTATTATAGAGAGAAGAGTGTATGACGTGGAAAGACATTATCTTTTTGTGTCATAACAGTTTTATCGTTCTAATTATTTTTTAGGGTTGTAACAAATTTGTGCAAAAACACACAACCAAGCCGCGTACAAGAGAGCCCCAACCTCGCTCTCAGGAGTGATGAGCAACCATTCTGCCTCACCTCCAAACATATTTCGTAATAAAAAAAATTTGATCCGTTTTATTATAGAGAGAGGAGTGTATGACGTGGAAAGACAGTATCTTTTTGTGTCATAACAGTTTTATCATTCTAATTTTCTTTTAGGGTTGTAACAAATTTGTGCAAAAACACACAACCCAGCCGCGTACAAGAGAGAACCAACCTCACTCTCAGGAGTGATGAGCAACCATTCTGCCTCACCTCCAAACATATTTCGTAATAAAAAAAATTTGATCCGTTTTATTATAGAGAGAGGAGTGTATGACGTGGAAAGACATTACCTTTTTGTGTCATAACAGTTTTATCGTTCTAATTTTCTTTTAGGGTTGTAACAAATTTGTGCAAAAACACACAACCCAGCCGCGTACAAGAGAGCCCCAACCTCGCTCTCAGGAGTGATGAGCAACCAATCTGCCTCACGTCCAAACATATTTTGTAATAAAAAAAATTGATCCGTTTTATTATAGAGAGAGGAGTGTATGACGTGGAAAGACATTATCTTTTTGTGTCATAACAGTTTTATCGTTCTAATTTTCTTTTAGGGTTGTAACAAATTTGTGCAAAAACACACAACCCAACCGCGTACAAGACAGCCCCAACCTCGCTCTCAGGAGTGATGAGCAACCATTCTGCCTCACCTCCAAACATATTTCGTTTTAAAAAAATTTGATCCGTTTTATTATAGAGAGAGGAGTGTATGACGTGGAAAGACATTATCTTTTTGTGTCATAACAGTTTTATCGTTCTAATTATCTTTTAGGGTTGTAACACATTTGTGCAAAAACACACAACCCAGCCGCGTACAAGAGAGCCCCAACCTCGCTCTCAGGAGTGATAAGCAACCATTCTGCCTCACCTCCAAACATATTTCGTAATAAAAAAAATTTGATCCGTTTTATTATAGAGAGAGGAGTGTATGACGTGGAAAGACATTACCTTTTTTTGTCATAAGAGTTTTATCGTTCTAATTTTCTTTTAGGGTTGTAACAAATTTGTGCAAAAACACACAACCCAGCCACGTACAAGAGAGCCCCAACCTCGCTCTCAGGAGTGATGAACAACCATTCTGCCTCACCTCCAAACATATTTCGTAATAAAAAAATTTGATCCGTTTTATCATAGAGAGAGGAGTGTATGACGTGGAAAGACATTATCTTTTTGTGTCATAACAGTTTTATCGTTCTAATTTTCGTTTAGGGTTGTAACAAATTTGTGCAAAAACACACAACCCAGCCGCGTACAAGAGAGCCCCAACCTCGCTCTCAGGAGTGATGAGCAACCATTCTGCCTCACCTCCAAACATATTTCGTAATAGAAAAAATTTGATCCGTTTTATTATAGAGAGAGGAGTGTATGACGTGGAAAGACATTATCTTTTTGTGTCATAACAGTTTTATCGTTCTAATTTTCTTTTAGGGTTGTAACAAATTTGTGCAAAAACACACAACCCAGCCGCGTACAAGAGAGCCCCAACCTCGCTCTCAGGAGTGATGAGCAACCATTCTGCCTCACCTCCAAACATATTTCGTAATAAAAAAAATTTGATCCGTTTTATTATAGAGAGAGGAGTGTATGACGTGGAAAGACATTATCTTTTTGTGTCATAGGAGTTTTATCGTTCTATTTTTCTTGTAGGGTTGTAACAAATTTGTGCAAAAACACACAACCCAGCCGCGTACAAGAGAGCCCCAACCTCGCTCTCAGGAGTGATGAGCAACCATTCTGCCTCACCTCCAAACATATTTCGTAATAAAAAAAATTTGATCCGTTTTATTATAGAGAGAGGAGTGTATGACGTGGAAAGACATTATCTTTTTGTGTCATAACCGTATTATCGTTCTAATTTTCTTTTAGGGTTGTAACAAATTTGTGCAAAAACACACAACCCAGCCGCGTACAAGAGAGCCCCAACCTCGCTCTCAGGAGTGATGAGCAACCATTCTGCCTCACCTCCAAACATATTTCGTAATAAAAAAAATTTGATCCGTTTTATTATAGAGAGAGGAGTGTATGACGTGGAAAGACATTATCTTTTTGTGTCATAACAGTATTATCGTTCTAATTTTCTTTTAGGGTTGTAACAAATTTGTGCAAAAACACACAACCCAGCCGCGTACAAGAGAGCCCCAACCTCGCTCCCAGGAGTGATGAGCAACCATTCTGCCTCACCTCCAAACATATTTCGTAATACAAAAAATTTTATCCGTTTTATTATAGAGAGAGGAGTGTATGACGTGGAAAGACATTATCTTTTTGTGTCATAACAGTTTTATCGTTCTAATTTTCTTTTAGGGTTGTAACAAATTTGTGCAAAAACACACAACCCAGCCGCGTACAAGAGAGCCCCAACCTCGCTCTCAGGAGTGATGAGCAACCATTCTGCCTCACCTACAAACATATTTCGTTTTAAAAAAATTTGATCCGTTTTATTATAGAGAGAGGAGTGTATGACGTGGAAAGACATTATCTTTTTGTGTCATAACAGTTTTATCGTTCTAATTTTCTTTTAGGGTTGTATCAAATTTGTGCAAAAACACACAACCCAGCCGCGTACAAGAGAGCCCCAACCTCGCTCTCAGAAGGGATAAGCAACCATTCTGCCTCACCTCCAAACATATTTCGTAATAAAAAAAATTTGATCCGTTTTATTATAGACAGAGGAGTGTATGACGTGGAAAGACATTACCTTTTTGTGTCATAAGAGTTTTATCGTTCTAATTTTCTTTTAGGGTTGTAACAAATTTGTGCAAAAACACACAACCCAGCCGCATACAAGAGAGCCCCAACCTCGCTCTCAGGAGTGATGAGCAACCATTCTGCCTCACCTCCAAACATATTTCGTAATAAAAAGAATTTGATCCGTTTTATTATAGAGAGAGGAATGTATGACGTGGAAAGACATTATCTTTTTGTGTCATAACAGTTTTATCGTTCTAATTTTCTTTTAGGGTTGTAACAAATTTGTGCAAAAACACACAACCCAACCGCGTACAAGACAGCCCCAACCTCGCTCTCAGGAGTGATGAGCAACCATTCTGCCTCACCTCCAAACATATTTCGTAATACAAAAAATTTTATCCGTTTTATTATAGAGAGAGGAGTGTATGACGTGGAAAGACATTATCTTTTTGTGTCATAACAGTTTTATCGTTCTAATTTTCTTTTAGGGTTGTAACAAATTTGTGCAAAAACACACAACCCAGCCGCGTACAAGAGAGCCCCAACCTCGCTCTCAGGAGTGATGAGCAACCATACTGCCTCACCTCCAAACATATTTCGTTTTAAAAAAATTTGATCCGTTTTATTATAGACAGAGGAGTGTATGACGTGGAAAGACATTATCTTTTTGTGTCATAACAGTTTTATCGTTCTAATTATCTTTTAGGGTTGTAACACATTTGTGCAAAAACACACAACCCAGCCGCGTACAAGAGAGCCCCAACCTCGCTCTCAGGAGTGATAAGCAACCATTCTGCCTCACCTCCAAACATATTTCGTAATAAAAAAAATTTGATCCGTTTTATTATAGAGAGAGGAGTGTATGACGTGGAAAGACATTACCTTTTTTTGTCATAAGAGTTTTATCGTTCTAATTTTCTTTTAGGGTTGTAACAAATTTGTGCAAAAACACACAACCCAGCCACGTACAAGAGAGCCCCAACCTCGCTCTCAGGAGTGATGAACAACCATTCTGCCTCACCTCCAAACATATTTCGTAATAAAAAAATTTGATCCGTTTTATCATAGAGAGAGGAGTGTATGACGTGGAAAGACATTATCTTTTTGTGTCATAACAGTTTTATCGTTCTAATTTTCGTTTAGGGTTGTAACAAATTTGTGCAAAAACACACAACCCAGCCGCGTACAAGAGAGCCCCAACCTCGCTCTCAGGAGTGATGAGCAACCATTCTGCCTCACCTCCAAACATATTTCGTAATAGAAAAAATTTGATCCGTTTTATTATAGAGAGAGGAGTGTATGACGTGGAAAGACATTATCTTTTTGTGTCATAACAGTTTTATCGTTCTAATTTTCTTTTAGGGTTGTAACAAATTTGTGCAAAAACACACAACCCAGCCGCGTACAAGAGAGCCCCAACCTCGCTCTCAGGAGTGATGAGCAACCATTCTGCCTCACCTCCAAACATATTTCGTAATAAAAAAAATTTGATCCGTTTTATTATAGAGAGAGGAGTGTATGACGTGGAAAGACATTATCTTTTTGTGTCATAGGAGTTTTATCGTTCTATTTTTCTTGTAGGGTTGTAACAAATTTGTGCAAAAACACACAACCCAGCCGCGTACAAGAGAGCCCCAACCTCGCTCTCAGGAGTGATGAGCAACCATTCTGCCTCACCTCCAAACATATTTCGTAATAAAAAAAATTTGATCCGTTTTATTATAGAGAGAGGAGTGTATGACGTGGAAAGACATTATCTTTTTGTGTCATAACAGTATTATCGTTCTAATTTTCTTTTAGGGTTGTAACAAATTTGTGCAAAAACACACAACCCAGCCGCGTACAAGAGAGCCCCAACCTCGCTCCCAGGAGTGATGAGCAACCATTCTGCCTCACCTCCAAACATATTTCGTAATACAAAAAATTTTATCCGTTTTATTATAGAGAGAGGAGTGTATGACGTGGAAAGACATTATCTTTTTGTGTCATAACAGTTTTATCGTTCTAATTTTCTTTTAGGGTTGTAACAAATTTGTGCAAAAACACACAACCCAGCCGCGTACAAGAGAGCCCCAACCTCGCTCTCAGGAGTGATGAGCAACCATTCTGCCTCACCTACAAACATATTTCGTTTTAAAAAAATTTGATCCGTTTTATTATAGAGAGAGGAGTGTATGACGTGGAAAGACATTATCTTTTTGTGTCATAACAGTTTTATCGTTCTAATTTTCTTTTAGGGTTGTATCAAATTTGTGCAAAAACACACAACCCAGCCGCGTACAAGAGAGCCCCAACCTCGCTCTCAGAAGTGATAAGCAACCATTCTGCCTCACCTCCAAACATATTTCGTAATAAAAAAAATTTGATCCGTTTTATTATAGACAGAGGAGTGTATGACGTGGAAAGACATTACCTTTTTGTGTCATAAGAGTTTTATCGTTCTAATTTTCTTTTAGGGTTGTAACAAATTTGTGCAAAAACACACAACCCAGCCGCGTACAAGAGAGCCCCAACCTCGCTCTCAGGAGTGATGAGCAACCATTCTGCCTCACCTCCAAACATATTTCGTAATAAAAAGAATTTGATCCGTTTTATTATAGAGAGAGGAATGTATGACGTGGAAAGACATTATCTTTTTGTGTCATAACAGTTTTTACGTTCTAATTTTCTTTTAGGGTTGTAACAAATTTGTGCAAAAACACACACCCCAGCCGCGTACAAGAGAGCCCCAACCTCGCTCTCAGGAGTGATGAGCAACCATTCTGCCTCACCTCCAAACATATTTCGTAATAAAAAAAATTTGATCCGTTTTATTATAGAGAGAGGAGTGTATGACGTGGAAAGACATTACCTTTTTGTGTCATAAGAGTTTTATCGTTCTAATTTTCTTTTAGGGTTGTAACAAATTTGTGCAAAAACACACAACCCAGCCGCGTACAAGAGAGCCCCAACCTCGCTCTCAGGAGTGATGAGCAACCATTCTGCCTCACCTACAAACATATTTCGTTTTAAAAAAATTTGATCCGTTTTATTATAGAGAGAGGAGTGTATGACGTGGAAAGACATTATCTTTTTGTGTCATAACAGTTTTATCGTTCTAATTTTCTTTTAGGGTTGTATCAAATTTGTGCAAAAACACACAACCCAGCCGCGTACAAGAGAGCCCCAACCTCGCTCTCAGAAGTGATAAGCAACCATTCTGCCTCACCTCCAAACATATTTCGTAATAAAAAAAATTTGATCCGTTTTATTATAGACAGAGGAGTGTATGACGTGGAAAGACATTACCTTTTTGTGTCATAAGAGTTTTATCGTTCTAATTTTCTTTTAGGGTTGTAACAAATTTGTGCAAAAACACACAACCCAGCCGCGTACAAGAGAGCCCCAACCTCGCTCTCAGGAGTGATGAGCAACCATTCTGCCTCACCTCCAAACATATTTCGTAATAAAAAGAATTTGATCCGTTTTATTATAGAGAGAGGAATGTATGACGTGGAAAGACATTATCTTTTTGTGTCATAACAGTTTTTACGTTCTAATTTTCTTTTAGGGTTGTAACAAATTTGTGCAAAAACACACACCCCAGCCGCGTACAAGAGAGCCCCAACCTCGCTCTCAGGAGTGATGAGCAACCATTCTGCCTCACCTCCAAACATATTTCGTAATAAAAAAAATTTGATCCGTTTTATTATAGAGAGAGGAGTGTATGACGTGGAAAGACATTACCTTTTTGTGTCATAAGAGTTTTATCGTTCTAATTTTCTTTTAGGGTTGTAACAAATTTGTGCAAAAACACACAACCCAGCCGCGTACAAGAGAGCCCCAACCTCGCTCTCAGGAGTGATGAGCAACCATTCTGCCTCACCTCCAAACATATTTCGTAATAAAAAGAATTTGATCCGTTTTATTATAGAGAGAGGAATGTATGACGTGGAAAGACATTATCTTTTTGTGTCATAACAGTTTTTACGTTCTAATTTTCTTTTAGGGTTGTAACAAATTTGTGCAAAAACACACAACCCAGCCGCGTACAAGAGAGCCCCAACCTCGCTCTCAGGAGTGATGAGCAACCATTCTGCCTCACCTCCAAACATATTTCGTAATAAAAAAAATTTGATCCGTTTTATTATAGAGAGAGGAGTGTATGACGTGGAAAGACATTATCTATTTGTGTCATAACAGTTTTTACGTTCTAATTTTCTTTTAGGGTTGTGACAAATTTGTGCAAAAACACACAACCAAGCCGCGTACAAGAGAGCCCCAACCTCGCTCTCAGGAGTGATGAGCAACCATTCTGCCTCACCTCCAAACATATTTCATAATAAAAAAAATTTGATCCGTTTTATTATAGAGAGAGGAGTGTATGACGTGGAAAGACATTATCTTTTTGTGTCATAACAGTTTTATCGTTCTAATTTTCTTTTAGGGTTGTAACAAATTAGTGCAAAAACACACAACCCAGCCGCGTACAAGAGAGCCCCAACCTCGCTCTCAGGAGTGATGAGCAACCATTCTGCCTCACCTCCAAACATATTTCGTAATAAAAAAAATTTGATCCGTTTTATTATAGAGAGAGGAGTGTATGACGTGGAAAGACATTATCTTTTTGTGTCATAACAGTTTTTACGTTCTAATTTTCTTTTAGGATTGTAACAAATTTGTGCAAAAACACACAACCCAGCCGCGTACAAGAGAGCCCCAACCACGCTCTCAGGAGTGATGAGCAACCATTCTGCCTCACCTCCAAACATACTTCGTAATAAAAAAAATTTGATCCGTTTTATTATAGAGAGAGGAGTGTATGACGTGGAAAGACATTATCTTTTTGTGTCATAACAGTTTTATCGTTCTAATTTTTTTTTAGGGTTGTAACAAATTTGTGCAAAAACACACAACCCAGCCGCGTACAAGAGAGCCCCAACCTCGCTCTCAGGAGTGATGAGCAACCATTCTGCCTCACCTCCAAACATATTTCGCAATAAAAAAAATTTGATCCGTTTTATTATAGAGAGAGGAGTGTATGACGTGGAAAGACATTATCTTTTTGTGTCATAGGACTTTTATCGTTCTAATTTTCTTGTAGGGTTGTAACAAATTTGTGCAAAAACACACAACCCAGCCGCGTACAAGAGAGCCCCAACCTCGCTCTCAGGAGTGATGAGCAACCATTCTGCCTCACCTCCAAACATATTTCGTAATAAAAAAAATTGATCCGTTTTATTATAGAGAGTGGAGTGTATGACGTGGAAAGACATTATCTTTTTGTGTCATAACAGTTTTATCGTTCTAATTTTCTTTTAGGGTTGTAACAAATTTGTGCAAAAACACACAACCAAGCCGCGTACAAGAGAGCCCCAACCACGCTCTCAGGAGTGATGAGCATCCATTCTGCCTCACCTCCAAACATATTTCGTAATAAAAAAAATTTGATCCGTTTTATTATAGAGAAAGGAGTGTATGACGTGGAAAGACATTATCTTTTTGTGTCATAACAGTTTTATCGTTCTAATTTTCCTTTAGGGTTGTAACAAATTTGTGCAAAAACACACAACCCAGCCGCGTACAAGAGAGCCCCAACCTCGCTCTCAGGAGTGATGAGCAACCATTCTGCCTCACCTCCAAACATATTTCGTAATGAAAAAAATTTGATCCGTTTTATTATAGAGAGAGGAGTGTATGACGTGGAAAGACATTATCTTTTTGTGTCATAACAGTTTTTACGTTCTAATTTTCTTTTAGGGTTGTAACAAATTTGTGCAAAAACACACAACCCAGCCGCGTACAAGAGAGCCCCAACCACGCTCTCAGGAGTGATGAGCAACCATTCTGCCTCACCTCCAAACATATTTCGTAATAAAAAAAATTTGATCCGTTTTATTATAGAGACAGGAGTGTATGACTTGGAAAGACATTATCTTTTTGTGTCATAACAGTTTTTACGTTCTAATTTTCTTTTAGGGTTGTAACAAATTTGTGCAAAAACACACAACCCAGCCGCATACAAGAGAGCCCCAACCTCGCTCTCAGGAGTGATGAGCAACCATTCTGCCTCACCTCCAAACATATTTCGTAATAAAAAGAATTTGATCCGTTTTATTATAGAGAGAGGAATGTATGACGTGGAAAGACATTATCTTTTTGTGTCATAACAGTTTTTACGTTCTAATTTTCTTTTAGGGTTGTAACAAATTTGTGCAAATACACACAACCCAGCCGCGTACAAGAGCCCCAACCTCGCTCTCAGGAGTGATGAGCAACCATTCTGCCTCACCTCCAAACATATTTCGTAATAAAAAGAATTTGATCCGTTTTATTATAGAGAGAGGAATGTATGACGTGGAAAGACATTATCTTTTTGTGTCATAACAGTTTTTACGTTCTAATTTTCTTTTAGGGTTGTAACAAATTTGTGCAAAAACACACAACCCAGCCGCGTACAAGATAGCCCCAACCACGCTCTCAGGAGTGATGAGCAACCATTCTGCCTCACCTCCAAACATATTTCGTAATAAAAAGAATTTGATCCGTTTTATTATAGAGAGAGGAATGTATGACGTGGAAAGACATTATCTTTTTGTGTCATAACAGTTTTTACGTTCTAATTTTCTTTTAGGGTTGTAACAAATTTGTGCAAAAACACACACCCCAGCCGCGTACAAGAGAGCCCCAACCTCGCTCTCAGGAGTGATGAGCAACCATTCTGCCTCACCTCCAAACATATTTCGTAATAAAAAAAATTTGATCCGTTTTATTATAGAGAGAGGAGTGTATGACGTGGAAAGACATTACCTTTTTGTGTCATAAGAGTTTTATCGTTCTAATTTTCTTTTAGGGTTGTAACAAATTTGTGCAAAAACACACAACCCAGCCGCGTACAAGAGAGCCCCAACCTCGCTCTCAGGAGTGATGAGCAACCATTCTGCCTCACCTACAAACATATTTCGTTTTAAAAAAATTTGATCCGTTTTATTATAGAGAGAGGAGTGTATGACGTGGAAAGACATTATCTTTTTGTGTCATAACAGTTTTATCGTTCTAATTTTCTTTTAGGGTTGTATCAAATTTGTGCAAAAACACACAACCCAGCCGCGTACAAGAGAGCCCCAACCTCGCTCTCAGAAGTGATAAGCAACCATTCTGCCTCACCTCCAAACATATTTCGTAATAAAAAAAATTTGATCCGTTTTATTATAGACAGAGGAGTGTATGACGTGGAAAGACATTACCTTTTTGTGTCATAAGAGTTTTATCGTTCTAATTTTCTTTTAGGGTTGTAACAAATTTGTGCAAAAACACACAACCCAGCCGCGTACAAGAGAGCCCCAACCTCGCTCTCAGGAGTGATGAGCAACCATTCTGCCTCACCTCCAAACATATTTCGTAATAAAAAGAATTTGATCCGTTTTATTATAGAGAGAGGAATGTATGACGTGGAAAGACATTATCTTTTTGTGTCATAACAGTTTTTACGTTCTAATTTTCTTTTAGGGTTGTAACAAATTTGTGCAAAAACACACACCCCAGCCGCGTACAAGAGAGCCCCAACCTCGCTCTCAGGAGTGATGAGCAACCATTCTGCCTCACCTCCAAACATATTTCGTAATAAAAAAAATTTGATCCGTTTTATTATAGAGAGAGGAGTGTATGACGTGGAAAGACATTACCTTTTTGTGTCATAAGAGTTTTATCGTTCTAATTTTCTTTTAGGGTTGTAACAAATTTGTGCAAAAACACACAACCCAGCCGCGTACAAGAGAGCCCCAACCTCGCTCTCAGGAGTGATGAGCAACCATTCTGCCTCACCTCCAAACATATTTCGTAATAAAAAGAATTTGATCCGTTTTATTATAGAGAGAGGAATGTATGACGTGGAAAGACATTATCTTTTTGTGTCATAACAGTTTTTACGTTCTAATTTTCTTTTAGGGTTGTAACAAATTTGTGCAAAAACACACAACCCAGCCGCGTACAAGAGAGCCCCAACCTCGCTCTCAGGAGTGATGAGCAACCATTCTGCCTCACCTCCAAACATATTTCGTAATAAAAAAAATTTGATCCGTTTTATTATAGAGAGAGGAGTGTATGACGTGGAAAGACATTATCTATTTGTGTCATAACAGTTTTTACGTTCTAATTTTCTTTTAGGGTTGTGACAAATTTGTGCAAAAACACACAACCAAGCCGCGTACAAGAGAGCCCCAACCTCGCTCTCAGGAGTGATGAGCAACCATTCTGCCTCACCTCCAAACATATTTCATAATAAAAAAAATTTGATCCGTTTTATTATAGAGAGAGGAGTGTATGACGTGGAAAGACATTATCTTTTTGTGTCATAACAGTTTTATCGTTCTAATTTTCTTTTAGGGTTGTAACAAATTAGTGCAAAAACACACAACCCAGCCGCGTACAAGAGAGCCCCAACCTCGCTCTCAGGAGTGATGAGCAACCATTCTGCCTCACCTCCAAACATATTTCGTAATAAAAAAAATTTGATCCGTTTTATTATAGAGAGAGGAGTGTATGACGTGGAAAGACATTATCTTTTTGTGTCATAACAGTTTTTACGTTCTAATTTTCTTTTAGGATTGTAACAAATTTGTGCAAAAACACACAACCCAGCCGCGTACAAGAGAGCCCCAACCACGCTCTCAGGAGTGATGAGCAACCATTCTGCCTCACCTCCAAACATACTTCGTAATAAAAAAAATTTGATCCGTTTTATTATAGAGAGAGGAGTGTATGACGTGGAAAGACATTATCTTTTTGTGTCATAACAGTTTTATCGTTCTAATTTTTTTTTAGGGTTGTAACAAATTTGTGCAAAAACACACAACCCAGCCGCGTACAAGAGAGCCCCAACCTCGCTCTCAGGAGTGATGAGCAACCATTCTGCCTCACCTCCAAACATATTTCGCAATAAAAAAAATTTGATCCGTTTTATTATAGAGAGAGGAGTGTATGACGTGGAAAGACATTATCTTTTTGTGTCATAGGACTTTTATCGTTCTAATTTTCTTGTAGGGTTGTAACAAATTTGTGCAAAAACACACAACCCAGCCGCGTACAAGAGAGCCCCAACCTCGCTCTCAGGAGTGATGAGCAACCATTCTGCCTCACCTCCAAACATATTTCGTAATAAAAAAAATTGATCCGTTTTATTATAGAGAGTGGAGTGTATGACGTGGAAAGACATTATCTTTTTGTGTCATAACAGTTTTATCGTTCTAATTTTCTTTTAGGGTTGTAACAAATTTGTGCAAAAACACACAACCAAGCCGCGTACAAGAGAGCCCCAACCACGCTCTCAGGAGTGATGAGCATCCATTCTGCCTCACCTCCAAACATATTTCGTAATAAAAAAAATTTGATCCGTTTTATTATAGAGAAAGGAGTGTATGACGTGGAAAGACATTATCTTTTTGTGTCATAACAGTTTTATCGTTCTAATTTTCCTTTAGGGTTGTAACAAATTTGTGCAAAAACACACAACCCAGCCGCGTACAAGAGAGCCCCAACCTCGCTCTCAGGAGTGATGAGCAACCATTCTGCCTCACCTCCAAACATATTTCGTAATGAAAAAAATTTGATCCGTTTTATTATAGAGAGAGGAGTGTATGACGTGGAAAGACATTATCTTTTTGTGTCATAACAGTTTTTACGTTCTAATTTTCTTTTAGGGTTGTAACAAATTTGTGCAAAAACACACAACCCAGCCGCGTACAAGAGAGCCCCAACCACGCTCTCAGGAGTGATGAGCAACCATTCTGCCTCACCTCCAAACATATTTCGTAATAAAAAAAATTTGATCCGTTTTATTATAGAGACAGGAGTGTATGACTTGGAAAGACATTATCTTTTTGTGTCATAACAGTTTTTACGTTCTAATTTTCTTTTAGGGTTGTAACAAATTTGTGCAAAAACACACAACCCAGCCGCATACAAGAGAGCCCCAACCTCGCTCTCAGGAGTGATGAGCAACCATTCTGCCTCACCTCCAAACATATTTCGTAATAAAAAGAATTTGATCCGTTTTATTATAGAGAGAGGAATGTATGACGTGGAAAGACATTATCTTTTTGTGTCATAACAGTTTTTACGTTCTAATTTTCTTTTAGGGTTGTAACAAATTTGTGCAAATACACACAACCCAGCCGCGTACAAGAGCCCCAACCTCGCTCTCAGGAGTGATGAGCAACCATTCTGCCTCACCTCCAAACATATTTCGTAATAAAAAGAATTTGATCCGTTTTATTATAGAGAGAGGAATGTATGACGTGGAAAGACATTATCTTTTTGTGTCATAACAGTTTTTACGTTCTAATTTTCTTTTAGGGTTGTAACAAATTTGTGCAAAAACACACAACCCAGCCGCGTACAAGATAGCCCCAACCACGCTCTCAGGAGTGATGAGCAACCATTCTGCCTCACCTCCAAACATACTTCGTAATAAAAAAAATTTGATCCGTTTTATTATAGAGAGAGGAGTGTATGACGTGGAAAGACATTATCTTTTTGTGTCATAACAGTTTTATCGTTCTAATTTTTTTTTAGGGTTGTAACAAATTTGTGCAAAAACACACAACCCAGCCGCGTACAAGAGAGCCCCAACCTCGCTCTCAGGAGTGATGAGCAACCATTCTGCCTCACCTCCAAACATATTTCGCAATAAAAAAAATTTGATCCGTTTTATTATAGAGAGAGGAGTGTATGACGTGGAAAGACATTATCTTTTTGTGTCATAACAGTTTTTACGTTCTAATTTTCTTTTAGGGTTGTAACAAATTTGTGCAAAAACACACAACCCAGCCGCGTACAAGAGAGCCCCAACCACGCTCTCAGGAGTGATGAGCAACCATTCTGCCTCACCTCCAAACATATTTCGTAATAAAAAAAATTTGATCCGTTTTATTATAGAGACAGGAGTGTATGACTTGGAAAGACATTATCTTTTTGTGTCATAACAGTTTTTACGTTCTAATTTTCTTTTAGGGTTGTAACAAATTTGTGCAAAAACACACAACCCAGCCGCGTACAAGAGAGCCCCAACCTCGCTCTCAGGAGTGATGAGCAACCATTCTGCCTCACCTCCAAACATATTTCGTAATAAAAAGAATTTGATCCGTTTTATTATAGAGAGAGGAATGTATGACGTGGAAAGACATTATCTTTTTGTGTCATAACAGTTTTTACGTTCTAATTTTCTTTTAGGGTTGTAACAAATTTGTGCAAAAACACACAACCCAGCCGCGTACAAGAGCCCCAACCTCGCTCTCAGGAGTGATGAGCAACCATTCTGCCTCACCTCCAAACATATTTCGTAATAAAAAAAATTCGATCCGTTTTATTATAGAGAGAGGAGTGTATGACGTGGAAAGACATTATCTTTTTGTGTCATAACAGTTTTATCGTTCTAATTTTCTTTTAGGGTTGTAACAAATTTGTGCAAAAACACACAACCCAGCCGCGTACAAGAGAGCCCCAACCTCGCTCTCAGGAGTGATGAGCAACCATTCTGCCTCACCTCCAAACATACTTCGTAATAAAAAAAATTTTATCCGTTTTATTATAGAGAGAGGAGTGTATGACGTGGAAAGACATTATCTTTTTGTGTCATAACAGTTTTATCGTTCTAATTTTCTTTTAGGGTTGTAACAAATTTGTGCAAAAACACACAACCCAGCCGCGTACAAGAGAGCCCCAACCTCGCTCTCAGGAGTGTTGAGCAACCATTCTGCCTCACCTCCAAACATATTTCGCAAAAAAAAAAATTTGATCCGTTTTATTATAGAGAGAGGAGTGTATGACGTGGAAAGACATTATCTTTTTGTGTCATAGGAGTTTTATCGTTCTAATTTTCTTGTAGGGTTGTAACAAATTTGTGCAAAAACACACAACCCAGCCGCGTACAAGAGAGCCCCAACCTCGCTCTCAGGAGTGATGAGCAACCATTCTGCCTCACCTCCAAACATATTTCGTAATAAAAAAAATTGATCCGTTTTATTATAGAGAGAGGAGTGTATGACGTGGAAAGACATTATCTTTTTGTGTCATAACAGTTTTATCGTTCTAATTTTCTTTTAGGGTTGTAACAAATTTGTGCAAAAACACACAACCCAGCCGCGTACAAGAGAGCCCCAACCTCGCTCTCAGGAGTGATGAGCAACCATTCTGCCTCACCTCCAAACATATTTCGTAATAAAAAAAATTTGATCCGTTTTATTATAGAGAGAAGAGCGTATGACGTGGATAGACATTATCGTTTTGTGTCATAACAGTTTTATCGTTCTAATTATCTTTTAGGGTTGTAACAAATTTGTGCAAAAACACACAACCAAGCCGCGTACAAGAGAGCCCCAACCACGCTCTCAGGAGTGATGAGCATCCATTCTGCCTCACCTCCAAACATATTTCGTAATCAAAAAAATTTGATCCGTTTTATTATAGAGAGAGGAGTGTATGACGTGGAAAGACATTATCTTTTTGTGTCATAACAGTTTTTACATTCTAATTTTCTTTTAGGGTTGTAACAAATTTGTGCAAAAACACACAACCCAGCCGCGTACAAGAGAGCCCCAACCACGCTCTCAGGAGTGATGAGCAACCATTCTGCCTCACCTACAAACATATTTCGTAATAAAATAAATTTGATCCGTTTTATTATAGAGACAGGAGTGTATGACGTGGAAAGACATTATCTTTTTGTGTCATAACAGTTTTTACGTTCTAATTTTCTTTTAGGGTTGTAACAAATTTGTGCAAAAACACACAACCCAGCCCCGTACAAGAGAGCCCCAACCTCGCTCTCAGGAGTGATGAGCAACCATTCTGCCTCACCTCCAAACATATTTCGTAATAAAAAGAATTTGATGCGTTTTATTATAGAGAGAGGAGTGTATGACGTGGAAAGACATTATCTTTTTGTGTCATAACAGTTTTATCGTTCTAATTTTCTTTTAGGGTTGTAACAAATTTGTGCAAAAACACACAACCCAGCCGCGTACAAGAGAACCCCAACCTCGCTCTCAGGAGTGATGAGCAACCATTCTGCCTCACCTCCAAACATATTTCGTAATAAAAAAAATTTGATCCGTTTTATTATAGAGAGAGGAGTGTATGACGTGGAAAGACATTATCTTTCTGTGTCATAACAGTTTTATCGTTCTAATTTTTTTTTAGGGTTGTAACAAATTTGTGCAAAAACACACAACCCAGCCGCGTACAAGAGAGCCCCAACCTCGCTCTCAGGAGTGTTGAGCAACCATTCTGCCTCACCTCCAAACATATTTCGTAATAAAAAAAATTTGATCCGTTTTATTATAGAGAGAGGAGTGTATGACGTGGAAAGACATTATCTTTTTGTGTCATAGGAGTTTTATCGTTCTAATTTTCTTGTAGGGTTGTAACAAATTTGTGCAAAAACACACAACCCAGCCGCGTACAAGAGAGCCCCAACCTCGCTCTCAGGAGTGATGAGCAACCATTCTGCCTCACCTCCAAACATATTTCGTAATAAAAAAAATTGATCCGTTTTATTATAGAGAGAAGAGCGTATGACGTGGAAAGACATTATCTTTTTGTGTCATAACAGTTTTATCGTTCTAATATTCTTTTAGGGTTGTAACAAATTTGTGCAAAAACACACAACCCACCCGCGTACAAGAGAGCCCCAACCTCGCTCTCAGGAGTGATGAGCAACCATTCTGCCTCACCTCCAAACATATTTCGTAATAAAAAAAATTTGATCCATTTATTATAGAGAGAAGAGTGTATGACGTGGAAAGACATTATCTTTTTGTGTCATAACAGTTTTATCGTTCTAATTATCTTTTAGGGTTGTAACAAATTTGTGCAAAAACACACAACCAAGCCGCGTACAAGAGAGCCCCAACCACGCTCTCAGGAGTGATGAGCATCCATTCTGCCTCACCTCCAAACATATTTCGTAATAAAAAAAATGTGATCCGTTTTATTATAGAGAGAGGAGTGTATGACGTGGAAAGACATTATCTTTTTGTGTCATAACAGTTTTATCGTTCTAATTTTCTTTTAGGGTTGTAACAAATTTGTGCAAAAACACACAACCCACCCGCGAACAAAAGAGCCCCAACCTCGCTCTCAGGAGTGATGAGCAACCATTCTGCCTCACCTCCAAACATATTTCGTAATAAAAAAAATTTGATCCATTTATTATAGAGAGAAGAGTGTATGACGTGGAAAGACATTATCTTTTTGTGTCATAACAGTTTTATCGTTCTAATTATCTTTTAGGGTTGTAACAAATTTGTGCAAAAACACACAACCAAGCCGCGTACAAGAGAGCCCCAACCACGCTCTCAGGAGTGATGAGCATCCATTCTGCCTCACCTCCAAACATATTTCGTAATGAAAAAAATTTGATCCGTTTTATTATAGAGAGAGGAGTGTATGACGTGGAAAGATATTATCTTTTTGTGTCATAACAGTTTTTACGTTCTAATTTTCTTTTAGGGTTGTAACAAATTTGTGCAAAAACACACAACCCAGCCGCGTACAAGAGAGCCCCAACCACGCTCTCAGGAGTGATGAGCAACCATTCTGCCTCACCTCCAAACATATTTCGTAATATAAAAAATTTGATCCGTTTTATTATAGAGACAGGAGAGTATGACGTGGAAAGACATTATCTTTTTGTCTCCTAACAGTTTTTACGTTCTAATTTTCTTTTAGGGTTGTACCAAATTTGTGCAAAAACACACAACCCAGCCGCGTACAAGAGAGCCCCAACTTCGCTCTCAGGAGTGATGAGCAACCATTCTACCTCACCTCCAAACATATTTCGTAATAAAAAGAATTTGATCCGTTTTATTATAGAGAGAGGAATGTATGACGTGGAAAGACATTATCTTTTTGTGTCATAACAGTTTTTACGTTCTAATTTTCTTTTAGGGTTGTAACCAATTTGTGCAAAAACACACAACCCAGCCGCGTACAAGAGAGCCCCAACCACGCTCTCAGGAGTGATGAGCAACCATTCTGCCTCACCTCCAAACATATTTCGTAATAAAAAAAATTTGATCCGTTTTATTATAGAGAGAGGAGTGTATGACGTGGAAAGAAATTATCTTTTTGTGTTATAACAGTTTTATCGTTCTAATTTTCTTTTAGGGTTGTAACAAATTTGTGCAAAAACACACAACCCAGCCGCGTACAAGAGAGCCCCAACCTCGCTCTCAGGAGTGATGGGCAACCATTCTGCCTCACCTCCAAACATATTTCGTAATAAAAAGAATTTGATCCGTTTTATTATAGAGAGAGGAATGTATGACGTGGAAAGACATTATCTTTTTGTGTCATAACAGTTTTTACGTTCTAATTTTCTTTTAGGGTTGTAACAAATTTGTGCAAAAACACACAACCCAGCCGCGTACAAGAGAGCCCCAACCACGCTCTCAGGAGTGATGAGCAACCATTCTGCCTCACCTCCAAACATATTTCGTAATAAAAAAATTTTGATCCGTTTTATTATAGAGAGAGGAGTGTATGACGTGGAAAGACATTACCTTTTTGTGTTATAACAGTTTTATCGTTCTAATTTTCTTTTAGGGTTGTAACAAATTTGTGCAAAAACATACAACCCAGCCGCGTACAAGAGAGCCCCAACCTCGCTCTCAGGAGTGATGAGCAACCATTCTGCCTCACCTCCAAACATATTTCGTAATAAAAAAAATTTGATCCGTTTTATTATAGAGAGAGGAGTGTATGACGTGGAAAGACATTATCTTTTTGTGTCATAACAGTTTTTACGTTCTAATTTTCTTTTACGGTTGTGACAAATTTGTGCAAAAACACACAACCAAGCCGCGTACAAGAGAGCCCCAACCTCGCTCTCAGGAGTGATGAGCAACCATTCTGCCTCACCTCCAAACATATTTCGTAATAAAAAAAATTTGATCCGTTTTATTATAGAGAGAGGAGTGTATGACGTGGAAAGACATTATCTTTTTGTGTCATAACAGTTTTATCGTTCTAATTTTCTTTTAGGGTTGTAACAAATTAGTGCAAAAACACACAACCCAGCCGCGTACAAGAGAGCCCCAACCTCGCTCTCAGGAGTGATGAGCAACCATTCTGCCTCACCTCCAAACATATTTCGTAATAAAAAAAATTTGATCCGTTTTATTATAGAGAGAGGAGTGTATGACGTGGAAAGACATTATCTTTTTGTGTCATAACAGTGTTTACGTTCTAATTTTCTTTTAGGATTGTAACAAATTGGTGCAAAAACACACAACCCAGCCGCGTACAAGAGAGCCCCAACCACGCTCTCAGGAGTGATGAGCAACCATTCTGCCTCACCTCCAAACATATTTCGTAATAAAAAAAATTTGATCCGTTTTATTATAGAGACAGGAGTGTATGACGTGGAAAGGCATTATCTTTTTGTGTCATAACAGTTTTTACGTTCTAATTTTCTTTCAGGGTTGTAACAAATTTGTGCAAAAACACACAACCCAGCCGCGTACAAGAGAGCCCCAACCTCGCTCTCAGGAGTGATGAGCAACCATTCTGCTCACCTCCAAACATATTTCGTAATAAAAAGAATATGATCCGTTTTATTATAGAGAGAGGAATGTATGACGTGGAAAGACATTATCTTTTTGTGTCATAACAGTTTTTACGTTCTAATTTTCTTTTAGGGTTGTAACAAATTTGTGCAAAAACACACACCCCAGCCGCGTACAAGAGAGCCCCAACCTCGCTCTCAGGAGTGATGAGCAACCATTCTGCCTCACCTCCAAACATATTTCGTAATAAAAAAAATTTGATCCGTTTTATTATAGAGAGAGGAGTGTATGACGTGGAAAGACATTATCTTTTTGTGTCATAACAGTTTTATCGTTCTAATTTTCTTTTAGGGTTGTAACAAATTTGTGCAAAAACACACAACCCAGCCGCGTACAAGAGAGCCCCAACCTCGCTCTCAGGAGTGATGAGCAACCATTCTGCCTCACCTCCAAACATACTTCGTAATAAAAAAAATTTTATCCGTTTTATTATAGAGAAAGGAGTGTATGACGTGGAAAGACATTATCTTTTTGTGTCATAACAGTTTTATCGTTCTAATTTTTATTTAGGGTTGTAACAAATTTGTGCAAAAACACACAACCCAGCCGCGTACAAGAGAGCCCCAACCTCGCTCTCAGGAGTGTTGAGCAACCATTCTGCCTCACCTCCAAACATATTTGGCAATAAAAAAAATTTGATCCGTTTTATTATAGAGAGAGGAGTGTATGACGTGGAAAGACATTATCTTTTTGTGTCATAGGAGTTTTATCGTTCTAATTTTCTTGTAGGGTTGTAACAAATTTGTGCAAAAACACACAACCCAGCCGCGTACAAGAGAGCCCCAACCTCGCTCTCAGGAGTGATGAGCAACCATTCTGCCTCACCTCCAAACATATTTCGTTATAAAAAAAATTTGATCCGTTTTATTATAGAGAGAGGAGTGTATGACGTGGAAAGACATTATCTTTTTGTGTCATAACAGTTTTATCGTTCTAATTTTCTTTTAGGGTTGTAACAAATTTGTGCAAAAACACACAACCCAGCCGCGTACAAGAGAGCCCCAACCTCGCTCTCAGGAGTGATGAGCAACCATTCTGCCTCACCTCCAAACATATTTCGTAATAAAAAAAATTTGATCCGTTTTATTATAGAGAGAGGAGTGTATGACGTGGAAAGACATTATCTTTTTGTGTCATAACAGTTTTATCGTTCTAATTATCTTTTAGGGTTGTAACAAATTTGTGCAAAAACACACAACCAAGCCGCGTACAAGAGAGCCCCAACCTCGCTCTCAGGAGTGATGAGCAACCATTCTGCCTCACCTCCAAACATATTTCGTAATAAAAAAATTTGATCCGTTTTATTATACGGAGAGGAGTGTATGACGTGGAAAGACATTATCTTTTTGTGTCATAACAGTTTTATCGTTCTAATTTTCTTTTAGGGTTGTAACAAATTTGTGCAAAAACACACAACCCAGCCGCGTACAAGAGAGCCCCAACCTCGCTCTCAGGAGTGATGAGCAACCATTCTGCTTCACCTCCAAACATATTTCGTAATAAAAAAAATTTGATCCGTTTTATTATAGAGAGAGGAGTGTATGACGTGGAAAGACATTATCTTTTTGTGTCATAACAGTTTTATCGTTCTAATTTTCTTTTAGGGTTGTAACAAATTTGTGCAAAAACACACAACCCAGCCGCGTACAAGAGAGCCCCAACCTCGCTCTCAGGAGTGATGAGCAACCATTCTGCCTCACCTCCAAACATACTTCGTAATAAAAAAAATTTTATCCGTTTTATTATAGAGAAAGGAGTGTATGACGTGGAAAGACATTATCTTTTTGTGTCATAACAGTTTTATCGTTCTAATTTTTATTTAGGGTTGTAACAAATTTGTGCAAAAACACACAACCCAGCCGCGTACAAGAGAGCCCCAACCTCGCTCTCAGGAGTGTTGAGCAACCATTCTGCCTCACCTCCAAACATATTTCGCAATAAAAAAAATTTGATCCGTTTTATTATAGAGAGAGGAGTGTATGACGTGGAAAGACATTATCTTTTTGTGTCATAGGAGTTTTATCGTTCTAATTTTCTTGTAGGGTTGTAACAAATTTGTGCAAAAACACACAACCCAGCCGCGTACAAGAGAGCCCCAACCTCGCTCTCAGGAGTGATGAGCAACCATTCTGCCTCACCTCCAAACATATTTCGTTATAAAGAAAATTTGATCCGTTTTATTATAGAGAGAGGAGTGTATGACGTGGAAAGACATTATCTTTTTGTGTCATAACAGTTTTATCGTTCTAATTTTCTTTTAGGGTTGTAACAAATTTGTGCAAAAACACACAACCCAGCCGCGTACAAGAGAGCCCCAACCTCGCTCTCAGGAGTGATGAGCAACCATTCTGCCTCACCTCCAAACATATTTCGTAATAAAAAAAATTTGATCCGTTTTATTATAGAGAGAGGAGTGTATGACGTGGAAAGACATTATCTTTTTGTGTCATAACAGTTTTATCGTTCTAATTTTCTTTTAGGGTTGTAACAAATTTGTGCAAAAACACACAACCCAGCCGCGTACAAGAGAGCCCCAACCTCGCTCTCAGGAGTGATGAGCAACCATTCTGCCTCACCTCCAAACATATTTCGTAATAAAAAAAATTGATCCGTTTTATTATAGAGAGAGCAGTGTATGACGTGGAAAGACATTATCTTTTTGTGTCATAACAGTTTTATCGTTCTAATTTTCTTTTAGGGTTGTAACAAATTTGTGCAAAAACACACAACCCAGCCGCGTACAAGAGAGCCCCAACCTCGCTCTCAGGAGTGATGAGCAACCATTCTGCCTCACCTCCAAACATATTTCGTAATAAAAAAAATTTGATCCGTTTTATTATAGAGAGAGGAGTGTATGACGTGGAAAGACATTATCTTTTTGTGTCATAAGAGTTTTATCGTTCTAATTTTCTTTTAGGGTTGTAACAAATTTGTGCAAAAACACACAACCCAGCCGCGTACAAGAGAGCCCCAACCTCGCACTCAGGAGTGATGAGCAACCATTCTGCCTCACCTCCAAACATATTTCGTAATGAAAAAAATTTGATCCGTTTTATTATAGAGAGAGGAGTGTATGACGTGGAAAGACATTATCTTTTTGTGTCATAACAGTTTTTACGTCCTAATTTTCTTTTAGGGTTGTAACAAATTTGTGCAAAAACACACAACCCAGTCGCGTACAAGAGAGCCCCAACCTCGCTCTCAGGAGTGATGAGCAACCATTCTGCCTCACCTCCAAACATATTTCGTAATAAATTGAATTTGATCCGTTTTATTATAGAGAGAGGAGTGTATGACGTGGAAAGACATTATCTTTTTGTGTCATAAGAGTTTTATCGTTCTAATTTTCTTTTAGGGTTGTAACAAATTTGTGCAAAAACACACAACCCAGCCGCGTACAAGAGAACCCCAACCTCGCTCTCAGGAGTGATGAGCAACCATTCTGCCTCACCTCCAAACATATTTCGTAATAAAAAAAATTGATCCGTTTTATTATAGAGAGAGGAGTGTATGACGTGGAAAGAAATTATCTTTTTGTGTCATAAGAGTTTTATAGTTCTAATTTTCTTTTAGGGTTGTAACAAATTTGTGCAAAAACACACAACCCAGCCGCGTACAAGAGAGCCCCAACCTCGCTCTCAGGAGTGATGAGCAACCATTCTGCCTCACCTCCAAACATATTTCGTTATAAAAAAAATTTGATCCGTTTTATTATAGAGAGAGGAGTGTATGACGTGGAAAGACATTATCTTTTTGTGTCATAACAGTTTTATCGTTCTAATTTTCTTTTAGGGTTGTAACAAATTTGTGCAAAAACACACAACCCAGCCGCGTACAAGAGAGCCCCAACCTCGCTCTCAGGAGTGATGAGCAACCATTCTGCCTCACCTCCAAACATATTTCGTAATAAAAAAAATTTGATCCGTTTTATTATAGAGAGAGGAGTGTATGACGTGGAAAGACATTATCTTTTTGTGTCATAACAGTTTTATCGTTCTAATTTTCTTTTAGGGTTGTAACAAATTTGTGCAAAAACACACAACCCAGCCGCGTACAAGAGAGCCCCAACCTCGCTCTCAGGAGTGTTGAGCAACCATTCTGCCTCACCTCCAAACATATTTCGTAATAAAAAAAATTTGATTCGTTTTATTATAGAGAGAGGAGTGTATGACGTGGAAAGACATTATCTTTTTGTGTCATAGGAGTATCGTTCTAATTTTCTTGTAGGGTTGTAACAAATTTGTGCAAAAACACACAACCCAGCCGCGTACAAGAGAGCCCCAACCTCGCTCTCAGGAGTGATGAGCAACCATTCTGCCTCACCTCCAAACATATTTCGTAATAAAAAAAATTGATCCGTTTTATTATAGAGAGAGGAGTGTATGACGTGGAAAGACATTATCTTTTTGTGTCATAACAGTTTTATCGTTCTAATTTTCTTTTAGTGTTGTAACAAATTTGTGCAAAAACACACAACCCAGCCACGTACAAGAGAGCCCCAACCTCGCTCTCAGGAGGGATGAGCAACCATTCTGCCTCACCTCCAAACATATTTCGTAATAAAAAAAATTTTATCCGTTTTATTATAGAGAGAAGAGTGTATGACGTGGAAAGACATTATCTTTTTGTGTCATAACAGTTTTATCTTTCTAATTTTCTTTTAGGGTTGTAACAAATTTGTGCAAAAACACACAACCCAGCCGCGTACAAGAGAGCCCCAACCTCGCTCTCAGGAGTGATGAGCAACCATTCTGCCTCACCTAAAAACATATTTCGTAATAAAAAAAATTGATCCGTTTTATTATAGAGAGAGGAGTGTATGACGTGGAAAGACATTATCTTTTTGTGTCATAACAGTTTTTTCGTTCTAATTTTCTTTTAGGGTTGTAACAAATTTGTGCAAAAACACACAACCCAGCCGCGTACAAGAGAGCCCCAACCTCGCTCTCAGGAGTGATGAGCAACCATTCTGCCTCACCTCCAAACATATTTCGTAATAAAAAAAATTGATCCGTTTTATTATAGAGAGAGGAGTGTATGACGTGGAAAGAAATTATCTTTTTGTGTCATAAGAGTTTTATCGTTCTAATTTTCTTTTAGGGTTGTAACAAATTTGTGCAAAAACACACAACCCAGCCGCGTACAAGAGAGCCCCAACCTCGCTCTCAGGAGTGATGAGCAACCATTCTGCCTCACCTCCAAACATATTTTGTTATAAAAATAAATTTGATCCGTTTTATTATAGAGAGAGGAGTGTATGACGTGGAAAGACATTATCTTTTTGTGTCATAACAGTTTTATCGTTCTAATTTTCTTTTAGGGTTGTAACAAATTTGTGCAAAAACACACAACCCAGCCGCGTACAAGAGAGCCCCAACCTCGCTCTCAGGAGTGATGAGCAACCATTCTGCCTCACCTCCAAACATATTTCGTAATAAAAAAAATTTGATCCGTTTTATTATAGAGAGAGGAGTGTATGACGTGGAAAGACATTATCTTTTTGTGTCATAACAGTTTTATCGTTCTAATTTTCTTTTAGGGTTGTAACAAATTTGTGCAAAAACACACAACCCAGCCGCGTACAAGAGAGCCCCAACCTCGCTCTCAGGAGTGATGAGCAACCATTCTGCCTCACCTCCAAACATATTTCGTAATAAAAAAAAATTTATCCGTTTTATTATAGAGAGAGGAGTGTATGACGTGGAAAGACATTATCTTTTTGTGTCATAACAGTTTTATCGTTCTAATTTTTTTTTAGGGTTGTAACAAATTTGTGCAAAAACACACAACCCAGCCGCGTACAAGAGAGCCCCAACCTCGCTCTCAGGAGTGTTGAGCAACCATTCTGCCTCACCTCCAAACATATTTCGTAATAAAAAAAATTTGATCCGTTTTATTATAGAGAGAGGAGTGTATGACGTGGAAAGACATTATCTTTTTGTGTCATAGGAGTATCGTTCTAATTTTCTTGTAGGGTTGTAACAAATTTGTGCAAAAACACACAACCCAGCCGCGTACAAGAGAGCCCCAACCTCGCTCTCAGGAGTGATGAGCAACCATTCTGCCTCACCTCCAAACATATTTCGTAATAAAAAAAATTGATCCGTTTTATTATAGAGAGAGGAGTGTATGACGTGGAAAGACATTATCTTTTTGTGTCATAACAGTTTTATCGTTCTAATTTTCTTTTAGTGTTGTAACAAATTTGTGCAAAAACACACAACCCAGCCACGTACAAGAGAGCCCCAACCTCGCTCTCAGGAGGGATGAGCAACCATTCTGCCTCACCTCCAAACATATTTCGTAATAAAAAAAATTTTATCCGTTTTATTATAGAGAGAAGAGTGTATGACGTGGAAAGACATTATCTTTTTGTGTCATAACAGTTTTATCTTTCTAATTTTCTTTTAGGGTTGTAACAAATTTGTGCAAAAACACACAACCCAGCCGCGTACAAGAGAGCCCCAACCTCGCTCTCAGGAGTGATGAGCAACCATTCTGCCTCACCTAAAAACATATTTTGTAATAAAAAAAATTGATCCGTTTTATTATAGAGAGAGGAGTGTATGACGTGGAAAGACATTATCTTTTTGTGTCATAACAGTTTTTTCGTTCTAATTTTCTTTTAGGGTTGTAACAAATTTGTGCAAAAACACACAACCCAGCCGCGTACAAGAGAGCCCCAACCTCGCTCTCAGGAGTGATGAGCAACCATTCTGCCTCACCTCCAAACATATTTCGTAATAAAAAAAATTGATCCGTTTTATTATAGAGAGAGGAGTGTATGACGTGGAAAGACATTATCTTTTTGTGTCATAACAGTTTTATCGTTCTAATTTTCTTTTAGGGTTGTAACAAATTTGTGCAAAAACACACAACCCAGCCGCGTACAAGAGAGCCCCAACCTCGCTCTCAGGAGTGATGAGCAACCATTCTGCCTCACCTCCAAACATATTTCGTTATAAAAAAAATTTGATCCGTTTTATTATAGAGAGAGGAGTGTATGACGTGGAAAGACATTATCTTTTTGTGTCATAACAGTTTTATCGTTCTAACTTTCTTTTAGGGTTGTAACAAATTTGTGCAAAAACACACAACCCAGCCTCGTACAAGAGAGCCCCAACCTCGCTCTCAGGAGTGATGAGCAACCATTCTGCCTCACCTCCAAACATATTTCGTAATAAAAAAAATTTGATCCGTTTTATTATAGAGAGAGGAGTGTATGACGTGGAAAGACATTATCTTTTTGTGTCATAACAGTGTTTACGTTCTAATTTTCTTTTAGGATTGTAACAAATTTGTGCAAAAACACACAACCCAGCCGCGTACAAGAGAGCCCCAACCACGCTCTCAGGAGTGATGAGCAACCATTCTGCCTCACCTCCAAACATATTTCGTAATAAAAAAAATTTGATCCGTTTTATTATAGAGACAGGAGTGTATGACGTGGAAAGGCATTATCTTTTTGTGTCATAACAGTTTTTACGTTCTAATTTTCTTTCAGGGTTGTAACAAATTTGTGCAAAAACACACAACCCAGCCGCGTACAAGAGAGCCCCAACCTCGCTCTCAGGAGTGATGAGCAACCATTCTGCCTCACCTCCAAACATATTTCGTAATAAAAAGAATATGATCCGTTTTATTATAGAGAGAGGAATGTATGACGTGGAAAGACATTATCTTTTTGTGTCATAACAGTTTTTACGTTCTAATTTTCTTTTAGGGTTGTAACAAATTTGTGCAAAAACACACAACCCAGCCGCGTACAAGAGAGCCCCAACCTCGCTCTCAGGAGTGATGAGCAACCATTCTGCCTCACCTCCAAACATATTTCGTAATAAAAAAAATTTGATCCGTTTTATTATAGAGAGAGGAGTGTATGACGTGGAAAGACATTATCTTTTTGTGTCATAACAGTTTTATCGTTCTAATTTTCTTTTAGGGTTGTAACAAATTTGTGCAAAAACACACAACCCAGCCGCGTACAAGAGAGCCCCAACCTCGCTCTCAGGAGTGATGAGCAACCATTCTGCCTCACCTCCAAACATACTTCGTAATAAAAAAAATTTTATCCGTTTTATTATAGAGAAAGGAGTGTATGACGTGGAAAGACATTATCTTTTTGTGTCATAACAGTTTTATCGTTCTAATTTTTATTTAGGGTTGTAACAAATTTGTGCAAAAACACACAACCCAGCCGCGTACAAGAGAGCCCCAACCTCGCTCTCAGGAGTGTTGAGCAACCATTCTGCCTCACCTCCAAACATATTTCGCAATAAAAAAAATTTGATCCGTTTTATTATAGAGAGAGGAGTGTATGACGTGGAAAGACATTATCTTTTTGTGTCATAGGAGTTTTATCGTTCTAATTTTCTTGTAGGGTTGTAACAAATTTGTGCAAAAACACACAACCCAGCCGCGTACAAGAGAGCCCCAACCTCGCTCTCAGGAGTGATGAGCAACCATTCTGCCTCACCTCCAAACATATTTCGTTATAAAAAAAATTTGATCCGTTTTAATATAGAGAGAGGAGTGTATGACGTGGAAAGACATTATCTTTTTGTGTCATAACAGTTTTATCGTTCTAATTTTCTTTTAGGGTTGTAACAAATTTGTGCAAAAACACACAACCCAGCCGCGTACAAGAGAGACCCAACCTCGCTCTCAGGAGTGATGAGCAACCATTCTGCCTCACCTCCAAACATATTTCGTAATAAAAAAAATTTGATCCGTTTTATTATAGAGAGAGGAGTGTATGACGTGGAAAGACATTATCTTTTTGTGTCATAACAGTTTTATCGTTCTAATTATCTTTTAGGGTTGTAACAAATTTGTGCAAAAACACACAACCAAGCCGCGTACAAGAGAGCCCCAACCTCGCTCTCAGGAGTGATGAGCAACCATTCTGCCTCACCTCCAAACATATTTCGTAATAAAAAAATTTGATCCGTTTTATTATACGGAGAGGAGTGTATGACGTGGAAAGACATTATCTTTTTGTGTCATAACAGTTTTATCGTTCTAATTTTCTTTTAGGGTTGTAACAAATTTGTGCAAAAACACACAACCCAGCCGCGTACAAGAGAGCCCCAACCTCGCTCTCAGGAGTGATGAGCAACCATTCTGCCTCACCTCCAAACATATTTCGTAATAAAAAAAATTTGATCCGTTTTATTATAGAGAGAGGAGTGTATGACGTGGAAAGACATTATCTTTTTGTGTCATAACAGTTTTATCGTTCTAATTTTCTTTTAGGGTTGTAACAAATTTGTGCAAAAACACACAACCCAGCCGCGTACAAGAGAGCCCCAACCTCGCTCTCAGGAGTGATGAGCAACCATTCTGCCTCACCTCCAAACATATTTCGCAATAAAAAAAATTTGATCCGTTTTATTATAGAGAGAGGAGTGTATGACGTGGAAAGACATTATCTTTTTGTGTCATAGGAGTTTTATCGTTCTAATTTTCTTGTAGGGTTGTAACAAATTTGTGCAAAAACACACAACCCAGCCGCGTACAAGAGAGCCCCAACCTCGCTCTCAGGAGTGATGAGCAACCATTCTGCCTCACCTCCAAACATATTTCGTAATAAAAAAAATTTGATCCGTTTTATTATAGAGAGAGGAGTGTATGACGTGGAAAGACATTATCTTTTTGTGTCATAACAGTTTTATCGTTCTAATTATCTTTTAGGGTTGTAACAAATTTGTGCAAAAACACACAACCAAGCCGCGTACAAGAGAGCCCCAACCTCGCTCTCAGGAGTGATGAGCAACCATTCTGCCTCACCTCCAAACATATTTCGTAATAAAAAAATTTGATCCGTTTTATTATACGGAGAGGAGTGTATGACGTGGAAAGACATTATCTTTTTGTGTCATAACAGTTTTATCGTTCTAATTTTCTTTTAGGGTTGTAACAAATTTGTGCAAAAACACACAACCCAGCCGCGTACAAGAGAGCCCCAACCTCGCTCTCAGGAGTGATGAGCAACCATTCTGCCTCACCTCCAAACATATTTCGTAATAAAAAAAATTTGATCCGTTTTATTATAGAGAGAGGAGTGTATGACGTGGAAAGACATTATCTTTTTGTGTCATAACAGTTTTATCGTTCTAATTTTCTTTTAGGGTTGTAACAAATTTGTGCAAAAACACACAACCCAGCCGCGTACAAGAGAGCCCCAACCTCGCTCTCAGGAGTGATGAGCAACCATTCTGCCTCACCTCCAAACATATTTCGCAATAAAAAAAATTTGATCCGTTTTATTATAGAGAGAGGAGTGTATGACGTGGAAAGACATTATCTTTTTGTGTCATAGGAGTTTTATCGTTCTAATTTTCTTGTAGGGTTGTAACAAATTTGTGCAAAAACACACAACCCAGCCGCGTACAAGAGAGCCCCAACCTCGCTCTCAGGAGTGATGAGCAACCATTCTGCCTCACCTCCAAACATATTTCGTTATAAAAAAAATTTGATCCGTTTTATTATAGAGAGAGGAGTGTATGACGTGGAAAGACATTATCTTTTTGTGTCATAACAGTTTTATCGTTCTAATTTTCTTTTAGGGTTGTAACAAATTTGTGCAAAAACACACAACCCAGCCGCGTACAAGAGAGCCCCAACCTCGCTCTCAGGAGTGATGAGCAACCATTCTGCCTCACCTCCAAACATATTTCGTAATAAAAAAAATTTGATCCGTTTTATTATAGAGAGAGGAGTGTATGACGTGGAAAGACATTATCTTTTTGTGTCATAACAGTTTTATCGTTCTAATTATCTTTTAGGGTTGTAACAAATTTGTGCAAAAACACACAACCAAGCCGCGTACAAGAGAGCCCCAACCTCGCTCTCAGGAGTGATGAGCAACCATTCTGCCTCACCTCCAAACATATTTCGTAATAAAAAAAATTTGATCCGTTTTATTATAGAGAGAGGAGTGTATGACGTGGAAAGACATTATCTTTTTGTGTCATAACAGTTTTATCGTTCTAATTTTCTTTTAGGGTTGTAACAAATTTGTGCAAAAACACACAACCCAGCCGCGTACAAGAGAGCCCCAACCTCGCTCTCAGGAGTGATGAGCAACCATTCTGCCTCACCTCCAAACATATTTCGTAATAAAAAAAATTGATCCGTTTTATTATAGAGAGAGCAGTGTATGACGTGGAAAGACATTATCTTTTTGTGTCATAACAGTTTTATCGTTCTAATTTTCTTTTAGGGTTGTAACAAATTTGTGCAAAAACACACAACCCAGCCGCGTACAAGAGAGCCCCAACCTCGCTCTCAGGAGTGATGAGCAACCATTCTGCCTCACCTCCAAACATATTTCGTAATAAAAAAAATTTGATCCGTTTTATTATAGAGAGAGGAGTGTATGACGTGGAAAGACATTATCTTTTTGTGTCATAAGAGTTTTATCGTTCTAATTTTCTTTTAGGGTTGTAACAAATTTGTGCAAAAACACACAACCCAGCCGCGTACAAGAGAGCCCCAACCTCGCACTCAGGAGTGATGAGCA
Source organism: Prosapia bicincta (assembly GCA_036971475.1). NCBI lineage: Eukaryota > Metazoa > Arthropoda > Insecta > Hemiptera > Cercopidae > Prosapia > Prosapia bicincta. Next base: position 386,417,412 of record JBAIZL010000002.1, read on the forward strand.
ACCATTCTGCCTCACCTCCAAACATATTTCGTAATGAAAAAAATTTGATCCGTTTTATTATAGAGAGAGGAGTGTATGACGTGGAAAGACATTATCTTTTTGTGTCATAACAGTTTTTACGTTCTAATTTTCTTTTAGGGTTGTAACAAATTTGTGCAAAAACACACAACCCAGTCGCGTACAAGAGAGCCCCAACCTCGCTCTCAGGAGTGATGAGCAACCATTCTGCCTCACCTCCAAACATATTTCGTAATAAATTGAATTTGATCCGTTTTATTATAGAGAGAGGAGTGTATGACGTGGAAAGACATTATCTTTTTGTGTCATAAGAGTTTTATCGTTCTAATTTTCTTTTAGGGTTGTAACAAATTTGTGCAAAAACACACAACCCAGCCGCGTACAAGAGAGCCCCAACCTCGCTCTCAGGAGTGATGAGCAACCATTCTGCCTCACCTCCAAACATATTTCGTAATAAAAAAAATTGATCCGTTTTATTATAGAGAGAGGAGTGTATGACGTGGAAAGACATTATCTTTTTGTGTCATAAGAGTTTTATCGTTCTAATTTTCTTTTAGGGTTGTAACAAATTTGTGCAAAAACACACAACCCAGCCGCGTACAAGAGAGCCCCAACCTCGCTCTCAGGAGTGATGAGCAACCATTCTGCCTCACCTCCAAACATATTTCGTTATAAAAAAAATTTGATCCGTTTTATTATAGAGAGAGGAGTGTATGACGTGGAAAGACATTATCTTTTTGTGTCATAACAGTTTTATCGTTCTAATTTTCTTTTAGGGTTGTAACAAATTTGTGCAAAAACACACAACCCAGCCGCGTACAAGAGAGCCCCAACCTCGCTCTCAGGAGTGATGAGCAACCATTCTGCCTCACCTCCAAACATATTTCGTAATAAAAAAAATTTGATCCGTTTTATTATAGAGAGAGGAGTGTATGACGTGGAAAGACATTATCTTTTTGTGTCATAACAGTTTTATCGTTCTAATTTTCTTTTAGGGTTGTAACAAATTTGTGCAAAAACACACAACCCAGCCGCGTACAAGAGAGCCCCAACCTCGCTCTCAGGAGTGATGAGCAACCATTCTGCCTCACCTCCAAACATATTTCGTAATAAAAAAAAATTTATCCGTTTTATTATAGAGAGAGGAGTGTATGACGTGGAAAGACATTATCTTTTTGTGTCATAACAGTTTTATCGTTCTAATTTTTTTTTAGGGTTGTAACAAATTTGTGCAAAAACACACAACCCAGCCGCGTACAAGAGAGCCCCAACCTCGCTCTCAGGAGTGTTGAGCAACCATTCTGCCTCACCTCCAAACATATTTCGTAATAAAAAAAATTTGATCCGTTTTATTATAGAGAGAGGAGTGTATGACGTGGAAAGACATTATCTTTTTGTGTCATAGGAGTATCGTTCTAATTTTCTTGTAGGGTTGTAACAAATTTGTGCAAAAACACACAACCCAGCCGCGTACAAGAGAGCCCCAACCTCGCTCTCAGGAGTGATGAGCAACCATTCTGCCTCACCTCCAAACATATTTCGTAATAAAAAAAATTGATCCGTTTTATTATAGAGAGAGGAGTGTATGACGTGGAAAGACATTATCTTTTTGTGTCATAACAGTTTTATCGTTCTAATTTTCTTTTAGGGTTGTAACAAATTTGTGCAAAAACACACAACTCAGCCGCGTACAAGAGAGCCCCAACCTCGCTCTCAGGAGTGATGAGCAACCATTCTGCCTCACCTCCAAACATATTTCGTAATAAAAAAAATTGATCCGTTTTATTATAGAGAGAGGAGTGTATGACGTGGAAAGACATTATCTTTTTGTGTCATAACAGTTTTATCGTTCTAATTTTCTTTTAGGGTTGTAACAAATTTGTGCAAAAACACACAACCCAGCCGCGTACAAGAGAGCCCCAACCTCGCTCTCAGGAGTGATGAGCAACCATTCTGCCTCACCTCCAAACATATTTCGTTATAAAAAAAATTTGATCCGTTTTATTATAGAGAGAGGAGTGTATGACGTGGAAAGACATTATCTTTTTGTGTCATAACAGTTTTATCGTTCTAATTTTCTTTTAGGATTGTAACAAATTTGTGCAAAAACACACAACCCAGCCGCGTACAAGAGAGCCCCAACCTCGCTCTCAGGAGTGATGAGCAACCATTCTGCCTCACCTCCAAACATATTTCGTAATAAAAAAAATTTGATCCGTTTTATTATAGAGAGAAGAGTGTATGACGTGGAAAGACATTATCTTTTTGTGTCATAACAGTTTTATCGTTCTAATTTTCTTTTAGGGTTGTAACAAATTTGTGCAAAAACACACAACCCAGCCGCGTACAAGAGAGCCCCAACCTCGCTCTCAGGAGTGATGAGCAACCATTCTGCCTCACCTCCAAACATATTTCGTAATAAAAAAAATTTGATCCGTTTTATTATAGAGAGAGGAGTGTATGATGTGGAAAGACATTATCTTTTTGTGTCATAACAGTTTTTACGTTCTAATTTTCTTTTAGGGTTGTAACAAATTTGTGCAAAAACACACAACCCAGCCGCGTACAAGAGAGCCCCAACCACGCTCTCAGGAGTGATGAGCAACCATTCTGCCTCACCTCCAAACATATTTCGTTATAAAAAAAATTTGATCCGTTTTATTATAAAGAGAGGAGTGTATGACGTGGAAAGACATTATCTTTTTGTGTAATAGGAGTTTTATCGTTCTAATTTTCTTGTAGGGTTGTAACAAATTTGTGCAAAAACACACAACCCAGCCGCGTACAAGAGAGCCCCAACCTCGCTCTCAGGAGTGATGAGCAACCATTCTGCCTCACCTCCAAACATATTTCGTAATAAAAAAAATTTGATCCGTTTTATTATAGAGAGAGGAGTGTATGACGTGGAAAGACATTATCTTTTTGTGTCATAACAGTTTTTACGTTCTAATTTTCTTTTAGGGTTGTAACAAATTTGTGCAAAAACACACAACCCAGCCGCGTACAAGAGAGCCCCAACCACGCTCTCAGGAGTGATGAGCAACCATTCTGCCTCACCTCCAAACATATTTCGTAATAAAAAAAATTTGATCCGTTTGATTATAGAGAGAGGAGTGTATGACGTGGAAAGACATTATCTTTTTGTGTCATAACAGTTTTTACGTTCTAATTTTCTTTTAGGGTTGTAACAAATTTGTGCAAAAACACACAACCCAGCCGCGTACAAGAGAGCCCCAACCTCGCTCTCAGGAGTGATGAGCAACCATTCTGCCTCACCTCCAAACATATTTCGTAATAAAAATAATTTGATCCGTTTTATTATAGAGAGAGGAGTGTATGACGTGGAAAGACATTATCTTTTTGTGTCATAAGAGTTTTTACGTTCTAATTTTCTTTTAGGGTTGTAACAAATTTGTGCAAAAACACACAACCCAGCCGCGTACAAGAGAGCCCCAACCACGCTCTCAGGAGTGATGAGCAACCATTCTGCCTCACCTCCAAACATATTTCGTAATAAAAAAAATTTTATCCGTTTTATTATAGAGAGAGGAGTGTATGACGTGGAAAGACATTATCTTTTTGTGTCATAAGAGTTTTATCTTTCTAATTTTCTTTTAGGGTTGTCACAAATTTGTGCAAAAACACACAACCCAGCCGCGTACAAGAGAGCCCCAACCTCGCTCTCAGGAGTGATGAGCAACCATTCTGCCTCACCTCCAAACATATTTCGTAATAAAAGAAATTGATCCGTTTTATTATAGAGAGAGGAGTGTATGACGTGGAAAGACATTATCTTTTTGTGTCATAACAGTTTTATCGTTCTAATTTTCTTTTAGGGTTGTAACAAATTTGTGCAAAAACACACAACCCAGCCGCGTACAAGAGAGCCGCAACCTCGCTCTCAGGAGTGATGAGCAACCATTCTGCCTCACCTCCAAACTTATTTCGTAATAAAAAAATGTTGATCCGTTTTATTATAGAGAGAGGAGTGTATGACGTGGAAAGACATTATCTTTTTGTGTCATAAGAGTTTTATCGTTCTAATTTTCTTTTAGGGTTGTAACAAATTTGTTCAAAAACACACAACCCAGCCGCGTACAAGAGAGCCCCAACCTCGCTCTCATTAGTGATGAGCAACCATTCTGCCTCACCTCCAAACATATTTCGTAATAAAAAAAATTGATCCGTTTTATTATAGAGAGAGGAGTGTATGACGTGGAAAGACATTATCTTTTTGTGTCATAACAGTTTTTACGTTCTAATTTTCTTTTAGGGTTGTAACAAATTTGTGCAAAAACATACAATCCAGCCGCGTACAAGAGAGCCCCAACCACGCTCTCAGGAGTGATGAGCAACCATTCTGTCTCACCTCCAAACATATTTCGTAATAAAAAAAATTTGATCCGTTTTATTATAGAGAGAGGAGTGTATGACGTGGAAAGACATTATCTTTTTGTGTCATAAGAGTTTCATCGTTCTAATTTTCTTTTAGGGTTGTAACAAATTTGTGCAAAAACACACAACCCAGCCGCGTACAAGAGAGCCCCAACCACGCTCTCAGGAGTGATGAGCAACCATTCTGCCTCACCTCCAAACATATTTCGTAATAAAAAAAATTTGATCCGTTTTATTATAGAGAGAGGAGTGTATGACGTGGAAAGACATTATCTTTTTGTGTAATAGGAGTTTTATCGTTCTAATTTTCTTGTAGGGTTGTAACAAATTTGTGCAAAAACACACAACCCAGCCGCGTACAAGAGAGCCCCAACCTCGCTCTCAGGAGTGATGAGCAACCATTCTGCCTCACCTCCAAACATATTTCGTAATAAAAAAAATTTGATCCGTTTTATTATAGAGAGAGGAGTGTATGACGTGGAAAGACATTATCTTTTTGTGTCATAACAGTTTTTACGTTCTAATTTTCTTTTAGGGTTGTAACAAATTTGTGCAAAAACACACAACCCAGCCGCGTACAAGAGAGCCCCAACCACGCTCTCAGGAGTGATGAGCAACCATTCTGCCTCACCTCCAAACATATTTCGTAATAAAAAAAATTTGATCCGTTTGATTATAGAGAGAGGAGTGTATGACGTGGAAAGACATTATCTTTTTGTGTCATAACAGTTTTTACGTTCTAATTTTCTTTTAGGGTTGTAACAAATTTGTGCAAAAACACACAACCCAGCCGCGTACAAGAGAGCCCCAACCTCGCTCTTAGGAGTGATGAGCAACCATTCTGCCTCACCTCCAAACATATTTCGTAATAAAAATAATTTGATCCGTTTTATTATAGAGAGAGGAATGTATGACGTGGAAAGACATTATCTTTTTGTGTCATAACAGTTTTTACGTTCTAATTTTCTTTTAGGGTTGTAACAAATTTGTGCAAAAACACACAACCCAGCCGCGTACAAGAGAGCCCCAACCTCGCTCTCAGGAGTGATGAGCAACCATTCTGCCTCACCTCCAAACATATTTCGTAATAAAAAAAATTTGATCCGTTTTATTATAGAGAGAGGAGTGTATGACGTGGAAAGACATTATCTTTTTGTGTCATAACAGTTTTTACGTTCTAATTTTCTTTTAGGGTTGTAACAAATTTGTGCAAAAACACACAACCCAGCCGCGTACAAGAGAGCCCCAACCACGCTCTCAGGAGTGATGAGCAACCATTCTGCCTCACCTCCAAACATATTTCGTAATAAAAAAAATTTGATCCGTTTGATTATAGAGAGAGGAGTGTATGACGTGGAAAGACATTATCTTTTTGTGTCATAACAGTTTTTACGTTCTAATTTTCTTTTAGGGTTGTAACAAATTTGTGCAAAAACACACAACCCAGCCGCGTACAAGAGAGCCCCAACCTCGCTCTCAGGAGTGTTGAGCAACCATTCTGCCTCACCTCCAAACATATTTCGTTATAAAAAAAATTTGATCCGTTTTATTATAGAGAGAGGAGTGTATGACGTGGAAAGACATTATCTTTTTGTGTCATAACAGTTTTTACGTTCTAATTTTCTTTTAGGGTTGTAACAAATTTGTGCAAAAACACACAACCCAGCCGCGTACAAGAGAGCCCCAACCACGCTCTCAGGAGTGATGAGCAACCATTCTGCTTCACCTCCAAACATATTTCGTAATAAAAAAAATTTGATCCGTTTTATTATAGAGAGAGGAGTGTATGACGTGGAAAGACATTATCTTTTTGTGTCATAAGAGTTTTATCTTTCTAATTTTCTTTTAGGGTTGTAACAAATTTGTGCAAAAACACACAACCCAGCCGCGTACAAGAGAGCCCCAACCTCGCTCTCAGGAGTGATGAGCAACCATTCTGCCTCACCTCCAAACATATTTCGTAATAAAAAAAATTGATCCGTTTTATTATAGAGAGAGGAGTGTATGACGTGGAAAGACATTATCTTTTTGTGTCATAACAGTTTTATCGTTCTAATTTTCTTTTAGGGTTGTAACAAATTTGTGCAAAAACACACAACCCAGCCGCGTACAAGAGAGCCCCAACCTCGCTCTCAGGAGTGATGAGCAACCATTCTGCCTCACCTCCAAACATATTTCGTAATAAAAAAAATTTTATCCGTTTTATTATAGAGAGAGGAGTGTATGACGTGGAAAGACATTATCTTTTTGTGTCATAACAGTTTTGTCGTTCTAATTTTCTTTTAGGGTTGTAACAAATTTGTGCAAAAACACACAACCCAGCCGCGTACAAGAGAGCCCCAACCACGCTCTCAGGAGTGATGAGCAACCATTCTGCCTCACCCTCAAACATATTTCGTAATAAAAAAATTTTGATCCGTTTTATTATAGAGAGAGGAGTGTATGACGTGGAAAGACATTATCTTTTTGTGTCATAAGAGTTTCATCGTTCTAATTTTCTTTTAGGGTTGTAACAAATTTGTGCAAAAACACACAACCCAGCCGCGTACAAGAGAGCCCCAACCACGCTCTCAGGAGTGATGAGCAACCATTCTGCCTCACCTCCAAACATATTTCGTAATAAAAAAAATTTGATCCGTTTTATTATAGAGAGAGGAGTGTATGACGTGGAAAGACATTATCTTTTTGTGTAATAGGAGTTTTATCGTTCTAATTTTCTTGTAGGGTTGTAACAAATTTGTGCAAAAACACACAACCCAGCCGCGTACAAGAGAGCCCCAACCTCGCTCTCAGGAGTGATGAGCAACCATTCTGCCTCACCTCCAAACATATTTCGTAATAAAAAAAATTTGATCCGTTTTATTATAGAGAGAGGAGTGTATGACGTGGAAAGACATTATCTTTTTGTGTCATAACAGTTTTTACGTTCTAATTTTCTTTTAGGGTTGTAACAAATTTGTGCAAAAACACACAACCCAGCCGCGTACAAGAGAGCCCCAACCACGCTCTCAGGAGTGATGAGCAACCATTCTGCCTCACCTCCAAACATATTTCGTAATTAAAAAAATTTGATCCGTTTTATTATAGAGAGAGGAGTGTATGACGTGGAAAGACATTATCTTTTTGTGTCATAACAGTTTTTACGTTCTAATTTTCTTTTAGGGTTGTAACAAATTTGTGCAAAAACACACAACCCAGCCGCGTACAAGAGAGCCCCAACCTCGCTCTCAGGAGTGATGAGCAACCATTCTGCCTCACCTCCAAACATATTTCGTAATAAAAAAATTTTGATCCGTTTTATTATAGAGAGAGGAGTGTATGACGTGGAAAGACATTATCTTTTTGTGTCATAACAGTTTTATCGTTCTAATTTTCTTTTAGGGTTGTAACAAATTTGTGCAAAAACACACAACCCAGCCGCGTACAAGAGAGCCCCAACCACGCTCTCAGGAGTGATGAGCAACCATTCTGCCTCACCTCCAAACATATTTCGTAATAAAAAAATTTTGATCCGTTTTATTATAGAGAGAGGAGTGTATGACGTGGAAAGACATTATCTTTTTGTGTCATAAGAGTTTTATCGTTCTAATTTTCTTTTAGGGTTGTAACAAATTTGTGCAAAAACACACAACCCAGCCGCGTACAAGAGAGCCCCAACCTCGCTCTCAGGAGTGATGAGCAACCATTCTGCCTCACCTCCAAACATATTTCGTAATAAAAAAAATTGATCCGTTTTATTATAGAGAGAGGAGTGTATGACGTGGAAAGACATTATCTTTTTGTGTCATAACAGTTTTTACGTTCTAATTATCTTTTAGGGTTGTAACAAATTTGTGCAAAAACATACAACCCAGCCGCGTACAAGAGAGCCCCAACCACGCTCTCAGGAGTGATGAGCAACCATTCTGCCTCACCCTCAAACATATTTCGTAATAAAAAAATTTTGATCCGTTTTATTATAGAGAGAGGAGTGTATGACGTGGAAAGACATTATCTTTTTGTGTCATAAGAGTTTCATCGTTCTAATTTTCTTTTAGGGTTGTAACAAATTTGTGCAAAAACACACAACCCAGCCGCGTACAAGAGAGCCCCAACCACGCTCTCAGGAGTGATGAGCAACCATTCTGCCTCACCTCCAAACATATTTCGTAATAAAAAAAATTTGATCCGTTTTATTATAGAGAGAGGAGTGTATGACGTGGAAAGACATTATCTTTTTGTGTAATAGGAGTTTTATCGTTCTAATTTTCTTGTAGGGTTGTAACAAATTTGTGCAAAAACACACAACCCAGCCGCGTACAAGAGAGCCCCAACCTCGCTCTCAGGAGTGATGAGCAACCATTCTGCCTCACCTCCAAACATATTTCGTAATAAAAAAAATTTGATCCGTTTTATTATAGAGAGAGGAGTGTATGACGTGGAAAGACATTATCTTTTTGTGTCATAACAGTTTTTACGTTCTAATTTTCTTTTAGGGTTGTAACAAATTTGTGCAAAAACACACAACCCAGCCGCGTACAAGAGAGCCCCAACCACGCTCTCAGGAGTGATGAGCAACCATTCTGCCTCACCTCCAAACATATTTCGTAATTAAAAAAATTTGATCCGTTTTATTATAGAGAGAGGAGTGTATGATGTGGAAAGACATTATCTTTTTGTGTCATAACAGTTTTTACGTTCTAATTTTCTTTTAGGGTTGTAACAAATTTGTGCAAAAACACACAACCCAGCCGCGTACAAGAGAGCCCCAACCTCGCTCTCAGGAGTGTTGAGCAACCATTCTGCCTCACCTCCAAACATATTTCGTTATAAAAAAAATTTGATCCGTTTTATTATAGAGAGAGGAGTGTATGACGTGGAAAGACATTATCTTTTTGTGTCATAACAGTTTTATCGTTCTAATTTTCTTTTAGGGTTGTAACAAATTTGTGCAAAAACACACAACCCAGCCGCGTACAAGAGAGCCCCAACCACGCTCTCAGGAGTGATAAGCAACCATTCTGCCTCACCTCCAAACATATTTCGTAATAAAAAAATTTTGATCCGTTTTATTATAGAGAGAGGAGTGTATGACGTGGAAAGACATTATCTTTTTGTGTCATAAGAGTTTTATCGTTCTAATTTTCTTTTAGGGTTGTAACAAATTTGTGCAAAAACACACAACCCAGCCGCGTACAAGAGAGCCCCAACCTCGCTCTCAGGAGTGATGAGCAACCATTCTGCCTCACCTCCAAACATATTTCGTAATAAAAAAAATTGATCCGTTTTATTATAGAGAGAGGAGTGTATGACGTGGAAAGACATTATCTTTTTGTGTCATAACAGTTTTTACCTTCTAATTTTCTTTTAGGGTTGTAACAAATTTGTGCAAAAACACACAACCCAGCCGCGTACAAGAGAGCCCCAACCACGCTCTCAGGAGTGATGAGCAACCATTCTGCCTCACCTCCAAACATATTTCGTAATAAAAAAAATTTGATCCGTTTTATTATAGAGAGAGGAGTGTATGACGTGGAAAGACATTATCTTTTTGTGTCATAAGAGTTTTATCGTTCTAATTTTCTTTTAGGGTTGTAACAAATTTGTGCAAAAACACACAACCCAGCCGCGTACAAGAGAGCCCCAAACTCGCTCTCAGGAGTGATGAGCAACCATTCTGCCTCCCCTCCAAACATATTTCGTAATAAAAAAAATTGATCCGTTTTATTATAGATAGAGGAGTGTATGACGTGGAAAGACATTATCTTTTTGTGTCATAACAGTTTTATCGTTCTAATTTTCTTTTAGGGTTGTAACAAATTTGTGCAAAAACACACAACCCAGCCGCGTACAAGAGAGCCCCAACCTCGCTCTCAGGAGTGATGAGCAACCATTCTGCCTCACCTCCAAACATATTTCGTAATAAAAAAAATTTGATCCGTTTTATTATAGAGAGAAGAGTGTATGACATGGAAAGACATTATCGTTTTGTGTCATAGGAGTTTTATCGTTCTAATTATCTTTTAGGGTTGTAACAAATTTGTGCAAAAACACACAACCCAGCCGCGTACAAGAGAGCCCCAACCTCGCTCTCAAGAGTGATGAGCAACCATTCTGCCTCACCTCCAAACATATTTTGTAATAAAAAAAATTTGATCCGTTTTATTATAGAGAGAAGAGTGTATGACGTGGAATGACATTATCGTTTTGTGTCATAGGAGTTATATCGTTCTAATTATCTTTTAGGGTTGTAACAAATTTGTGCAAAAACACACAACCCAGCTGCGTACAAGAGAGCCCCAACCTCGCTCTCAGGAGTGATGAGCAACCATTCTGCCTCACCTCCAAACATATTTCGTAATAAAAAAAATTTGAACAATTTATTATAGAGAGAGGAGTGTATGACGTGGAAAGACATTATCTTTTTGTGTCATAACAGTTTTTACGTTCTAATTTTCTTTTAGGGTTGTAACAAATTTGTGCAAAAACACACAACCCAGCCGCGTACAAGAGAGCCCCAACCTCGCTCTCAGGAGTGATGAGCAACCATTCTGCCTCACCTCCAAACATATTTCGTAATAAAAAGAATTTGATCCGTTTTATTATAGAGAGAGGAGTGTATGACGTGGAAAGACATTATTTTTTTGTGTCATAGGAGTTTTATCGTTCTAATTTTCTTTTAGGGTTGTAACAAATTTGTGCAAAAACACGCAACCCAGCCGCGTACAAGAGAGCCCCAACCTCGCTCTCAGGAGTGATGAGCAACCATTCTGCCTCACCTCCAAACATATTTCGTAATAAAAAGAATTTGATCCGTTTTATTATAGAGAGAGGAGTGTATGACGTGGAAAGACATTATTTTTTTGTGTCATAGGAGTTTTATCGTTCTAATTTTCTTTTAGGGTTGTAACAAATTTGTGCAAAAACACGCAACCCAGCCGCGTACAAGAGAGCCCCAACCTCGCTCTCAGGAGTGATGAGCAACCATTCTGCCTCACCTCCAAACATATTTCGTAATAAAAAAAATTTGATCCATTTTATTATAGAGAGAGGAGTGTATGACGTGGAAAGACATTATCTTTTTGTGTCATAAGAGTTTTATCGTTCTAATTTTCTTTTAGGGCTGTAACAAATTTGTGCAAAAACCCACAACCCAGCCGCGTACAAGAGAGCCCCAACCTTGCTCTCAGGAGTGATGAGCAACCATTCTGCCTCACCTCCAAATATATTTCGTAATAAAAAAATTTTTATCCGTTTTATTGTAGAGAGAGGAGTGTATGACGTGGAAAGATATTACCTTTTTGTGTCATAACAGTTTTATCGTTCTAATTTTCTTTTAGGGTTGTTACAAATTTGTGCAAAAACACACAACCCAGCCGCGTACAAGAGAGCCCCAACCTCGCTCTCAGGAGTGATGAGCAACCATTCTGCCTCACCTCCAAACATATTTCGTAATAAAAAAAATTTGATCCGTTTTACTATAGAGAGAAGAGTGTATGACGTGGAAACACATTATCTTTTTATGTCATAAGAGTTTTATCGTTCTAATTTTCTTTTAGGGCTGTAACAAATTTATGCAAAAACACACAACCCAGCCGCGTACAAGAGAGCCCCAACCTCGCTCTGAGGCGTGATGAGCAACAAATCTGCTTCACCTCCAAACATATTTCGTAATAAACAAAAAGTTCGGTTTTATTATAGAGAGAGGAGTGTATGACGTGGAAAGATATTACCTTTTTGTTTCATAAGAGTTTTATCGTTTTAATTTTCTTTTAGGGTTGTAACAAATTTGTGCAAAAACACACAACCCAGCCGCGTACAAGAGAGCCCCAACCTCGCTCTCAGGAGTGATGAGCATCCATTCTGCCTCACCTCCAAACATATTTCGTAATAAAAAAAAATTTATCCGTTTTATTATAGAGAGAGGAGTGTATGACGTGGAAACACATTATCTTTTTATGTCATAAGAGTTTTATCGTTCTAATTTTCTTTTAGGGTTGTAACAAATTTGTGCAAAAACACGCAACCCAGCCGCGTACAAGAGAGCCCCAACCTCGGTCTCAGGAGTGATGAGCAACCATTCTGCCTCACCTCCAAACATATTTCGTAATAAAAAAAATTTGATCCATTTTATTATAGAGAGAGGAGTGTATGACATGGAAAGACATTATCTTTTTGTGTCATAAGAGTTTTATCGTTCTAATTTTCTTTTAGGGCTGTAACAAATTTGTGCAAAAACCCACAACCCAGCCGCGTACAAGAGAGCCCCAACCTTGCTCTCAGGAGTGATGAGCAACCATTCTGCCTCACCTCCAAATATATTTCGTAATAAAAAAATTTTTATCCGTTTTATTGTAGAGAGAGGAGTGTATGACGTGGAAAGATATTACCTTTTTGTGTCATAACAGTTTTATCGTTCTAATTTTCTTTTAGGGTTGTTACAAATTTGTGCAAAAACACACAACCCAGCCGCGTACAAGAGAGCCCCAACCTCGCTCTCAGGAGTGATGAGCAACCATTCTGCCTCACCTCCAAACATATTTCGTAATAAAAAAAATTTGATCCGTTTTACTATAGAGAGAAGAGTGTATGACGTGGAAACACATTATCTTTTTATGTCATAAGAGTTTTATCGTTCTAATTTTCTTTTAGGGCTGTAACAAATTTATGCAAAAACACACAACCCAGCCGCGTACAAGAGAGCCCCAACCTCGCTCTGAGGCGTGATGAGCAACAAATCTGCTTCACCTCCAAACATATTTCGTAATAAACAAAAAGTTCGGTTTTATTATAGAGAGAGGAGTGTATGACGTGGAAAGATATTACCTTTTTGTTTCATAAGAGTTTTATCGTTTTAATTTTCTTTTAGGGTTGTAACAAATTTGTGCAAAAACACACAACCCAGCCGCGTACAAGAGAGCCCCAACCTCGCTCTCAGGAGTGATGAGCATCCATTCTGCCTCACCTCCAAACATATTTCGTAATAAAAAAAAATTTATCCGTTTTATTATAGAGAGAGGAGTGTATGACGTGGAAACACATTATCTTTTTATGTCATAAGAGTTTTATCGTTCTAATTTTCTTTTAGGGTTGTAACAAATTTGTGCAAAAACACACAACCCAGCCGCGTACAAGAGACCCCCAACCTCGCTCTCAGGAGTGATGAGCAACCATTCTGCCTCACCTCCAAACATATTTCGTAATAAAAAAAAATTCGGTTTTATTATGGAGAGAGGAGTGTATGACGTGGAAAGACATTATCTTTTTGTATCATAAGTGTTTTATCGTTCTAATTTTTTTTCTTTTGCGTTTTATTAAATTTTTGCAAAAACACAAAACCCAGCCGCGTACAAGAGAGGGCCAACCTTCTTCTCTGGAGTGATGAGCAGCTACTCTGCATCACCTCCAAACCTATTTCGTCATAAAAAAATTTTTTTTTTAACCTGGATTTTTTAAAATTTGGGAAGTTTGCTTTCCAAAATATGGCAAAAGCCAATAAACACAGCTGTTTTTCAAAGCTGATACTACGTATTCTTCAAGACCCTACCTGGTGGGCTTAACTTTATTGAAAGTCTTGAAGGAAACTGTGCCCCGAAACCCTACTGTAGATTCGTCAATTGAGAGGTACTGTCTTGGCTAGTAAAACGTTTTGAACCTTTTGACCTAATACAGCAAAACATTGCTCACTTTAACGCTTCTTGATGGTACACCTACGTTTTCTGGTGGAGGTAATATGTGTAAGCCCCAAAAAATTTGAAAAAATTTATCCCTTGTAAAAACGTCACTCAAAATTGAAAATTAACAGTCCAATCTTCTGACAAATAAGATTGTAATGTGGCTCAAGGACTGCAATTTCCACATCGTTTGAGGAAAATAGCTCTCTCTTGTGGATAAACTTGGACGTGGTAAGCCTAAGTGAAACTGCAAGTTAGAGGCCAGACAAAAAGAGGCTAGAAGGCTCTTTAATAGAGCAAGGAAGAAGAATACGGTGGATACCTGGCAAGCATATAAAGATAGCCAGTGCTTCTATAAAAAATCTCATAAAGGAGGTTAAGCAGGCTTCTTCAGAAAATTTTGCTCAGAGACTAACAATCTGAGTGAACCTGCTAGACTGTGTAAGGTTTTAGCATATGCATCGAGGGGAGAGTTTACGTTTATCAAGAAGGCTGATGGTAGCTTTGCTGACACTCCGGAGGAAACCCTTTGTTCGCTGACAAGGAACAATTTTCCCGATATTAGACCTGTGGGGGATGGTGCTCATAACTTTCGCCATACGGTGCCAAGGGTGGACTGGAATATAGCTGGGCAGGTGATATTGGTGCAAAAGGTGAGAGGTGATTCTGTCTTTTAAACTTTTTAAAGCACCTGGATTAGATATTAGTACTACAGAATTGCTTGGAGGAAATTATCAGGCCACTGAGGGGATTACTCAGGGGCTGTGTTGCCCTGGGTTACATGCCCGAGCAGTGGTTAAAAAAAAATCCTCTTTATCCCCAAACTGGAGGGGAAGGTGGTTATACAGATGTAAAGGACTTCAAACCCAATAATCTTACATCATTCTTGGTAAAGATAATGGAAAGGCTGGGAGATCACTTTTTGAAGGAGGGACCTCTGAAACAGTATCCGCTTCATCAGAACCAAAATGCTTACCAGACTGGTAGGTCAGTGGATACTGCATTCTTGTTGGTTGTGGACTTCATTGAGGGTCAAATCAACAACAAGGGGATATGTATTTGGACTTTACCTAATGCGAAAGGGGCATTTAATAGCACCTCTAGGCTGGCCATCAAGAGAGCAGCTAAGAATCATGGTATTTCTGACGGGATTATCAATTGGATTATGAGTTCCTTCGAAAACCGTATAAGTACTGCATCCTGCATGGGGTTCACGATAAGTGGGATGGTCTCGGAGGGCTGCCCGCAGGCTAGGGAATTTATCCATTCTGTTGTGAAGTCTACACAGGCCATATTGACTGAAGGGGTTACAATATAAAATTGGATATCTAGGTCCCCTGTGTGCAAGAGATGCGACGAGGACCAAAAGGGAAGCCTAATCCACATGCTCTGTGTGTGCCCTGTTTTGAGAGCTACAAGGAGAGTTGGTTTGACTGGCAGGTATGTACACAAGAGGTTATCAGAAAATTTAGCATTTAATTTGTACATGGATTCTGTAAAGAGGTAGGTATTCACTAAGCTAATAGGTATTCACCTATAATAGAAATATTGTTTCCTTTTTTCACATGGTTATCTCTCACGATCGCACCACCCCGCATACAAGAGAGTCCCAGTCCCGCTCTCAGCTGTGATGAGCAACCAATCGATCTCACCTTTAACCACTTGATAATTTCATACCGATTTGCAATACCGCCTTAATTTTGTATAATATCATACAGTGCTTATACTGAAAACTTATTTACCAATGTCATAATTACCTATGTTTAAAAATATTTTATAATGTGGGTGTATATAGTTACTTTAAATAATATAAACTCTTAGGTATAACAATTTCTGTTCCAAATTTTACAGATAGATATTCCCAAATAAAAAAATCTAAAAGTAAATCATACTATGAGCTGAAGTTAAAATATAGACCAGGAATAAGTTTTATATGTTTTTGGAAAACATAGAAGTCGCCAAGTTTTCCGTTCCGATTGTTTTCTGTTGTTTGCACACAAATTCGGTGAATTCCACTACATGGTTAGAGTATTCTGTAATTTCCTGACCATACAGACTCCATGTTTGTTTTTTAATATAAATTAATTAAGAGTCATTCTTTTAACTTGCGTAATTATTTTCATCTTCCTCCTAAATAACTTTTTCTTATTTTACATGAGTGAATAGTTCCCTTTTTCGCATAGCAGTTTACACTGAAATAAAAACTCACCCATAGTTATGTAACGATCACACCGCCACAAGAAAGCCCTAGCCCCACTCTAAGAGGTGATGAGCAACCAATCGATCTCACCTCAATACACTTGGTACTTTTTTACAGACTTGTAATACCTAGTAATTTTTATATAATATATGATTGTGTTAGATATTGAAAACGTAATATACAAATGTCATATTTACTCTTGTTTAAAAAAATTTTATAATTTTGGTGTATCTAGTTTCGTTAAATAATAGAAATTCTCAAGTATAACAATTCCTGTCCCAAATTTTACAGAAATTGTAAACATAAAATACAAAATTCTCAAATTAAATCATATTACGAGGTGAAGTTAAAATTGTGACCTGGAATAAATTTTACATGCTGTTTGAATAAATAAGTCCCTAGTTGTTCTGATTATTTTCTCTTGTTTGCACAAGGATTTGGTAAATTCCATTACATATACCCTGATTATACCCAATTAGGACATACCCTGATTTTCTGACCATATTAACTCCATGTTGATTTTTAAGGGTAAATTACTTATGTGTCATTCTTGTAAGTGTGTATTTATTTTCTTTTTCTTCCTAAATAACTATTTCTTATTTTGCATGAGTGAAAACATTCTAACTGTGAATTTTTTCCGTTTTTCACATAGCACTTTACACTGAAGTAACAACCCACCCATAGTTATGTCACAATCCCACCAGCCACGTACAACACAGCCCCCCCCCCAGTCAGATGTGATAAGCAACCAATTGATCTCACCTCCAACCCGCTGATAATCTTTTACGGATTTGTAATACCGCCTAAATTTTGTATAATATATACTGATTGTATTGAAAACTTATTTACCAGCGTTATAATTACCTATGTTTAAAAACATTTTATGCTTTGGGTGTATATAACATAGCCTCAGGAGAATATATAAATAGCCTGTATTTAACAGAGCCTCAGGAGCACCTGGCGCCACCCCTGAGTATTTAAATCACATTACCATCATAAGCAAGGCTCTGTGGCGGTCGACCTTTCTTCACAAGCTGCTCATGGGATTATACATTGCAGAAAACAATAAAAACACTACAAGTTGTCAGGCCTTAAAACCTACCGAGGAATCCGTCCCAATGGATGTGGCTTCAGTCTCTGTGGAGACAGATGAAACAACAGTTGTGAAGGCAACAGGAGGAATGAGTAGGGCACAATGGAGGAAAGCACTATGGCTTGCCTACCATGAGAAAGCAAAGAAGCATTACCGAGGGCAGAGAACCACCGCCAAACACCTTTGAGAAAACACCGGTCCAGGCAACAGAAGGGTTATGGGAAAGCTGCTAGAACCACCCTGTCATCCCGGAAGCTGGTCAATCTGCTAAGACTTTAATACGACAAGAGAAAGAGAGGGAAAGGAAGGAAAGGAGTACTCCAGAATCAGAAGTCAAGAGGAATAGACAAGGGTCTATGCCTGTTGGGTCGGGAAGTCTTTCTCAACCTACCAAGGGATCTCTGTCAACCTACCAAGACACTAGTGACCTTTGGGAATAGTGTAGGCGTGAGGATGAAGATGGCAAAGTTCAACCACTTTAAGGGCACTACTGTATTTTGGACATTTCTAGTGGTGGACTTGTTCCGCGGTGTTTGTAGCGTTAATTTTTCTGAGGAAGAATCTGCATAATGGCTGCAAGAAGTGGTACCGTCAGTTAAGCTCTAAGGCAGGGCTCAGGCAAGGCTATTTCTACCTGATGAACTGATCAAGAGGGTGAAAGCGATGGTGTTGGTACCACCACAAAAAAGAAAGGCCACTCAGTTGGTCAAGCTTATTGGGATGCAGAATGCAGGAAATTGACACTTCGAAGTAGAAAAATATAGTGCATTGAACGGGGATCTGCAAACCTCCTCTGTTTAGGATTGGACTAGGCATCAACCAGGCGTCTCAAGGAAAGTGATTAGAAGCCCTTCCTGGGGACTGGAGAGCCACACTTAGGTGGACCTCGAAGGACTCGGAAGAGAAGGGAGAGAGATTGAGGAAAAGGTGTAGGGGTCAGTTGGATATGACTGACCGTCGAGCAATGATCCAGCAGATTAACTTGCATCACAGTAAAAGCGCCTCAGTGGTCCTAACCAGGTGCTTAAATGTGAGGCACACATTACCAACACTCGCGTTGGTGCAAGAACCGTGGCTGGTCAGGAACCATAGAGGGGAACTGGTTGCAGCCGGGCGCATCTACACCAGTGTGGAGCATGAGGGTCATAGGGCATGTGTGATACTCAGAGGACTATAAATTGGTAATACCAAAATGAGCTACATTGAGAGTCCTCAATATCTGGGAGTTATTCTGGAACGGAAGCTACTCTGGTGTGAGCAATTGGAGGATAAGTGCAAAAAAGCCATAGCTAAGTTCTGGCAATGCAGAAGAGCGATAGGCATCAGATGGGGTTTGGGTCCACATCAGATAAACTGGTATTATTCTGCCATCGTGGTGCTGAGGTTATTCTTTGCTTCAATTGTGTGGTGGGACAGTGAACAGAAAGTAAAAAGTAGAAGAGTGCTGGGCCGTGTGCAGCGGCTCTTCTTTAGAGGCATAACAGTTACCAAGACCAGCATGCTATGAGCAGACATGAGGGTTATGTTGGGTTTCCATTATTGGTTCTTCAAAATAGGATAAATTCAATGAAAACTGCATACCCGCTAAATTGTACGAGGTTGTGGAAGACAAGTAGCAAATGACACAAACAGCTGTTGTTGATTTACTGAAAGAGCTCAAGATAGAACCTCAGGATAAGATACTGTCTCTTATAAACGAAAATGAAATTGCTAAATCTATATTCCTGCAAGAGAGGCATGGGCACAGTGTAGACCCAAACATGGTGACATTTGTTTCACCAATGGGTTCAAGATGAAGGAAGGAGTGGTATTCAGCTTTAGTGGACCGAGACACCAAGACATATTCTGGAATACTACTTTGGAGTGCATCAAATCCTAGGTACTGTAGGGATACTCAGGAGACTTGTGGGGCAAGGAACTACTCTCCTTGAGTAGACCTAAACTCAGAGTTACTGTAGAACTAGTCACAGGTCATGTGAATGTTAGGGGTTCCAATACAAAATTGGAAGATTTAAGTCCCCTGTTTGCAAGAGTTGCGATAAGGACCAAAAGGAAAATCCACGTGCTCTGTGAGTGCCCTGCTTTGGTAGGTGCAAGGAGAAAGAGGATATCAGAATATTTAGAATTAGGTGGGTACATGGATTCTGTAAACAGGTAGGTAAGCCATCCACTAACCTAATTCTGTGGTGGGGATGGGAAGAGAGTACAATGGCTAAGTGCTTTACACCAGTAAGGTCCATCCGAGTTTTCTAATAATAATAATAAATAAAATAATAATTGTGTCAGCGGAATATAATACAAATATTGTTTAAATTTTTTCTCATAGCAGTTTACACTGAAATATAAACCCACTACTCCTGTACAACACATCCTCAGCCCTGTTGTGAGGTGTGATAAACAAAAAATCAGTCTCATCTCTATACACTTCATAATTTTTTTACCAATTTCTAATACCGCCTAACATTTGTATAATATATAGTGATTGTGTTAAATATTGAAAACCTATTTACCATTTTCATAATTATTTATGTTCAATAACATTCTATACTTTTGGTGTATACAGTTACATTAAATAATGTTAATTCCTAAGTATAAAAATTTCTGATTATTTTCTCTTGTTTGTACATGGATTTGGAAAATTCCATGAGAGGATAGGATATACCATGATTTTCTGACCATATTAACTCCGTGTTAACTTATAAATTAAATTAATTATGTGTCATTCTTTTGACTGCGTATTTATTGTCTTCTTCTTCCTGAATAACTGTTTCTTATTTTCCAGAGTAAAAACATTTCATTTGGTAAGTGTTTCATTAAAGGATCAGCAGAATATAATACTAATATTGTTTCCTTTTTTCGCATAGCAGTTTACACTGGAATAAAAATCCACCCATATTTATCTGTCACAATCGCACCACCCCACGTATAAGCTACCCCAATCCCGCTCTCAGGTGTGATGAGCAACCAATAATCGATTTGTAATCCCCCTAAATTTTGTATAATATATAGTAATTGTATTGAAAACTTATTTACCAGCGTCACAAAAACCTATGATTAAAAAAAACTTATACTTTGGGTGTATATAGTTACATTAATTAATATAAATTCTCAAGTATAACAATTTCTGTCCCAATTTTTTTAGAAATTGTATACATAAAACAGAAAATTCTGAAATTAAATCATTATAAGCTGAAGTTAAAATTGTGACCTGGAGGACATTTTATATTTTCTTTGAATAAATTGAAGTCACCTAGTTTATTTGTTCTGATTGTTTACTCTTGTTTGCACATGGATTCGGTCAATTCCACTCCTGAATAGGGCATTCTGTGACTTCCTGACCATATAGACTCCATGTTTGTTTTTAAGGTAAGTTGAATTAAGTGTCATTCATGTAACTTGCGTATTTATGTTCTTCTTCTTCCTAAATAACTATTTCTTATTTTGCACAAGTGAAAACCTTCTATCTGTGTATTGTTTCTTTTTTTCACATAGCAGTTTACACAGAAATAAAAAACCCACCTATAGGTATGTCACGATCGGACCAACCTGCGTACACAAGAGCCACAGCACCACTCTCAGATGTGATGAGCAACCAATAGATATCAGCTCCATAAAATTGATAATCTTTATTGATTTATAATAAATAGATGTTGTCCAGTTTCCCATTCTGATTGTTTACTCTTCTTTGCACAAGGAGATGGGTAAATTCCAATGCAGGATGAGACATACCAGGATTTCCTGACCATATTAACTCCATGTTGATTTTTAAGGTAAATTAAATATGTGTCATTCTTGTAACTGCGTATTTATTTTCGTCTTCATCCTAAATAACTGTTTCTTATTTTGCACAGGTGGAATCATTGTATCTGTAAATTGTTTTGTTTTTCGCATAGCAGTTTACACTGAAATAAAAACCGATTTGTAAAGCCGCCAAACTTTTGTATCATATATAGTGATTGTGTTAGATATTTAAAATCAAAAACATATTATAACAGTGTCATATTTACTTATGTTGAAAAACCTTTTATATTTTTGGTGTATATGATTACACTAAATAATATAAATTTTTAAGTATTACATTTAAACCCATCCTGAATATTACAGAAATTGTATACATAAAATAGAAAATTCTCAAATTAAATCATAATATGTGGTGAAGTTAAAATTGTGACCGAGAATAACTTTTACATGCTGTTTAAATAAATAAAAGTCGCCTAGTTTCCTATTCTGATTATTTTCCATTGTTTGTACATGGATCTGGTCAATTCCACGACAGGATAGGATATACCGTGATTTTCTGACCATATTAACTCCGTGTTAACTTTTAAATTAAATTAAATATGTGTCATTCTTGTGACTGCGTATTTATTTTCTTCAGGGTCAGCAGAATATAATACTAATATCGTTTCCTTTTTTCGCATAGCAGTTTACACTGGAATAAAAATCCAACCATATTTATCTGTCACGATTGCACCACCCCACTTACAAGCTAGCCCAAATCCCACTCTCAGGTATGAAGAGCAACCAATAATCGGTTTACAATACCCCCTAAATTTTGTAAAATATATAGTGAATATATTGAAAACTTCTTTACCAGCGTCACAAAAACCTATGATTAAAAACATCTTATACTTTGGGTGTATATAGTTACGTTAATTAATATAAATTCTCAAGTATAACAATTTCTGTCCCGATTTTTTTAGAAATTGTATACATAAAATAGAAAATTCTGAAATTAAATCATTATAAGCTGAAGTTAAAATTGTGACCTGGAGGACATTTTATATTTTCTTTGAATAAATCGAAGTCACCTAGTTTATTTGTTCTGATTGTTTACTCTTGTTTGCACATGGATTCGGTCAATTCCACTCCTGAATAGGGCATTCTGTGACTTCCTGACCATATAGACTCCATGTTTGTTTTTTAAGGTAAGTTGAATTAAGTGTCATTCATGTAACTTGCGTATTTATGTTCTTCTTAAATAACTATTTCTTATTTTGCACAAGTGAAAACATTCTATCTGTGGATTGTTTCTTTTTTTTCACATAGCAGTTTACACTGAAATAAAAAACCCACCTGTAGGTGTGTCACGATGGGACCAACCTGCGTACATAAGAGCCACAGTACCACTCTCAGGTATGATGAGCAACCAATTGATATCAGCTCCATAAAATTGATAATTTTTATCGATTTGTAATAAATAGATGTTGTCCAGTTTCCCATTCTGCTTGTTTACTCTTGTATGCACAAGGAGATGGTAAATTCTGTGCATTAAACAACAACAGCACTGCCAAAATAATAACAGCACAGTTATAATAATTCTATGCACCAACAGAGAGAGGACAAGATTTTTCTTCAGTATATTTAGATTGTAATATATATATGTATATACGAGGGTAAGTCAAATATTATCCGCAATATAGGTATATTTTTGTTTACGTTGGCAGTACTGTCCTTTTGCGTTGATGACGCATGCTTTGTTTATTCGTTGTTATGTCTATGCACGTTACAAGCTGCTAGGTTAGTTTCGTTATCGCTGCCGTGCTGTTAATAATGGCCGCTCCACTTTCTATATGCACCAAAGAAGAGCAACGTTCAGTGATCCGTCTTTTGTGGTCGGAAGGTGTATCAGGGGCCGAAATTCATCGAAGACTTTTGGTACAGTACGGGAACAATTGTTTGCCACAACGGAGTGTCTATGAATGGATTAAAAAATTCAAAAATGGTCGCACAAGTGTTACGCAAAATGAAGGAGCTGGACAACCAGTTACCGCCATAAACGAGGAAAACATTGAGCGTTCACGTGAAATGATTCTCTCAGACAGACGGATAACTGTTGACGACGTGGCAAATCGTCTGCAAATTAGCCACGGTTCTGCCTACGAAATCATTTACAACAGACTTGGGTTTCATAAAGTTTGTGCAAGATGGGTTCCAAAACAACTGACACAGTTGCATAAACAAACGTGCTTGGACGTGTGCAAAAAACATTTGGATCGCTATGTTAACGAACGGGACAACTTCTTAGACAGGATCGTTACTGGTGACGAAACATGGATCCATCATTACGAGCCGGGGAGTAAACGGCAGAGTATGGAATGGAAACATCCAAATTCGCCGTACAAGAAAAAATTCAAAACCCAACCGTCCGCAGGAAAACTTATGCTTACGGTTTTTTGGGACTCACAAGGTCCATTACTGGAACATTATCAGGAAAGGGGCACAACAATAAACAGTGTACGTTACAGTGAGATGCTTACTGCTAAGCTGAAGCCTGCAATTCGTAGCAAACGCCGAGGACTGCTGTCAAAAGGCGTTGTGTTGTTGCACGACAATGCCCGTCCGCATACAGCTGCCCACACTGCAGAAACGCTTCAGAAACTCAATTTTGAAGTATTGGATCATCCTCCATATAGTCCCGATATCGCTCCATCTGATTTTTACTTGTTTGGTCCACTCAAAGAGGCAATTAGGGGCGGTCGATTTACAACAGACGAAGCATTGAAAGAAGCGGTGCATTCCTGGCTCGCATCTCAACCCAAAACCTTCTTTCACGAGGGCATCAGGAAACTTGAACAACGTTGGACCAAGTGCGTTGAAAAGCAAGGGGACTATGTCGAAAAATGATGTACTTGTAAGTTTCCTATTTGATTTCAATAAAATTTTATAACTATATTGCGGATAATTATTGACTTACCCTCGTATATATATATATATATATATATGAATAATAATTTCTAATCTTAAATTTTAAAATTGCTGTGCACTGAATATTTATGTTTTAAAGATAAATTTTAAAATAATTCAAATATTAGGCATCTGGCAACATACAATTGTTAGTATGCAGATGTTGAGAAAAAAGAATGTTTACTCATTAGTGTAATTAGTCATATATTTGAATATTGTAGAATGATTCTGAGTGATCAGTTAGTAGTTTTGGTGAATTATCTTTAGATAATATGTATGAAGGAATTAGGAGTAATGATAGTGAGCAGAGTGAGGTTATTTTTGTGTTCATACAACTCAAGTAAGTTAGCTAATCTTTAATATGTATTTTAGCAATAATACAATAATGTTATAATTTTATGTATTATAATTTATTTAGACATCATTCTTGGTAATATTTATTTATTCCTAATTAAGCTAAGTTTAGATTTTGTTGGGAATTTACATACCAAGCAGATTCTTTTAAACTGGAATACTTCTCTTTTTATTTAAATAAAATTTGTCTCAAAATGTCATGGTATCAGTTATGTTAATAATGGACTATTTAAACAAAGGATAGTTAATTTTTTATTAAATCACTTGTAAGTATTTTACAACTTTCATATAGTAGCACTTACTTATATTTATTGAGGACGGTAGTTTCGGTAGATGTGTCCCATTGTCAACTCAGACCACAACTGATCTCAAGGTATTTGTAGGTTAGTGGGTGGGATATTATTGGGGGATGTGGGTGTATTTGGTGAGTATTAGGAGTTATGATGTCGAAAAGTGTGTGTGTGAGTTATAATGTAATTGGGTGCTATGTATGTGTGTAGCGTGTAGTTTGAAATGTTTGTATATTTCATATTGTTCAGTTACGGTCTGAGTTGACAATGGGACACATCTCCCGAAATGGCCATCCTCAACAAATATAAGTATGTGCTACTATATGCAAGTTGTAAAATATGTACTAGTTTAGTGAAAACTAGTAGCTCATGAAAAGATGGAATCAACAAATGAAAAAATATATATATTAAAAATTTGTATTTACTTCAGAATGTAAAAAGTTATTCAAAATATAAAAATGTTTACATAAATTTGTAATAATTGCGAAAAGCAAATTCATTCATATTTAACATTCTGAGTCCAAACAAGGTGAACGTTGTCTTTGTCTTAGTCTGAGTGAACGTGACAACTAAAAGGTGTTTACATGATGTTGAAGCACCTTGGGATATAGATTAACAAATTAGGATACAAACAGAGGTTATTCAATCATTTCTTCCGTACACTCATTTTATAAGTAAAAGAAATTTATTAAATTTTTTATACAAAATCTTTAAGGAGAATCTCTTATATTAATAACATCTACAAGTAATCACATTCGTGGTATATCACTCATAGAAGGTTTAATTGTTCACAACATGTATATCTGAACAAAAAATATATTTTTAATGCACAAAACTGATATTGTATGTTCTTTGCCGAGAACTAAGATCATTTATTGTCCCGCATACTCTCATAATATCGAACACATGAAATTCTTATTTCATGAGAAGACTCTATGGTTCACTATAATTAATCATGGGAAATCAACCAATCAAAAAGTTGATTTTTTCGGAAATGTTTGGAATAGATTTGATGAATTAGCAAATAGCAGACTTGATTCCGGTGCTGACTTCAAAATTTTGTGGGTAATAAGTTTATGATAAATTATGCTTTCGCATTGGAAAATTATTTTTTACTTTTTAGTAATAAAAAAATGTATATTCGAGTTGTTTTTTTAAGTCGATTCTATTTTTTAAAAAATTTTAATACTTATTTTGGGAAAAAAACCACTACTTACTGCTTTATTCAGCAGACGCGTTTCACGCTAGGTCAGCGCATTTTTCAATGGCATGAGTCACTGACAAGACTGTTGCTCGAGTGTATTGTGTTGGTGGGAGTCTGTAGTGTATTTCAGTTTTGTAGTGTGTTATTTTTCAAAGATTAGTTGTAATTTATGGGCTCAAATATAGTGTTTGCTTGAGAGTGTGTTTTGTCAATTAGAAAGTGTTGTGGATTGTATTAATGATGTTTATATCTCATAGTTTTCTACTGTGTTTTAAGTATTTTGCATTTATTGATGTAAAGAGGGATTTTTAGATTGGTATCTATGCCAGTCTGTGAGTGTAGTGTGTATTGTATCTGTATGGTGAAAATTGATGTGGGTTGTGTCTTTCTTATCTGTTTTACGTGTTCTTCGTATCTTGTGGTAAATGTTCTCCCTGTTTATCCTATGTAAAAACTAGGACAGTTGTTGCATGTAATATTGTATACGGCTGCCCTGTTGTGTTTATCCTGATGTGTTTTTGAACTGTATAGGTGTTTTTAATTTTTTTTTGGATGTTGTGAATGCTACTTTGTTTTTAAGCTTGCGGAACTTTGAAACTATTTTGTATGTCCGAAATAACGGTTTCTCATTTTGCACAAGTGAAAGCATTCTAGAAGAGAGCCCCAACCCCGCTCTCATGTGTGAAGAGCAAACATTGGACATATACTAGACACGTCCATACACTAGGCAATTTTATTACTGGTATTTATGTGTAATATGAATTTTATGTCCGCTTTCTAATGATTTTAATTGAAATGTTCATGAGTAATGGGATGTCGTTGCATTTCCGAACATTAAACTTTTATAAATTTCCAACTGTAATCTAGCTTTTTAAACTGGAAGTACATATTAAGAGATTAATAGGATTTCAAATATTAAACCCTAAAATGTTAGATCTTCACATAAAACAAGTTGAGAATTTGTTTTCAAATTTGAGTCTAAAAGAGAAAATTGCAAGACACAATATTAAGACAAGATTTTTCTGTCAAATAAAAAATTTATAATAATATATACAAGTTAAGTACTTAAAATAACTGGGTGCTGTCTTTGCTGAAATTAAAATACAAACGCAGGTAATTGGTGAGGGTTTTGGCTAGCTTTCAAATTTTACTCTTCTTTTCAGTATTATTATTTTTTGTAGCAATAATAAACAGAAATATAAAAATCAAAATATAGAGCGTTTAACATACCGCTGTTATTTTATTCCCGTTAACACAGTACACGTTCATTGATTTCTTTTCACTTAATTTTAGGCACAGGCTGTTCTGATTGTTTTCTCTTCTTGGCACATGGATTTGGTGAATTCCACTCCAGGATATTACAATTTGTGATTTCCTAACCATAGAGAATCCATGTTGATTTTAAGGTAATTTTATTGCACCATTCGTCTAACTTCATATTTATTTTCTTCTTTGTTCAAAATAACGATTTCTCATTTTATACAAGTAAAAGCATTCTATTTGTGATTTGCTTCATTACAGTTGTCAAGGGAATAAAAGACAAATATTGTTTCCTTTTTTCATATAGTCCTTTATACTGATATAAAAAACCACCCTTTTATATCTGTCACGATCGTACCACCCCGCGTACAAGAAAGCCCTAGCCCCGCTTTCAGGTGTGATGAGCAACCAATCAATCTCACCTCCAACAACTTGATCATATTTACCGATTTTTATTAGTACCTAACTTTTGTTTATATATACTGATTGTGCTAGGTATTGAAAACATATTTTACCATTGTCATAGTTATTTATGTTTAAAAATCATTTTATACTTTTGGTGTATAAAGTTACATTAAATAATATGAGTTCTTAAGTATAGCAATTCCTGCCCCAAATATTACAGACATCATAAAAATAAAAAAAGAAGATTCTCAAATTAAATCATATTATGTGATGAAGATGAAGGTGTGACCTGGAATACATTTTAATTTTCTTTGAATATATCGCTTGTCTAGTTTTTTTTGTCATTGTTTTCTTTTGTTTGCACTAGAATATGTGAAATTCCACTACACGATGGTAATAAAGTTATTTCTTGACCATATTAACTCCATGATGATTTTAAGGTAAATTAATTATATTATGTCTCATTATTGTATCTGTGTATTTATTTTATTCTTCTTTCTAAAAACATTTCTTATTTTGCACAAGTCAAAACATTCTATTTGTGAAATGTTTTCGTTTTTGACATAGCATTTTACACTGAAGTAACAACCCACCCATAGTTATGGCACTATCGCACCACCCCGCGTACAAGAAGGCCTCAGCCTTGCTCTCAGGTGTGATGAACAACCATTCGATCTCACCTCCATACTCTTGATAATTTTATTATTGATATTTAAGTATAATATGACATTTTGTCCGTTTTCTAATGATTTTAATTGAAATGTTCATTACTATTGGGATTTCGCTGCACTTCCGAACACGAAATTTCTATAACTTTCCAACTCTAATCGAGATTTTAAAACTGGATGTAGATAGTAAGATAATATTACCATTTAAAATATTAAACCATAAAATGTTGGAACTTCAAATAAAACAAGTGAAGAAATTGATTTTGTTTTTAGTCTAAAAGAGAACATGCAAGCTCAATATTAAGAACATTTCTTTCTGTGAAATAGAGAATATAAAATAATAAAAACAAGTGAATTACTTAAAAATAACGGGTCGGTGTTATTGGTGAAACTAAAACACAAACACAGGTAGTTGGTGAGGGTTTTGGCTAGTTTTTCATTATTTACCCTTCTTTTCAGTATTGTTATTTTTTGTAGCCTTTTCAATTTTATTTATAAAAACATAACGAGAGAAAAATAGTATGACAAATATAAACATTAATAAACAGAAATATAAAAATCAAATAATAATGCGTTCAACATACAGCTGTCATTTTATTCCCGTTAACACTGTACACATTGATTGATTTCTTTTCACTTAATTTTAGGCACAGGCTGTTCTGATTGTTTTCTCTTCTTGGCACATGGATTTGGTGAATTCCACTCCAGGATATTACAATTTGTGATTTCCTAACCATAGAGAATCCATGTTGATTTTAAGGTAATTTTATTGCACCATTCGTCTAACTTCATATTTATTTTCTTCTTTGTTCAAAATAACGATTTCTCATTTTATACAAGTAAAAGCATTATATTTGTGTTTTGCTTCATTACAGTTGTCAACGGAATAAAAGACAAATATTGGTTCCTTTTTTCATATAGTTCTTTATACTGATATAAAAAACCACCCATTTATATCTGTCACGATCGTACCACCCAGAAGTACAAGAAAGCCCCAGCCCCGCTTTCAGGTGTGATGAGCAACCAATCGATCTCACCTCCAACAACTTGATCATATTTACTGATTTTTATTAGTACCTAACTTTTGTTTATATATACTGATTGTGCTAGATATTGAAAACATATTTTACCAGTGACATAGTTATTTATCTTTAAAATCATCCTATACTTTTGGTGTATGAAGTTAGATTAAATATATTTTAGTTCTTAAGTATAGCAATTCCTGCCCCAAATTTTACAGACATTATAGACCAAACTTTTTTCCATTAAAAATGTTATGCATTAGTTTGATTGGCGATGATAACCAAAATTGTTTTTTCGCCAGGGGAAAAGCCCTGATATCATGTGTGATGAGCAACCAGTTGATCTCACCTCCTTACATTTGATATCTTTTTTACCCATTTGTAAAACCGCCTAACTTTTGTATAATATGAAGTGATTGTGTTAGATATTGAAAGCATATTATACCAGTGTCATAATAACTTATGTTTTAAAACTTTTTATACTTTTGGTGTATAGATTTACATTAAATAATATAAGTTCTTAAGTATAACAATTCCGATCCCGAATTTTACAGAATTTGTAAACATAAAATAGAAAATTCTCAAATAAAACATATAATGTGCCAAAGTCAAAATTGTGATGTGGAATAGATTTTACAAGCTTTTTGAATAAATAAAAGTCACCTAGTTTCCCGTTCTAGTTTTCTCTTTTTTGAACATAGATTTGGTAAATTCCACTGCGGGATAGGACATACTGTATTTTCCTGAGCATATTAACTTCATGTTTATTTTTAAGATAAATAAATTTTTTGTCATTCTTGTAATTTGTGTATTAATTTTTTTCTGCCTAAATAACTGTTTCTCATTTTCCACAAGTGAAAGCATTCTATTTGTAAATTGTTTCATTACAGTGTTAGCCGAATATAAGACAAACATTGTTTCCTTTTTTCCTATACCTGTTTACACTGAAATAAAAAACAGCCCATAGTTATCTGTCACGATTGCACCACCCCCTGTATAACACAGACCCAGCCCTATTCTCAGGTGTGATAGACAACCAATAGATCTCCCTTCCATACACTTGATAATTTTTTACTGATTTTTAATACCTAGTAAATTTTGTATAGTATGCAGTGATAGTGTTAGTTATTGAAAACATATTATACAATTGTCATAGATACTTATGTAAAAAAAACATTTTATACTTTGGGTGTATAATATCACGTTAAATAACAGAAATTCTTAAATATAACAGTTTATGGAAAATTCTCAAATTAAATCATGTTACATGCTGAAATTAAAATTGTGACCTGGAATAAATTTTACATGCATATTGAATGAATAGAAGTAGCCTAGTTTCTCATTCTGATTGTTTTCTCATGTTTGTACATGGATTTGGTAAATTTCACAGGATACGTCATTCCCTGATTTTTTCCCTATATAGACTTCATGGTTTTTTTAACCCTGTGCACTCCGACAATGAGAAGGTTTGGCGTTGCACTCCGAACCTGGATATGAATCGTCATACAACTTTGTCGCATCCAGTCCAATACTAGCAACACACTGCCTGCGCTATCACTCCAATAACTTGTAACACATTTTTCTCTCAGTTGTGCTGACATTTATAAAGGCTTTAAACAATTAATATTTGGCAATTATACAATATTTTTTAATAATAAAAGAAATATCAAGTTATAGGTTTAGATTTTACATGTAAACACATCACATATGTAATTAATAATATCTTTTTATTTATATATTACTTATGTGTGGAATTTTTCAAAACATGATCCTACATGCAGAGCAGGATTGCCTGAGTATATAGGGCAGTAAGAAGTGAATTCCAAATCTGCTCGTCGCCAGACAGTGAGGATCTAGGCAGCTTTTGCTTTCTTGAAAATTCAATACGGTTCTCTCCAACTAGTTGCAAAATCTGTTTTTCCTATGGTCCAGATGTTTTATTTTATTATTGACATTTTCTTTTTTTCTTTAAAAAATATAGATAAATTCACAATCGCAGTTTCAAGAAGTCAAAAATAATTTTCGATACCATTACATACTCTTCCTGATAGAAGGATAAGATGCGATATAGTGATTGCTTAAATCCACTTAACCCATATGCTCATTATACTTACAGATTGTTAGGGGTTTAGTTAGCACTTCTTTCTCACCGTCTTTAGTGTTTGGTTCTATTGGAATCATTTTATTTCCATAAAATGTTGAAATGACCGAAACTTCTCTTTTATCTTTCCAAATGAGCGCTCCAATATTGTCTTTGGACTTCAATGCTAAAATATCTCTTTTCTTCATTATCCTCTTTTTTGTCTTATTCATTTTTTCTGAGAGCCCTTTTTGTTTAAATTGATGTTCTCTGATATATAGTATTTCATTTTTTTTAGTTCTCTTGCTAATTCGAGATTTGTTTAGTACCTGTCAGTACAAAAGTGGTATCCTGATCCCCTGCTGCTTGCAGTATTCCTTCCACAAGAGTAAGTATTATTCCTGTTGTGTATAATAAACCTGGATTTTTTAAAATTTGGGAAGTCTGCTTTCCAAAATATGGCAAAAGGCAATAAACACAACTGTTTTTCAAAGCTGATACTACGTATTCTTTAAGACCCCATCTGGTGGGTTCATCTTTATTGAAAATCTTGAAGGAAACTGCCCCGAAACCCTACTGTAGATTCGTCAATTGAGAGGTACTGTCTTGGCAAGTAAAACTCTTTGTACGTTTTGACTAAATACAGCAAAACATTGCTCACTTTAACGCTTCTTGACAGTACACCTACGTTTTCTGGTGGAGGTGCTATGTGTAAGCCCCAAAAAATTTGAAAAAATTTGGCCTTTGTAAAAACGTCACTCAAAAATGAAAATTTATCAGTCCAATCTTCCGACAAATAAGATTGAAATGTGGCTGAAGGATGTAAACCCATATTAAATAACAAACCCAAAAAAGATTCAAACTCTTTTATATGTAAATCTGTCCATATCATGTCAGTAGAAAAATACTTGAGTTTTTTTCTAAGTGGAGTATTAAAATACATTTTATTAATCTGTGTATATCTGTTAGTTTTGTCAACAATTTGCTGAAAAAGTTCACGTGAGAAAAAAAGTTGGTTACTGCTCCATTTTGAGAAGGGGGTCGGTAACCAGAATTTCCTGAACATCGAAATGCTTGAAAATTTTCTTTCTCAGTCCAATCTTCCCATTCCTGATTACTGGCATCATAGTCATTGTCACTGTTTATGTCAATATCGGGCTCATCATTTTCTAAATCGATAAATTTACCAAAAGAACCATTTGAACTAGTTCCCTCATCGTCAGATAATCCTGATAACATACCTTTAGGACAGCAATTTAAACATCGTTTGAGGAAAATTGCCCTCTCTCGTGGACAAACTTGGACGTGGTAAGCCTAAGTGAAACTGTGAGTTAGAGGCCAGACAAAAAGAGGCTAGAAGGCTCTTTAATAGAGCAAGGAAGAAGAATACAGTGGATACCTGGCAAGCATATAAAGATAGCCAGTGCTTCTATAAAAAATCTCATAAAGGAGGTTAAGCAGGCTTCTTCAGAAAGTTTTGCTCAGAGACTAACACTCTGAGTGAACCTGATAGACTGTGTAAGGTGTTAGCAGATGCACCGAGGGGAGAGCTTAAGTTTATCAAGAAGGCTGATGGTAGCTTTGCTGACACTCCGGAGGAAACCCTGTGTTCGCTGACAAGAAACAGTTTTCCCGATATTAGACCTGTGAGGGATGGTGCTCATAAATTTCGCCATAGGTGCCAAGGGTGGACTGGAATATAGCTGGGCAGGTGATATTGGTGCAAAAGGTGAGAGGTGATTCTGTCTTTCAAACCTTATAAAGCACCTGGATTAGATATTATTACTACAGAATTACTTGGAGGAAATTATCAGGCCACTGAGGGGATTACTCAAGGACTGTGTTGCCCTGGGTTACTTGCCCGAGCATTGGCTAAAAAAAAATTCCTCTTTATCCCCAAACTGGAGGGGAAGGTGGTTATACAGATGTAAAGGACTTCAAACCCAATAATCTTACATCATTCTTGGTAAAGATAATGGAAAGGCTAGGAGATCACTTTTTGAAGGAGGGACCTTTGAAACAGTATCCGCTTCATCAGGACCAAAATGCTTACCAGACTGGTAGGTCAGTGGTACTTCAGTGGTTGTTGGTTGTGGACTTCATTGAGGGTCAAATCAACAACCAGGGGATATGTATTGGGACTTTTCTTAATGCGGAAGGGGCGTTTAATAGCACCTCTAGGCTGGCCATCAAGAGAGCAGCTAAGAATCATGGGATTTCTGACGGAATTATCAATTGGATTATGAGTTCCTTCGAAAACCGTATAAGTACTGCACATCCTGGATGGGGTTCACGATAAATGGGATGGTCTCGGAGGGCTGCCCGGAGGCTAGGGAATTTATCCATTCTGTTGTGAAGCCTACACAGGCCATAGGGACTGAAGGGGTTCCAATATAAAATTGGAATATCTAGGTCCCCTGTGTGCAAGAGATGCGACGAGGACCAAAAGGAAAGCCCAATCCACATGCTCTGTGTTTGCCCTGTTTTGAAAGCTGCAAGGAGAGAGTGGTTTGACTGGCAGGTATGTACACAAGAAGATATCAGAAAATTTAGCATTTGATTTGTACATGGATTCTGTAAAGAGGTAGGTATTCACTAAGCTAATTCTGTGGTGGGGTTGGGAAGAGAATACAATGGCTAAGTGCTTTACATCTGTAAGGTCCCTCCGAGTTTTCTAATAATAATAAATAAAATAATAATGGTATCAGCAGAATATAGTACAAATATTGTTTCCATTTTTCACCGAGCAGTTTAAACTGAAACATAAACCCACCCATAGTTATCTGTCACCATAGCACAAGACAGCCTTGTACAAGACAGCCTCAGCGCTGTGGTCAGATGTGATAAGCAACCAATCAGTCACATATTTGATAATTATTTACCAATTTCTAATACTGTCTAACATTTGTACAATATATAGTGCTTGTATTAGACATTCAAAACCTATTTACAAGTGTCATAATTGAAACACATTTTATACTTTTGGTGCATACAGTTACGTTAAATAATGTAAATTCCTAAGTATAAAAACTCCTGTCCCAAATTTTACAGAAATTGTAAAAATAAAATAGAAAATTCTCAAATTAAATCATATTACTTGGTGAAGTTAATATTGTGACCTGGAATAAATTTTACATGCTTTTTAAATGAATAAAAGTTGCCTAGTTTCCCGTTCTCATTATTTTCTCTTGTTTGCTCATGGATTTGGTCAATTCCTTTCCAGGATAGTAATTTCCTGACTATATTAACTACATGTTTGTTTTTTAAGGTAAAAATAATTGTGTGTCATTCTTGTAACTTGCATATTTATTTTCTTCTTTCTCCTCAATAACTTTTTCTTATTTTACTCGAGTGAAAACATTTCATTTGTTAATTGTTTCATTGAAGTGTCAGCAGAGTATAGTACAAATATTGTTTCCTTTTTTCACATGGTTATCTCTCACAATGGCACCACCCCGCATACAAGAGAGTCCTAGTCCCGCTCTCAGCTGTGATGAGCAACCAATCTATCTCACCTTTAACCACTTGATAATTTCATACCGATTTGCAATACCGCCTTAATTTTGTATAATACCATACAGTGATTATACTGAAAATCTATTTACCAATGTCACAATTACCTATGTTTAAAAATATTTTATAATGTGGGTGTATATAGTTACTTTAAATAATATAAACTCTTAGGTATAACAATTTCCGTCCCAAATTTTACAGATAGACAAACTCTCAAATAAAAAAATCTGAAAGTAAATCATATTATGAGCTGAAGTTAAAATATAGACCAGGAATACATTTTATATGTTTTTAGAAAACATAGAAGCCGCCTAGTTTCCCGTTCCGATTGTTTTCTGTTGTTTGCACATAAATTTGGTGAATTCCACTACATGGGTAGAGTATTCTGTAACTTCCTGACCATATAGACTCCATGTTTGATTTTAAGGTAAATTAATTAAGAGTCATTTTTTTAACTTGCGTAATTATTTTCATCTTTCTCCTAAATAACTTTCTCTTATTTTACATGAGTGAGCACATTATATCTGTGAATTGTTTCCTTTTTTGGCATAGCAGCTTACACTGAAATAAAAACTCACCCATAGTTATGTCACGTTCGCACCACCACAAAAAAGCCCTAGCCCCACTCTAAGGGGTGATTATACCTTTCTAATACCGCCTAACATTTTTATAATATATAGTGACTGTGTTAGATATTGAAAACGTATTATACAAATGTCATATTTACTCTTGTTTAAAAATATGTTGTAATTTTGGTGTATCTAGTTTCGTTAAATAATAGAAATTCTCAAGTATAACAATTCCTGTCCCAAATTTTACAGAAATTGTAAACATAAAATAGAAAATTTTCAAATTAAATCATATTACGAGGTGAAGTTAAAATTGTGATCTGGAATAAATTTTACATGCTGTTTGAATAAATAAAAGTCCCTAGTTGTTCTGATTATTTTCTCTTGTTTGCACAAGGATTTGGTAAATTCCATTACATATACCCTGATTATACCCTATTAGGACATACCTGATTTTCTGACCATATTAACTCCATGTTGATTTTTAAGGGTAAATTACTTATGTGTCATTCTTGTAACTGTGTATTTATTTTCTTTTTCTTCCTAAATAACTATTTCTTATTTTGCATGAGTGAAAACATTCTAACTGTTAATTGTTTCCATTTTTCCGTTTCACTTTACACTGAAGTAACAACCCACCCATAGTTATGTCACAATCACACCAGCCACGTACAACAAAGCCCCCCCCCCCATTGTCAGATGTGATAAGCAACCAATCGATCTCATCTCCAACCTGCTGATAATCTTTTACGGATTTGTAATACCGCCTAAATTTTGTATAATATATACTGATTGTATTGAAAACTTATTTACCAGCGTCATAATTACCTATGTTTAAAAACATTTTATGCTTTGGGTGTATATAGTTACGTTCAATAATATAAATTTTTACGTCTAACAATTTCTGTCCTGAATTTTACAGAAATTGTAAACATAAGATAAAAATTTTCAAATAAACCATAATACGTTCCATAGTTAAAATTGTGACCAAAATAAATTTTACAAGCTTTTTTAATAAATAAAAGTCGCCTAATTTCCCGTTCTGATTGTTTTTATTTCTATGCACATGGATATGGTGAATTCCACTCCTGAATTGGGCATTCTTTGATTTCCTGACCATATAGACGCTATGTTTGTTTTTTAAGGAAAATAATTATGTGTCGTAGTAACTGCGTATTTATTTTCTTCTTGACCAACTGTGTCTTACTTTGCACTAGTAAAAACATTCTATTTGTAAACTGTTTCGTTATGGTGTCATTGGCTTCTATGGGTTGCATGACCTTTGCGGTTGTGGAGAGGGTTATCCGCAAGATGAGGACTGGTGGAGCAGAGCTGTATGTATGTGGCTCTCTATAAACGGGACATCCAGGAAAATGTGTCAATGCATGGAAGAGGCTCAAAAAATGATGTAGGTTCGTAACCCTCAGGGTAAGGAGGTTCTTTAATAGAGCCTCAGGAGCACCTGGAGCCACCCCTGAGTATTTAAATCGCATTACCGTCGTAAGCAAGGCTCTGTGGCGGTCGACCTTTCTTCACAAGCTGCTCATGGGATTATACATTGCAGAAAACAATAAAAACACTACAACTTGTCAGGACTTAAAACCTACCGAGGAATCCGTCCCAATGGATGTGGCTTCAGCCTCTGTGGAGACAGATGGAACAACAGTTGTGAAGGCAACAGGAGGAATGAGTAGGGCACAATGGAGGTATGGCTTGCCTACCATGAGAAAGCAAAGAAGCACTACTGAGGGCAGAGAACCACCGCCAACCACCTTTGAGAAAACACCGATCCAGGAAACAGAAGGGTTTGGGGAAAGCTGCGGCTAGAACCTACCCTGTCATCCCAGAAGCTGGTCAATCTGGTAAGACTTTAATACGACAAGAGAAAGAGAGGGAAAGGAGTACCTCAGAGTCAGAGGCCAAGAGGAATAGACAAGGGTCTAGGCCTGTTGGGTCGGGAAGTTTTTCTCAACATACCAAGGGATCTCCTTCAACCTACCAAGGTACTAGTGACCTTTGGGGATAGTGTAGGCGTGAGGATGGAGATGGCAAAGTTCAACCACTTTAAGGCCACTGTTATTACTTTATTATGGACATTCCTAGTAGAGGACTTGTTCCGCTCTGTTGCAGCGTTAATTTTTCTGAAGAAGAATCTGCATAATGGCTGCTAGAAGTGGTACCGTCAGTTAAGCTCTAAGACAGGGCTCAGACAAGGCTATTCCTGCCTGATGAACTGATCAAGAGGGTGAAAGCGATGGTGCTGGTATCACCACCAAAAAAAAGGCCACTCAGTTGGTCAAGCTTATGGGGATGCAGAATGCAGGAATTTGACACTTCGAAGTAGAAAAATACAGTGCACTGAACGGGGTTCTGCAAACCTCCTCTGTTTAGGATTGGACGACGCATCAACCAGGCGTCTCAAGGCAAGTGATTAGAAGCCCTTCCTGGGGACTGGAGAGGTCACACTTAGGTGGACCTCGAAGGACTCAGAAGAAAAGGGAGAGAGATTCAGGAAAAGGTGTAGGGGTCAGTTGGATATGACTGACCGTCGAGCAATGATCCAGCAGATTAACTTGCATCACAGTAAAAGCGCCTCAGTGGTCCTAACCAGGTGCTTAAATGTGAGGCACACATTACCAACACTCGCGTTGGTGCAAGAACCGTGGCTGGTCAGGAACCGTATAGGGGAACTGATTGCAGCCGGGCGCGTCTACAACAGTGTGGAGCATGAAGGTCACAGGGCATGTATGATAGTCAGAGGACTAGAAAATAGTAATACCAAAATGAGCTACATTGAGAGTCCTCAATATCTGGGAGTTATTCTGGAACGGAAGCTACTCTGGTGTGAGCACTTGGAGGATAAGTGCAAAAAAGCCATAGCTAAGTTCTGGCAATGCAGAAGAGCGATAGGCATCAGATGGGGTTTGGGTCCACATCAGATAAACTGGTATTATTCTGCCATCATGGTGCTGAGGTTATTCTTTGCTTCAATTGTGTGGTGGGACAGTGCACAGAAAGTAAAAAGTAGAAGAGTGCTGGACCGTGTGCAGCGGCTCTTCTTTAGAGGCATAACAGTTACCAGGACCAGCATGCTATGAGCAGACATGAGGGTTATGTTGGGTTTCCATCCTTGGTTCTTCAAATTATGATGAATTCAATGAAAACTGCATACCCGCTAAGTTGTACCAGGCTGTGGAAGACAATTAGCAAATGACACAAACAGATATTTGGTGATTTACTGAAAGAGCTCAAGATAGAGCCTCAGGATAAGATACTGTCTCTTATAAACGAAAATGAAATTGCTAAATCTATATTCCTGCAAGAAAGGCAAGGGGCAGAGTGTAGACCCAAACATGTTGACATCTGGTTTACGAATGGGTCCAAGATGAAGGAAGGAGTGGTATTCAGCTTTAGTGGACCGATACACCAAGACATATCCTGGAATGCTACTTTGGGGTGCAACAAATCCTAGGTACTGTAGGGATACTCAGGAGACTTGTGGGGCTAGGAACTACTCTCCTTGAGTAGACTTAAACTCAGAGTTACTGTAGAACTAGTCACAGGTCATGTGAATGTTAAGGGGTAAAAATGAAATTTTTAAGTATAACATTTAAACCCATCCTGAATATTACAGAAATTGAATACATAAAATAGAAAATTCTCAAATTAAATCATATTATGTGGTGAAGTTAAAATTGTGACCGAGAATAAATTTTACATGCTGTTTAAATAAATAAAAGTCGCCTAGTTTCGCATTCTGATTATTTTCCCTTGTTTGTACATGGATTTGGTCAATTCCACGACAGGATAGGATATACCGTGATTTTCTGACCATATTAACTCCGTGTTAACTTTTAAATTAAATTAAATATGTGTCATTCTTGTGACTGCGTATTTATTTTCTTCTTCTTCCTGAATAACTGTTTCTTATTTTTCACAGTAAAAACATTTAATTTGTTAATTTTTTCATTAAAGGGTCAGCAGAATATAATACTAATATCGTTTCCTTTTTTCGTATAGCAGTTTAAACTGGAATAAAAATCCACCCATATTTATCTGTCACGATTGCACCACCCCACTTACAAGCTAGCCCAAATCCCACTCTCAGGTGTGATGAGCAACCAATAATCGATTTGCAATACCCCCTAAATTTTTTATAATATATAGTGAATATATTGAAAACTTATTTACCAGCGTCACAAAAAAGTATGATTAAAAACATCTTATACTTTGGGTGTATATAGTTATGATAAATAATATAAATTCTCAAGTATAACAATTTCTGTCCCGATTTAAAACATACAGAGAAAGTAAAATAGTATGAGTAATATAAAAAATAATAACAACAAATAAATAATGTAAAATAGAGTGTTTAACTTACTGGTGTTGTTTTCTTCCTTTTTACCCAGTGCACGTTATTGATTTCTTTTAACTTTAATTTTAGGCACAGCCCGTTCTTTTTATTCTTTCTTTTTTACACATGGATTTGATGAATTCCACTCCAGGATATTACACTGCATGATTTCTTGACATTATAGACTTCTGAAATCCACAACAATAGCAAACATAAAATAAAAAATCTTCAGATTAATCATATGTGCTGATTATTATAGTTCTAACCTGGAATAAATTTTCCTTTTTTTGAGAACCGCTATAGATGTTACCTATTTTTGTTTTTATTCTCTCTAACATACAAATACCTATAATTAATTTTAATTAATTACCCTTTACCTATAATTATACCTAGATTAACATTTAGAGAATAACTTTTGATTAGGTGTTTTGTGTAGTCTCCATTTTTACCCTTTTTTCAGTCGATCATTTTTTGTAGCCTATTTTGGTTTTTATTTATAGAAACATACAGAGAACATAATCAGCATGCAAAATACAAACAATAAAAATAAGGATTAAATATTTTTTTTTTAAAGTGAAAATGTGGTTTCGTTTCTGCTGACAAATGTGATTATGGTTTATTTCTTCTTTGTGATTTATTTCATTTCTCTTTTTTAGTAAGCACTTCCTTTCCAAAAAGTATTTTTTCTTGATTTAATGTGGATTTTGTGAATTTTTATCCAAGATAGGATATCTCATAGTCTGCTGTTGTTATAGACTCCATGTTGATATTTAACGTAAATTTATAATTTCCATTCCTTCAACTGTGTCTTTATTCAATTGTGTATTTTAAAAAAAAATGTCTGTTTAATTATTAGTGTTTTACTATTTCATAGTTGTTACACATTTAACTCATATTTTTTGATAATGCTTTTAACTATCAAACTTCTTAGAATAATATATATATATATATATATATATATATATATATATATATATATATATATATATATATATATATATATATATAAATATCGCAATATGTTTTCTTGTGTATTAATAAAGAACAAAGTCAAAATACAAATACAAGAATTATATTTGAATTTACAATTCAAAGCTTTTCGTTGGCTAACAGTACCAACATCATCAGGAATATTAAACAATTAAAATTTTAATTTAATTGATTTATTTAATTTAATAGATTTTGACTTACAAAATCCACATTAAATCAAGAAAAAATACTTTTTGGAAAGGAAGTGCTTACTAAAAAAGAGAAATGAAATAAATCACAAAGAAGAAATAAACCATAATTTTAATTGTTTAATATTCCTGATGATGTTGGTACTGTTAGCCAACGAAAAGCTTTGAATTGTAAATTCAAATATAATTCTTGTATTTGTATTTTGACTTTGTTCTTTATATATATATATATATATATATATATATATATATATATATATATATATATATATATTTTTTTTTTTTTTTTTGGTAGGGCATACCAGTTTGCATTCTATTAATAAAACGTATATAGTTATCTGTCACTATCGCATCACGCTGGAACCAACAGCTCCAAATGACACTCTCGTGTTAATAAGCACTAATAAGTCTCTCCTCTCTAGATATTTGTTTTGTGAAATTTAATCTTTCTTAAATAGAGTTAAACTTAATGTGATTGTGCTCTACAAGAGAACCTCTCTAATCCATAAAACTGGAGTGTTTATGGTTGGACCACAAACAAGTTTAGTTTATCAGAAAATAAAGAAAAATAGTCATCTTTGAACTCAGAAATGGCTATTCTCTGCATTAAAGAGTTTGAAAGAAAACCCACAAGTAGTAAAAAAGTAATAACACATGCTGTATTATTTACTGTACATACATACAATACTGTAAAATCACTTGGGTAAAATTGGTTGTAACGATACCATAAAATAAACAGCTACAGATTTTTGTTTAACAAATACAATTCCTCCTTTCCTTAATCCATAAAACGTCGATAGGTGTTGAGGTTATGTTCTGTGCAATAACAAAAGTGTTCACTTCCGTCAGTGTATAAAACCAATCTATGAAACCGTCATCATATGTACGTTCGTAATAGGTTTGTGATCATCCCCGTCTGAGCCCTCATTAACTTCAGTAATTTAATTCTTTTAAACTGCAGCAATAATCGGATTCGTCAAAGAGTTATTCATTGGTTTTACTGTCTTTCTCACATTGAGCAAGTCTCTCCTCAACTTCAGAGATTTGATCTGTATAGTTTGTAGATCTTTAAATATTTTCTACTAGTCTTTGATATTGTGACTTTTCTTTGCTACTTCCGCATTGGTAACATCTTTGACGTGGAAGGTTTTCATAGCTTTCTTGGTAAATTTTTGGATGATTCTCCTCTGTCCAGTCATTTTAACACTGCCATTTTATTCATTTAATGAAAGTGGATTATGTTTACATTGCACACCTCATCTTGAAAAAATATGAGACTGTGTCACAGAGTGAAACAAATAAACTGAATTTTAACATTTTGTAACAAACCTGTAGAACACTATCATAAAACCAGCGAATGTTTATATTAAAAACTCAGACAAAAATTATGCAAAAGATGATATATCGCAAATGTTAGTTTTCTACAGTAACAATTAGTGCATTAAACAACAACAGCACTGCCAAAATAATAACAGCACAGTCAGAATAATTCTACGCACGAACAGAGAGAGGACAAGATTTTTCTTCAGTATATTTATATTGTAATATATATATATATATATATATGTATATATATATATATATATATATATATATATATATATATATATATATATATATGAATAATAATATCTAATCTTACATTTTAAAATTGCTGTGTAATGAATATTTATGTTTTAAAGATAAATTTTAAAATAATTCAAATATTAGGCGTCTGGCAACATATGTATTTATAAATAATACAATAATATTATAATTTTATGTGTTATAATTCATGTAGACATATTCTTCTTAATATTTATTTATTTCTAATTAAGCTAAGTTTAGATTTTGTTGGGAATTTACATACCAAGCAGATTCTGTTAAACTGGAATACTTCTCTTTTTATGTAAATAAAATTTGTCTCAAAATGTCATGGTAACAGTTATGTTAATAATGAACTATTTAAACAAAGGATAGTAATTTTTTTATTAAAACACTTGTAAATATTTTACAACTTTGATATAGTAGCACTTACTTATATTTATTTAGGACAGTAGTTTTGGGAGATGTGTCCCATTGTCAACTCAGTCCACAACTGATCTCAAGGTATTTGTAGGTTAGTGGGTGGGATATTATGGGGGGGATGTGCGTGTATTTGGTGAGTATTAGGAGTTATGATGTCGAAAAGTGTGTGTGTGAGTTATAATGTAATTGGGTGCTATGTATGTGTGTAGCGTGTAGTTTGAAATGTTTGTATATTTCATATTGTTCAGTTACGGTCTGAGTTGACAATGGGACACAACTCCCGAAATCTCCATCCTCAACAAATATAAGTATGTACTACTATATGCAAGTTGTAAAATATGTACTAGTTTAGTGAAAACTAGTAGCTCATGTAAAGATGGAATCAACAAATGAAAAAATATATATATTAAAAATTTGTATTTACTTCAGAATGTAAAAAGTTATTCAAAATATAAAAATTTTACATAAATTTGTAATAATTGCGAAAATCAAATTCATTCATATTTAACATTCTGAGTCCAAACAAGGTGAATTTTGTCTTTGAGTCTGAGTGAACGGGTGTCAATTAAAAGGTGTTTACATGATGTTGGAGCACCTTGGCATATAGATTAACAAATTAGGATACAAACAGAGGTTATTCAATCATTTTTTCAGTACACTCATTTTATAAGTAAAAGAAATTTATTAAATTTTTTATACAAAATCTTCAAGGAGAATCTCTTATATTAATAACATCTACAAGTAATCACATTCCTGGTATATCATTCATAGAAGGTTTAATTGTTCACAACATGTATATCTGAACAAAAAATATATTTTTAATGGACAAAATCTGATATTGTATGTTCTTTGCCGAGAACTAAGATCATTTATTGTCCCGCATACTCTCATAATATCGAACACATGAAATTCTTATTTCATGAGCAGACTCTATGCTTCACTATAATTAATCATGGGAAATCAACCAATCAAAAAGTTGATTTTTTCGGAAATGTTTGGAATAGATTTGATGAATTAGCAAATAGCAGACTTGATTCCGGTGCTGACTTCAAAATTTTGTGGGTTAGAAGTTTATGATAATGCTTTCACATTGGAAAATGTTTGCTTGGGAGTGTGTTTTGTCAATTAGAATGTGTTGTGGATAGTATTAATGATGCTTATATATCTCATAGTTTTCTACTGTGTTTTAAGTTTTTTGCATTTATTGATGTAATGTAGAATTTTTAGATTGGCATCTATGTCAGTCTATGAGTGTAGTGTGTTTTGTTTGTGTATGGCGAAAATTGATGTGGGTTGTGTCTTTCTTATCTGTTTTATGTGTTCTTCGTATCTTGTGGTAAATGTTCTCCCTGTTGTCCTATGTAAAAGCTAGGACAGTTGTTGCATGTAATCTTGTACACACCCGCACTGTTGTGTTTCTCCTGATGTGTTTTTGAACTGT
Organism: Prosapia bicincta; assembly: GCA_036971475.1. NCBI lineage: Eukaryota > Metazoa > Arthropoda > Insecta > Hemiptera > Cercopidae > Prosapia > Prosapia bicincta. Next base: position 386,461,803 of record JBAIZL010000002.1, read on the forward strand.
GTAGGTGTTTTTAAATTTTTTTGTATGTTGTGAATGCTACTTTGTTTTTAAGCTTACGGAACATTGAAACTATTTTGTATACAAGCAAAATAAATTAACGATAACTAATTATGTGCCTTCTTCTAAATGCGTATTTATTTTCATTTTCCACAAGTGAAAGCACTTTAAAACAGAGCCCCAACCCCGCTCTCAGGTGTGAAGAGCAAACATTGGATCCCACCTAAAATCACTAGACAATTTTATTACTAATATTTAGGTATAATTTGAATTTAAGTCAGTTTTCTAATGATTTTAATTGAAATGTTCATAAATATTGGGATTTTTCTGCATTCCGAACATTAAACTTTTATAAATTTACACACATGTGAAAGCATTATATTTATATATTGCTTTATTACAATGTCAGCGAAATAAAAGAAAAATATTTTTTAATTTTTTTATATAGCTTTTTATACTGTAATAAAAAAACCACCCAATGATATCTGTCACGATCGTACCACCCCACGTACAAGAAAGCCCCAGCCCCACTTTCAGGTGTGATGAGCAACCAATCGATCTCACCTCCAACAACTTGATCATTTTTTACCGAATTTTATTACTACCTAACTTTGGATATTATATACTGATTGTGCTAGATATTGAAAACATATTTTACCAGTGTCATAGTTATTTATGTTTAAAATCATTTTATACTTTCATTGTATAAAGTTACATTAAATAATATGAGTTCTTAAGTATTGCAATTCCTGGCCCGAATATTTCAGACATTATAAAAATTAAAAGGAAATTCTCAAATTAAATCATATTATGTGATGAAGATGAAGTTGTGACCTGGAACATATTTTTAATTTTCTTTGAATATATCGCAGTCGCGTAGTTTTTTTGTTGTGATTGTTTTCTTTTGTTTGCACTAGAATATGGGAAATTGCTCTACACGATAGATAATAATCTGATTTCATGACCATATTAACTCAATGTGGATTTAAGGTAAATTAATTATATTATGCCTCAGTATTGTATCTATGTATTTATTTTATTCTACTTTCTAAAAACATTTCTTATTTTGCATGAGTCAAAACATTCTATTTATGAAATGTCTTTGTTTTTGACATAGCTGTTTACACTGAAGTAAAAACCCACCCGTAGTTATGTCACGATCGCACCACCCCGAGTACAAGAGAGCCCCAGCCCCGCTCTCAGGTGTGATGAGCAACCATTCGATCTCACCTCCATACTCTTGACAATTTTATTATTGATATATAAGTATAATATGACTTTTTGTCCGTTTTCTAATAGTTTTAATTGAAATGTTCATTAGTATTGGGATTTCGCTGCACTTCCGAAGACGAAATTATTATAACTTTCCAACTGTAATCTAGATTTTAAAACTGATGTAGATAGTAAGATAACATTACCATTTAAAATATTAAACCATAAAATGTTGGAACTTCAAATAAAACAAGTTAAGAAATTGATTTCGTTTATAGTCTAAAAGAGAACATCCAACACTCAATATTAAGAACATTTCCTTTTTTCTTTAAAAGGTATATATAAATTCTCAATCGCAGTTTTAAGAAGCCAAAAAAATAATATTCGATACCATCACACACTCTTCCTGATAGAAGGATAGTTATTGGTTCTATAGGAATCATTTTATTTCCATAAAATGTTGAAATTATCTCCTTTCTTCATTATCCCCTATTTGTCTTATTCATTTTTTCTGAGAGCCCTTTTCTGTTTAAATCGATGGTCCCTGATTTATGACATTTCATTTTATTTAGTTCTCTTGCTAATTCGAGATTTGTGTACTACTTGCCAGTATAAAAGGTTATCCTGATCCCCCTGCTGCTTGTAGTACTCCTTCCCCGAGAGTAAGTACTATTCCAGTTGTGTATAATAAACCTGGATATTTTAAAATTATGGAAGTCTGCTTTCCAAAATATGGCAAAAGACTATAAACACAGCTGTTTTTCAAAGCTGATACTTCATATACTTTGAGGCCCCACCTTACCTATGCTGGGCTTATCTTTATTGAAAGTCTTGAAGGAAACTGAGCCCTGAAACCCTACTGTAGATTAGTCAATTGAGAGGTACTATCTTGGCAAGTAAAACTCTTTGTAATTTTTAACTAAATAACCGGAATTCCCTGAAAACCGAAATGCTTGAAAATTTTCTTTCTCAGTCCAACCTTCCCAATCCTAATTATTGGCATCTCAATCATTGTCACTGTCTATGTCAATATCGGACTCATCATTTTCTAAATCCAAAAATTTACCAAAAGAACCGTTTGAGCTAGTTCGCTCATTTTCAGATAATTCTGATAACATACCTTCTTCCTCACCTAATATCTGCATAATTAATTCTCATAACATTGGCTTCTTCCATTGTGAAATAAAATTTACCTACTTTTAAACCACAAAATTATAGCAAAATGAAACAAAACAAATTAATAATCATTTCGGCAAAGAGAGACTTTAAAACAAACTTCAACACTATTAACCTTGAAAAAAGTAAACAAAACAATTAAATAATATATTCCGCAAACAGGCACATGAAACTTAGTACGTTCATATGAGAAACCAAGACACTTTGTGACCATGTGAAACGGATGGACGTGTTGTTCTATCATTATGTTTTAGCTAAACCACCTTCTTACGAAAACAATAAGGTTTGGTACAAAGGTAATAAAAAACCCAAAGATTGTCGCAAATAACTTTAAAATCCCAAACAATGTTTGTTTAGGCATGGAAGGCTAGAGAAACAACGCCTATTTTAACCCGGCATCTGAGTAGACATGACAAAACACATTGCCGATTATTACCCAGCTTCGGAGTTATCAAGATTGTTGCTCGGTTCGTCGGACCTGAAATGCATATCGCCGATTTATACCCGGCAGTGGAGTGCATAAGGTTAAATTAAATTAATTACCTGTCATTGTAACTGCGTATTTATTTTCTTATTCTCTCTGACTAACTGTTTCTTATTTTGCACAAGTAAAGACATTCTATTTCTGAATTGTTTTATTATGGTGTCAGCTGCCTCTCGTATGTTTTGCATGACTTTGACGGGTGAAGAGGCTTAATCAGCACAATGAGGGCTGATGCAGCGGTTAAAACTTGGAGGTTTAAAGACCTCGGTGAGGAGGTAGATATCAGACTTCCATGGTACATGGACTGTATTTTCCACGTTGTTTGATTAAAATTGCCCTCTCTTGCGGATAAACACTGGAAGCGGTAAGCTAAAGTAGAACTGCGAGTTAGTAGCCAGACGGAAAGAGACTAGAAGGCTCTTTAATAGAGCGAAGAAGAAGAATACGGTGGATACCTGGCAAGCATATAAATACAGCCAGTGCCTCTATAAAAATCTCATAAACGAGGTTGAATGGGCTTCTTGAGAAAGTGGTACTCAGAGACTAACACTCTGAGTGACATTGCTAGACTCTTTAAGGTGTTAGCAGATGCACCGAGAAGAGAGCTTAAGTTTATCAAGAAGGCTGGTGGTACCTTTGCTGACAACCCAGAGAAAACCCTACATTTTCTGATGAGGAACAGTTTTCCCGATATTAGACTGGTGAGGGATGGTGCTCATACCCTCCGCATACGATGCCAAGGGCACACTGGAATATAGCTGGGCAGGTGATATTAGCGCAAAAGGTGAGAGACGATTCTGTCTTTTAAACCTTTCAAAGCACCTGGATTGGATAATAATACTACATAATTGCTTGGAGGGAACTATCAGGCCACTGAGGGGATTACTAAGGGGCTGGGTTGCCCTGGGTTACATACCCAGGCAGTGGCTCAAAAAAAAAAAGTATCTTTATCCTTTACCTGGAGAGAAAGGGTTATACAGAGGTAAAGGACTTTAGATCTAATAACCTTACATCATTCTTGGTAAAGATATTGGAAAGGCTAGAGGATCACTATTTCAAGGAGGGACCTCTGAAACAGTATCCGCTTCATCAGGACCAAAACTCTTACCGGACTGGTAGGTCAGTGGAGACTGCATTGTTGTCGGTTGTGAAATTCATTGAGGGTCAAATTAACAACAAGGGGATATGTATTGGGGCTTTTCCTAATGTGGAAGGGGTGTTTAATAGCACCTCTAGGCTGAACATCAAGAGATCAGCTAAGAATCATGGGATTTTTGACAAAATTATAAATTGGATTATGAGCTCCTTGGAAAAACGTATAAGTACTGCATCCTGGATCGGGATCATGATAAGTGGGATGGGCTTAGAGGGCTGCCCGCAGGGTAGGGAATTTATCCCCTCTACTGTGGAGCCTTCACAGGCCATAGGAACTGAAGTTTTTCCAATACAAAATTGGAATATCTAGGTCCCCTGTATGCAAGAGATGCCTGAAGACCAAAAGGAATGCCCAATCCACATGCTCTGTGAGCCCCCTGCTTTGGGAGATGCAAGGAGAAAGTGGTTTGACTGGCAGGTATGTACACAAGAGGATATTTGGATTCTGTAAAGAGGTAGGTATCCACTAAGCTAATTCTGTGGTGTGGTTGGGAAGAGAGTACAATGGCTAAGTGCTTTACATCGGTAAGGTCCCTCGGAGTTTTCTAATAATAATAATAATAATAAATAAAAAAATAATGGTGTCATCTGAATATAATACAAATATGGTTTCCATTTTTCACCAAGCAGTTTAAACTGAAATATAAACCCACCTATAGTTATCTGCCACGATAGCATTACCCGTGTACAAGATGGCTTCAGCCCTGTTGTCAGATGTGATAACCAACCAATTGTTTACAAATAAGATAATTTTTTTACCAATTTCTAATACCGCCTAACATTTATATAATATATAGTGATTGTGTTAAATATTGAAAACTTATTTACCAGTGTCATAATTACTTATGTTGAAAAACCTTTTATATTTAAAGTGTATACAGTTACGTTAAATAATGTAGATTCCTAAGTATAACAATTCCTGTCCCGAATTTTACAGAAATTGTAAACATAAAATAGAAAATTCTAAAATTAATCATATTACTTGGTGAAGTTAATAATTGTGGCCTGGAATAAATTTTACATTTATCTTGTTTGCTCATGGATTTGGTAAATTCCTCTCCAGGATAGGGCATACAGTAATTTCCTGACTATATTAACTACATGTTTGTTTTTTAAGGTAAAAATAATTGTGTGTCATTCTTGTAACTTGCATATTTATTTTCTTCTTCTTTCTCAATAACTATTTCTTATTTTACTCGAGTGAAAACATTTCATTTGTTAATTGTTTCATTAAAGTGTCAGCAGAATATAATACAAATATTGTTTCCTTTTTTCACATAGCAGTTTACACTGAAATAAAACCCGCCCATAGTTATTTCTCACAAAGGCACCACCCCGTATACAAGAGAGTCCCAGTTCCGCTCTCAGCTGTGATGAGCAACCAATCGATCTCACCTCTAACCACTTCAATAACATTCTATACTTTCGGTGCATACAGTTACATTAAATAATGTAAATTCCTACATATAACAATTTCTGTCCCAAATTTTACAGAAATTGTAAACATAAAATAGAAAATTCTCAAATTAAATCATATTACGTAGTGAAGTTAAAATTGTTACCGAGAATAAGTTTTACAAGCTGTTTAAATAAATAAAGGTCGCCTAGTTTCCTATTCTGATTGTTTTCTCTTGTTTGCACAAGGATTTGGTAAATTGCACGACAGGATGGGGGATATACCAAGATTTTCTGACCATATTAATACCATGTTGACTTTTAAATTAAATTAATTATGTGTCATTCTTGTAACTGCATATTTATTCTTCCTGAATAACTGTTTCTTATTTTTCAGAGCAAAAACATTTCATTTGTTAATTTTTTTTTAAGGGTCAGCAGAATATAATACTAATATTGTTTCCTTTTTTCGCATAGCAGTTTACACTGGAATAAAACCCGACCATAGTTATCTCTCACGATCGCACCACCCCACGTACAAGCTAGCCCCAATCCCGCTCTCAGGTGTGATGAGCAACCAATAATCGATTTGTAATGCCCCCTAAATTTTGTATAATATATAGTGATTATATTGAAAACTTATTTACCAGCGTCACAAAAACCTATGATTAAAAACATCTTATACTTTGGGTGTATATAGTTACGTTAAATAATATAAATTCTCAAGTATAACAATTTCTGTCCCAAATTTTTTAGAAATTGTAAATAGAAAATAGAAAATTCTGAAATTAAATCATATTATAAGCTGAAGTTAAAATTGTAACCTGGAATAAATTTTATATTTTCTTTGAATAAATCGAATTCGCCTAGTTTATTTGTTCTAATTGTTTACTCTTGTTTGCACATGGATTTGGTCAATTCCGCTCCTGGATAGGGTATTCTGTGATTTCCTAACCATATAGACTCCATGTTAGTTTTTTAAGGTAAGTTGAATTAAGTGCCATTCTTGTAACTTGCGTATTTATGTTCTTCTTCTTCATAAATAAGTATTTCTTATTTTGCACAAGTGAAAATCTGTGGATTGTTTCTTTTTTTCACATAGAAGTTTACACTGAAATAAAATAGCCACCTATGGGTATGTCTTGATCGGACCAACCTGCCTACACAAGAGCCACAGTACCACTCTCAGGATCGATGAGCAACCAATAGATCTCAGCTCCATACACTTGATAATTTTTACTGTTTGTAATAAATAGAATACTGTACTGTTGTACAGTTTCCCATTCTGACTGTATACTCTTGTATGCACAAGGAGATGGTAAATTCCATTGCAGGATGAGACATACCGGGATTTCCTGACCATATTAACTCCATGTTGATTTTTAAGGTAAATAATTATATGTCATCTTGTAACTGCGTATTTATTTGCGTCTTCTTCCTAAATAACTGTTTCTTATTGCACAGGTGGAATCATTGAATCTGTAAATTGTTTTTTTTTTTGACATAGCAGTGAAATTAAAAACCGACTTATAGTTATCTGGCAGGATCAAAAACCCCTCGTAGAAGAGAGTCCCAGCCCCTCTCTAAGGTGTGATAAGCAACCAATTGATCCCACCTTGATACACTTGATACTTTTTTACCGATTTGTAATACCGCCTAACTTGTATAATGTATAGTTATTGTGTTAGATATTCAAAGCATATTAAAACAGTGTCATATTTATTTATGTTGAAAAACCTTTTATACTTTTGGTGTATATGGTTACGTTAAATAATATAAATTCTTAAGTATAACAATTCTCGTCCCGAATATTACAGAAATTGTATATATAAAACAGAAAATTCTCAAATTAATTCATATTATGTGCTAAAGTTAAAATTGTGACATTGAATATATTTTTCATGCTTTTTACTAAATAGAAGTCGCCTAGTTTCCCGTTCTGATTGCTTTCTCTTGTTTGCACAAGGATTTGGTAAATTCCACTACAGCATAGGACATACGGTGTTTTCCTGACCATATTAACTCCAGTTTTATTTTGTAAGGTAAATAATTATGTGCCATTCTTGTAACTGCTTATTTATTTTCTTACAGAATATATATTAAAAACAAGTTAAATACTTGAAAATAACCGGCTAGTGTTATTGGTGAAATATAAACATACACGCAGGTGAGGGTTTTGACTACTTTTTCATTTTTCACCTTTTTCAGTATTTTTTTTTTTTTTTTTTTTTTTGTAGCCTGATCAATTTAATTTATAAAACATAGAGAGAAAGTAAAATATTATGAGTAGTATAAACATTAATAGCAATAAATAAATAATGTAAAATATAGTGTTTAACTTACCAGTGTTGTTTTCTTCTGATTTCTTTTAACTTTAATTTTAGGCACAGCCCGTTCCTTTTATTCTTTCTTGTTTTCACATGGATTTGGTGAATTCCACTCCAGGATATTAGACTGCATGATTTCCTGACCATATAGACTTCTGAAATCCCCAACAAAAGTAAACATAAAATAAAAAATCTTCAAGTTAATCATATGTGCTTATTATTGTAGTGTTCTAACCTGGAATAAATTTCATTTTTTTTAGAACCACTATAGATGTTACCTTGTTTCTTGTTTTTGTTCTCTCTAACATACAAAAACCTAAAATGATCAAATTAACAAATAATTAATTATAATTTATTTATTAATTAATACCTTTTACCTATAATTATGCCTTTGGTTAACATTTAAAGAATAACTTTTGATTAGGTGTTTTGTCTAGTCTATATGTTTACCCTTTTTTCAGTCCATCATTTTTTATAGCCTATTAATAACATATAGAGAACATTTATAAAAACATACAGAGAACATATTCAGAATGCAAAATATAAACAATAAAAATAAATATAAGTATTAAATAGTTTTGTTTTAAAACTGAAAATGTTGTTTTCTTTCTGCTGGCACATGTGAATATGATGTATTTCTTTGTGATTTATTTCATTTTTTTTGTAAGCATTTTCTTTCCAAAAGTTTAATTTCTTGATTTAATGTGGATTTTGAAAATTTCAATCCAAGATAGGACATCTCATAGTCTGCTGTTGATATAGACTCCATGTTGATATTTAACGTAAATTTATAATTTCCAATCCTTCAACCGTGTTTATTCAATTGCGTATTTTTTTTTTATTCTTCTATTTATTTATTAGTGTTTTACTATTTTATAATTGTTACACATTTAACTCAAACTTTTTGATAATGCTTTTGACTATCAAACTTCTTAGAATAATACAAATATATATATATATATATATATATATATATATATATATATATATATATATTGTGGGCGTACCAGTTTGCATTTAATTAATAAATCACATATAGTTATGTCACTATCGCATCACCCTGGAACCTACAGCTCCAAATGACACTCTCATGCTAATAAACAATTATTCAATCTCTCCTTTCTAGATATTTGTTGTTTTGTGATATTTAATCTTTTTTAAATATAGCTAAACTTAAAGGGATTGTGCTCTACAAGAGAACCTCTCTAATCCATAAATCTGGAGTGTTTATAGTTGGACCACAAACAAGTTTAGTTAATAAGAGTTTAGTTAGATAATAAGAGTTTTATCGTTTTAATTTTTTTTTTGGGTTGTTACAAATTTGTGCAAAAACACACAACCCAGCCGCGTACAAGCGAGCCCCAAACTCGCTCTCAGGAGTGATGAGCAACCAATCTGCCTCACCTCCAAACATATTTCGTAATAAAAAAAAAAAATGTCGGTTTTATTTTAGAGAAAGGAGTGTATGACGTGGAAAGACATTATCTTTTTGTGTCATAAGAGTTTTATCGTTCTAATTTTCTTTTAGGGTTGTAACAAAATTTGTGCGAAAACACAACCCAGCCGTGTACAAGAGAGCCCCAACCTCGCTCTTAGGAGTGATGAGCAACCAATCTGCCCCACCTCCAAACTTATTTCGTGATAAAAAAAATTTTTTTCGGTTTTATTTTAGAGAAAGGAGTGTATGACGTGGAATGACATTATCTTTTTGTGTCGTAAGAGTTTTATCGTTGTAATTTTCTTTTAGGGTTGTAACAAATTTGTGCAAAAACACACAACCCAGCCGCGTACAAGAGAGCCCCAACCTCGATCTCAGGAGTGTTGAGCAACCAATCTGCCTCACCTCCAAACATATTTCGTAATTAAAAAAAAAAAATTCAGTTTTATTTTAGAGAAAGGAGTGTATGACGTGTAAAGACATTATCTTTTTGTGTCATAAGAGTTTTATCGTTCTAATTTTCATTTAGGGTTGTAACAAATTTGTGCAAAAACACACAACCTAGCCGCGTACAAGAGAGCCCAAACCTCGCTCTCAGGAGTAATGAGCAACCAATCTGCCTCACCTCCAAACATATTTCGTCATGAAAAAAATTTGTATTTCCGTTTTATTATAGAGAGAGGAGTGTATGACGTGGAAAGACATTATCTTTTTGAGTCATAAGAGTTTTATCGTTCTAATTTTCATTTAGGGTTGTAACAAATTTCTGCAAAAACACACAACCCAGCCGCGTACAAGAGAGCCCCAACCTCACTCTCAGGAGTGATGAGCAACCAATCTGCCTCACCTCCAAACATATTTCGTCATGAAAAAAATTGTTTTTGGTTATATTATAAAGAGAGGAGTGTATGACGTGGAAAGACATTATCTTTTTGTGTCATAAGAGTTTTATCATTCTAATTTTCATTTAGGGATGTAACAAATTTGTGCAAAAACACACAACCTAGCCGCGTACAAGAGAGCCCCAACCTCGCTCTCAGGAGTGATGAACAACCATTCAGCCTCACCTCCAAACATATTTCGTAATAAACAAATTTGTTTTTCCGTTTTATGATAGAGAGAGGAGTGTATGACGTGGAAAGACATTATCTTTTTGTGTCATAGGAGTTTTATCGTTCTAATTTTCTTGTAGGGTTGTAACAAATTTGTGCAAAAACACACAACCCAGCCGCGTACAAGAGAGCCCCAACCTCGCTCTCAGGAGTGCTGAGCAACCAATCTGCCTCACCTCCAAACATATTTCGTCATGAAAAAAATTTGTATTTCCGTTTTATTATAGAGAGAGGAGTGAAAGACGTGGAAAGACATTATCTTTTTGTGATATATGAGTTTGATCGTTCTAATTTTCATTTAGGTTTGTACCAAATTTGTGTAAAAACACACAACCCAGCTGCGTACAAGAGAGCACCAACCTCGCTCTAAGGAATGATGAGCAACCAATCTGCCTCACCTCCAAACATATTTCGTAATAAAAAAAAAATTGTCGGTTTCATTTTAGAGAGAGGAATGTATGACGTGGAAAGACATTATCTTTTTGTGTCATAAGAGTTTTATCGTTCTAATTTTCTTTTAGGGTTGCTACAAATTTGTGCAAAAACACACAACCCAGGCGCGTACAAGAGAGCCCCAATCTCGCTCTCAGGAGTGCTGAGCAACCAATCTGCCTCACCTCCAAACATATTTCGTCATAAAAAAAAAATTTTCTGTTTCATTTTAGAGAGAGGAGTGTATGACGTGGAAAGACATTATCTTTTTGTATCATAAAAGTTTTATCGTTATAATTTTTTTTAGGGTTGTAACAAATTTGTGCAAAAACACACAACCCAGCCGCGTACAAGAGAGCCCCAACCTCGCTCTCAGGAGTAATGAGCAACCGATTCAGCCTCACCTCCAAACCTATTTCGTAATAAAAAAATTTTTTTTTTTCGTTTTATTATAAAGAGAGGAGTGTATGACGTGGAAAGACAATATCTTTTTGTTTCATAAGAGTTTTATCGTTCTAATTTTGATTTAGGGTTGTAACAAATTTGTGAAAAACACACAACCCAGCCGCGTACAAGAGAGCCCCAACCTCGCTCTCAGGAGCGATGAGCAACAAATCTGCCTCACCTCCAAACATATTTCGTAATAAACAAATTTGTTTTTCCCTTTTATGATAGAAAGAGGAGTGTATGACGTGGAAAGACATTTTCTTTTTGTATCATAAGAGTTCTATCGTTCTAATTTTCATTTAGGGTTGTAACAAATTTTTGCAAAAACACACAACCTAGCCGCGTACAAGAGAGCTCAAACCTCGCCCTCAGGAGTAATGAGCAACCAATCTGCCTCACCTCCAAACATATTTCGTCATGAAAAAAATTTGTATTTCCGTTTTATTATAGAGAGAGGAGTGTATGACGTGGAAAGACATTATCTTTTTGAGTCATAAGAGTTTTATCGTTCTAATTTTCATTTAGGGTTGTAACAAATTTGTGCAAAAACACACAACCCAGCCGCGTACCAGAGAGCCCCAACCTCACTCTCAGGAGTGATGAGCAACCAATCTGCCTCACCTCCAAACATATTTCGTCATGAAAAATATTGTTTTTGGTTATATTATAAAGAGAGGAGTGTATGACGTGGAAAGACATTATCTTTTTGTGTCATAAGAGTTTTATCGTTCTAATTTTTATTTAGGGTTGTATCAAATTTGTGTAAAAACACACAACCCAGCCGCGTAGAAGAGAGCCCCAACCTCGCTCTCAGGAGTGATGAGCAACCAATCTGCCTCACCTCCAAACATATTTCGTCATGAAAAAAATTGTTTTTGGTTATATTATAGAGAGAGGAGTGTATGACATTGAAAGACAATTTCTTTTTGTCTCATAAGAGTTTTATCGTTCTAATATTCATTTAGGGTTGTATCAAATTTGTGCAAAAACACACAACCCAGCCGCGTACAAGAGAGCACCAACCTCGCTCTCAGGAGTGATGAGCAACCAATCTGCCTCCCCTCCAAACATATTTCGTCATGAAAAAAATTTGTATTTCCGTTTTATTATAAAGAGAGGAGTGTATGACGTGGAAAGACATTATCTTTTTGTGTCATAAGAGTTTTATTGTTCTAATTTTCATTTAGGGTTGCAACAAATTTGTGCAAAAACACACAACCCAGCCGCGTACAAGAGAGCCCCAACCTCGCTCTCAGGAGTGATGAACAACCACTCAGCCTCACCTCCAAACATATTTCATAATAAAAAAAAAACTTTCGGTTTCATTTTAGAGAGAGAAATGTATGACGTGGAAAGACATTATCTTAATGTGTCAATAGAGTTTTATCGTTCTAATTTTCTTTTAGGGTGTAACAAATTTTGCAAAAACACACAACCCAGCCGCGTACAAGAGAGCCCCAACCTCGCTCTCAGGAGTGATGAGCAACCAATCTGCCTCACCTCCAAACATATTTCGTAATAAAAAAAAAGTTTTTGGTTTCATTTTAGAGAGAGATATGTATGACGTGGAAGGACATTATCTTTTTGTGTCATAAGAGTTTTATCGTTCTAATTTTCATTTAGGGTTGTAACAAATTTGTGCAAAAACACACAACCCAGCCGCGTACAAGAGAGCCCCAACCTCGCTCTCAGGAGTGATGAGCAACCAATCTGCCTCACCTCCAAACATATTTCGTAATAAACAAATTTGTTTTTCTGTTTTATGATAGAGAGAGGAGTGTATGACGTGGAAAGACATTTTCTTTTTGTGTCATAATAGTTTTATCGTTCTAATTTTCATTTAGGGTTGTAACAAATTTGTGCAAAAACACACAACCCAGCCGCGTACAAGAGAGCCCCGACCTCGCTCTCAGGAGCGATGAGCAACCAATCTGCCTCACCTCCAAACATATTTTGTAGCGGAAAAAAAATTTCGGTTTTATTTTAGAGAGAGGAGTGTATGACGTGTAAAGATATTATGTTTTTGTGTCATAAGAGTTTTATCGTTCTAATTTTTTTTTGGGGTTGTAACAAGTTTGTGCAAAAACACACAGCCCAGCCACGTACAAGAGAGCCCCAACCTCGCTCTCAGGAGTGATGAGCAACCAATCTGCCTCACCTCCAAACATATTTCGTAAAGAAACAAAAATTATCTGTTTTATTTTAGAGAAAGGAGTGTATGACGTGGAAAGACATTATCTTTTTGTGTCGTAAGAGATTTATCGTTCTAATTTTCTTTTAGGGTTGTAACAAATTTGTGCAAAAACACACAACCCAGCCGCGTACAAGAGAGCCCCAACCTCGCTCTCAGCAGTGATGAGCAACCATTGTGCCTCACCTCCAAGCATATTTCGTAAAGAACAAAAAATTTCGATTTTATTTTAGAGAGAGGAGTGTATGACGTGTAAAGATATTATGTTTTTGTGTAATAAGAGTTTTATCGTTCTAATTTTTTTTTTGGGTTGTAACGAGTTTGTTCAAAAACACAAAACCTAGCCGCGTACAAGAGAGCCCCAACCTCGCTCTCAGGAGTGATGAGCAACCATTCTGCCTCACCTCCAAACATATTTCGTAATAAAAAAAAAAATTTTCGGTTTTATTTTAGAGAAAGGAGTGTATGACGTGGAAAGACATTATCTTTTTGTGTCATAAGAGTTTTATCGTTCTAATTTTCTTTTAGGGTTGTAACAAAATTTGTGCAAAAACACACAACCCAGCCGCGTACAAGAGAGCCTTAACTTCGCTCTCAGGAGTGATGAGCTACCATTCTGCCTCACCTCCAAACATATTGCGTAAAGAAAAAAAAATTTCGGTTTTATTTTTGAGAAAGGAGTGTATGACGTGGAAAGACATTATCTTTTTGTGTCATAAGAGTTTTATCGTTCTAATTTTCTTTTAGGGTTGTAACAAAATTTGTGCAAAAACACACAACCCAGCCGCGTACAAGAGAGCCCTAACCTCGCTCTCAGGAGTGATGAGCAACCATTCTGCCTCACCTCCAAACATATTTCGTAAAGAAAAAAAAAATTCGGTTTTATTTTAGAGACAGGAGTGTATGATGTGTAAAGATATTATGTTTTTGTGTAATATGACTTTTATCGTTCTAATTTTTTTTTTTTGGATTGTAACAAATGTGTGCAAAACACACAACCCAGCCACGTACAAGAGATCCCCAACCTCGCTCTCAGGAGTGATGAGCAACCAATCTGCCCCACCTCCAAACTTATTTCGTGATAAAAAAAAATTTTTTCGGTTTTATTTTAGAGAAAGGAGTGTATGACGTGGAAAGACATTATCTTTTTGTGTCGTAAGAGTTTTATCGTTCTAATTTTCTTTTAGGGTTGTAACAAATTTGTGCAAAAACACAACCCAGCCGCGTACAAGAGAGCCCCAACCTCGCTCTCAGGAGTGATAAGCAACCATTCTGCCTCACCTCCAAACATATTTCGTAAAGAAAAAAAAATTATCTGTTTTATTTTAGAGAAAGGAGTGTATGACGTGGAAAGACATTATCTTTTTGTGTCGTAAGAGATTTATCGTTCTAATTTTCTTTTAGGGTTGTAACAAATTTGTGCAAAAACACACAACCCAGCCGCATACAAGAGAGCCCCAACCTCGCTCTCAGGAGTGATGAGCAACCATTCTGCCTCACCTCCAAACATATTTCGTAAAGAAAAAAAAAATTTCAGTTTTATTTTAGAGAAAGGAGTGTATGACGCGGAAAGACATTATGTTTTTGTGTGATAAGAGTTTTATCGTTCTAATTTTCATTTAGGGTTGTAACGAAATTTGTGCAAAAACACACAACCCAGCAGCGTACAAGTGAGCCCCAAACTCGCTCTCAGGAGTGATGAGCAACCAATCTGCCTCACCTCCAAACATATTTCGTAATAAACAAATTTGTTTTTCTGTTTGATGATAGAGAGAGGAGTGTATGACGTGGAAAGACATTTTCTTTTTGTGTCATAATAGTTTTATCGTTCTAATTTTCATTTAGGGTTGTAACAAATTTGTGCAAAAACACACAACCCAGCCGCGTACAAGAGAGCCCCGACCTCGCTCTCAGGAGCGATGAGCAACCAATCTGCCTCACCTCCAAACATATTTTGTAGCGGAAAAAAAATTTCGGTTTTATTTTAGAGAGAGGAGTGTATGACGTGTAAAGATATTATGTTTTTGTGTCATAAGAGTTTTATCGTTCTAATTTTTTTTTTGGGTAGTAACGAGTTTGTTCAAAAACACAAAACCTAGCCGCGTACAAGAGAGCCCCAACCTCGCTCTCAGGAGTGATGAGCAACCATTCTGCCTCACCTCCAAACATATTTCGTAATAAAAAAAAAAATTTTCGGTTTTATTTTAGAGAAAGGAGTGTATGACGTGGAAAGACATTATCTTTTTGTGTCGTAAGAGTTTTATCGTTCTAATTTTCTTTTAGGGTTGTAACAAATTTGTGCAAAAACACAACCCAGCCGCGTACAAGAGAGCCCCAACCTCGCTCTCAGGAGTGATAAGCAACCATTCTGCCTCACCTCCAAACATATTTCGTAAAGAAAAAAAAAATTATCTGTTTTATTTTAGAGAAAGGAGTGTATGACGTGGAAAGACATTATCTTTTTGTGTCGTAAGAGATTTATCGTTCTAATTTTCTTTTAGGGTTGTAACAAATTTGTGCAAAAACACACAACCCAGCCGCGTACAAGAGAGCCCCAACCTCGCTCTCAGGAGTGATGAGCAACCATTCTGCCTCACCTCCAAACATATTTCGTAAAGAAAAAAAAAATTTCAGTTTTATTTTAGAGAAAGGAGTGTATGACGCGGAAAGACATTATGTTTTTGTGTGATAAGAGTTTTATCGTTCTAATTTTCATTTAGGGTTGTAACGAAATTTGTGCAAAAACACACAACCCAGCAGCGTACAAGCGAGCCCCAAACTCGCTCTCAGGAGTGATGAGCAACCAATCTGCCTCACCTCCAAACATATTTCGTAATAAAAAAAAAAAATGTCGGTTTTATTTTAGAGAAAGGAGTGTATGACGTGGAAAGACATTATCTTTTTGTGTCATAAGAGTTTTATCGTTCTAATTTTCTTTTAGGGTTGTAACAAAATTTGTCCGAAAACACAACCCAGCCGTGTACAAGAGAGCCCCAACCTCGCTCTCAGGAGTGATGAGCAACCATTCTGCCTCACCACCAAACATATTTTGTAAAGAAAAGAAAATTTCGGTTTTATATTAGAGAGAGGAGTGTATGACGTGGAAAGACATTATCTTTTTGTGTAATAAGAGTTTTATCGTTCTAATTTTTTTTTTTTTGGATTGTAACAAATTTGTGCAAAAACACACAACCCAGCCGCGTACAAAAGAACCCCAACCTCGCTCTCAGGAGTGATGAGCAACCATTCTGCCTCACCACCAAACATATTTCGTAAAGAAAAAAAGAATTTCGGTTTTATTTCAGAGAGAGCAGTGTATGACGTGGAAAGACATTATCTTTTCGTGTCGTAAGAGTTTTATCGTTGTAATTTTCATTTAGGGTTGTAACAAATTTGTGCAAAAACACACAACCCAGCCGCGTACAAGAGAGCCCCAACCTCGCTCTCAGGAGTGTTGAGCAACCAATCTGCCTCACCTCCAAACATATTTCGTAATAAAAAAAAAAAAATTCAGTTTTATTTTAGAGAAAGGAGTGTATGACGTGTAAAGACATTATCTTTTTGTGTCATAAGAGTTTTATCGTTCTAATTTTTTTTTTGGGTTGTAACAAATTTGTGCAAAAACACACAACCCAGCCGCGTACAAGAGAGCCCCAACCTCGCTCTCAGGTGTGATGAGCAACCAATCTGCCCCACCTCCAAACTTATTTCGTGATAAAAAAAAAATTGTTCGGTTTTATTTTAGAGAAAGGAGTGTATGACGTGGAATGACATCTTTTTGTGTCATAAGGGCTTTATCGTTCTAATTTTCTTTTAGGGTTGTAACAAATTTGTGCAAAAACACACAACCCAGCCGCGTACAAAAGAACCCCAACCTCGCTCTCAGGAGTGATGAGCAACCATTCTGCCTCACCACCAAACATATTTCGTAAAGAAAAAAAGAATTTCGGTTTTATTTCAGAGAGAGCAGTGTATGACGTGGAAAGACATTATCTTTTTGTGTCATAAGGGTTTTATCATTCTAATTTTCTTTTAGGGTTGTAACAAAATTTGTGCAAAAACATACAACCCAGCCGCGTAAAAGAGAGCCCCACCTCGCTCTCAGGAGTGATGAGCAACCAATCTGCCTCACCTCCAAACATATTTCGTAAAGAAAAAAAAATTTTCTCTTTTATTTTAGAGAGAGGAGTGTATGACGTGGAAAGAAATTATCATTTTGTGTCGTAAGAGTTTTATCGTTGTAATTTTCTTTCAGGGTTGTAACAAATATGTGCAAAAACACACAACCCAGCCGCGTACAAGAGAGACCCAACCTCGCTCTCAGGAGTAATGAGCAACCAATCTGCCCCACCTCCAAACTTATTTCGTGATAAAAAAAAATTTTTTCGGTTTTATTTTAGAGAAAGGAGTGTATGACGTGGAAAGACATTAACTTTTTGTGTCATAAGGGTTTTATCGTTCTAATTTTCTTTTAAGGTTGTAACAAAATTTGTGCAAAAACACACAACCCAGCCGCGTACAAGAGAGCCCCAACCTCGCTCTCAGGAGTAATGAGCAAACATTCTGCCTCACCTCCAAACATATTTCATAAACAAAAAAAAATTTCGGTTTGATTTTAGAGAGAGGAGTGTATGACGTGTAAAGATATTATGTTTTTGTGTAATAATAGTTTTATCGTTCTAATTTTTTTTTTTTTGGGTGTAACAAATTTGTGCAAAAACACACAACCCAGCCGCGTACAAGAGAGCCCCAACCTCGCTCTCAGGAGTGATGAGCAACCATTCTGCCTCACCTCCAAACATATTTCGTAAAGAAAAAAAAATTTCGGTTTGATTTTAGAGAGAGGAGTGTATGACGTGTAAAGATATTATGTTTTTGTGTAATAATAGTTTTATCGTTCTAATTTTTTTTTTTTGGGGTTGTAACAAATTTGTGCAAAAACACACAACCCAGCCGCGTACAAGAGAGCCCCAACCTCGCTCTCAGGAGTGATGAGCAACCATTCTGCCTCACCTCCAAACATATTTCGTAATAAAAAAAAAAATTCGGTTTTATTTTAGAGAAAGGAGTTTATGACGTGGAAAGACATTATCTTTTAGTGTCATAAGAGTTTTATCGTTCTAATTTTCTTTTAGGGTTGTAACAAAATTTGTGCAAAAACACACAACCTAGACGCGTACAAGAGAGCCCCAACCTCGCTCTCAGGAGTGATGAGCAACCATTCTGCCCCACCTCCAAACTTATTTCGTGATAAAAAAAAATTTTTTCGGTTTTATTTTAGAGAAAGGAGTGTATGACGTGGAAAGACATTAACTTTTTGTGTCATAAGGGTTTTATCGTTCTAATTTTCTTTTAAGGTTGTAACAAAATTTGTGCAAAAACACACAACCCAGCCGCGTACAAGAGAGCCCCAACCTCGCTCTCAGGAGTAATGAGCAACCAATCTGCCTCACCTCCAAACATATTTCATAAAGAAAAAAAAATTTTGGTTTTATTTTAGAGAGAGGAGTGTATGACGTGTAAAGATATTATGTTTTTGTGTAATAGGAGTATTATCGTTCTAATTTTTTTTTTTGGGTTGTAACAAATTTGTGCAAAAACACAAAAACCAGCCGCGTACAAGAGAGCCCCAACCTCGCTCTCAGGAGTGATGAGCAACCATTCTGCCTCACCTCCAAACATATTTCGTATTAAAAAAAAAAAATTTCGGTTTTCTTTTAGAGAAAAGAGTGTATGACGTGGAAAGACATTATCTTTTTGTGTCATAAGAGTTTTATCGTTCTAATTTCCTTCTAGGGTTGTAACAAAATTTGTGCAAAAACACACAACCAAGCCGCGTACAAGAGAGCCCCAACCTCGCTCTCAGGTGTGATGAGCAACCATTCTGCTTCACCTCCAAACATATTTCGTAATTTAAAAAAAATTTTCGGTTTTATTTTAGCGAAAGGAGTATATGACGTGGAAAGACGTTATCTTTTTGTGTCATAAGAGTTTTATCGTTCTAATTTTCTTTTAGGGTTGTAACAAATTTGTGCAAAAACACAATCCAACCGCGTACAAGAGAGCCCCAACCTCGCTCTCAGGAGTGATGAGCAACCATTCTGCCTCACCTCCAGACATATTTCGTAAAGAAAAAAAAATTATCTGTTTTATTTTAGAGAGAGGAGTGTATGACGTGGAAAGACATTATCTTTTTGTGTCGTAAGAGTTTTATCGTTCTAATTTTCTTTTAGGGTTGTATCAAATTTGTGCAAAAACACAACCCAGCCGCGTACAATAGAGCCCCAACCTCGCTCTCAGGAGTGATGAGCAACCATTCTGCCTCACCTCCAAACATATTTCGTAAAGAAAAAAAAATTTCGGTTTGATTTTAGAGAGAGGAGTGTATGACGTGTAAAGATATTATGTTTTTGTGTAATAATAGTTTTATCGTTCTAATTTTTTTTTTGGGCTGTAACAAATTTGTGCAAAAACACACAACCCAGCCGCGTACAAGAGAGCCCCAACCTCGCTCTCAGGAGTGATGAGCAACCATTCTGCCTCACCTCCAAACATATTTCGTAATAAAAAAAAAAAATTCGATTTTATTTTAGAGAAAGGAGTGTATGACGTGGAAAGACATTATCTTTTTGTGTCGTAAGAGTTTTATCGTTCTAATTTTCTTTTAGGGTTGTAACAAATTTGTGCAAAAACACAACCCAGCCGCGTACAAGAGAGCCCCAACCTCGCTCTCAGGAGTGATGAGCAACCATTCTGCCTCACCTCCAAACATATTTCGTAAAGAAAAAAAAATTTCGGTTTGATTTTAGAGAGAGGAGTGTATGACGTGTAAAGATATTATGTTTTTGTGTAATAATAGTTTTATCGTTCTAATTTTTTTTTTGGGTTGTAACAAATTTGTGCAAAAACACACACCCAGCTGCGTACAAGAGAGCCCCAACCTCGCTCTCAGGAGTGATGAGCAACCATTCTGCCTCACCTCCAAACATATTTCGTAATAAAAAAAAAATTTCGGTTTGATTTTAGAGAGAGGAGTGTATGACGTGTAAAGATATTATGTTTTTGTGTAATAATAGTTTTATCGTTCTAATTTTTTTTTTTGGGTTGTAACAAATTTGTGCAAAAACACACAACCCAGCCGCGTACAAGAGAGCCCCAACCTCGCTCTCAGGAGTGATGAGCAACCATTCTGCCTCACCTCCAAACATATTTCGTAAAGAAAAAAAAATTTCGGTTTTATTTTAGAGAGAGGAGTGTATGACGTGGAAAGACATTATCTTTTTGTGTCATAAGAGTTTTATCGTTCTAATTTTTTTTTTGGGGTTGTAACAAATTTGTGCAAAAACACACAACCCAGCCGCGTACAAGAGAGCCCCAACCTCGCTCTCAGGAGTGTTGAGCAACCAATCTGCCCCACCTCCAAACTTATTTCGTGATTAAAAAAAAATTTTTCGGTTTTATTTTAGAGAAAGGAGTGTATGACGTGGAAAGACATTATCTTTTTGTGTCATAAGGGTTTTATCGTTCTAATTTTCTTTTAAGGTTGTAACAAAATTTGTGCAAAAACACACAACCCAGCCGCGTACAAGAGAGCCCCAACCTCGCTCTCAGGAGTAATGAGATACCAATCTGTCCCACCTCCAAACTTATTTCGTGATAAAAAAAAATTTCGGTTTTATTTTAGAGAGAGGAGTGTATGACGTGGAAAGACATTATGTTTTTGTGTAATAATAGTTTTATCGTTCTAATTTTTTTTTTGGGTTGTAACAAATTTGTGCAAAAACACAAAACCCAGCCGCGTACAAGAGAGCCCCAACCTCGCTCTCAGGAGTGATGAGCAACCAATCTGCCCCACCTCCAAACATATTTCGTAAAGAAAAAAAAATTTTCTGTTTTATTTTAGAGGGAGGAGTGTATGACGTGTAAAGATATTATGATTTTGTGAAATAAGAGTTTTATCGTTTTAATTTTTTTTTTGGGTTGTAACAAATTTGTGCCAAAACACACAACCCAGCCGCGTACAAGAGAGCCCCAACCTCGCTCTCAGGAGTGATGAGCTACCAATCTGTCCCACCTCCAAACTTATTTCGTGATAAAAAAAAATTTTTTCTGTTTTATTTTAGAGAAAGGAGTGAATGACGTGGAAAGGCATTATCTTTTTGTGTCGTAAGAGTTTTATCGTTCTAATTTTCTTTTAGGGTTGTAACAAAATTTGTGCAAAAACACACAACCCAGCCGCGTACAAGAGAGCCCTAACCTCGCTCTCAGGAGTGATGAGCAACCATTCTGCCTTACCTCCAAACATATTTCGTAAAGAAAAAAAAATTATCTGTTTTATTTTAGAGAGAGGAGTGTATGACATGGAAAGACATTATCTTTTTGTCTCATTAGAGTTTTATCGTTCGAATTTTCTTTTTCTGTTGTAACAAAATTTGTGCAAAAACACACAACCCAGCCGCGTACAAGAGAGCCCTAACCTCGCTCTCAGGAGTGATGAGCAACCATTCTGCCTCACCTCCAAACATATTTCGTAATAAAAAAATTTTATCCGTTTTATTATAGAGAGAGGAGTGTATGACGTGGAAAGACATTATCTTTTTGTGTCATAACAGTTTTATCGTTCTAATTTTCTTTTAGGGTTGTAACAAATTTGTGCAAAAACACACAACCCAGCCGCGTACAAGAGAGCCCCAACCTCGCTCTCAGGAGTGGTGAGAAACCATTCTGCCTCACCTCCAGACATATTTCGTAATAAAAAAAATTTGATCCGTTTTATTATAGAGAGAGGAGTGTATGACGTGGAAAGACAGTATCTTTTTGTGTCATAACAGTTTTATCGTTCTAATTTTCTTTTAGGGTTGTAACAAATTTGTGCAAAAACACACAACCCAGCCGCGTACAAGAGAGCCCCAACCTCGCTCTCAGGAGTGATAAGCAACCATTCTGCCTCACCTCCAAACATATTTCGTAACAAAAAAAATTTGATCCGTTTTATTATCGAGAGAGGAGTGTATGACGTGGAAAGACATTACCTTTTTGTGTCATAAGAGTTTTATCGTTCTAATTTTCTTTTAGGGTTGTAACAAATTTGTGCAAAAACACACAACCCAGCCACGTACAAGAGAGCCCCAACCTCGCTCTCAGGAGTGATGAGCAACCATTCTGCCTCACCTCCAAACATATTTCGTAATAAAAAAATTTGATCCGTTTTATTATAGAGAGAGGAGTGTATGACGTGGAAAGACATTATCTTTTTGTGTCATAACAGTTTT
Source organism: Prosapia bicincta (assembly GCA_036971475.1). Classification (NCBI taxonomy): domain Eukaryota; kingdom Metazoa; phylum Arthropoda; class Insecta; order Hemiptera; family Cercopidae; genus Prosapia; species Prosapia bicincta. The sequence goes on from JBAIZL010000002.1 coordinate 386,484,441, forward strand.
ATCGTTCTAATTTTCTTTTAGGGTTGTAACAAATTTGTGCAAAAACACACAACCCAGCCGCGTACAAGAGAGCCCCAACCTCGCTCTCAGGAGTGATGAGCAACCATTCTGCCTCACCTCCAAACATATTTCGTAATAAAAAAAATTTGATCCGTTTTATTATAGAGAGAGGAGTGTATGACGTGGAAAGACATTATCTTTTTGTGTCATAACAGTTTTTTCGTTCTCATTTTCTTTTAGGGTTGTAACAAATTTGTGCAAAAACACACAACCCAGCCGCGTACAAGAGAGCCCCAACCTCGCTCTCAGGAGTGATGAGCAACCATTCTGCCTCACCTCCAAACATATTTCGTAATAAAAAAAATTGATCCGTTTTATTATAGAGAGAGGAGTGTATGACGTGGAAAGACATTATCTTTTTGTGTCATAACAGTTTTATCGTTCTAATTTTTTTTTAGGGTTGTAACAAATTTGTGCAAAAACACACAACCCAGCCGCGTACAAGAGAGCCCCAACCTCGCTCTCAGGAGTGATGAGCAACCATTCTGCCTCACCTCCAAACATATTTTGTAATACAAAAAATTTTATCCGTTTTATTATAGAGAGAGGAGTGTATGACGTGGAATGACATTATCTTTTTGTGTCATAACAGTTTTATCGTTCTAATTTTCTTTTAGGGTTGTAACAAATTTGTGCAAAAACACACAACCCAGCCGCGTACAAGAGAGCCCCAACCTCGCTCTCAGGAGTGATGAGCAACCATTCTGCCTCACCTCCAAACATATTTCGTAATAAAAAAAATTTGATCCGTTTTATTATAGAGAGAGGAGTGTATGACGTGGAAAGACATTATCTTTTTGTGTCATAACAGTTTTATCGTTCTAATTTTCTTTTAGGGTTGTAACAAATTTGTGCAAAAACACACAACCCAGCCGCGTACAAGAGAGCCCCAACCTCGCTCTCAGGAGTGATGAGCAACCATTCTGCCTCACCTCCAAACATATTTCGTAATAAAAAAAATTTGATCCGTTTTATTATAGAGAGAGGAGTGTATGACGTGGAAAGACATTATCTTTTTGTGTCATAAGAGTTTTATCGTTCTAATTTTCTTGTAGGGTTGTAACAAATTTGTGCAAAAACACACAACCCAGCCGCATACAAGAGAGCCTCAACCTCGCTCTCAGGAGTGATGAGCAACCATTCTGCCTCACCTCCAAACATATTTCGTAATAAAAAAAATTTGATTCGTTTAATTATAGAGAGAGGAGTGTATGACGTGGAAAGACATTATCTTTTTGTGTCATAACAGTTTTATCGTTCTAATTTTCTTTTAGGGTTGTAACAAATTTGTGCAAAAACACACAACCCAGCCGCGTACAAGAGAGCCCCAACCTCGCTCTCAGGAGTGATGAGCAACCATTCTGCCTCACCTCCAAACATATTTCGTAATAAAAAAAATTTGATCCGTTTTATTATAGAGAGAGGAGTGTATGACGTGGAAAGACATTATCTTTTTGTGTCATAACAGTTTTATCGTTCTAATTTTCTTTTAGGTTTGTAACAAATTTGTGCAAAAACACACAACCCAGCCGCGTACAAGAGAGCCCCAACCTCGCTCTCAGGAGTGATGAGCAACCATTCTGCCTCACCTCCAAACATATTTCGTAATAAAAAAAATTTGATCCGTTTTATTATAGAGAGAGGAGTGTATGACGTGGAAAGACATTATCTTTTTGTGTCATAACAGTTTTATCGTTCTAATTTTCTTTTAGGGTTGTAACAAATTTGTGCAAAAACACACAACCCAGCCGCGTACAAGAGAGCCCCAACCTCGCTCTCAGGAGTGATGAGCAACCATTCTGCCTCACCTCCAAACATATTTCGTAATAAAAAAAATTTGATCCGTTTTATTATAGAGAGAGGAGTGTATGACGTGGAAAGACATTATCTTTTTGTGTCATAACAGTTTTTACGTTCTCATTTTCTTTTAGGGTTGTAACAAATTTGTGCAAAAACACACAACCCAGCCGCGTACAAGAGAGCCCCAACCTCGCTCTCAGGAGTGATGAGCAACCATTCTGCCTCACCTCCAAACATATTTCGTAATAAAAAAAATTGATCCGTTTTATTATAGAGAGAGGAGTGTATGACGTGGAAAGACATTATCTTTTTGTGTCATAACAGTTTTATCGTTCTAATTTTTTTTTAGGGTTGTAACAAATTTGTGCAAAAACACACAACCCAGCCGCGTACAAGAGAGCCCCAACCTCGCTCTCAGGAGTGATGAGCAACCATTCTGCCTCACCTCCAAACATATTTCGTAATAAAAAAAATGGATCCGTTTTATTATAGAGAGAGGAGTGTATGACGTGGAAAGACATTATCTTTTTGTGTCATAACAGTTTTATCGTTCTAATTTTCTTTTAGGGTTGTAACAAATTTGTGCAAAAACACACAACCCAGCCGCGTACAAGAGAGCCCCAACCTCGCTCTCAGGAGTGATGAGCAACCATTCTGCCTCACCTCCAAACATATTTCGTAATAAAAAAAATGGATCCATTTTATTATAGAGAGAGGAGTGTATGACGTGGAAAGACATTATCTTTTTGTGTCATAGGAGTTTTATCGTTCTAATTTTCTTGTAGGGTTGTAACAAATTTGTGCAAAAACACACAGCCCAGCCGCGTACAAGAGAGCCCCAACCTCGCTCTCAGGAGTGATGAGCAACCATTCTGCCTCACCTCCAAACATATTTCGTAATAAAAAAAATTTGATCCGTTTTATTATAGAGAGAGGAGTGTATGACGTGGAAAGACATTATCTTTTTGTGTCATAACAGTTTTATCGTTCTAATTTTCTTTTAGGGTTGTAACAAATTTGTGCAAAAACACACAACCCAGCCGCGTACAAGAGAGCCCCAACCTCGCTCTCAGGAGTGATGAGCAACCATTCTGCCTCACCTCCAAACATATTTCGTAATAAAAAAAATTTGATCCGTTTTATTATAGAGAGAAGAGTATATGACGTGGAAAGACATTATCTTTTTGTGTCATAACAGTTTTATCGTTCTAATTATCTTTTAGGGTTGTAACAAATTTGTGCAAAAACACACAACCAAGCCGCGTACAAGAGAGCCCCAACCTCGCTCTCAGGAGTGATGAGCAACCATTCTGCCTCACCTCCAAACATATTTCGTAATAAAAAAATTTGATCCGTTTTATTATAGAGAGAGGAGTGTATGACGTGGAAAGACATTATCTTTTTGTGTCATAACAGTTTTATCGTTCTAATTTTCTTTTAGGGATGTAACAAATTCGTGCAAAAACACACAACCAAGCCGCGTACAAGAGAGCCCCAACCTCGCTCTCAGGAGTGATGAGCAACCATTCTGCCTCACCTCCAAACATATTTCGTAATAAAAAAAATTTGATCCGTTTTATTATAGAGAGAGGAGTGTATGACGTGGAAAGACATTATCTTTTTGTGTCATAACAGTTTTATCGCTCTAATTTTCTTTTAGGGATGTAACAAATTCGTGCAAAAACACACAACCCAGCCGCGTACAAGAGAGCCCCAACCTCGCTCTCAGGAGTGATGAGCAACCATTCTGCCTCACCTCCAAACATATTTCGTAATAAAAAAAATTTGATCCGTTTTATTATAGAGAGAGGAGTGTATGACGTGGAAAGACATTATCTTTTTGTGTCATAGGAGTTTTATCGTTCTAATTTTCTTGTAGGGTTGTAACAAATTTGTGCAAAAACACATAACCCAGCCCCGTACAAGAGAGCCCCAACCTCGCTCTCAGGAGTGATGAGCAACCATTCTGCCTCACCTCCAAACATATTTCGTAATACAAAAAATTTTATCCGTTTTATTATAGAGAGAGGAGTGTATGACGTGGAAAGACATTATCTTTTTGTGTCATAACAGTTTTATCGTTCTAATTTTCTTTTAGGGTTGTAACAAATTTGTGCAAAAACACACAACCCAGCCGCGTACAAGAGAGCCCCAACCTCGCTCTCAGGAGTGATGAGCAACCATTCTGCCTCACCTCCAATCATATTTCGTATTAAAAAAATTCGATCCGTTTTATTATAGAGAGAAGAGTGTATGACGTGGAAAGACATTATCTTTTTGTGTCATAACAGTTTTATCGTTCTAATTTTCCTTTAGGGTTGTAACAAATTTGTGCAAAAACACACAACCCAGCCGCGTACAAGAGAGCCCCAACCTCGCTCTCAGGAGTGATGAGCAACCATTGTGCCTCACCTCCAAACATATTTCGTAATAAAAAAAATTTGATCCGTTTTATTATAGAGAGAGGAGTGTATGACGTGGAAAGACAGTATGTTTTTGTGTCATAACAGTTTTATCGTTCTAATTTTCTTTTAGGGTTGTAACAAATTTGTGCAAAAACACACAACCCAGCCGCGTACAAGAGAGCCCCAACCTCGCTCTCAGGAGTGATAAGCAACCATTCTGCCTCACCTCCAAACATATTTCGTAATAAAAAAAATTTGATCCGTTTTATTATAGAGAGAGGAGTGTATGACGTGGAAAGACATTACCTTTTTGTGTCATAAGAGTTTTATCGTTCTAATTTTCTTTTAGGGTTGTAACAAATTTGTGCAAAAACACACAACCCAGCCACATACAAGAGAGCTCCAACCTCGCTCTCAGGAGTGATGAACAACCATTCTGCCTCACCTCCAAACATATTTCGTAATAAAAAAATTTGATCCGTTTTATTATTCGGAGAGGAGTGTATGACGTGGAAAGACAATATCTTTTTGTGTCATAACAGTTTTATCGTTCTAATTTTCTTTTAGGGTTGTAACAAATTTGTGCAAAAACACACAACCCAGCCGCGTACAAGAGAGCCCCAACCTCGCTCTCAGGAGTGATGAGCAACCATTCTGCCTCACCTCCAAACATATTTCGTAATTGAAAAAATTTGATCCGTTTTATTATAGAGAGAGGAGTGTATGACGTGGAAAGACATTATCTTTTTGTGTCATAACAGTTTTTTCTTTCTAATTTTCTTTTAGGGTTGTAACAAATTTGTGCAAAAACACACAACCCAGCCGCGTACAAGAGAGCCCCAACCTCGCTCTCAGGAGTGATGAGCAACCATTCTGCCTCACCTCCAAACATATTTCGTAATAAAAAAAATTTGATCCGTTTCATTATAGAGAGAGGAGTTTATGACGTGCAAAGACATTATCTTTTTGTGTCATAGGAGTTTTATCGTTCTAATTTTCTTGTAGGGTTGTAACAAATTTGGGCAAAAACACACAACCCAGCCGCGTACAAGAGAGCCCCAACCTCGCTCTCAGGAGTGATGAGCAACCATTCTGCCTCACCTCCAAACATATTTCGTAATAAAAAAAATTTGATCCGTTTTATTATAGAGAGAGGAGTGTATGACGTGGAAAGACATTATCTTTTTGTGTCATAACAGTTTTATCGTTCTAATTTTCTTTTAGGGTTGTAACAAATTTGTGCAAAAACACACAACCAAGCCGCGTACAAGAGAGCCCCAACCTCGCTCTCAGGAGTGATGAGCAACCATTCTGCCTCACCTCCAAACATATTTCGTAATAAAAAAAATTTGATCCGTTTTATTATAGAGAGAAGAGTGTATGACGTGGAAAGACATTATCTTTTTGTGTCATAACAGTTTTATCGTTCTAATTATCTTTTAGGGTTGTAACAAATTTGTGCAAAAACACACAACCAAGCCGCGTACAAGAGAGCCCCAACCTCGCTCTCAGGAGTGATGAGCAACCATTCTGCCTCACCTCCAAACATATTTCGTAATAAAAAAAATTGATCCGTTTTATTATAGAGAGAGGAGTGTATGACGTGGAAAGACATTATCTTTTTGTGTCATAACAGTTTTATCGTTCTAATTTTCTTTTAGGGTTGTAACAAATTTGTGCAAAAACACACAACCCAGCTGCGTACAAGAGAGCCCCAACCTCGCTCTCAGGAGTGATGAGCAACCATTCTGCCTCACCTCCAAACATATTTCGTAATAAAAAAAATTTTATCCGTTTTATTATAGAGAGAGGAGTGTATGACGTGGAAAGACATTATCTTTTTGTGTCATAACAGTTTTATCGTTCTAATTTTCTTTTAGGGTTGTAACAAATTTGTGCAAAAACACACAACCCAGCCGCGTACAAGAGAGCCCAACCTCGCTCTCAGGAGTGATGAGCAACCATTCTGCCTCACCTCCAAACATATTTCGTATTAAAAAAATTTGATCCGTTTTATTATAGAGAGAAGAGTGTATGACGTGGAAAGACATTATCTTTTTGTGTCATAACAGTTTTATCGTTCTAATTTTCTTTTAGGGTTGTAACAAATTTGTGCAAAAACACACAACCCAGCAGCTTACAAGAGAGCCCCAACCTCGCTCTCAGGAGTGATGAGCAACCATTGTGCCTCACCTCCAAACATATTTCGTAATAAAAAAAATTTGATCCGTTTTATTATAGAGAGAGGAGTGTATGACGTGGAAAGACAGTATCTTTTTGTGTCATAACAGTTTTATCGTTCTAATTTTCTTTTAGGGTTGTAACAAATTTGTGCAAAAACACACAACCCAGCCGCGTACAAGAGTGCCCCAACCTCGCTCTCAGGAGTGATAAGCAACCATTCTGCCTCACCTCCAAACATATTTCGTAATAAAAAAAATTTGATCCGTTTTATTATAGAGAGAGGAGTGTATGACGTGGAAAGACATTACCTTTTTGTGTCATAAAAGTTTTATCGTTCTAATTTTCTTTTAGGGTTGTAACAAATTTGTGCAAAAACACACAACCCAGCCACATACAAGAGAGCCCCAACCTCGCTCTCAGGAGTGATGAACAACCATTCTGCCTCACCTCCAAACATATTTCGTAATAAAAAAAATTTGATCCGTTTTATTATAGAGAGAGGAGTGTATGACGTGGAAAGACATTATCTTTTTGTGTCATAACAGTTTTATCGTTCTAATTTTCTTTTAGGGATGTAACAAATTTGTGCAAAAACACACAACCCAGCCGCGTACAAGAGAGCCCCAACCTCGCTCTCAGGAGTGATGAGCAACCATTCTGCCTCACCTCCAAACACATTTCGTAATAAAAAAAATTGATCCGTTTTATTATAGAGAGAGGAGTGTATGACGTGGAAAGACATTATCTTTTTGTGTCATAACAGTTTTATCGTTCTAATTTTCTTTTAGGGTTGTAACAAATTTGTGCAAAAACACACAACCCAGCCGCGTACAAGAGAGCCCCAACCTCGCTCTCAGGAGTGATGAGCAACCATTCTGCCTCACCTCCAAACATATTTCGTAATAAAAAAAATTTGATCCATTTTATTATAGAGAGAGGAGTGTATGACGTGGAAAGACATTATCTTTTTGTGTCATAACAGTTTTATCGTTCTAATTTTCTTTTAGGGTTGTAACAAATTTGTGCAAAAACACACAACCCAGCCGCGTACAAGAGAGCCCCAACCTCGCTCTCAGGAGTGATGAACAACCATTCTGCCTCACCTCCAAACATATTTCGTAATAAAAAAATTTGATCCGTTTTATTATAGAGAGAGAAGTGTATGACGTGGAAAGACATTATCTTTTTGTGTCATAACAGTTTTATCGTTCTAATTATCTTTTAGGGTTGTAACAAATTTGTGCAAAAACACACAACCCAGCCGCGTACAAGAGAGCCCCAACCTCGCTCTCAGGAGTGATGAGCAACCATTCTGCCTCACCTCCAAACATATTTCGTAATAAAAAAAATTTGATCCGTTTTATTATAGAGAGAGGAGTGTATGACGTGGAAAGACATTATCTTTTTGTGTCATAACAGTTTTATCGTTCTAATTTTCTTTTAGGGTTGTAACAAATTTGTGCAAAAACACACAACCCAGCCACGTACAAGAGAGCCCCAAACTCGCTCTCAGGAGTGATGAACAACCATTCTGCCTCACCTCGAAACATATTTTGTAATAAATAAATTTGATCCGTTTTATTATAGAGAGAGGAGTGTATGACGTGGAAAGACATTATCTTTTTGTGTCATAACAGTTTTATCGTTCTAATTTTCTTTTAGGGTGTAACAAATTTGTGCAAAAACACACAACCCAGCCGCGTACAAGAGAGCCCCAACCTCGCTCTCAGGAGTGATGAGCAACCATTCTGCCTCACCTCCAAACATATTTCGTAATAGAAAAAATTTGATCCGTTTTATTATAGAGAGAGGAGTGTATGACGTTGAAAGACATTATCTTTTTGTGTCATAACAGTTTTATCGTTCTAATTTTCTTTTAGGGTTGTAACAAATTTGTGCAAAAACACACAACCCAGCCGCGTACAAGAGAGCCCCAACCTCGCTCTCAGGAGTGATGAGCAACCATTCTGCCTCACCTCCAAACATATTTCGTAATAAAAAAAATTTGATCCGTTTTATTATAGAGAGAGGAGTGTATGACGTGGAAAGACATTATCTTTTTGTGTCATAGGAGTTTTATCGTTCTAATTTTCTTGTAGGGTTGTAACAAATTTGTGCAAAAACACACAACCCAGCCGCGTACAAGAGAGCCCCAACCTCGCTCTCAGGAGTGATGAGCAACCATTCTGCCTCACCTCCAAACATATTTCGTAATAAAAAAAATTTGATCCGTTTTATTATAGAGAGAGGAGTGTATGACGTGGAAAGACATTATCTTTTTGTGTCATAACAGTTTTATCGTTCTAATTTTCTTTTAGGGTTGTAACAAATTTGTGCAAAAACACACAACCCAGCCGCGTACAAGAGAGCCCCAACCTCGCTCTCAGGAGTGATGAGCAACCATTCTGCCTCACCTCCAAACATATTTCGTAATAAAAAAAATTTGATCCGTTTTATTATAGAGAGAAGAGTGTATGACGTGGAAAGACATTATCTTTTTGTGTCATAACAGTTTTATCGTTCTAATTTTCTTTTAGGGTTGTAACAAATTTGTGCAAAAACACACAACCCAGCCGCGTACAAGAGAGCCCCAACCTCGCTCTCAGGAGTGATAAACAACCATTCTGCCTCACCTCCAAACATATTTCGTAATAAAAAAATTTGATCCGTTTTATTATAGAGAGAGAAGTGTATGACGTGGAAAGACATTATCTTTTTGTGTCATAACAGTTTTATCGTTCTAATTATCTTTTAGGGTTGTAACAAATTTGTGCAAAAACACACAACCCAGCCGCGTACAAGAGAGCCCCAACCTCGCTCTCAGGAGTGATGAGCAACCATTCTGCCTCACCTCCAAACATATTTCGTAATAAAAAAAATTTGATCCGTTTTATTATAGAGAGAGGAGTGTATGACGTGGAAAGACATTATCTTTTTGTGTCATAACAGTTTTATCGTTCTAATTTTCTTTTAGGGTTGTAACAAATTTGTGCAAAAACACACAACCCAGCCACGTACAAGAGAGCCCCAACCTCGCTCTCAGGAGTGATGAACAACCATTCTGCCTCACCTCGAAACATATTTCGTAATAAATAAATTTGATCCGTTTTATTATAGAGAGAGGAGTGTATGACGTGGAAAGACATTATCTTTTTGTGTCATAACAGTTTTATCGTTCTAATTTTCTTTTAGGGTGTAACAAATTTGTGCAAAAACACACAACCCAGCCGCGTACAAGAGAGCCCCAACCTCGCTCTCAGGAGTGATGAGCAACCATTCTGCCTCACCTCCAAACATATTTCGTAATAGAAAAAATTTGATCCGTTTTATTATAGAGAGAGGAGTGTATGACGTTGAAAGACATTATCTTTTTGTGTCATAACAGTTTTATCGTTCTAATTTTCTTTTAGGGTTGTAACAAATTTGTGCAAAAACACACAACCCAGCCGCGTACAAGAGAGCCCCAACCTCGCTCTCAGGAGTGATGAGCAACCATTCTGCCTCACCTCCAAACATATTTCGTAATAAAAAAAATTTGATCCGTTTTATTATAGAGAGAGGAGTGTATGACGTGGAAAGACATTATCTTTTTGTGTCATAGGAGTTTTATCGTTCTAATTTTCTTGTAGGGTTGTAACAAATTTGTGCAAAAACACACAACCCAGCCGCGTACAAGAGAGCCCCAACCTCGCTCTCAGGAGTGATGAGCAACCATTCTGCCTCACCTCCAAACATATTTCGTAATAAAAAAAATTTGATCCGTTTTATTATAGAGAGAGGAGTGTATGACGTGGAAAGACATTATCTTTTTGTGTCATAACAGTTTTATCGTTCTAATTTTCTTTTAGGGTTGTAACAAATTTGTGCAAAAACACACAACCCAGCCGCGTACAAGAGAGCCCCAACCTCGCTCTCAGGAGTGATGAGCAACCATTCTGCCTCACCTCCAAACATATTTCGTAATAAAAAAAATTTGATCCGTTTTATTATAGAGAGAAGAGTGTATGACGTGGAAAGACATTATCTTTTTGTGTCATAACAGTTTTATCGTTCTAATTATCTTTTAGGGTTGTAACAAATTTGTGCAAAAACACACAACCAAGCCGCGTACAAGAGAGCCCCAACCTCGCTCTCAGGAGTGATGAGCAACCATTCTGCCTCACCTCCAAACATATTTCGTAATAAAAAAAATTTGATCCGTTTTATTATAGAGAGAGGAGTGTATGACGTGGAAAGACATTATCTTTTTGTGTCATAACAGTTTTATCGTTCTAATTTTCTTTTAGGGATGTAACAAATTTGTGCAAAAACACACAACCCAGCCGCGTACAAGAGAGCCCCAACCTCGCTCTCAGGAGTGATGAGCAACCATTCTGCCTCACCTCCAAACATATTTCGTAATAAAAAAAATTTGATCCGTTTTATTATAGAGAGAGGAGTGTATGACGTGGAAAGACATTATCTTTTTGTGTCATAACAGTTTTTACGTTCTAATTTTCTTTTAGGGTTGTAACAAATTTGTGCAAATACACACAACCCAGCCGCGTACAAGAGAGCCCCAACCACGCTCTCAGGAGTGATGAGCAACCATTCTGCCTCACCTCCAAACATATTTCGTAATAAAAAAAATTTGATCCGTTTTATTATAGAGACAGGAGTGTATGACGTGGAAAGACATTATCTTTTGTGTCATAACAGTTTTTACGTTCTAATTTTCTTTTAGGGTTGTAACAAATTTGTGCAAAAACACACAACCCAGCCACGTACAAGAGAGCCCCAACCTCGCTCTCAGGAGTGATGAGCAACCATTCTGCCTCACCTCCAAACATATTTCGTAATAAAAAAATTTGATCCGTTTTATTATAGAGAGAGGAGTGTATGACGTGGAAAGACATTATCTTTTTGTGTCATAACAGTTTTATCGTTCTAATTTTCTTTTAGGGTTGTAACAAATTTGTGCAAAAACACACAACCCAGCTGCGTACAAGAGAGCCCCAACCTCGCTCTCAGGAGTGATGAGAAACCATTCTGCCTCACCTCCAAACATATTTCGTAATAAAAAAAATTTGATCCGTTTTATTATAGAGAGAGGAGTGTATGACGTGGAAAGACATTATCTTTTTGTGTCATAACAGTTTTATCGTTCTAATTTTCTTTTAGGGTTGTAACAAATTTGTGCAAAAACACACAACCCAGCCGCGTACAAGAGAGCCCCAACCTCGCTCTCAGGAGTGATGAGCAACCATTCTGCCTCACCTCCAAACATATTTCGTAATAAAAAAAATTTGATCCGTTTTATTATAGAGAGAGGAGTGTATGACGTGGAAAGACATTATCTTTTTGTGTTATAACAGTTTTATCGTTCTCATTTTCTTTTAGGGTTGTAACAAATTTGTGCAAAAACACACAACCCAGCCGCGTACAAGAGAGCCCCAACCTCGCTCTCAGGAGTGATGAGCAACCATTCTGCCTCACCTCCAAACATATTTCGTAATAAAAAAAATTTGATCCGTTTCATTATAGAGAGAGGAGTGTATGACGTGGAAAGACATTATCTTTTTGTGTCATAACAGTTTTTACGTTCTAATTTTCTTTTAGGGTTGTGACAAATTTGTGCAAATACACACAACCAAGCCGCGTACAAGAGAGCCCCAACCTCGCTCTCAGGAGTGATGAGCAACCATTCTGCCTCACCTCCAAACATATTTCGTAATTAAAAAAATTTGATCCGTTTTATTATAGAGAGAGGAGTGTATGACGTGGAAAGACATTATCTTTTTGTGTCATAACAGTTTTATCGTTCTAATTTTCTTTTAGGGTTGTAACAAATTAGTGCAAAAACACACAACCCAGCCGCGTACAAGAGAGCCCCAACCTCGCTCTCAGGAGTGATGAGCAACCATTCTGCCTCACCTCCAAACATATTTCGTAATAAAAAAAATTTGATCCGTTTTATTATAGAGAGAGGAGTGTATGACGTGGAAAGACATTATCTTTTTGTGTCATAACAGTTTTTACGTTCTAATTTTCTTTTAGGATTGTAACAAATTTGTGCAAAAACACACAACCCAGCCGCGTACAAGAGAGCCCCAACCACGCTCTCAGGAGTGATGAGCAACCATTCTGCCTCACCTCCAAACATATTTCGTAATAAAAAGAATTTGATCCGTTTTATTATAGAGAGAGGAATGTATGACGTGGAAAGACATTATCTTTTTGTGTCATAACAGTTTTTACGTTCTAATTTTCTTTTAGGGTTGTAACAAATTTGTGCAAAAACACACAACCCAGCCGCGTACAAGAGAGCCCCAACCACGCTCTCAGGAGTGATGAGCAACCATTCTGCCTCACCTCCAAACATATTTCGTAATAAAAAAAATTTGATCCGTTTTATTATAGAGAGAGGAGTGTATGACGTGGAAAGCCATTATCTTTTTGTGTCATAACAGTTTTATCGTTCTAATTTTCTTTTAGGGTTGTAACAAATTTGTGCAAAAACACACAACCCAGCCGCATACAAGAGAGCCCCAACCTCGCTCTCAGGAGTGATGAGCAACCATTCTGCCTCACCTCCAAACATATTTCATAATAAAAAAAATTTGATCCGTTTTATTATAGAGAGAGGAGTGTATGACGTGGAAAGACATTATCTTTTTGTGTCATAACAGTTTTATCGTTCTAATTTTCTTTTAGGGTTGTAACAAATTTGTGCAAAAACACACAACCCAGCCGCGTACAAGAGAGCCCCAACCTCGCTCTCAGGAGTGATGAGCAACCATTCTGCCTCACCTCCAAACATACTTCGTAATAAAAAAAATTTTATCCGTTTTATTATAGAGAGAGGAGTGTATGACGTGGAAAGACATTATCTTTTTGTGTCATAACAGTTTTATCGTTCTAATTTTTTTTTAGGGTTGTAACAAATTTGTGCAAAAACACACAACCCAGCCGCGTACAAGAGAGGCCCAACCTCGCTCTCAGGAGTGATGAGCAACCATTCTGCCTCACCTCCAAACATATTTCGTAATAAAAAAAATTTGATCCGTTTTATTATAGAGAGAGGAGTGTATGACGTGGAAAGACATTATCTTTTTGTGTCATAGGAGTTTTATCGTTCTAATTTTCTTGTAGGGTTGTAACAAATTTGTGCAAAAACACACAACCCAGCCGCGTACAAGAGAGCCCCAACCTCGCTCTCAGGAGTGATGAGCAACCATTCTGCCTCACCTCCAAACATATTTCGTAATAAAAAAAATTTGATCCGTTTTATTATAGAGAGAGGAGTGTATGACGTGGAAAGACATTATCTTTTTGTGTCATAACAGTTTTATCGTTCTAATTTTCTTTTAGGGTTGTAACAAATTTGTGCAAAAACACACAACCCAGCCGCGTACAAGAGAGCCCCAACCTCGCTCTCAGGAGTGATGAGCAACCATTCTGCCTCACCTCCAAACATATTTCGTAATAAAAAAAATTTGATCCGTTTTATTATAGAGAGAAGAGTGTATGACGTGGAAAGACATTATCTTTTTGTGTCATAACAGTTTTATCGTTCTAATTTTCTTTTAGGGTTGTAACAAATTTGTGCAAAAACACACAACCCAGCCGCGTACAAGAGAGCCCCAACCTCGCTCTCAGGAGTGATGAACAACCATTCTGCCTCACCTCCAAACATATTTCGTAATAAAAAAATTAGATCCGTTTTATTATAGAGAGAGAAGTGTATGACGTGGAAAGACATTATCTTTTTGTGTCATAACAGTTTTATCGTTCTAATTATCTTTTAGGGTTGTAACAAATTTGTGCAAAAACACACAACCCAGCCGCGTACAAGAGAGCCCCAACCTCGCTCTCAGGAGTGATGAGCAACCATTCTGCCTCACCTCCAAACATATTTCGTAATAAAAAAAATTTGATCCGTTTTATTATAGAGAGAGGAGTGTATGACGTGGAAAGACATTATCTTTTTGTGTCATAACAGTTTTATCGTTCTAATTTTCTTTTAGGGTTGTAACAAATTTGTGCAAAAACACACAACCCAGCCACGTACAAGAGAGCCCCAACCTCGCTCTCAGGAGTGATGAACAACCATTCTGCCTCACCTCGAAACATATTTCGTAATAAATAAATTTGATCCGTTTTATTATAGAGAGAGGAGTGTATGACGTGGAAAGACATTATCTTTTTGTGTCATAACAGTTTTATCGTTCTAATTTTCTTTTAGGGTGTAACAAATTTGTGCAAAAACACACAACCCAGCCGCGTACAAGAGAGCCCCAACCTCGCTCTCAGGAGTGATGAGCAACCATTCTGCCTCACCTCCAAACATATTTCGTAATAAAAAAAATTTGATCCGTTTTATTATAGAGAGAGGAGTGTATGACGTGGAAAGACATTATCTTTTTGTGTCATAGGAGTTTTATCGTTCTAATTTTCTTGTAGGGTTGTAACAAATTTGTGCAAATACACACAACCCAGCCGCGTACAAGAGAGCCCCAACCACGCTCTCAGGAGTGATGAGCAACCATTCTGCCTCACCTCCAAACATATTTCGTAATAAAAAAAATTTGATCCGTTTTATTATAGAGACAGGAGTGTATGACGTGGAAAGACATTATCTTTTGTGTCATAACAGTTTTTACGTTCTAATTTTCTTTTAGGGTTGTAACAAATTTGTGCAAAAACACACAACCCAGCCACGTACAAGAGAGCCCCAACCTCGCTCTCAGGAGTGATGAGCAACCATTCTGCCTCACCTCCAAACATATTTCGTAATAAAAAAAATTTGATCCGTTTTATTATAGAGAGAGGAGTGTATGACGTGGAAAGACATTATCTTTTTGTGTCATAACAGTTTTATCGTTCTAATTTTCTTTTAGGGTTGTAACAAATTTGTGCAAAAACACACAACCCAGCCGCGTACAAGAGAGCCCCAACCTCGCTCTCAGGAGTGATGAGCAACCATTCTGCCTCACCTCCAAACATATTTCGTAATAAAAAAAATTTGATCCGTTTTATTATAGAGAGAAGAGTGTATGACGTGGAAAGACATTATCTTTTTGTGTCATAACAGTTTTATCGTTCTAATTTTCTTTTAGGGTTGTAACAAATTTGTGCAAAAACACACAACCCAGCCGCGTACAAGAGAGCCCCAACCTCGCTCTCAGGAGTGATGAACAACCATTCTGCCTCACCTCCAAACATATTTCGTAATAAAAAAATTAGATCCGTTTTATTATAGAGAGAGAAGTGTATGACGTGGAAAGACATTATCTTTTTGTGTCATAACAGTTTTATCGTTCTAATTATCTTTTAGGGTTGTAACAAATTTGTGCAAAAACACACAACCCAGCCGCGTACAAGAGAGCCCCAACCTCGCTCTCAGGAGTGATGAGCAACCATTCTGCCTCACCTCCAAACATATTTCGTAATAAAAAAAATTTGATCCGTTTTATTATAGAGAGAGGAGTGTATGACGTGGAAAGACATTATCTTTTTGTGTCATAACAGTTTTATCGTTCTAATTTTCTTTTAGGGTTGTAACAAATTTGTGCAAAAACACACAACCCAGCCACGTACAAGAGAGCCCCAACCTCGCTCTCAGGAGTGATGAACAACCATTCTGCCTCACCTCGAAACATATTTCGTAATAAATAAATTTGATCCGTTTTATTATAGAGAGAGGAGTGTATGACGTGGAAAGACATTATCTTTTTGTGTCATAACAGTTTTATCGTTCTAATTTTCTTTTAGGGTGTAACAAATTTGTGCAAAAACACACAACCCAGCCGCGTACAAGAGAGCCCCAACCTCGCTCTCAGGAGTGATGAGCAACCATTCTGCCTCACCTCCAAACATATTTCGTAATAAAAAAAATTTGATCCGTTTTATTATAGAGAGAGGAGTGTATGACGTGGAAAGACATTATCTTTTTGTGTCATAGGAGTTTTATTGTTCTAATTTTCTTGTAGGGTTGTAACAAATTTGTGCAAATACACACAACCCAGCCGCGTACAAGAGAGCCCCAACCACGCTCTCAGGAGTGATGAGCAACCATTCTGCCTCACCTCCAAACATATTTCGTAATAAAAAAAATTTGATCCGTTTTATTATAGAGACAGGAGTGTATGACGTGGAAAGACATTATCTTTTGTGTCATAACAGTTTTTACGTTCTAATTTTCTTTTAGGGTTGTAACAAATTTGTGCAAAAACACACAACCCAGCCACGTACAAGAGAGCCCCAACCTCGCTCTCAGGAGTGATGAGCAACCATTCTGCCTCACCTCCAAACATATTTCGTAATAAAAAAATTTTATCCGTTTTATTATAGAGAGAGGAGTGTATGACGTGGAAAGACATTATCTTTTTGTGTCATAACAGTTTTATCGTTCTAATTTTCTTTTAGGGTTGTAACAAATTTGTGCAAAAACACACAACCCAGCTGCGTACAAGAGAGCCCCAACCTCGCTCTCAGGAGTGATGAGCAACCATTCTGCCTCACCTCCAAACATATTTCGTAATAAAAAAAATTTGATCCGTTTTATTATAGAGAGAGGAGTGTATGACGTGGAAAGACATTATCTTTTTGTGTCATAACAGTTTTATCGTTCTAATTTTCTTTTAGGGTTGTAACAAATTTGTGCAAAAACACACAACCCAGCCGCGTACAAGAGAGCCCCAACCTCGCTCTCAGGAGTGATGAGCAACCATTCTGCCTCACCTCCAAACATATTTCGTAATAAAAAAAATTTGATCCGTTTTATTATAGAGAGAGGAGTGTATGACGTGGAAAGACATTATCTTTTTGTGTTATAACAGTTTTATCGTTCTAATTTTCTTTTAGGGTTGTAACAAATTTGTGCAAAAACACACAACCCAGCCGCGTACAAGAGAGCCCCAACCTCGCTCTCAGGAGTGATGAGCAACCATTCTGCCTCACCTCCAAACATATTTCGTAATAAAAAAAATTTGATCCGTTTTATTATAGAGAGAGGAGTGTATGACGTGGAAAGACATTATCTTTTTGTGTCATAACAGTTTTTACGTTCTAATTTTCTTTTAGGGTTGTGACAAATTTGTGCAAAAACACACAACCAAGCCGCGTACAAGAGAGCCCCAACCTCGCTCTCAGGAGTGATGAGCAACCATTCTGCCTCACCTCCAAACATATTTCGTAATTAAAAAAATTTGATCCGTTTTATTATAGAGAGAGGAGTGTATGACGTGGAAAGACATTATCTTTTTGTGTCATAACAGTTTTATCGTTCTAATTTTCTTTTAGGGTTGTAACAAATTAGTGCAAAAACACACAACCCAGCCGCGTACAAGAGAGCCCCAACCTCGCTCTCAGGAGTGATGAGCAACCATTCTGCCTCACCTCCAAATATATTTCGTAATAAAAAAAATTTGATCCGTTTTATTATAGAGAGAGGAGTGTATGACGTGGAAAGACATTATCTTTTTGTGTCATAACAGTTTTTACGTTCTAATTTTCTTTTAGGATTGTAACAAATTTGTGCAAAAACACACAACCCAGCCGCGTACAAGAGAGCCCCAACCACGCTCTCAGGAGTGATGAGCAACCATTCTGCCTCACCTCCAAACATATTTCGTAATAAAAAAAATTTGATCCGTTTTATTATAGAGACAGGAGTGTATGACGTGGAAAGGCATTATCTTTTTGTGTCATAACAGTTTTTACGTTCTAATTTTCTTTCAGGGTTGTAACAAATTTGTGCAAAAACACACAACCCAGCCGCGTACAAGAGAGCCCCAACCTCGCTCTCAGGAGTGATGAGCAACCATTCTGCCTCACCTCCAAACATATTTCGTAATAAAAAAAATTTGATCCGTTTTATTATAGAGAGAGGAGTGTATGACGTGGAAAGACATTATCTTTTTGTGTCATAACAGTTTTATCGTTCTAATTTTCTTTTAGGGTTGTAACAAATTAGTGCAAAAACACACAACCCAGCCGCGTACAAGAGAGCCCCAACCTCGCTCTCAGGAGTGATGAGCAACCATTCTGCCTCACCTCCAAACATACTTCGTAATAAAAAAAATTTTATCCGTTTTATTATAGAGAGAGGAGTGTATGACGTGGAAAGACATTATCTTTTTGTGTCATAACAGTTTTATCGTTCTAATTTTTTTTTAGGGTTGTAACAAATTTGTGCAAAAACACACAACCCAGCCGCGTACAAGAGAGGCCCAACCTCGCTCTCAGGAGTGTTGAGCAACCATTCTGCCTCACCTCCAAACATATTTCGTAATAAAAAAAATTTGATCCGTTTTATTATAGAGAGAGGAGTGTATGACGTGGAAAGACATTATCTTTTTGTGTCATAGGAGTTTTATCGTTCTAATTTTCTTGTAGGGTTGTAACAAATTTGTGCAAAAACACACAACCCAGCCGCGTACAAGAGAGCCCCAACCTCGCTCTCAGGAGTGATGAGCAACCATTCTGCCTCACCTCCAAACATACTTCGTAATAAAAAAAATTTTATCCGTTTTATTATAGAGAGAGGAGTGTATGACGTGGAAAGACATTATCTTTTTGTGTCATAACAGTTTTATCGTTCTAATTTTTTTTTAGGGTTGTAACAAATTTGTGCAAAAACACACAACCCAGCCGCGTACAAGAGAGGCCCAACCTCGCTCTCAGGAGTGTTGAGCAACCATTCTGCCTCACCTCCAAACATATTTCGTAATAAAAAAAATTTGATCCGTTTTATTATAGAGAGAGGAGTGTATGACGTGGAAAGACATTATCTTTTTGTGTCATAGGAGTTTTATCGTTCTAATTTTCTTGTAGGGTTGTAACAAATTTGTGCAAATACACACAACCCAGCCGCGTACAAGAGAGTCCCAACCACGCTCTCAGGAGTGATGAGCAACCATTCTGCCTCACCTCCAAAGATATTTCGTAATAAAAAAAATTTGATCCGTTTTATTATAGAGACAGGAGTGTATGACGTGGAAAGACATTATCTTTTGTGTCATAACAGTTTTTACGTTCTAATTTTCTTTTAGGGTTGTAACAAATTTGTGCAAAAACACACAACCCAGCCACGTACAAGAGAGCCCCAACCTCGCTCTTAGGAGTGATGAGCAACCATTCTGCCTCACCTCCAAACATATTTCGTAATAAAAAAATTTGATCCGTTTTATTATAGAGACAGGAGTGTATGACGTGGAAAGACATTATCTTTTGTGTCATAACAGTTTTTACGTTCTAATTTTCTTTTAGGGTTGTAACAAATTTGTGCAAAAACACACAACCCAGCCACGTACAAGAGAGCCCCAACCTCGCTCTCAGGAGTGATGAGCAACCATTCTGCCTCACCTCCAAACATATTTCGTAATAAAAAAATTTGATCCGTTTTATTATAGAGAGAGGAGTGTATGACGTGGAAAGACATTATCTTTTTGTGTCATAACAGTTTTATCGTTCTAATTTTCTTTTAGGGTTGTAACAAATTTGTGCAAAAACACACAACCCAGCTGCGTACAAGAGAGCCCCAACCTCGCTCTCAGGAGTGATGAGCAACCATTCTGCCTCACCTCCAAACATATTTCGTAATAAAAAAAATTTGATCCGTTTTATTATAGAGAGAGGAGTGTATGACGTGGAAAGACATTATCTTTTTGTGTCATAACAGTTTTATCGTTCTAATTTTCTTTTAGGGTTGTAACAAATTTGTGCAAAAACACACAACCCAGCCGCGTACAAGAGAGCCCCAACCTCGCTCTCAGGAGTGATGAGCAACCATTCTGCCTCACCTCCAAACATATTTCGTAATAAAAAAAATTTGATCCGTTTTATTATAGAGAGAGGAGTGTATGACGTGGAAAGACATTATCTTTTTGTGTTATAACAGTTTTATCGTTCTAATTTTCTTTTAGGGTTGTAACAAATTTGTGCAAAAACACACAACCCAGCCGCGTACAAGAGAGCCCCAACCTAGCTCTCAGGAGTGATGAGCAACCATTCTGCCTCACCTCCAAACATATTTCGTAATAAAAAAAATTTGATCCGTTTTATTATAGAGAGAGGAGTGTATGACGTGGAAAGACATTATCTTTTTGTGTCATAACAGTTTTTACGTTCTAATTTTCTTTTAGGGTTGTGACAAATTTGTGCAAAAACACACAACCAAGCCGCGTACAAGAGAGCCCCAACCTCGCTCTCAGGAGTGATGAGCAACCATTCTGCCTCACCTCCAAACATATTTCGTAATTAAAAAAATTTGATCCGTTTTATTATAGAGAGAGGAGTGTATGACGTGGAAAGACATTATCTTTTTGTGTCATAACAGTTTTATCGTTCTAATTTTCTTTTAGGGTTGTAACAAATTAGTGCAAAAACACACAACCCAGCCGCGTACAAGAGAGCCCCAACCTCGCTCTCAGGAGTGATGAGCAACCATTCTGCCTCACCTCCAAACATATTTCGTAATAAAAAAAATTTGATCCGTTTTATTATAGAGAGAGGAGTGTATGACGTGGAAAGACATTATCTTTTTGTGTCATAACAGTTTTTATGTTCTAATTTTCTTTTAGGGTTGTGACAAATTTGTGCAAAAACACACAACCAAGCCGCGTACAAGAGAGCCCCAACCTCGCTCTCAGGAGTGATGAGCAACCATTCTGCCTCACCTCCAAACATATTTCGTAATAAAAAAAATTTGATCCGTTTTATTATAGAGAGAGGAGTGTATGACGTGGAAAGACATTATCTTTTTGTGTCATAACAGTTTTTACGTTCTAATTTTCTTTCAGGGTTGTAACAAATTTGTGCAAAAACACACAACCCAGCCGCGTACAAGAGAGCCCCAACCTCGCTCTCAGGAGTGATGAGCAACCATTCTGCCTCACCTCCAAACATATTTCGTAATAAAAAGAATTTGATCCGTTTTATTATAGAGAGAGGAATGTATGACGTGGAAAGACATTATCTTTTTGTGTCATAACAGTTTTTACGTTCTAATTTTCTTTTAGGGTTGTAACAAATTTGTGCAAAAACACACAACCCAGCCGCGTACAAGAGAGCCCCAACCACGCTCTCAGGAGTGATGAGCAACCATTCTGCCTCACCTCCAAACATATTTCGTAATTAAAAAAATTTGATCCGTTTTATTATAGAGAGAGGAGTGTATGACGTGGAAAGACATTATCTTTTTGTGTCATAACAGTTTTATCGTTCTAATTTTCTTGTAGGGTTGTAACAAATTTGTGCAAAAACACACAACCCAGCCGCGTACAAGAGAGCCCCAACCTCGCTCTCAGGAGTGATGAGCAACCATTCTGCCTCACCTCCAAACATACTTCGTAATAAAAAAAATTTTATCCGTTTTATTATAGAGAGAGGAGTGTATGACGTGGAAAGACATTATCTTTTTGTGTCATAACAGTTTTATCGTTCTAATTTTTTTTTAGGGTTGTAACAAATTTGTGCAAAAACACACAACCCAGCCGCGTACAAGAGAGGCCCAACCTCGCTCTCAGGAGTGTTGAGCAACCATTCTGCCTCACCTCCAAACATATTTCGTAATAAAAAAAATTTGATCCGTTTTATTATAGAGAGAGGAGTGTATGACGTGGAAAGACATTATCTTTTTGTGTCATAGGAGTTTTATCGTTCTAATTTTCTTGTAGGGTTGTAACAAATTTGTGCAAATACACACAACCCAGCCGCGTACAAGAGAGTCCCAACCACGCTCTCAGGAGTGATGAGCAACCATTCTGCCTCACCTCCAAAGATATTTCGTAATAAAAAAAATTTGATCCGTTTTATTATAGAGACAGGAGTGTATGACGTGGAAAGACATTATCTTTTGTGTCATAACAGTTTTTACGTTCTAATTTTCTTTTAGGGTTGTAACAAATTTGTGCAAAAACACACAACCCAGCCACGTACAAGAGAGCCCCAACCTCGCTCTTAGGAGTGATGAGCAACCATTCTGCCTCACCTCCAAACATATTTCGTAATAAAAAAATTTGATCCGTTTTATTATAGAGACAGGAGTGTATGACGTGGAAAGACATTATCTTTTGTGTCATAACAGTTTTTACGTTCTAATTTTCTTTTAGGGTTGTAACAAATTTGTGCAAAAACACACAACCCAGCCACGTACAAGAGAGCCCCAACCTCGCTCTCAGGAGTGATGAGCAACCATTCTGCCTCACCTCCAAACATATTTCGTAATAAAAAAATTTGATCCGTTTTATTATAGAGAGAGGAGTGTATGACGTGGAAAGACATTATCTTTTTGTGTCATAACAGTTTTATCGTTCTAATTTTCTTTTAGGGTTGTAACAAATTTGTGCAAAAACACACAACCCAGCCGCGTACAAGAGAGCCCCAACCTCGCTCTCAGGAGTGATGAGCAACCATTCTGCCTCACCTCCAAACATATTTCGTAATAAAAAAAATTTGATCCGTTTTATTATAGAGAGAGGAGTGTATGACGTGGAAAGACATTATCTTTTTGTGTTATAACAGTTTTATCGTTCTAATTTTCTTTTAGGGTTGTAACAAATTTGTGCAAAAACACACAACCCAGCCGCGTACAAGAGAGCCCCAACCTAGCTCTCAGGAGTGATGAGCAACCATTCTGCCTCACCTCCAAACATATTTCGTAATAAAAAAAATTTGATCCGTTTTATTATAGAGAGAGGAGTGTATGACGTGGAAAGACATTATCTTTTTGTGTCATAACAGTTTTTACGTTCTAATTTTCTTTTAGGGTTGTGACAAATTTGTGCAAAAACACACAACCAAGCCGCGTACAAGAGAGCCCCAACCTCGCTCTCAGGAGTGATGAGCAACCATTCTGCCTCACCTCCAAACATATTTCGTAATTAAAAAAATTTGATCCGTTTTATTATAGAGAGAGGAGTGTATGACGTGGAAAGACATTATCTTTTTGTGTCATAACAGTTTTATCGTTCTAATTTTCTTTTAGGGTTGTAACAAATTAGTGCAAAAACACACAACCCAGCCGCGTACAAGAGAGCCCCAACCTCGCTCTCAGGAGTGATGAGCAACCATTCTGCCTCACCTCCAAACATATTTCGTAATAAAAAAAATTTGATCCGTTTTATTATAGAGAGAGGAGTGTATGACGTGGAAAGACATTATCTTTTTGTGTCATAACAGTTTTTATGTTCTAATTTTCTTTTAGGGTTGTGACAAATTTGTGCAAAAACACACAACCAAGCCGCGTACAAGAGAGCCCCAACCTCGCTCTCAGGAGTGATGAGCAACCATTCTGCCTCACCTCCAAACATATTTCGTAATAAAAAAAATTTGATCCGTTTTATTATAGAGAGAGGAGTGTATGACGTGGAAAGACATTATCTTTTTGTGTCATAACAGTTTTTACGTTCTAATTTTCTTTCAGGGTTGTAACAAATTTGTGCAAAAACACACAACCCAGCCGCGTACAAGAGAGCCCCAACCTCGCTCTCAGGAGTGATGAGCAACCATTCTGCCTCACCTCCAAACATATTTCGTAATAAAAAGAATTTGATCCGTTTTATTATAGAGAGAGGAATGTATGACGTGGAAAGACATTATCTTTTTGTGTCATAACAGTTTTTACGTTCTAATTTTCTTTTAGGGTTGTAACAAATTTGTGCAAAAACACACAACCCAGCCGCGTACAAGAGAGCCCCAACCACGCTCTCAGGAGTGATGAGCAACCATTCTGCCTCACCTCCAAACATATTTCGTAATAAAAAAAATTTGATCCGTTTTATTATAGAGAGAGGAGTGTATGACGTGGAAAGCCATTATCTTTTTGTGTCATAACAGTTTTATCGTTCTAATTTTCTTTTAGGGTTGTAACAAATTTGTGCAAAAACACACAACCCAGCCGCGTACAAGAGAGCCCCAACCTCGCTCTCAGGAGTGATGAGCAACCATTCTGCCTCACCTCCAAACATATTTCGTAATAAAAAAAATTTGATCCGTTTTATTATAGAGAGAGGAGTGTATGACGTGGAAAGACATTATCTTTTTGTGTCATAACAGTTTTATCGTTCTAGTTTTCTTTTAGGGTTGTAACAAATTTGTGCAAAAACACACAACCCAGCCGCGTACAAGAGAGCCCCAACCTCGCTCTCAGGAGTGATGAGCAACCATTCTGCCTCACCTCCAAACATACTTCGTAATAAAAAAAATTTTATCCGTTTTATTATAGAGAGAGGAGTGTATGACGTGGAAAGACATTATCTTTTTGTGTCATAACAGTTTTATCGTTCTAATTTTTGTTTAGGGTTGTAACAAATTTGTGCAAAAACACACAACCCAGCCGCGTACAAGAGAGGCCCAACCTCGCTCTCAGGAGTGTTGAGCAACCATTCTGCCTCACCTCCAAACATATTTCGTAATAAAAAAAATTTGATCCGTTTTATTATAGAGAGAGGAGTGTATGACGTGGAAAGACATTATCTTTTTGTGTCATAGGAGTTTTATCGTTCTAATTTTCTTGTAGGGTTGTAACAAATTTGTGCAAATACACACAACCCAGCCGCGTACAAGAGAGCCCCAACCACGCTCTCAGGAGTGATGAGCAACCATTCTGCCTCACCTCCAAACATATTTCGTAATAAAAAAAATTTGATCCGTTTTATTATAGAGACAGGAGTGTATGACGTGGAAAGACATTATCTTTTGTGTCATAACAGTTTTTACGTTCTAATTTTCTTTTAGGGTTGTAACAAATTTGTGCAAAAACACACAACCCAGCCACGTACAAGAGAGCCCCAACCTCGCTCTCAGGAGTGATGAGCAACCATTCTGCCTCACCTCCAAACATATTTCGTAATAAAAAAATTTGATCCGTTTTATTATAGAGAGAGGAGTGTATGACGTGGAAAGCCATTATCTTTTTGTGTCATAACAGTTTTATCGTTCTAATTTTCTTTTAGGGTTGTAACAAATTTGTGCAAAAACACACAACCCAGCCGCGTACAAGAGAGCCCCAACCTCGCTCTCAGGAGTGATGAGCAACCATTCAGCCTCACCTCCAAACATATTTCGTAATAAAAAAAATTTGATCCGTTTTATTATAGAGAGAGGAGTGTATGACGTGGAAAGACATTATCTTTTTGTGTCATAACAGTTTTATCGTTCTAATTTTCTTTTAGGGTTGTAACAAATTTGTGCAAAAACACACAACCCAGCCGCGTACAAGAGAGCCCCAACCTCGCTCTCAGGAGTGATGAGCAACCATTCTGCCTCACCTCCAAACATACTTCGTAATAAAAAAAATTTTATCCGTTTTATTATAGAGAGAGGAGTGTATGACGTGGAAAGACATTATCTTTTTGTGTCATAACAGTTTTATCGTTCTAATTTTTTTTTAGGGTTGTAACAAATTTGTGCAAAAACACACAACCCAGCCGCGTACAAGAGAGGCCCAACCTCGCTCTCAGGAGTGTTGAGCAACCATTCTGCCTCACCTCCAAACATATTTCGTAATAAAAAAAATTTGATCCGTTTTATTATAGAGAGAGGAGTGTATGACGTGGAAAGACATTATCTTTTTGTGTCATAGGAGTTTTATCGTTCTAATTTTCTTGTAGGGTTGTAACAAATTTGTGCAAATACACACAACCCAGCCACGTACAAGAGAGCCCCAACCACGCTCTCAGGAGTGATGAGCAACCATTCTGCCTCACCTCCAAACATATTTCGTAATAAAAAAAATTTGATCCGTTTTATTATAGAGACAGGAGTGTATGACGTGGAAAGACATTATCTTTTGTGTCATAACAGTTTTTACGTTCTAATTTTCTTTTAGGGTTGTAACAAATTTGTACAAAAACACACAACCCAGCCACGTACAAGAGAGCCCCAACCTCGCTCTCAGGAGTGATGAGCAACCATTCTGCCTCACCTCCAAACATATTTCGTAATAAAAAAATTTGATCCGTTTTATTATAGAGAGAGGAGTGTATGACGTGGAAAGACATTATCTTTATGTGTCATAACAGTTTTATCGTTCTAATTTTCTTTTAGGGTTGTAACAAATTTGTGCAAAAACACACAACCCAGCCGCGTACAAGAGAGCCCCAACCTCGCTCTCAGGAGTGATGAGCAACCATTCTGCCTCACCTCCAAACATATTTCGTAATAAAAAAAATTTGATCCGTTTTATTATAGAGAGAGGAGTGTATGACGTGGAAAGACATTATCTTTTTGTGTCATAACAGTTTTTATGTTCTAATTTTCTTTTAGGGTTGTGACAAATTTGTGCAAAAACACACAACCAAGCCGCGTACAAGAGAGCCCCAACCTCGCTCTCAGGAGTGATGAGCAACCATTCTGCCTCACCTCCAAACATATTTCGTAATAAAAAAAATTTGATCCGTTTTATTATAGAGAGAGGAGTGTATGACGTGGAAAGACATTATCTTTTTGTGTCATAACAGTTTTATCGTTCTAATTTTCTTTTAGGGTTGTAACAAATTAGTGCAAAAACACACAACCCACCCGCGTACAAGAGAGCCCACACCTCGCTCTCAGGAGTGATGAGCAACCATTCTGCCTCACCTCCAAACATATTTCCTAATAAAAAAAATTTGATCCGTTTTATTATAGAGAGAGGAGTGTATGACGTGGAAAGACATTATCTTTTTGTGTCATAACAGTTTTTACGTTCTATTTTTCTTTTAGGATTGTAACAAATTTGTGCAAAAACACACAACCCAGCCGCGTACAAGAGAGCCCCAACCACGCTCTCAGGAGTGATGAGCAACCATTCTGCCTCACCTCCAAACATATTTCGTAATAAAAAAAATTTGATCCGTTTTATTATAGAGACAGGAGTGTATGACGTGGAAAGGCATTATCTTTTTGTGTCATAACAGTTTTTACGTTCTAATTTTCTTTCAGGGTTGTAACAAATTTGTGCAAAAACACACAACCCACCCGCGTACAAGAGAGCCCACACCTCGCTCTCAGGAGTGATGAGCAACCATTCTGCCTCACCTCCAAACATATTTCGTAATAAAAAGAATTTGATCCGTTTTATTATAGAGAGAGGAATGTATGACGTGGAAAGACATTATCTTTTTGTGTCATAACAGTTTTTACGTTCTAATTTTCTTTTAGGGTTGTAACAAATTTGTGCAAAAACACACAACCCAGCCGCGTACAAGAGAGCCCCAACCACGCTCTCAGGAGTGATGAGCAACCATTCTGCCTCACCTCCAAACATATTTCGTAATAAAAAAAATTTGATCCGTTTTATTATAGAGAGAGGAGTGTATGACGTGGAAAGCCATTATCTTTTTGTGTCATAGGAGTTTTATCGTTCTAATTTTCTTGTAGGGTTGTAACAAATTTGTGCAAAAACACACAACCCAGCCGCGTACAAGAGAGCCCCAACCTCGCTCTCAGGAGTGATGAGCAACCATTCTGCCTCACCTCCAAACATATTTCGTAATAAAAAAAATTGATCCGTTTTATTATAGAGAGAGGAGTGTATGACGTGGAAAGACATTATCGTTTTGTGTCATAACAGTTTTATCGTTCTAATTATCTTTTAGGGTTGTAACAAATTTGTGCAAAAACACACAACCAAGCCGCGTACAAGAGAGCCCCAACCACGCTCTCAGGAGTGATGAGCATCCATTCTGCCTCACCTCCAAACATATTTCGTAATAAAAAAAATTTGATCCGTTTTATTATAGAGAGAGGAGTGTATGACGTGGAAAGACATTATCTTTTTGTGTCATAACAGTTTTATCGTTCTAATTTTCTTTTAGGGTTGTAACAAATTTGTGCAAAAACACACAACCCAGGCGCGTACAAGAGAGCCCCAACCTCGCTCTCAGGAGTGATGAGCAACCATTCTGCCTCACCTCCAAACATATTTCGTAATAAAAAGAATTTGATCCGTTTTATTATAGAGAGAGGAGTGTATGACGTGGAAAGACATTATCTTTTTGTGTCATAGGAGTTTTATCGTTCTAATTTTCTTCTAGGGTTGTAACAAATTTGTGCAAAAACACACAACCCAGCCGCGTACAAGAGAGCCAAAACCTCGCTCTCAGGAGTGATGAGCAACCATTCTGCCTCACCTCCAAACATATTTCGTAATGAAAAAAATTTGATCCGTTTTATTATAGAGACAGGAGTGTATGACGTGGAAAGACATTATCTTTTTGTGTCATAACAGTTTTTACGTTCTAATTTTCTTTTAGGGTTGTAACAAATTTGTGCAAAAACACACAACCCAGCCGCGTACAAGAGAGCCCCAACCACGCTCTCAGGAGTGATGAGCAACCATTCTGCCTCACCTCCAAACATATTTCGTAATAAAAAAAATTTGATCCGTTTTATTATAGAGACAGGAGTGTATGACGTGGAAAGACATTATCTTTTTGTGTCATAACAGTTTTTACGTTCTAATTTTCTTTTAGGGTTGTAACAAATTTGTGCAAAAACACACAACCCAGCCGCGTACAAGAGAGCCCCAACCTCGCTCTCAGGAGTGATGAGCAACCATTCTGCCTCACCTCCAAACATATTTCGTAATAAAAAGAATTTGATCCGTTTTATTATAGAGAGAGGAATGTATGACGTGGAAAGACATTATCTTTTTGTGTCATAACAGTTTTTACGTTCTAATTTTCTTTTAGGGTTGTAACAAATTTGTGCAAAAACACACAACCCAGCCGCGTACAAAAGAGCCCCAACCACGCTCTCAGGAGTGATGAGCAACCATTCTGCCTCACCTCCAAACATATTTCGTAATAAAAAAAATTTGATCCATTTATTATAGAGAGAGGAGTGTATGACGTGGAAAGACATTATCTTTTTGTGTCATAACAGTTTTATCGTTCTAATTTTCTTTTAGGGTTGTAACTAATTTGTGCAAAAACACACAACCCAGCCGCGTACAAGAGAGCCCCAACCTCGCTCTCAGGAGTGATGAGCAACCATTCTGCCTCACCTCCAAACATATTTCGTAATAAAAAAATTTTATCCGTTTTATTATAGAGAGAGGAGTGTATGACGTGGAAAGACATTATCTTTTTGTGTCATAACAGTTTTATCGTTCTAATTTTCTTTTAGGGTTGTAACAAATTTGTGCAAAAACACACAACCCAGCCGCGTACAAGAGAGCCCCAACCTCGCTCTCAGGAGTGATGAGCAACCATTCTGCCTCACCTCCAAACATACTTCGTAATAAAAAAAATTTTATCCGTTTTATTATAGAGAGAGGAGTGTATGACGTGGAAAGACATTATCTTTTTGTGTCATAACAGTTTTATCGTTCTAATTTTTTTTTAGGGTTGTAACAAATTTGTGCAAAAACACACAACCCAGCCGCGTACAAGAGAGCCCCAACCTCGCTCTCAGGAGTGTTGAGCAACCATTCTGCCTCACCTCCAAACATATTTCGCAATAAAAAAAATTTGATCCGTTTTATTATAGAGAGAGGAGTGTATGACGTGGAAAGACATTATCTTTTTGTGTCATAGGAGTTTTATCGTTCTAATTTTCTTGTAGGGTTGTAACAAATTTGTGCAAAAACACACAACCCAGCCGCGTACAAGAGAGCCCCAACCTCGCTCTCAGGAGTGATGAGCAACCATTCTGCCTCACCTCCAAACATATTTCGTAATAAAAAAAATTGATCCGTTTTATTATAGAGAGAGGAGTGTATGACGTGGAAAGACATTATCTTTTTGTGTCATAACAGTTTTATCGTTCTAATTTTCTTTTAGGGTTGTAACAAATTTGTGCAAAAACACACAACCCAGCCGCGTACAAGAGAGCCCCAACCTCGCTCTCAGGAGTGATGAGCAACCATTCTGCCTCACCTCCAAACATATTTCGTAATAAAAAAAATTTGATCCGTTTTATTATAGAGAGAAGAGTGTATGACGTGGAAAGACATTATCGTTTTGTGTCATAACAGTTTTATCGTTCTAATTTTCTTTTAGGGTTGTAACAAAATTGTGCAAAAACACACAACCCAGCCGCGTACAAGAGAGCCCCAACCTCGCTCTCAGGAGTGATGAGCAACCATTCTGCCTCACCTCCAAACATATTTCGTAATAAAAAAAATTTGATCCGTTTTATTATAGAGAGAGGAGTGTATGACGTGGAAAGACATTATCTTTTTGTGTCATAACAGTTTTTATGTTCTAATTTTCTTTTAGGGTTGTGACAAATTTGTGCAAAAACACACAACCAAGCCGCGTACAAGAGAGCCCCAACCTCGCTCTCAGGAGTGATGAGCAACCATTCTGCCTCACCTCCAAACATATTTCGTAATAAAAAAAATTTGATCCGTTTTATTATAGAGAGAGGAGTGTATGACGTGGAAAGACATTATCGTTTTGTGTCATAACAGTTTTATCGTTCTAATTATCTTTTAGGGTTGTAACAAATTTGTGCAAAAACACACAACCAAGCCGCGTACAAGAGAGCCCCAACCACGCTCTCAGGAGTGATGAGCATCCATTCTGCCTCACCTCCAAACATATTTCGTAATAAAAAAAATTTGATCCGTTTTATTATAGAGAGAGGAGTGTATGACGTGGAAAGACATTATCTTTTTGTGTCATAACAGTTTTATCGTTCTAATTTTCTTTTAGGGTTGTAACAAATTTGTGCAAAAACACACAACCCAGGCGCGTACAAGAGAGCCCCAACCTCGCTCTCAGGAGTGATGAGCAACCATTCTGCCTCACCTCCAAACATATTTCGTAATAAAAAGAATTTGATCCGTTTTATTATAGAGAGAGGAGTGTATGACGTGGAAAGACATTATCTTTTTGTGTCATAGGAGTTTTATCGTTCTAATTTTCTTCTAGGGTTGTAACAAATTTGTGCAAAAACACACAACCCAGCCGCGTACAAGAGAGCCCCAACCTCGCTCTCAGGAGTGATGAGCAACCATTCTGCCTCACCTCCAAACATATTTCGTAATGAAAAAAATTTGATCCGTTTTATTATAGAGACAGGAGTGTATGACGTGGAAAGACATTATCTTTTTGTGTCATAACAGTTTTTACGTTCTAATTTTCTTTTAGGGTTGTAACAAATTTGTGCAAAAACACAAAACCCAGCCGCGTACAAGAGAGCCCCAACCACGCTCTCAGGAGTGATGAGCAACCATTCTGCCTCACCTCCAAACATATTTCGTAATAAAAAAAATTTGATCCGTTTTATTATAGAGACAGGAGTGTATGACGTGGAAAGACATTATCTTTTTGTGTCATAACAGTTTTTACGTTCTAATTTTCTTTTAGGTTTGTAACAAATTTGTGCAAAAACACACAACCCAGCCGCGTACAAGAGAGCCCCAACCTCGCTCTCAGGAGTGATGAGCAACCATTCTGCCTCACCTCCAAACATATTTCGTAATAAAAAGAATTTGATCCGTTTTATTATAGAGAGAGGAATGTATGACGTGGAAAGACATTATCTTTTTGTGTCATAACAGTTTTTACGTTCTAATTTTCTTTTAGGGTTGTAACAAATTTGTGCAAAAACACACAACCCAGCCGCGTACAAAAGAGCCCCAACCACGCTCTCAGGAGTGATGAGCAACCATTCTGCCTCACCTCCAAACATATTTCGTAATAAAAAAAATTTGATCCGTTTTATTATAGAGAGAGGAGTGTATGACGTGGAAAGACATTATCTTTTTGTGTCATAACAGTTTTATCGTTCTAATTTTCTTTTAGGGTTGTAACTAATTTGTGCAAAAACACACAACCCAGCCGCGTACAAGAGAGCCCCAACCTCGCTCTCAGGAGTGATGAGCAACCATTCTGCCTCACCTCCAAACATATTTCGTAATAAAAAAATTTTATCCGTTTTATTATAGAGAGAGGAGTGTATGACGTGGAAAGACATTATCTTTTTGTGTCATAACAGTTTTATCGTTCTAATTTTCTTTTAGGGTTGTAACAAATTTGTGCAAAAACACACAACCCAGCCGCGTACAAGAGAGCCCCAACCTCGCTCTCAGGAGTGATGAGCAACCATTCTGCCTCACCTCCAAACATACTTCGTAATAAAAAAAATTTTATCCGTTTTATTATAGAGAGAGGAGTGTATGACGTGGAAAGACATTATCTTTTTGTGTCATAACAGTTTTATCGTTCTAATTTTTTTTTAGGGTTGTAACAAATTTGTGCAAAACACACAACCCAGCCGCGTACAAGAGAGCCCCAACCTCGCTCTCAGGAGTGTTGAGCAACCATTCTGCCTCACCTCCAAACATATTTCGCAATAAAAAAAATTTGATCCGTTTTATTATAGAGAGAGGAGTGTATGACGTGGAAAGACATTATCTTTTTGTGTCATAGGAGTTTTATCGTTCTAATTTTCTTGTAGGGTTGTAACAAATTTGTGCAAAAACACACAACCCAGCCGCGTACAAGAGAGCCCCAACCTCGCTCTCAGGAGTGATGAGCAACCATTCTGCCTCACCTCCAAACATATTTCGTAATAAAAAAAATTGATCCGTTTTATTATAGAGAGAGGAGTGTATGACGTGGAAAGACATTATCTTTTTGTGTCATAACAGTTTTATCGTTCTAATTTTCTTTTAGGGTTGTAACAAATTTGTGCAAAAACACACAACCCAGCCGCGTACAAGAGAGCCCCAACCTCGCTCTCAGGAGTGATGAGCAACCATTCTGCCTCACCTCCAAACATATTTCGTAATAAAAAAAATTTGATCCGTTTTATTATAGAGAGAAGAGTGTATGACGTGGAAAGACATTATCGTTTTGTGTCATAACAGTTTTATCGTTCTAATTTTCTTTTAGGGTTGTAACAAAATTGTGCAAAAACACACAACCCAGCCGCGTACAAGAGAGCCCCAACCTCGCTCTCAGGAGTGATGAGCAACCATTCTGCCTCACCTCCAAACATATTTCGTAATAAAAAAAATTTTATCCGTTTTATTATAGAGAGAGGAGTGTATGACGTGGAAAGACATTATCTTTTTGTGTCATAACAGTTTTTATGTTCTAATTTTCTTTTAGGGTTGTGACAAATTTGTGCAAAAACACACAACCAAGCCGCGTACAAGAGAGCCCCAACCTCGCTCTCAGGAGTGATGAGCAACCATTCTGCCTCACCTCCAAACATATTTCGTAATAAAAAAAATTTGATCCGTTTTATTATAGAGAGAGGAGTGTATGACGTGGAAAGACATTATCTTTTTGTGTCATAACAGTTTTATCGTTCTAATTTTCTTTTAGGGTTGTAACAAATTAGTGCAAAAACACACAACCCACCCGCGTACAAGAGAGCCCACACCTCGCTCTCAGGAGTGATGAGCAACCATTCTGCCTCACCTCCAAACATATTTCCTAATAAAAAAAATTTGATCCGTTTTATTATAGAGAGAGGAGTGTATGACGTGGAAAGACATTATCTTTTTGTGTCATAACAGTTTTTACGTTCTATTTTTCTTTTAGGATTGTAACAAATTTGTGCAAAAACACACAACCCAGCCGCGTACAAGAGAGCCCCAACCACGCTCTCAGGAGTGATGAGCAACCATTCTGCCTCACCTCCAAACATATTTCGTAATAAAAAGAATTTGATCCGTTTTATTATAGAGAGAGGAATGTATGACGTGGAAAGACATTATCTTTTTGTGTCATAACAGTTTTTACGTTCTAATTTTCTTTTAGGGTTGTAACAAATTTGTGCAAAAACACACAACCCAGCCGCGTACAAGAGATCCCCAACCACGCTCTCAGGAGTGATGAGCAACCATTCTGCCTCACCTCCAAACATATTTCGTAATAAAAAAAATTTGATCCGTTTTATTATAGAGAGAGGAGTGTATGACGTGGAAAGCCATTATCTTTTTGTGTCATAGGAGTTTTATCGTTCTAATTTTCTTGTAGGGTTGTAACAAATTTGTGCAAAAACACACAACCCAGCCGCGTACAAGAGAGCCCCAACCTCGCTCTCAGGAGTGATGAGCAACCATTCTGCCTCACCTCCAAACATATTTCGTAATAAAAAAAATTGATCCGTTTTATTATAGAGAGAGGAGTGTATGACGTGGAAAGACATTATCGTTTTGTGTCATAACAGTTTTATCGTTCTAATTATCTTTTAGGGTTGTAACAAATTTGTGCAAAAACACACAACCAAGCCGCGTACAAGAGAGCCCCAACCACGCTCTCAGGAGTGATGAGCATCCATTCTGCCTCACCTCCAAACATATTTCGTAATAAAAAAAATTTGATCCGTTTTATTATAGAGAGAGGAGTGTATGTTGTGGAAAGACATTATCTTTTTGTGTCATAACAGTTTTATCGTTCTAATTTTCTTTTAGGGTTGTAACAAATTTGTGCAAAAACACACAACCCAGGCGCGTACAAGAGAGCCCCAACCTCGCTCTCAGGAGTGATGAGCAACCATTCTGCCTCACCTCCAAACATATTTCGTAATAAAAAGAATTTGATCCGTTTTATTATAGAGAGAGGAGTGTATGACGTGGAAAGACATTATCTTTTTGTGTCATAGGAGTTTTATCGTTCTAATTTTCTTCTAGGGTTGTAACAAATTTGTGCAAAAACACACAACCCAGCCGCGTACAAGAGAGCCCCAACCTCGCTCTCAGGAGTGATGAGCAACCATTCTGCCTCACCTCCAAACATATTTCGTAATGAAAAAAATTTGATCCGTTTTATTATAGAGACAGGAGTGTATGACGTGGAAAGACATTATCTTTTTGTGTCATAACAGTTTTTACGTTCTAATTTTCTTTTAGGGTTGTAACAAATTTGTGCAAAAACACACAACCCAGCCGCGTACAAGAGAGCCCCAACCACGCTCTCAGGAGTGATGAGCAACCATTCTGCCTCACCTCCAAACATATTTCGTAATAAAAAAAATTTGATCCGTTTTATTATAGAGACAGGAGTGTATGACGTGGAAAGACATTATCTTTTTGTGTCATAACAGTTTTTACGTTCTAATTTTCTTTTAGGGTTGTAACAAATTTGTGCAAAAACACACAACCCAGCCGCGTACAAGAGAGCCCCAACCTCGCTCTCAGGAGTGATGAGCAACCATTCTGCCTCACCTCCAAACATATTTCGTAATAAAAAGAATTTGATCCGTTTTATTATAGAGAGAGGAGTGTATGACGTGGAAAGACATTATCTTTTTGTGTCATAACAGTTTTATCGTTCTAATTTTCTTTTAGGGTTGTAACTAATTTGTGCAAAAACACACAACCCAGCCGCGTACAAGAGAGCCCCAACCTCGCTCTCAGGAGTGATGAGCAACCATTCTGCCTCACCTCCAAACATATTTCGTAATAAAAAAATTTTATCCGTTTTATTATAGAGAGAGGAGTGTATGACGTGGAAAGACATTATCTTTTTGTGTCATAACAGTTTTATCGTTCTAATTTTCTTTTAGGGTTGTAACAAATTTGTGCAAAAACACACAACCCAGCCGCGTACAAGAGAGCCCCAACCTCGCTCTCAGGAGTGATGAGCAACCATTCTGCCTCACCTCCAAACATACTTCGTAATAAAAAAAATTTTATCCGTTTTATTATAGAGAGAGGAGTGTATGACGTGGAAAGACATTATCTTTTTGTGTCATAACAGTTTTATCGTTCTAATTTTTTTTTAGGGTTGTAACAAATTTGTGCAAAAACACACAACCCAGCCGCGTACAAGAGAGCCCCAACCTCGCTCTCAGGAGTGTTGAGCAACCATTCTGCCTCACCTCCAAACATATTTCGCAATAAAAAAAATTTGATCCGTTTTATTATAGAGAGAGGAGTGTATGACGTGGAAAGACATTATCTTTTTGTGTCATAGGAGTTTTATCGTTCTAATTTTCTTGTAGGGTTGTAACAAATTTGTGCAAAAACACACAACCCAGCCGCGTACAAGAGAGCCCCAACCTCGCTCTCAGGAGTGATGAGCAACCATTCTGCCTCACCTCCAAACATATTTCGTAATAAAAAAAATTGATCCGTTTTATTATAGAGAGAGGAGTGTATGACGTGGAAAGACATTATCTTTTTGTGTCATAACAGTTTTATCGTTCTAATTTTCTTTTAGGGTTGTAACAAATTTGTGCAAAAACACACAACCCAGCCGCGTACAAGAGAGCCCCAACCTCGCTCTCAGGAGTGATGAGCAACCATTCTGCCTCACCTCCAAACATATTTCGTAATAAAAAAAATTTGATCCGTTTTATTATAGAGAGAAGAGTGTATGACGTGGAAAGACATTATCGTTTTGTGTCATAACAGTTTTATCGTTCTAATTATCTTTTAGGGTTGTAACAAATTTGTGCAAAAACACACAACCAAGCCGCGTACAAGAGAGCCCCAACCACGCTCTCAGGAGTGATGAGCATCCATTCTGCCTCACCTCCAAACATATTTCGTAATAAAAAAAATTTGATCCGTTTTATTATAGAGAGAGGAGTGTATGACGTGGAAAGACATTATCTTTTTGTGTCATAACAGTTTCATCGTTCTAATTTTCTTTTAGGGTTGTAACAAATTTGTGCAAAAACACACAACCCAGGCGCGTACAAGAGAGCCCCAACCTCGCTCTCAGGAGTGACGAGCAACCATTCTGCCTCACCTCCAAACATATTTCGTAATAAAAAGAATTTGATCCGTTTTATTATAGAGAGAGGAGTGTATGACGTGGAAAGACATTATCTTTTTGTGTCATAGGAGTTTTATCGTTCTAATTTTCTTGTAGGGTTGTAACAAATTTGTGCAAAAACACACAACCCAGCCGCGTACAAGAGAGCCCCAACCTCGCTCTCAGGAGTGATGAGCAACCATTCTGCCTCACCTCCAAACATATTTCGTAATGAAAAAAATTTGATCCGTTTTATTATAGAGACAGGAGTGTATGACGTGGAAAGACATTATCTTTTTGTGTCATAACAGTTTTTACGTTCTAATTTTCTTTTAGGGTTGTAACAAATTTGTGCAAAAACACACAACCCAGCCGCGTACAAGAGAGCCCCAACCACGCTCTCAGGAGTGATGAGCAACCATTCTGCCTCACCTCCAAACATATTTCGTAATAAAAAAAATTTGATCCGTTTTATTATAGAGACAGGAGTGTATGACGTGGAAAGACATTATCTTTTTGTGTCATAACAGTTTTTACGTTCTAATTTTCCTTTAGGGTTGTAACAAATTTGTGCAAAAACACACAACCCAGCCGCGTACAAGAGAGCCCCAACCTCGCTCTCAGGAGTGATGAGCAACCATTCTGCCTCACCTCCAAACATATTTCGTAATAAAAAGAATTTGATCCGTTTTATTATAGAGAGAGGAATGTATGACGTGGAAAGACATTATCTTTTTGTGTCATAACAGTTTTTACGTTCTAATTTTCTTTTAGGGTTGTAACAAATTTGTGCAAAAACACACAACCCAGCCGCGTACAAATGAGCCCCAACCACGCTCTCAGGAGTGATGAGCAACCATTCTGCCTCACCTCTAAACATATTTCGTAATAAAAAAAATTTGATCCGTTTTATTATAGAGAGAGGAGTGTATGACGTGGAAAGACATTATCTTTTTGTGTCATAACAGTTTTATCGTTCTAATTTTCTTTTAGGGTTGTAACTAATTTGTGCAAAAACACACAACCCAGCCGCGTACAAGAGAGCCCCAACCTCGCTCTCAGGAGTGATGAGCAACCATTCTGCCTCACCTCCAAACATATTTCGTAATAAAAAAATTTTATCCGTTTTATTATAGAGAGAGGAGTGTATGACGTGGAAAGACATTATCTTTTTGTGTCATAACAGTTTTATCGTTCTAATTTTCTTGTAGGGTTGTAACAAATTTGTGCAAAAACACACAACCCAGCCGCGTACAAGAGAGCCCCAACCTCGCTCTCAGGAGTGATGAGCAACCATTCTGCCTCACCTCCAAACATATTTCGTAATAAAAAAAATTGATCCGTTTTATTATAGTGAGAGGAGTGTATGACGTGGAAAGACATTATCTTTTTGTGTCATAACAGTTTTATCGTTCTAATTATCTTTTAGGGTTGTAACAAATTTGTGCAAAAACACACAAGCAAGCCGCGTACAAGAGAGCCCCAACCTCGCTCTCAGGAGTGATGAGCAACCATTCTGCCTCACCTCCAAACATATTTCGTAATAAAAAAAATTTGATCCGTTTTATTATAGAGAGAGGAGTGTATGACGTGGAAAGACATTATCTTTTTGTGTCATAACAGTTTTATCGTTCTAATTTTCTTTTAGGGTTGTAACAAATTTGTGCAAAAACACACAACCCAGCCGCGTACAAGAGAGCCCCAACCTCGCTCTCAGGAGTGATGAGCAACCATTCTGCCTCACCTCCAAACATATTTCGTAATAAATTGAATTTGATCCATTTTATTATAGAGAGAGGAATGTATGACGTGGAAAGACATTATCTTTTTGTGTCATAACAGTTTTTACGTTCTAATATTCTTTTAGGGTTGTAACAAATTTGTGCAAAAACACACAACCCAGCCGCGTAAAAGAGAGCCCCAACCACGCTCTCAGGAGTGATGAGCAACCATTCTGCCTCACCTCCAAACATATTTCGTAATAAAAAAAATTTGATCCGTTTTATTATAGAGAGAGGAGTGTATGACGTGGAAAGACATTATCTTTTTGTGTCATAAGAGTTTTATCGTTCTAATTTTCTTTTAGTGTTGTAACAAATTTGTGCAAAAACACACAACCCAGCCGCGTACAAGAGAGCCCCAACCTCGCTCTCAGGAGTGATGAGCAACCATTCTGCCTCACCTCCAAACATATTTCGTAATAAAAAAAATTGATCCGTTTTATTATAGAGAGAGGAGTGTATGACGTGGAAAGACATTATCTTTTTGTGTCATAACAGTTTTATCTTTCTAATTTTCTTTTAGGATTGTAACAAATTTGTGCAAAAACACACAACCCAGCTTCGTACAAGAGAGCCCCAACCTCGCTCTCAGGAGTGATGAGCAACCATTCTGCCTCACC
Source organism: Prosapia bicincta (assembly GCA_036971475.1). NCBI lineage: Eukaryota > Metazoa > Arthropoda > Insecta > Hemiptera > Cercopidae > Prosapia > Prosapia bicincta. Next base: position 386,523,926 of record JBAIZL010000002.1, read on the forward strand.
TCCAAACATATTTCGTAATAAAAAAAATTTGATCCGTTTTATTATAGAGAGAAGAGTGTATGACGTGGAAAGACATTATCTTTTTGTGTCATAACAGTTTTATCGTTCTAATTATCTTTTAGGGTTGTAACAAATTTGTGCAAAAACACACAACCAAGCCGCGTACAAGAGAGCCCCAACCTCGCTCTCAGGAGTGATGAGCAACCATTCTGCCTCACCTCCAAACATATTTCGTAATAAAAAAAATTTGATCCGTTTTATTATAGAGAGAGGAGTGTATGACGTGGAAAGACATTATCTTTTTGTGTCATAACAGTTTTTACGTTCTAATTTTCTTTTAGGGTTGTAACAAATTTGTGCAAAAGCACACAACCCAGCCGCGTACAAGAGAGCCCCAACCTCGCTCTCAGGAGTGATGAGCAACCATTCTGCCTCACCTCCAAACATATTTCGTAATGAAAAAAATTTGATCCGTTTTATTATAGAGAGAGGAGTGTATGACGTGGAAAGACATTATCTTTTTGTGTCATAACAGTTTTTACGTTCTAATTTTCTTTTAGGGTTGTAACAAATTTGTGCAAAAACACACAACCCAGCCGCGTACAAGAGAGCCCCAACCTCGCTCTCAGGAGTGATGAGCAACCATTCTGCCTCACCTCCAAACATATTTCGTAATAAATTGAATTTGATCCGTTTTATTATAGAGAGAGGAATGTATGACGTGGAAAGACATTATCTTTTTGTGTCATAACAGTTTTTACGTTCTAATATTCTTTTAGGGTTGTAACAAATTTGTGCAAAAACACACAACCCAGCCGCGTACAAGAGAGCCCCAACCTCGCTCTCAGGAGTGATGAGCAACCATTCTGCCTCACCTCCAAACATATTTCGTAATAAAAAAAATTGATCCGTTTTATTATAGTGAGAGGAGTGTATGACGTGGAAAGACATTATCTTTTTGTGTCATAACAGTTTTATCGTTCTAATTTTCTTTTAGGGTTGTAACAAATTTGTGCAAAAACACACAACCCAGCCGCGTACAAGAGAGCCCCAACCTCGCTCTCAGGAGTGATGAGCAACCATTCTGCCTCACCTCCAAACATATTTCGTTACAAAAAAATTTGATCCGTTTTATTATAGAGAGAGGAGTGTATGACGTGGAAAGACATTATCTTTTTGTGTCATAACAGTTTTATCGTTCTAATTTTCTTTTAGGGTTGTAACAAATTTGTGCAAAAACACACAACCCAGCCGCGTACAAGAGAGCCCCAACCTCGCTCTCAGGAGTGATGAGCAACCATTCTGATTCACCTCCGAACATATTTCGTAATAAAAAAAATTTGATCCGTTTTATTATAGAGAGAGGAGTGTATGACGTGGAGAGACATTATCTTTTTGTGTCATAAGAGTTTTTTCGTTCTAATTTTCTTTTAGGGTTGTAACAAATTTGTGCAAAAACACACAACCCAGCCGCGTACAAGAGAGCCCCGACCTCGCTCTCAGGAGTGATGAGCAACCATTCTGCCTCACCTCCAAACATATTTCGTAATGAAAAAAATTTGATCCGTTTTATTATAGAGAGAGGAGTGTATGACGTGGAAAGACATTATCTTTTTGTGTCATAACAGTTTTTACGTTCTAATTTTCTTTTAGGGTTGTAACAAATTTGTGCAAAAACACACAACTCAGCCGCGTACAAGAGAGCCCCAACCTCGCTCTCAGGAGTGATGAGCAACCATTCTGCCTCACCTCCAAACATATTTCGTAATAAATTGAATTTGATCCGTTTTATTATAGAGAGAGGAATGTATGACGTGGAAAGACATTATCTTTTTGTGTCATAACAGTTTTTACGTTCTAATATTCTTTTAGGGTTGTAACAAATTTGTGCAAAAACACACAACCCAGCCGCGTAAAAGAGAGCCCCAACCACGCTCTCAGGAGTGATGAGCAACCATTCTGCCTCACCTCCAAACATATTTCGTAATAAAAAAAATTTGATCCGTTTTATTATAGAGAGAGGAGTGTATGACGTGGAAAGACATTATCTTTTTGTGTCATAAGAGTTTTATCGTTCTAATTTTCTTTTAGGGTTGTAACAAATTTGTGCAAAAACACACAACCCAGCCGCGTACAAGAGAGCCCCAACCTCGCTCTCAGGAGTGATGAGCAACCATTCTGCCTCACCTCCAAACATATTTCGTAATAAAAAAAATTGATCCGTTTTATTATAGAGAGAGGAGTGTATGACGTGGAAAGACATTATCTTTTTGTGTCATAACAGTTTTATCGTTCTAATTTTCTTTTAGGGTTGTAATGAATTTGTGCAAAAACACACAACCCAGCCGCGTACAAGAGAGCCCCAACCTCGCTCTCAGGAGTGATGAGCAACCATTCTGCCTCACCTCCAAACATATTTCGTAATAAAAAAAATTTGATCCGTTTTATTATAGAGAGAGGAGTGTATGACGTGGAAAGACATTATCTTTTTGTGTCATAACAGTTTCATCGTTCTAATTTTCTTTTAGGGTTGTAACAAATTTGTGCAAAAACACACAACCCAGGCGCGTACAAGAGAGCCCCAACCTCGCTCTCAGGAGTGACGAGCAACCATTCTGCCTCACCTCCAAACATATTTCGTAATAAAAAGAATTTGATCCGTTTTATTATAGAGAGAGGAGTGTATGACGTGGAAAGACATTATCTTTTTGTGTCATAGGAGTTTTATCGTTCTAATTTTCTTGTAGGGTTGTAACAAATTTGTGCAAAAACACACAACCCAGCCGCGTACAAGAGAGCCCCAACCTCGCTCTCAGGAGTGATGAGCAACCATTCTGCCTCACCTCCAAACATATTTCGTAATGAAAAAAATTTGATCCGTTTTATTATAGAGACAGGAGTGTATGACGTGGAAAGACATTATCTTTTTGTGTCATAACAGTTTTTACGTTCTAATTTTCTTTTAGGGTTGTAACAAATTTGTGCAAAAACACACAACCCAGCCGCGTACAAGAGAGCCCCAACCACGCTCTCAGGAGTGATGAGCAACCATTCTGCCTCACCTCCAAACATATTTCGTAATAAAAAAAATTTGATCCGTTTTATTATAGAGACAGGAGTGTATGACGTGGAAAGACATTATCTTTTTGTGTCATAACAGTTTTTACGTTCTAATTTTCCTTTAGGGTTGTAACAAATTTGTGCAAAAACACACAACCCAGCCGCGTACAAGAGAGCCCCAACCTCGCTCTCAGGAGTGATGAGCAACCATTCTGCCTCACCTCCAAACATATTTCGTAATAAAAAGAATTTGATCCGTTTTATTATAGAGAGAGGAATGTATGACGTGGAAAGACATTATCTTTTTGTGTCATAACAGTTTTTACGTTCTAATTTTCTTTTAGGGTTGTAACAAATTTGTGCTAAAACACACAACCCAGCCGCGTACAAATGAGCCCCAACCACGCTCTCAGGAGTGATGAGCAACCATTCTGCCTCACCTCTAAACATATTTCGTAATAAAAAAAATTTGATCCGTTTTATTATAGAGAGAGGAGTGTATGACGTGGAAAGACATTATCTTTTTGTGTCATAACAGTTTTATCGTTCTAATTTTCTTTTAGGGTTGTAACTAATTTGTGCAAAAACACACAACCCAGCCGCGTACAAGAGAGCCCCAACCTCGCTCTCAGGAGTGATGAGCAACCATTCTGCCTCACCTCCAAACATATTTCGTAATAAAAAAATTTTATCCGTTTTATTATAGAGAGAGGAGTGTATGACGTGGAAAGACATTATCTTTTTGTGTCATAACAGTTTTATCGTTCTAATTTTCTTGTAGGGTTGTAACAAATTTGTGCAAAAACACACAACCCAGCCGCGTACAAGAGAGCCCCAACCTCGCTCTCAGGAGTGATGAGCAACCATTCTGCCTCACCTCCAAACATATTTCGTAATAAAAAAAATTGATCCGTTTTATTATAGTGAGAGGAGTGTATGACGTGGAAAGACATTATCTTTTTGTGTCATAACAGTTTTATCGTTCTAATTATCTTTTAGGGTTGTAACAAATTTGTGCAAAAACACACAAGCAAGCCGCGTACAAGAGAGCCCCAACCTCGCTCTCAGGAGTGATGAGCAACCATTCTGCCTCACCTCCAAACATATTTCGTAATAAAAAAAATTTGATCCGTTTTATTATAGAGAGTGGAGTGTATGACGTGGAAAGACATTATCTTTTTGTGTCATAACAGTTTTATCGTTCTAATTTTCTTTTAGGGTTGTAACAAATTTGTGCAAAAACACACAACCCAGCCGCGTACAAGAGAGCCCCAACCTCGCTCTCAGGAGTGATGAGCAACCATTCTGCCTCACCTCCAAACATATTTCGTAATAAATTGAATTTGATCCATTTTATTATAGAGAGAGGAATGTATGACGTGGAAAGACATTATCTTTTTGTGTCATAACAGTTTTTACGTTCTAATATTCTTTTAGGGTTGTAACAAATTTGTGCAAAAACACACAACCCAGCCGCGTAAAAGAGAGCCCCAACCACGCTCTCAGGAGTGATGAGCAACCATTCTGCCTCACCTCCAAACATATTTCGTAATAAAAAAAATTTGATCCGTTTTATTATAGAGAGAGGAGTGTATGACGTGGAAAGACATTATCTTTTTGTGTCATAAGAGTTTTATCGTTCTAATTTTCTTTTAGTGTTGTAACAAATTTGTGCAAAAACACACAACCCAGCCGCGTACAAGAGAGCCCCAACCTCGCTCTCAGGAGTGATGAGCAACCATTCTGCCTCACCTCCAAACATATTTCGTAATAAAAAAAATTGATCCGTTTTATTATAGAGAGAGGAGTGTATGACGTGGAAAGACATTATCTTTTTGTGTCATAACAGTTTTATCTTTCTAATTTTCTTTTAGGATTGTAACAAATTTGTGCAAAAACACACAACCCAGCTTCGTACAAGAGAGCCCCAACCTCGCTCTCAGGAGTGATGAGCAACCATTCTGCCTCACCTCCAAACATATTTCGTAATAAAAAAAATTTGATCCGTTTTATTATAGAGAGAAGAGTGTATGACGTGGAAAGACATTATCTTTTTGTGTCATAACAGTTTTATCGTTCTAATTATCTTTTAGGGTTGTAACAAATTTGTGCAAAAACACACAACCAAGCCGCGTACAAGAGAGCCCCAACCTCGCTCTCAGGAGTGATGAGCAACCATTCTGCCTCACCTCCAAACATATTTCGTAATAAAAAAAATTTGATCCGTTTTATTATAGAGAGAGGAGTGTATGACGTGGAAAGACATTATCTTTTTGTGTCATAACAGTTTTTACGTTCTAATTTTCTTTTAGGGTTGTAACAAATTTGTGCAAAAGCACACAACCCAGCCGCGTACAAGAGAGCCCCAACCTCGCTCTCAGGAGTGATGAGCAACCATTCTGCCTCACCTCCAAACATATTTCGTAATGAAAAAAATTTGATCCGTTTTATTATAGAGAGAGGAGTGTATGACGTGGAAAGACATTATCTTTTTGTGTCATAACAGTTTTTACGTTCTAATTTTCTTTTAGGGTTGTAACAAATTTGTGCAAAAACACACAACCCAGCCGCGTACAAGAGAGCCCCAACCTCGCTCTCAGGAGTGATGAGCAACCATTCTGCCTCACCTCCAAACATATTTCGTAATAAATTGAATTTGATCCGTTTTATTATAGAGAGAGGAATGTATGACGTGGAAAGACATTATCTTTTTGTGTCATAACAGTTTTTACGTTCTAATATTCTTTTAGGGTTGTAACAAATTTGTGCAAAAACACACAACCCAGCCGCGTACAAGAGAGCCCCAACCTCGCTCTCAGGAGTGATGAGCAACCATTCTGCCTCACCTCCAAACATATTTCGTAATAAAAAAAATTGATCCGTTTTATTATAGTGAGAGGAGTGTATGACGTGGAAAGACATTATCTTTTTGTGTCATAACAGTTTTATCGTTCTAATTTTCTTTTAGGGTTGTAACAAATTTGTGCAAAAACACACAACCCAGCCGCGTACAAGAGAGCCCCAACCTCGCTCTCAGGAGTGATGAGCAACCATTCTGCCTCACCTCCAAACATATTTCGTTACAAAAAAATTTGATCCGTTTTATTATAGAGAGAGGAGTGTATGACGTGGAAAGACATTATCTTTTTGTGTCATAACAGTTTTATCGTTCTAATTTTCTTTTAGGGTTGTAACAAATTTGTGCAAAAACACACAACCCAGCCGCGTACAAGAGAGCCCCAACCTCGCTCTCAGGAGTGATGAGCAACCATTCTGATTCACCTCCGAACATATTTCGTAATAAAAAAAATTTGATCCGTTTTATTATAGAGAGAGGAGTGTATGACGTGGAGAGACATTATCTTTTTGTGTCATAAGAGTTTTATCGTTCTAATTTTCTTTTAGGGTTGTAACAAATTTGTGCAAAAACACACAACCCAGCCGCGTACAAGAGAGCCCCGACCTCGCTCTCAGGAGTGATGAGCAACCATTCTGCCTCACCTCCAAACATATTTCGTAATGAAAAAAATTTGATCCGTTTTATTATAGAGAGAGGAGTGTATGACGTGGAAAGACATTATCTTTTTGTGTCATAACAGTTTTTACGTTCTAATTTTCTTTTAGGGTTGTAACAAATTTGTGCAAAAACACACAACTCAGCCGCGTACAAGAGAGCCCCAACCTCGCTCTCAGGAGTGATGAGCAACCATTCTGCCTCACCTCCAAACATATTTCGTAATAAATTGAATTTGATCCGTTTTATTATAGAGAGAGGAATGTATGACGTGGAAAGACATTATCTTTTTGTGTCATAACAGTTTTTACGTTCTAATATTCTTTTAGGGTTGTAACAAATTTGTGCAAAAACACACAACCCAGCCGCGTAAAAGAGAGCCCCAACCACGCTCTCAGGAGTGATGAGCAACCATTCTGCCTCACCTCCAAACATATTTCGTAATAAAAAAAATTTGATCCGTTTTATTATAGAGAGAGGAGTGTATGACGTGGAAAGACATTATCTTTTTGTGTCATAAGAGTTTTATCGTTCTAATTTTCTTTTAGGGTTGTAACAAATTTGTGCAAAAACACACAACCCAGCCGCGTACAAGAGAGCCCCAACCTCGCTCTCAGGAGTGATGAGCAACCATTCTGCCTCACCTCCAAACATATTTCGTAATAAAAAAAATTGATCCGTTTTATTATAGAGAGAGGAGTGTATGACGTGGAAAGACATTATCTTTTTGTGTCATAACAGTTTTATCGTTCTAATTTTCTTTTAGGGTTGTAATGAATTTGTGCAAAAACACACAACCCAGCCGCGTACAAGAGAGCCCCAACCTCGCTCTCAGGAGTGATGAGCAACCATTCTGCCTCACCTCCAAACATATTTCGTAATAAAAAAAATTTGATCCGTTTTATTATAGAGAGAGGAGTGTATGACGTGGAAAGACATTATCTTTTTGTGTCATAACAGTTTTATCGTTCTAATTTTCTTTTAGGGTTGTAACAAATTTGTGCAAAAACACACAACCCAGCCGCGTAGAAGAGAGCCCCAACCTCGCTCTCAGGAGTGATGAGCAACCATTCTGCCTCACCTCCAAACATATTTCGTAATAAAAAAAATTTATCCGTTTTATTATAGAGAGAGGAGTGTATGACGTGGAAAGACATTATCTTTTTGTGTCATAACAGTTTTATCGTTCTAATTTTTTTTTAGGGTTGTAACAAATTTGTGCAAAAACACACAACCCAGCCGCGTACAAGAGAGCCCCAACCTTGCTCTCAGGAGTGATGAGCAACCATTCTGCCTCACCTCCAAACATATTTCGTAATAAAAAAAATTTGATCCGTTTTATTATAGAGAGAGGAGTGTATGACGTGGAAAGACATTATCTTTTTGTGTCATAACAGTTTTATCGTTCTAATTATCTTTTAGGGTTGTAACAAATTTGTGCAAAAACACACAACCAAGCCGCGTACAAGAGAGCCCCAACCTCGCTCTCAGGAGTGATGAGCAACCATTCTGCCTCACCTCCAAACATATTTCGTAATAAAAAAAATTTTATCCGTTTTATTATAGAGAGAGGAGTGTATGACGTGGAAAGACATTATCTTTTTGTGTCATAACAGTTTTATCGTTCTAATTTTCTTTTAGGGTTGTAACAAATTTGTGCAAAAACACACAACCCAGCCGCGTACAAGAGAGCCCCAACCTCGCTCTCAGGAGTGATGAGCAACCATTCTGCCTCACCTCCAAACATATTTCGTAATGAAAAAAATTTGATCCGTTTTATTATAGAGAGAGGAGTGTATGACGTGGAAAGACATTATCTTTTTGTGTCATAAGAGTTTTATCGTTCTAATTTTCTTTTAGGGTTGTAACAAATTTGTGCAAAAACACACAACCCAGCCGCGTACAAGAGAGCCCCAACCTCGCTCTCAGGAGTGATGAGCAACCATTCTGCCTCACCTCCAAACATATTTCGTAATAAAAAAAATTGATCCGTTTTATTATAGAGAGAGGAGTGTATGACGTGGAAAGACATTATCTTTTTGTGTCATAACAGTTTTATCGTTCTAATTTTCTTTTAGGGTTGTAACAAATTTGTGCAAAAACACACAACCCAGCCGCGTACAAGAGAGCCCCAACCTCGCTCTCAGGAGTGATGAGCAACCATTCTGCCTCACCTCCAAACATATTTCGTAATGAAAAAAATTTGATCCGTTTTATTATAGAGAGAGGAGTGTATGACGTGGAAAGACATTATCTTTTTGTGTCATAACAGTTTTTACGTTCTAATTTTCTTTTAGGGTTGTAACAAATTTGTGCAAAAACACACAACCCAGCCGCGTACAAGAGAGCCCCAACCTCGCTCTCAGGAGTGATGAGCAACCATTCTGCCTCACCTCCAAACATATTTCGTAATAAATTGAATTTGATCCGTTTTATTATAGAGAGAGGAATGTATGACGTGGAAAGACATTATCTTTTTGTGTCATAACAGTTTTTACGTTCTAATATTCTTTTAGGGTTGTAACAAATTTGTGCAAAAACACACAACCCAGCCGCGTACAAGAGAGCCCCAACCTCGCTCTCAGGAGTGATGAGCAACCATTCTGCCTCACCTCCAAACATATTTCGTAATAAAAAAAATTTGATCCGTTTTATTATAGAGAGAGGAGTGTATGACGTGGAAAGACATTATCTTTTTGTGTCATAACAGTTTTATCGTTCTAATTTTCTTTTAGGGTTGTAATGAATTTGTGCAAAAACACACAACCCAGCCGCGTACAAGAGAGCCCCAACCTCGCTCTCAGGAGTGATGAGCAACCATTCTGCCTCACCTCCAAACATATTTCGTAATAAAAAAAATTTGATCCGTTTTATTATAGAGAGAGGAGTGTATGACGTGGAAAGACATTATCTTTTTGTGTCATAACAGTTTTATCGTTCTAATTTTTTTTTAGGGTTGTAACAAATTTGTGCAAAAACACACATCCCAGCCGCGTACAAGAGAGCCCCAACCTCGCTCTCAGGAGTGTTGAGCAACCATTCTGCCTCACCTCCAAACATATTTCGTAATAAAAAAAATTTATCCGTTTTATTATAGAGAGAGGAGTGTATGACGTGGAAAGACATTATCTTTTTGTGTCATAACAGTTTTATCGTTCTAATTTTCTTTTAGGGTTGTAACAAATTTGTGCAAAAACACACAACCCAGCCGCGTACAAGAGAGCCCCAACCTCGCTCTCAGGAGTGATGAGCAACCATTCTGCCTCACCTCCAAACATATATCGTAATAAAAAAAATTTGATCCGTTTTATTATAGAGAGAGGAGTGTATGACGTGGAAAGACATTATCTTTTTGTGTCATAAGAGTTTTATCGTTCTAATTTTCTTTTAGGGTTGTAACAAATTTGTGCAAAAACACACAACCCAGCCGCGTACAAGAGAGCCCCAACCTCGCTCTCAGGAGTGATGAGCAACCATTCTGCCTCACCTCCAAACATATTTCGTAATAAAAAAAATTTTATCCGTTTTATTATAGAGAGAGGAGTGTATGACGTGGAAAGACATTATCTTTTTGTGTCATAACAGTTTTATCGTTCTAATTTTCTTTTAGGGTTGTAACAAATTTGTGCAAAAACACACAACCCAGCCGCGTACAAGAGAGCCCCAACCTCGCTCTCAGGAGTGATGAGCAACCATTCTGCCTCACCTCCAAACATATTTCGTAATGAAAAAAATTTGATCCGTTTTATTATAGAGAGAGGAGTGTATGACGTGGAAAGACATTATCTTTTTGTGTCATAAGAGTTTTATCGTTCTAATTTTCTTTTAGGGTTGTAACAAATTTGTGCAAAAACACACAACCCAGCCGCGTACAAGAGAGCCCCAACCTCGCTCTCAGGAGTGATGAGCAACCATTCTGCCTCACCTCCAAACATATTTCGTAATAAAAAAAATTGATCCGTTTTATTATAGAGAGAGGAGTGTATGACGTGGAAAGACATTATCTTTTTGTGTCATAACAGTTTTATCGTTCTAATTTTCTTTTAGGGTTGTAACAAATTTGTGCAAAAACACACAACCCAGCCGCGTACAAGAGAGCCCCAACCTCGCTCTCAGGAGTGATGAGCAACCATTCTGCCTCACCTCCAAACATATTTCGTAATGAAAAAAATTTGATCCGTTTTATTATAGAGAGAGGAGTGTATGACGTGGAAACACATTATCTTTTTGTGTCATAACAGTTTTTACGTTCTAATTTTCTTTTAGGGTTGTAACAAATTTGTGCAAAAACACACAACCCAGCCGCGTACAAGAGAGCCCCAACCTCGCTCTCAGGAGTGATGAGCAACCATTCTGCCTCACCTCCAAACATATTTCGTAATAAATTGAATTTGATCCGTTTTATTATAGAGAGAGGAATGTATGACGTGGAAAGACATTATCTTTTTGTGTCATAACAGTTTTTACGTTCTAATATTCTTTTAGGGTTGTAACAAATTTGTGCAAAAACACACAACCCAGCCGCGTACAAGAGAGCCCCAACCTCGCTCTCAGGAGTGATGAGCAACCATTCTGCCTCACCTCCAAACATATTTCGTAATAAAAAAAATTTGATCCGTTTTATTATAGAGAGAGGAGTGTATGACGTGGAAAGACATTATCTTTTTGTGTCATAACAGTTTTATCGTTCTAATTTTCTTTTAGGGTTGTAATGAATTTGTGCAAAAACACACAACCCAGCCGCGTACAAGAGAGCCCCAACCTCGCTCTCAGGAGTGATGAGCAACCATTCTGCCTCACCTCCAAACATATTTCGTAATAAAAAAAATTTGATCCGTTTTATTATAGAGAGAGGAGTGTATGACGTGGAAAGACATTATCTTTTTGTGTCATAACAGTTTTATCGTTCTAATTTTTTTTTAGGGTTGTAACAAATTTGTGCAAAAACACACAACCCAGCCGCGTACAAGAGAGCCCCAACCTCGCTCTCAGGAGTGTTGAGCAACCATTCTGCCTCACCTCCAAACATATTTCGTAATAAAAAAAATTTATCCGTTTTATTATAGAGAGAGGAGTGTATGACGTGGAAAGACATTATCTTTTTGTGTCATAACAGTTTTATCGTTCTAATTTTCTTTTAGGGTTGTAACAAATTTGTGCAAAAACACACAACCCAGCCGCGTACAAGAGAGCCCCAACCTCGCTCTCAGGAGTGATGAGCAACCATTCTGCCTCACCTCCAAACATATTTCGTAATAAAAAAAATTTGATCCGTTTTATTATAGAGAGAGGTGTGTATGACGTGGAAAGACATTATCTTTTTGTGTCATAAGAGTTTTATCGTTCTAATTTTCTTTTAGGGTTGTAACAAATTTGTGCAAAAACACACAACCCAGCCGCGTACAAGAGAGCCCCAACCTCGCTCTCAGGAGTGATGAGCAACCATTCTGCCTCACCTCCAAACATATTTCGTAATAAAAAAAATTGATCCGTTTTATTATAGAGAGAGGAGTGTATGACGTGGAAAGACATTATCTTTTTGTGTCATAACAGTTTTATCGTTCTAATTTTCTTTTAGGGTTGTAACAAATTTGTGCAAAAACACACAACCCAGCCGCGTACAAGAGAGCCCCAACCTCGCTCTCAGGAGTGATGAGCAACCATTCTGATTCACCTCCAAACATATTTCGTAATAAAAAAAATTTGATCCGTTTTATTATAGAGAGAGGAGTGTATGACGTGGAAAGACATTATCTTTTTGTGTCATAAGAGTTTTATCGTTCTAATTTTCTTTTAGGGTTGTAACAAATTTGTGCAAAAACACACAACCCAGCCGCGTACAAGAGAGCCCCAACCTCGCTCTCAGGAGTGATGAGCAACCATTCTGCCTCACCTCCAAACATATTTCGTTATAAAAAAAATTTGATCCGTTTTATTATAGAGAGAGGAGTGTATGACGTGGAAAGACATTATCTTTTTGTGTCATAACAGTTTTATCGTTCTAATTTTCTTTTAGGGTTGTAATGAATTTGTGCAAAAACACACAACCCAGCCGCGTACAAGAGAGCCCCAACCTCGCTCTCAGGAGTGATGAGCAACCATTCTGCCTCACCTCCAAACATATTTCGTAATAAAAAAAATTTGATCCGTTTTATTATAGAGAGAGGTGTGTATGACGTGGAAAGACATTATCTTTTTGTGTCATAAGAGTTTTATCGTTCTAATTTTCTTTTAGGGTTGTAACAAATTTGTGCAAAAACACACAACCCAGCCGCGTACAAGAGAGCCCCAACCTCGCTCTCAGGAGTGATGAGCAACCATTCTGCCTCACCTCCAAACATATTTCGTAATAAAAAAAATTGATCCGTTTTATTATAGAGAGAGGAGTGTATGACGTGGAAAGACATTATCTTTTTGTGTCATAACAGTTTTATCGTTCTAATTTTTTTTTAGGGTTGTAACAAATTTGTGCAAAAACACACAACCCAGCCGCGTACAAGAGAGCCCCAACCTCGCTCTCAGGAGTGTTGAGCAACCATTCTGCCTCACCTCCAAACATATTTCGTAATAAAAAAAATTTGATCCGTTTTATTATAGAGAGAGGAGTGTATGACGTGGAAAGACATTATCTTTTTGTGTCATAGGAGTTTTATCGTTCTAATTTTCTTGTAGGGTTGTAACAAATTTGTGCAAAAACACACAACCCAGCCGCGTACAAGAGAGCCCCAACCTCGCTCTCAGGAGTGATGAGCAACCATTCTGCCTCACCTCCAAACATATTTCGTAATAAAAAAAATTTTATCCGTTTTATTATAGAGAGAGGAGTGTATGACGTGGAAAGACATTATCTTTTTGTGTCATAACAGTTTTATCGTTCTAATTTTCTTTTAGGGTTGTAACAAATTTGTGCAAAAACACACAACCCAGCCGCGTACAAGAGAGCCCCAACCTCGCTCTCAGGAGTGATGAGCAACCATTCTGCCTCACCTCCAAACATATTTCGTAATGAAAAAAATTTGATCCGTTTTATTATAGAGAGAGGAGTGTATGACGTGGAAAGACATTATCTTTTTGTGTCATAAGAGTTTTATCGTTCTAATTTTCTTTTAGGGTTGTAACAAATTTGTGCAAAAACACACAACCCAGCCGCGTACAAGAGAGCCCCAACCTCGCTCTCAGGAGTGATGAGCAACCATTCTGCCTCACCTCCAAACATATTTCGTAATAAAAAAAATTGATCCGTTTTATTATAGAGAGAGGAGTGTATGACGTGGAAAGACATTATCTTTTTGTGTCATAACAGTTTTATCGTTCTAATTTTCTTTTAGGGTTGTAACAAATTTGTGCAAAAACACACAACCCAGCCGCGTACAAGAGAGCCCCAACCTCGCTCTCAGGAGTGATGAGCAACCATTCTGCCTCACCTCCAAACATATTTCGTAATGAAAAAAATTTGATCCGTTTTATTATAGAGAGAGGAGTGTATGACGTGGAAAGACATTATCTTTTTGTGTCATAACAGTTTTTACGTTCTAATTTTCTTTTAGGGTTGTAACAAATTTGTGCAAAAACACACAACCCAGCCGCGTACAAGAGAGCCCCAACCTCGCTCTCAGGAGTGATGAGCAACCATTCTGCCTCACCTCCAAACATATTTCGTAATAAATTGAATTTGATCCGTTTTATTATAGAGAGAGTAATGTATGACGTGGAAAGACATTATCTTTTTGTGTCATAACAGTTTTTACGTTCTAATATTCTTTTAGGGTTGTAACAAATTTGTGCAAAAACACACAACCCAGCCGCGTACAAGAGAGCCCCAACCTCGCTCTCAGGAGTGATGAGCAACCATTCTGCCTCACCTCCAAACATATTTCGTAATAAAAAAAATTTGATCCGTTTTATTATAGAGAGAGGAGTGTATGACGTGGAAAGACATTATCTTTTTGTGTCATAACAGTTTTATCGTTCTAATTTTCTTTTAGGGTTGTAATGAATTTGTGCAAAAACACACAACCCAGCCGCGTACAAGAGAGCCCCAACCTCGCTCTCAGGAGTGATGAGCAACCATTCTGCCTCACCTCCAAACATGTTTCGTAATAAAAAAAATTTGATCCGTTTTATTATAGAGAGAGGAGTGTATGACGTGGAAAGACATTATCTTTTTGTGTCATAACAGTTTTATCGTTCTAATTTTTTTTTAGGGTTGTAACAAATTTGTGCAAAAACACACAACCCAGCCGCGTACAAGAGAGCCCCAACCTTGCTCTCAGGAGTGTTGAGCAACCATTCTGCCTCACCTCCAAACATATTTCGTAATAAAAAAAATTTATCCGTTTTATTATAGAGAGAGGAGTGTATGACGTGGAAAGACATTATCTTTTTGTGTCATAACAGTTTTATCGTTCTAATTTTCTTTTAGGGTTGTAACAAATTTGTGCAAAAACACACAACCCAGCCGAGTACAAGAGAGCCCCAACCTCGCTCTCAGGAGTGATGAGCAACCATTCTGCCTCACCTCCAAACATATTTCGTAATAAAAAAAATTTGATCCGTTTTATTATAGAGAGAGGAGTGTATGAGGTGGAAAGACATTATCTTTTTGTGTCATAAGAGTTTTATCGTTCTAATTTTCTTTTAGGGTTGTAACAAATTTGTGCAAAAACACACAACCCAGCCGCGTACAAGAGAGCCCCAACCTCGCTCTCAGGAGTGATGAGCAACCATTCTGCCTCACCTCCAAACATATTTCGTAATAAAAAAAATTGATCCGTTTTATTATAGAGAGAGGAGTGTATGACGTGGAAAGACATTATCTTTTTGTGTCATAACAGTTTTATCGTTCTAATTTTCTTTTAGGGTTGTAACAAATTTGTGCAAAAACACACAACCCAGCCGCGTACAAGAGAGCCCCAACCTCGCTCTCAGGAGTGATGAGCAACCATTCTGATTCACCTCCAAACATATTTCGTAATAAAAAAAATTTGATCCGTTTTATTATAGAGAGAGGAGTGTATGACGTGGAAAGACATTATCTTTTTGTGTCATAAGAGTTTTATCGTTCTAATTTTCTTTTAGGGTTGTAACAAATTTGTGCAAAAACACACAACCCAGCCGCGTACAAGAGAGCCCCAACCTCGCTCTCAGGAGTGATGAGCAACCATTCTGCCTCACCTCCAAACATATTTCGTAATAAAAAAAATTGATCCGTTTTATTATAGAGAGAGGAGTGTATGACGTGGAAAGACATTATCTTTTTGTGTCATAACAGATTTATCGTTCTAATTTTCTTTTAGGGTTGTAACAAATTTGTGCAAAAACACACAACCCAGCCGCGTACAAGAGAGCCCCAACCTCGCTCTCAGGAGTGATGAGCAACCATTCTGCCTCACCTCCAAACATATTTCGTAATAAAAAAAATTGATCCGTTTTATTATAGAGAGAGGAGTGTATGACGTGGAAAGACATTATCTTTTTGTGTCATAACAGTTTTATCGTTCTAATTTTCTTTTAGGGTTGTAACAAATTTGTGCAAAAACACACAACCCAGCCGCGTACAAGAGAGCCCCAACCTCGCTCTCAGGAGTGATGAGCAACCATTCTGATTCACCTCCAAACATATTTCGTAATAAAAAAAATTTGATCCGTTTTATTATAGAGAGAGGAGTGTATGACGTGGAAAGACATTATCTTTTTGTGTCATAAGAGTTTTATCGTTCTAATTTTCTTTTAGGGTTGTAACAAATTTGTGCAAAAACACACAACCCAGCCGCGTACAAGAGAGCCCCAACCTCGCTCTCAGGAGTGATGAGCAACCATTCTGCCTCACCTCCAAACATATTTCGTAATAAAAAAAATTGATCCGTTTTATTATAGAGAGAGGAGTGTATGACGTGGAAAGACATTATCTTTTTGTGTCATAACAGATTTATCGTTCTAATTTTCTTTTAGGGTTGTAACAAATTTGTGCAAAAACACACAACCCAGCCGCGTACAAGAGAGCCCCAACCTCGCTCTCAGGAGTGATGAGCAACCATTCTGCCTCACCTCCAAACATATTTCGTAATAAAAAAAATTTGATCCGTTTTATTATAGAGAGAGGAGTGTATGACGTGGAAAGACATTATCTTTTTGTGTCATAACAGTTTTATCGTTCTAATTTTCTTTTAGGGTTGTAACAAATTTGTGCAAAAACACACAACCCAGCCGCGTACAAGAGAGCCCCAACCTCGCTCTCAGGAGTGATGAGCAACCATTCTGCCTCACCTCCAAACATATTTCGTAATAAAAAAAAATTTATCCGTTTTATTATAGAGAGAGGAGTGTATGACGTGGAAAGACATTATCTTTTTGTGTCATAACAGTTTTATCGTTCAAATTTTTTTTTAGGGTTGTAACAAATTTGTGCAAAAACACACAACCCAGCCGCGTACAAGAGAGCCCCAACCTCGCTCTCAGGAGTGTTGAGCAACCATTCTGCCTCACCTCCAAACATATTTCGTAATAAAAAAAATTTGATCCGTTTTATTATAGAGAGAGGAGTGTATGACGTGGAAAGACATTATCTTTTTGTGTCATAGGAGTTTTATCGTTCTAATTTTCTTGTAGGGTTGTAACAAATTTGTGCAAAAACACACAACCCAGCCGCGTACAAGAGAGACCCAACCTCGCTCTCAGGAGTGATGAGCAACCATTCTGCCTCACCTCCAAACATATTTCGTAATAAAAAAAATTTATCCGTTTTATTATAGAGAGAAGAGTGTATGACGTGGAAAGACATTATCTTTTTGTGTCATAACAGTTTTATCGTTCTATTTTTCTTTTAGGGTTGTAACAAATTTGTGCAAAAACACACAACCCAGCCGCGTACAAGAGAGCCCCAACCTCGCTCTCAGGAGTGATGAGCAACCATTCTGCCTCACCTCCAAACATATTTCGTAATGAAAAAAATTTGATCCGTTTTATTATAGAGAGAGGAGTGTATGACGTGGAAAGACATTATCTTTTTGTGTCATAACAGTTTTTACGTTCTAATTTTCTTTTAGGGTGTAACAAATTTGTGCAAAAACACACAACCCAGCCGCGTACAAGAGAGCCCCAATCACGCTCTCAGGAGTGATGAGCAACCATTCTGCCTCACCTCCAAACATATTTCGTAATAAAAAAAATTTGATCCGTTTTATTATAAAGAGAGGAGTGTATGACGTGGAAAGACATTATCTTTTTGTGTAATAGGAGTTTTATCTTTCTAATTTTCTTGTAGGGTAGTAACAAATTTGTGCAAAAACACACAACCCAGCCGCGTACAAGAGAGCCCCAACCTCGCTCTCAGGAGTGATGAGCAACCATTTTGCCTCACCTCCAAACATATTTCGTAATAAAAAAAATTTGATCCGTTTTATTATAGAGAGAAGAGTGTATGACGTGGAAAGACATTATCTTTTTGTGTCATAACAGTTTTTACGTTCTAATTTTCTTTTAGGGTTGTAACAAATTTGTGCAAAAACACACAACCCAGCCGCGTACAAGAGAGCCCCAACCACGCTCTCAGGAGTGATGAGCAACCATTCTGCCTCACCTCCAAACATATTTCGTAATAAAAATAATTTGATCCGTTTTATTATAGAGAGAGGAATGTATGACGTGGAAAGACATTATCTTTTTGTGTCATAAGAGTTTTTACGTTCTAATTTTCTTTTAGGGTTGTAACAAATTTGTGCAAAAACACACAACCCAGCCGCGTACAAGAGAGCCCCAACCACGCTCTCAGGAGTGATGAGCAACCATTCTGCCTCACCTCCAAACATATTTCGTAATAAAAAAAATTTGATCCGTTTTATTATAGAGAGAGGAGTGTATGACGTGGAAAGACATTATCTTTTTGTGTCATAAGAGTTTTATCGTTCTAATTTTCTTGTAGGGTTGTAACAAATTTGTGCAAAAACCGACAACCCAGCCGCGTACAAGAGAGCCCCAACCTCGCTCTCAGGAGTGATGAGTAACCATTCTGCCTCACCTCCAAACATATTTCGTAATAAAAAAAATTGATCCGTTTTATTATAGAGAGAGGAGTGTATGACGTGGAAAGACATTATCTTTTTGTGTCATAACAGTTTTATCGTTCTAATTTTCTTTTAGGGTTGTAACAAATTTGTGCAAAAACACAACCCAGCCGCGTACAAGAGAGCCCCAACCTCGCTCTCAGGAGTGATGAGCAACCATTCTGCCTCACCTCCAAACATATTTCGTAATAAAAAAAATTTTAGCCGTTTTATTATAGAGAGAGGAGGGTATGACGTGGAAAGACATTATCTTTTTGTGTCATAACAGTTTTATCGTTCTAATTTTTTTTTAGGGTTGTAACAAATTTGTGCAAAAACACACAACCCAGCCGCGTACAAGAGAGCCCCAACCTCGCTCTCAGGAGTGTTGAGCAACCATTCTGCCTCACCTCCAAACATATTTCGTTATAAAAAAAATTTGATCTGTTTTATTATAGAGAGAGGAGTGTATGACGTGGAAAGACATTATCTTTTTGTGTCATAACAGTTTTATCGTTCTAATTTTCTTTTAGGGTTGTAACAAATTTGTGCAAAAACACACAACCCAGCCGCGTACAAGAGAGCCCCAACCACGCTCTCAGGAGTGATGAGCAACCATTCTGCCTCACCTCCAAACATATTTCGTGATAAAAAAATTTTGATCCGTTTTATTATAGAGAGAGGAGTGTATGACGTGGAAAGACATTATCTTTTTGTGTCATAAGAGTTTTATCGTTCTAATTTTCTTTTAGGGTTGTAACAAATTTGTGCAAAAACACACAACCCAGCCGCGTACAAGAGAGCCCCAACCTCGCTCTCAGGAGTGATGAGCAACCATTCTGCCTCACCTCCAAACATATTTCGTAATAAAAAAAATTGATCCGTTTTATTATAGAGAGAGGAGTGTATGACGTGGAAAGACATTATCTTTTTGTGTCATAACAGTTTTTACATTCTAATTTTCTTTTAGGGTTGTAACAAATTTGTGCAAAAACATACATCCCAGCCGCGTACAAGAGAGCCCCAACCACGCTCTCAGGAGTGATGAGCAACCATTCTGCCTCACCTCCAAACATATTTCGTAATAAAAAAAATTTGATCCGTTTTATTATAGAGAGAGGAGTGTATGACGTGGAAAGACATTATCTTTTTGTGTAATAGGAGTTTTATCGTTCTAATTTTCTTGTAGGGTTGTAACAAATTTGTGCAAAAACACACAACCCAGCCGCGTACAAGAGAGCCCCAACCTCGCTCTCAGGAGTGTTGAGCAACCATTCTGCCTCACCTCCAAACATATTTCGTTATAAAAAAAATTTGATCCGTTTTATTATAGAGAGAGGAGTGTATGACGTGGAAAGACATTATCTTTTTGTGTCATAACAGTTTTATCGTTCTAATTTTCTTTTAGGGTTGTAACAAATTTGTGCAAAAACACACAACCCAGCCGCGTACAAGAGAGCCCCAACCTCGCTCTCAGGAGTGATGAGCAACCATTCTGCCTCACCTCCAAACATATTTCGTAATGAAAAAAATTTGATCCGTTTTATTATAGAGAGAGGAGTGTATGACGTGGAAAGACATTATCTTTTTGTGTCATAACAGTTTTTACGTTCTAATTTTCTTTTAGGGTTGTAACAAATTTGTGCAAAAACACACAACCCAGCCGCGTACAAGAGAGCCCCAACCTCGCTCTCAGGAGTGATGAGCAACCATTCTGCCTCACCTCCAAACATATTTCATAATAAATTGAATTTGATCCGTTTTATTATAGAGAGAGGAATGTATGACGTGGAAAGACATTATCTTTTTGTGTCATAACAGTTTTTACGTTCTAATATTCTTTTAGGGTTGTAACAAATTTGTGCAAAAACACACAACCCAGCCGCGTACAAGAGAGCCCCAACCTCGCTCTCAGGAGTGATGAGCAACCATTCTGCCTCACCTCCAAACATATTTCGTAATAAAAAAAATTTGATCCGTTTTATTATAGAGAGAGGAGTGTATGACGTGGAAAGACATTATCTTTTTGTGTCATAACAGTTTTATCGTTCTAATTTTCTTTTAGGGTTGTAATGAATTTGTGCAAAAACACACAACCCAGCCGCGTACAAGAGAGCCCCAACCTCGCTCTCAGGAGTGATGAGCAACCATTCTGCCTCACCTCCAAACATGTTTCGTAATAAAAAAAATTTGATCCGTTTTATTATAGAGAGAGGAGTGTATGACGTGGAAAGACATTATCTTTTTGTGTCATAACAGTTTTATCGTTCTAATTTTTTTTTAGGGTTGTAACAAATTTGTGCAAAAACACACAACCCAGCCGCGTACAAGAGAGCCCCAACCTTGCTCTCAGGAGTGTTGAGCAACCATTCTGCCTCACCTCCAAACATATTTCGTAATAAAAAAAATTTATCCGTTTTATTATAGAGAGAGGAGTGTATGACGTGGAAAGACATTATCTTTTTGTGTCATAACAGTTTTATCGTTCTAATTTTCTTTTAGGGTTGTAACCAATTTGTGCAAAAACACACAACCCAGCCGCGTACAAGAGAGCCCCAACCTCGCTCTCAGGAGTGATGAGCAACCATTCTGCCTCACCTCCAAACATATTTCGTAATAAAAAAAATTTGATCCGTTTTATTATAGAGAGAGGAGTGTATGACGTGGAAAGACATTATCTTTTTGTGTCATAAGAGTTTTATCGTTCTAATTTTCTTTTAGGGTTGTAACAAATTTGTGCAAAAACACACAACCCAGCCGCGTACAAGAGAGCCCCAACCTCGCTCTCAGGAGTGATGAGCAACCATTCTGCCTCACCTCCAAACATATTTCGTAATAAAAAAAATTGATCCGTTTTATTATAGAGAGAGGAGTGTATGACGTGGAAAGACATTATCTTTTTGTGTCATAACAGTTTTATCGTTCTAATTTTCTTTTAGGGTTGTAACAAATTTGTGCAAAAACACACAACCCAGCCGCGTACAAGAGAGCCCCAACCTCGCTCTCAGGAGTGATGAGCAACCATTCTGATTCACCTCCAAACATATTTCGTAATAAAAAAAATTTGATCCGTTTTATTATAGAGAGAGGAGTGTATGACGTGGAAAGACATTATCTTTTTGTGTCATAAGAGTTTTATCGTTCTAATTTTCTTTTAGGGTTGTAACAAATTTGTGCAAAAACACACAACCCAGCCGCGTACAAGAGAGCCCCAACCTCGCTCTCAGGAGTGATGAGCAACCATTCTGCCTCACCTCCAAACATATTTCGTAATAAAAAAAATTGATCCGTTTTATTATAGAGAGAGGAGTGTATGACGTGGAAAGACATTATCTTTTTGTGTCATAACAGATTTATCGTTCTAATTTTCTTTTAGGGTTGTAACAAATTTGTGCAAAAACACACAACCCAGCCGCGTACAAGAGAGCCCCAACCTCGCTCTCAGGAGTGATGAGCAACCATTCTGCCTCACCTCCAAACATATTTCGTTATAAAAAAAATTTGATCCGTTTTATTATAGAGAGAGGAGTGTATGACGTGGAAAGACATTATCTTTTTGTGTCATAACAGTTTTATCGTTCTAATTTTCTTTTAGGGTTGTAATGAATTTGTGCAAAAACACACAACCCAGCCGCGTACAAGAGAGCCCCAACCTCGCTCTCAGGAGTGATGAGCAACCATTCTGCCTCACCTCCAAACATATTTCGTAATAAAAAAAATTTGATCCGTTTTATTATAGAGAGAGGAGTGTATGACGTGGAAAGACATTATCTTTTTGTGTCATAACAGTTTTATCGTTCTAATTTTCTTTTAGGGTTGTAACAAATTTGTGCAAAAACACACAACCCAGCCGCGTACAAGAGAGCCCCAACCTCGCTCTCAGGAGTGATGAGCAACCATTCTGCCTCACCTCCAAACATATTTCGTAATAAAAAAAAATTTATCCGTTTTATTATAGAGAGAGGAGTGTATGACGTGGGAAGACATTATCTTTTTGTGTCATAACAGTTTTATCGTTCTAATTTTTTTTTAGGGTTGTAACAAATTTGTGCAAAAACACACAACCCAGCCGCGTACAAGAGAGCCCCAACCTCGCTCTCAGGAGTGTTGAGCAACCATTCTGCCTCACCTCCAAACATATTTCGTAATAAAAAAAATTTGATCCGTTTTATTATAGAGAGAGGAGTGTATGACGTGGAAAGACATTATCTTTTTGTGTCATAGGAGTTTTATCGTTCTAATTTTCTTGTAGGGTTGTAACAAATTTGTGCAAAAACACACAACCCAGCCGCGTACAAGAGAGCCCCAACCTCGCTCTCAGGAGTGATGAGCAACCATTCTGCCTCACCTCCAAACATATTTCGTAATAAAAAAAATTTATCCGTTTTATTATAGAGAGAAGAGTGTATGACGTGGAAAGACATTATCTTTTTGTGTCATAACAGTTTTATTGTTCTAATTTTCTTTTAGGGTTGTAACAAATTTGTGCAAAAACACACAACCCAGCCGCGTACAAGAGAGCCCCAACCTCGCTCTCAGGAGTGATGAGCAACCATTCTGCCTCACCTCCAAACATATTTCGTAATGAAAAAAATTTGATCCGTTTTATTATAGAGAGAGGAGTGTATGACGTGGAAAGACATTATCTTTTTGTGTCATAACAGTTTTTACGTTCTAATTTTCTTTTAGGGTTGTAACAAATTTGTGCAAAAACACACAACCCAGCCGCGTACAAGAGAGCCCCAATCACGCTCTCAGGAGTGATGAGCAACCATTCTGCCTCACCTCCAAACATATTTCGTAATAAAAAAAATTTGATCCGTTTTATTATAAAGAGAGGAGTGTATGACGTGGAAAGACATTATCTTTTTGTGTAATAGGAGTTTTATCTTTCTAATTTTCTTGTAGGGTAGTAACAAATTTGTGCAAAAACACACAACCCAGCCGCGTACAAGAGAGCCCCAACCTCGCTCTCAGGAGTGATGAGCAACCATTTTGCCTCACCTCCAAACATATTTCGTAATAAAAAAAATTTGATCCGTTTTATTATAGAGAGAAGAGTGTATGACGTGGAAAGACATTATCTTTTTGTGTCATAACAGTTTTTACGTTCTAATTTTCTTTTAGGGTTGTAACAAATTTGTGCAAAAACACACAACCCAGCCGCGTACAAGAGAGCCCCAACCACGCTCTCAGGAGTGATGAGCAACCATTCTGCCTCACCTCCAAACATATTTCGTAATAAAAATAATTTGATCCGTTTTATTATAGAGAGAGGAATGTATGACGTGGAAAGACATTATCTTTTTGTGTCATAAGAGTTTTTACGTTCTAATTTTCTTTTAGGGTTGTAACAAATTTGTGCAAAAACACACAACCCAGCCGCGTACAAGAGAGCCCCAACCACGCTCTCAGGAGTGATGAGCAACCATTCTGCCTCACCTCCAAACATATTTCGTAATAAAAAAAATTTGATCCGTTTTATTATAGAGAGAGGAGTGTATGACGTGGAAAGACATTATCTTTTTGTGTCATAAGAGTTTTATCGTTCTAATTTTCTTGTAGGGTTGTAACAAATTTGTGCAAAAACACACAACCCAGCCGCGTACAAGAGAGCCCCAACCTCGCTCTCAGGAGTGATGAGTAACCATTCTGCCTCACCTCCAAACATATTTCGTAATAAAAAAAATTGATCCGTTTTATTATAGAGAGAGGAGTGTATGACGTGGAAAGACATTATCTTTTTGTGTCATAACAGTTTTATCGTTCTAATTTTCTTTTAGGGTTGTAACAAATTTGTGCAAAAACACAACCCAGCCGCGTACAAGAGAGCCCCAACCTCGCTCTCAGGAGTGATGAGCAACCATTCTGCCTCACCTCCAAACATATTTCGTAATAAAAAAAATTTTAGCCGTTTTATTATAGAGAGAGGAGGGTATGACGTGGAAAGACATTATCTTTTTGTGTCATAACAGTTTTATCGTTCTAATTTTTTTTTAGGGTTGTAACAAATTTGTGCAAAAACACACAACCCAGCCGCGTACAAGAGAGCCCCAACCTCGCTCTCAGGAGTGTTGAGCAACCATTCTGCCTCACCTCCAAACATATTTCGTTATAAAAAAAATTTGATCCGTTTTATTATAGAGAGAGGAGTGTATGACGTGGAAAGACATTATCTTTTTGTGTCATAACAGTTTTATCGTTCTAATTTTCTTTTAGGGTTGTAACAAATTTGTGCAAAAACACACAACCCAGCCGCGTACAAGAGAGCCCCAACCACGCTCTCAGGAGTGATGAGCAACCATTCTGCCTCACCTCCAAACATATTTCGTGATAAAAAAATTTTGATCCGTTTTATTATAGAGAGAGGAGTGTATGACGTGGAAAGACATTATCTTTTTGTGTCATAAGAGTTTTATCGTTCTAATTTTCTTTTAGGGTTGTAACAAATTTGTGCAAAAACACACAACCCAGCCGCGTACAAGAGAGCCCCAACCTCGCTCTCAGGAGTGATGAGCAACCATTCTGCCTCACCTCCAAACATATTTCGTAATAAAAAAAATTGATCCGTTTTATTATAGAGAGAGGAGTGTATGACGTGGAAAGACATTATCTTTTTGTGTCATAACAGTTTTTACATTCTAATTTTCTTTTAGGGTTGTAACAAATTTGTGCAAAAACATACATCCCAGCCGCGTACAAGAGAGCCCCAACCACGCTCTCAGGAGTGATGAGCAACCATTCTGCCTCACCTCCAAACATATTTCGTAATAAAAAAAATTTGATCCGTTTTATTATAGAGAGAGGAGTGTATGACGTGGAAAGACATTATCTTTTTGTGTAATAGGAGTTTTATCGTTCTAATTTTCTTGTAGGGTTGTAACAAATTTGTGCAAAAACACACAACCCAGCCGCGTACAAGAGAGCCCCAAACTCGCTCTCAGGAGTGTTGAGCAACCATTCTGCCTCACCTCCAAACATATTTCGTTATAAAAAAAATTTGATCCGTTTTATTATAGAGAGAGGAGTGTATGACGTGGAAAGACATTATCTTTTTGTGTCATAACAGTTTTATCGTTCTAATTTTCTTTTAGGGTTGTAACAAATTTGTGCAAAAACACACAACCCAGCCGCGTACAAGAGAGCCCCAACCACGCTCTCAGGAGTGATGAGCAACCATTCTGCCTCACCTCCAAACATATTTCGTAATAAAAAAATTTTGATCCGTTTTATTATAGAGAGAGGAGTGTATGACGTGGAAAGACATTATCTTTTTGTGTCATAAGAGTTTTATCGTTCTAATTTTCTTTTAGGGTTGTAACAAATTTGTGCAAAAACACACAACCCAGCCGCGTACAAGAGAGCCCCAACCTCGCTCTCAGGAGTGATGAGCAACCATTCTGCCTCACCTCCAAACATATTTCGTAATAAAAAAAATTGATCCGTTTTATTATAGAGAGAGGAGTGTATGACGTGGAAAGACATTATCTTTTTGTGTCATACCAGTTTTTACGTTCTAATTTTCTTTTAGGGTTGTAACAAATTTGTGCAAAAACATACAACCCAGCCGCGTACAAGAGAGCCCCAACCACGCTCTCAGGAGTGATGAGCAACCATTCTGCCTCACCTCCAAACATATTTCGTAATAAAAAAAATTTGATCCGTTTTATTATAGAGAGAGGAGTGTATGACGTGGAAAGACATTATCTTTTTGTGTCATAAGAGTTTCATCGTTCTAATTTTCTTTTAGGGTTGTAACAAATTTGTGCAAAAACACACAACCCAGCCGCGTACAAGAGAGCCCCAACCACGCTCTCAGGAGTGATGAGCAACCATTCTGCCCCACCTCCAAACATATTTCGTAATAAAAAAAATTTGATCCGTTTTATTATAGAGAGTGGAGTGTATGACGTGGAAAGACATTATCTTTTTGTGTCATAACAGTTTTATCGTTCTAATTTTCTTTTAGGGTTGTAACAAATTTGTGCAAAAACACACAACCCAGCCGCGTACAAGAGAGCCCCAACCTCGCTCTCAGGAGTGATGAGCAACCATTCTGCCTCACCTCCAAACATATTTCGTAATAAAAAAAATTTGATCCGTTTTATTATAGAGAGAGGAGTGTATGACGTGGAAAGACATTATCTTTTTGTTTCATAACAGTTTTATCGTTCTAATTTTCTTTTAGGGTTGTAACAAATTTGTGCAAAAACACACAACCCAGCCGCGTACAAGAGAGTCGCAACCTCGCTCTCAGGAGTGATGAGCAACCATTCTGCCTCACCTCCAAACATATTACGTAATAAATAAAATTTTATCCGTTTTATTATAGAGAGAGGAGTGTATGACGTGGAAAGACATTATCTTTTTGTGTCATAACAGTTTTATCGTTCTAATTTTTTTTTAGGGTTGTAACAAATTTGTGCAAAAACACACAACCCAGCCGCGTACAAGAGAGCCCCAACCTCTCTCTCAGGAGTGATGAGCAACCATTCTGCCTCATCTCCAAACATATTTCGTAATAAAAAAAATTTATCCGTTTTATTATAGAGAGAAGAGTGTATGACGTGGAAAGACATTATCTTTTTGTGTCATAACAGTTTTATCGTTCTAATTTTCTTATGGGTTGTAACAAACTTGTGCAAAAACACACAACCCAGCCGCGTACAAGAGAGCCCCAACCTCGCTCTCAGGAGTGATGAGCAACCATTCTGCCTCACCTCCAAACATATTTCGTAATAAAAAAAATTTGATCCGTTTTATTATAAAGAGAGGAGTGTATGACGTGGAAAGACATTATCTTTTTGTGTAATAGGAGTTTTATCTTTCTAATTTTCTTGTAGGGTAGTAACAAATTTGTGCAAAAACACACAACCCAGCCGCGTACAAGAGAGCCCCAACCTCGCTCTCAGGAGTGATGAGCAACCATTTTGCCTCACCTCCAAACATATTTCGTAATAAAAAAAATTTGATCCGTTTTATTATAGAGAGAAGAGTGTATGACGTGGAAAGACATTATCTTTTTGTGTCATAACAGTTTTTACGTTCTAATTTTCTTTTAGGGTTGTAACAAATTTGTGCAAAAACACACAACCCAGCCGCGTACAAGAGAGCCCCAACCACGCTCTCAGGAGTGATGAGCAACCATTCTGCCTCACCTCCAAACATATTTCGTAATAAAAATAATTTGATCCGTTTTATTATAGAGAGAGGAATGTATGACGTGGAAAGACATTATCTTTTTGTGTCATAAGAGTTTTTACGTTCTAATTTTCTTTTAGGGTTGTAACAAATTTGTGCAAAAACACACAACCCAGCCGCGTACAAGAGAGCCCCAACCACGCTCTCAGGAGTGATGAGCAACCATTCTGCCTCACCTCCAAACATATTTCGTAATAAAAAAAATTTGATCCGTTTTATTATAGAGAGAGGAGTGTATGACGTGGAAAGACATTATCTTTTTGTGTCATAAGAGTTTTATCGTTCTAATTTTCTTGTAGGGTTGTAACAAATTTGTGCAAAAACACACAACCCAGCCGCGTACAAGAGAGCCCCAACCTCGCTCTCAGGAGTGATGAGTAACCATTCTGCCTCACCTCCAAACATATTTCGTAATAAAAAAAATTGATCCGTTTTATTATAGAGAGAGGAGTGTATGACGTGGAAAGACATTATCTTTTTGTGTCATAACAGTTTTATCGTTCTAATTTTCTTTTAGGGTTGTAACAAATTTGTGCAAAAACACAACCCAGCCGCGTACAAGAGAGCCCCAACCTCGCTCTCAGGAGTGATGAGCAACCATTCTGCCTCACCTCCAAACATATTTCGTAATAAAAAAAATTTTAGCCGTTTTATTATAGAGAGAGGAGGGTATGACGTGGAAAGACATTATCTTTTTGTGTCATAACAGTTTTATCGTTCTAATTTTTTTTTAGGGTTGTAACAAATTTGTGCAAAAACACACAACCCAGCCGCGTACAAGAGAGCCCCAACCTCGCTCTCAGGAGTGTTGAGCAACCATTCTGCCTCACCTCCAAACATATTTCGTTATAAAAAAAATTTGATCCGTTTTATTATAGAGAGAGGAGTGTATGACGTGGAAAGACATTATCTTTTTGTGTCATAACAGTTTTATCGTTCTAATTTTCTTTTAGGGTTGTAACAAATTTGTGCAAAAACACACAACCCAGCCGCGTACAAGAGAGCCCCAACCACGCTCTCAGGAGTGATGAGCAACCATTCTGCCTCACCTCCAAACATATTTCGTGATAAAAAAATTTTGATCCGTTTTATTATAGAGAGAGGAGTGTATGACGTGGAAAGACATTATCTTTTTGTGTCATAAGAGTTTTATCGTTCTAATTTTCTTTTAGGGTTGTAACAAATTTGTGCAAAAACACACAACCCAGCCGCGTACAAGAGAGCCCCAACCTCGCTCTCAGGAGTGATGAGCAACCATTCTGCCTCACCTCCAAACATATTTCGTAATAAAAAAAATTGATCCGTTTTATTATAGAGAGAGGAGTGTATGACGTGGAAAGACATTATCTTTTTGTGTCATAACAGTTTTTACATTCTAATTTTCTTTTAGGGTTGTAACAAATTTGTGCAAAAACATACATCCCAGCCGCGTACAAGAGAGCCCCAACCACGCTCTCAGGAGTGATGAGCAACCATTCTGCCTCACCTCCAAACATATTTCGTAATAAAAAAAATTTGATCCTTTTTATTATAGAGAGAGGAGTGTATGACGTGGAAAGACATTATCTTTTTGTGTAATAGGAGTTTTATCGTTCTAATTTTCTTGTAGGGTTGTAACAAATTTGTGCAAAAACACACAACCCAGCCGCGTACAAGAGAGCCCCAACCTCGCTCTCAGGAGTGTTGAGCAACCATTCTGCCTCACCTCCAAACATATTTCGTTATAAAAAAAATTTGATCCGTTTTATTATAGAGAGAGGAGTGTATGACGTGGAAAGACATTATCTTTTTGTGTCATAACAGTTTTATCGTTCTAATTTTCTTTTAGGGTTGTAACAAATTTGTGCAAAAACACACAACCCAGCCGCGTACAAGAGAGCCCCAACCACGCTCTCAGGAGTGATGAGCAACCATTCTGCCTCACCTCCAAACATATTTCGTAATAAAAAAATTTTGATCCGTTTTATTATAGAGAGAGGAGTGTATGACGTGGAAAGACATTATCTTTTTGTGTCATAAGAGTTTTATCGTTCTAATTTTCTTTTAGGGTTGTAACAAATTTGTGCAAAAACACACAACCCAGCCGCGTACAAGAGAGCCCCAACCTCGCTCTCAGGAGTGATGAGCAACCATTCTGCCTCACCTCCAAACATATTTCGTAATAAAAAAAATTGATCCGTTTTATTATAGAGAGAGGAGTGTATGACGTGGAAAGACATTATCTTTTTGTGTCATACCAGTTTTTACGTTCTAATTTTCTTTTAGGGTTGTAACAAATTTGTGCAAAAACATACAACCCAGC
The DNA here is from genome assembly GCA_036971475.1 of Prosapia bicincta. Classification (NCBI taxonomy): domain Eukaryota; kingdom Metazoa; phylum Arthropoda; class Insecta; order Hemiptera; family Cercopidae; genus Prosapia; species Prosapia bicincta. Next base: position 386,554,044 of record JBAIZL010000002.1, read on the forward strand.
CGCGTACAAGAGAGCCCCAACCACGCTCTCAGGAGTGATGAGCAACCATTCTGCCTCACCTCCAAACATATTTCGTAATAAAAAAAATTTGATCCGTTTTATTATAGAGAGAGGAGTGTATGACGTGGAAAGACATTATCTTTTTGTGTCATAAGAGTTTCATCGTTCTAATTTTCTTTTAGGGTTGTAACAAATTTGTGCAAAAACACACAACCCAGCCGCGTACAAGAGAGCCCCAACCACGCTCTCAGGAGTGATGAGCAACCATTCTGCCTCACCTCCAAACATATTTCGTAATAAAAAAAATTTGATGCGTTTTATTATAGAGAGTGGAGTGTATGACGTGGAAAGACATTATCTTTTTGTGTCATAACAGTTTTATCGTTCTAATTTTCTTTTAGGGTTGTAACAAATTTGTGCAAAAACACACAACCCAGCCGCGTACAAGAGAGCCCCAACCTCGCTCTCAGGAGTGATGAGCAACCATTCTGCCTCACCTCCAAACATATTTCGTAATAAAAAAAATTTGATCCGTTTTATTATAGAGAGAGGAGTGTATGACGTGGAAAGACATTATCTTTTTGTTTCATAACAGTTTTATCGTTCTAATTTTCTTTTAGGGTTGTAACAAATTTGTGCAAAAACACACAACCCAGCCGCGTACAAGAGAGTCGCAACCTCGCTCTCAGGAGTGATGAGCAACCATTCTGCCTCACCTCCAAACATATTACGTAATAAATAAAATTTTATCCGTTTTATTATAGAGAGAGGAGTGTATGACGTGGAAAGACATTATCTTTTTGTGTCATAACAGTTTTATCGTTCTAATTTTTTTTTAGGGTTGTAACAAATTTGTGCAAAAACACACAACCCAGCCGCGTACAAGAGAGCCCCAACCTCGCTCTCAGGAGTGATGAGCAACCATTCTGCCTCATCTCCAAACATATTTCGTAATAAAAAAAATTTATCCGTTTTATTATAGAGAGAAGAGTGTATGACGTGGAAAGACATTATCTTTTTGTGTCATAACAGTTTTATCGTTCTAATTTTCTTATGGGTTGTAACAAACTTGTGCAAAAACACACAACCCAGCCGCGTACAAGAGAGCCCCAACCTCGCTCTCAGGAGTGATGAGCAACCATTCTGCCTCACCTCCAAACATATTTCGTAATAAAAAAAAATTTGATCCGTTTTATTATAGAGAGAAGAGTGTATGACGTGGAAAGACATTATCTTTTTGTGTCATAACAGTTTTATCGTTCTAATTATCTTTTAGGGTTGTAACAAATTTGTGCAAAAACACACAAGCAAGCCGCGTACAAGAGAGCCCCAACCACGCTCTCAGGAGTGATGAGCAACCATTCTGCCTCACCTCCAAACATATTTCGTAATAAAAAAATTTTGATCCGTTTTATTATAGAGAGAGGAGTGTATGACGTGGAAAGACATTATCTTTTTGTGTCATAAGAGTTTTATCGTTCTAATTTTCTTTTGAGGGTTGTAAAAAATTTGTGCAAAAACACACAACCCAGCCGCGTACAAGAGAGCCCCAACCTCGCTCTCAGGAGTGATGAGCAACCTGTCTGCCTCACCTCCAAACATATTTCGTAATAAAAAAAATTGATCCGTTTTATTATAGAGAGAGGAGTGTATGACGTGGAAAGACATTATCTTTTTGTGTCATACCAGTTTTTACGTTCTAATTTTCTTTTAGGGTTGTAACAAATTTGTGCAAAAACATACAACCCAGCCGCGTACAAGAGAGCCCCAACCACGCTCTCAGGAGTGATGAGCAACCATTCTGCCTCACCTCCAAACATATTTCGTAATAAAAAAAATTTGATCCGTTTTATTATAGAGAGAGGAGTGTATGACGTGGAAAGACATTATCTTTTTGTGTCATAACAGTTTCATCGTTCTAATTTTCTTTTAGGGTTGTAACAAATTTGTGCAAAAACACACAACCCAGCCGCGTACAAGAGAGCCCCAACCACGCTCTCAGGAGTGATGAGCAACCATTCTGCCTCACCTCCAAACATATTTCGTAATAAAAAAAATTTGATCCGTTTTATTATAGAGAGAGGAGTGTATGACGTGGAAAGACATTTTCTTTTTGTGTCATAACAGTTTTATCGTTCTAATTTTCTTTTAGGGTTGTAACAAATTTGTGCAAAAACACACAACCCAGCCGCGTACAAGAGAGCCCCAACCTCGCTCTCAGGAGTGATGAGCAACCATTCTGCCTCACCTCCAAACATATTTCGTAATATAAAAAATTTGATCCGTTTTATTATAGAGAGAGGAGTGTATGACGTGGAAAGACATTATCTTTTTGTTTCATAACAGTTTCATCGTTCTAATTTTCTTTTAGGGTTGTAACAAATTTGTGCAAAAACACACAACCCAGCCGCGTACAAGAGAGTCGCAACCTCGCTCTCAGGAGTGATGAGCAACCATTCTGCCTCACCTTTAAACATATTACGTAATAAAAAAAATTTTATCCGTTTTATTATAGAGAGAGGAGTGTATGACGTGGAAAGACATTATCTTTTTGTGTCATAACAGTTTTATCGTTCTAATTTTTTTTTAGGGTTGTAACAAATTTGTGCAAAAACACACAACCCAGCCGCGTACAAGAGAGCCCCAACCTCGCTCTCAGGAGTGATGAGCAACCATTCTGCCTCACCTCCAAACATATTTCGTAATAAAAAAAATTGATCCGTTTTATTATAGAGAGAAGAGTGTATGACGTGGAAAGACATTATCTTTTTGTGTCATAACAGTTTTATCGTTCTAATTTTCTTATGGGTTGTAACAAATTTGTGCAAAAACACACAACCCAGCCGCGTACAAGAGAGCCCCAACCTCGCTCTCAGGAGTGATGAGCAACCATTCTGCCTCACCTCCAAACATATTTCGTAATAAAAAAAAATTTGATCCGTTTTATTATAGAGAGAGGAGTGTATGACGTGGAAAGACATTATCTTTTTGTGTCATAACAGTTTTATCGTTCTAATTTTTTTTTAGGGTTGTAACAAATTTGTGCAAAAACACACAACCCAGCCGCGTACAAGAGAGCCCCAACCTCGCTCTCAGGAGTGATGAGCAACCATTCTGCCTCACCTCCAAACATATTTCGTAATAAAAAAAATTTGATCCGTTTTATTATAGAGAGAGGAGTGTATGACGTGGAAAGACATTATCTTTTTGTGTGATAACAGTTTTTACGTTCTAATTTTCTTTTAGGGTTGTAACAAATTTGTGCAAAAACACACAACCCAGCCGCGTACAAGAGAGCCCCAACCACGCTCTCAGGAGTGATGAGCAACCATTCTGCCTCACCTCCAAACATATTTCGTAATAAAAAAAATTTGATCCGTTTTATTATAGAGAGAGGAGTGTATGACGTGGAAAGAAATTATCTTTTTGTGTCATAACAGTTTTTACGTTCTAATTTTCTTATAGGGTTGTAACAAATTTGTGCAAAAACACACAACCCAGCCGCGTACAAGAGAGCCCCAACCTCGCTCTCAGGAGTGATGAGCAACCATTCTGCCTCACCTCCAAACATATTTCGTAATAAAAAGAATTTGATCCGTTTTATTATAGAGAGAGGAATGTATGACGTGGAAAGACATTAACTTTTTGTGTCATAACAGTTTTTACGTTCTAATTTTCTTTTAGGGTTGTAACAAATTTGTGCAAAAACACACACCCCAGCCGCGTACAAGAGAGCCCCAACCACGCTCTCAGGAGTGATGAGCAACCATTCTGCCTCACCTCCAAACATATTTCGTAATAAAAAAAATTTGATCCGTTTTATTATAGAGAGAGGAGTGTATGACGTGGAAAGACATTATCTTTTTGTGTCATAACAGTTTTATCGTTCTAATTTTCTTTTAGGGTTGTAACAAATTTGTGCAAAAACACACAACCCAGCCGCGTACAAGAGAGCCCCAACCTCGCTCTCAGGAGTGATGAGCAACCATTCTGCCTCACCTCCAAACATATTTCGTAATAAAAAAAATTGATCCGTTTTATTATAGAGAGAGGAGTGTATGACGTGGAAAGACATTATCTTTTTGTGTCATAACAGTTTTATCGTTCTAATTTTCTTATGGGTTGTAACAAATTTGTGCAAAAACACACAACCCAGCCGCGTACAAGAGAGCCCCAACCTCGCTCTCAGGAGTGATGAGCAACCATTCTGCCTCACCTCCAAACATATTTCGTAATAAAAAAAAATTTGATCCGTTTTATTATAGAGAAAAGAGTGTATGACGTGGAAAGACATTATCTTTTTGTGTCATAACAGTTTTATCGTTCTAATTATCTTTTAGGGTTGTAACAAATTTGTGCAAAAACACACAAGCAAGCCGCGTACAAGAGAGCACCAACCTCGCTCTCAGGAGTGATGAGCAACCATTCTGCCTCACCTCCAAACATATTTCGTAATAACAAAAATTTGATCCGTTTTATTATAGAGAGAGGAGTGTATGACGTGGAAAGACATTATCTTTTTGTGTCATAACAGTTTTATCGTTCTAATTTTTTTTTAGGGTTGTAACAAATTTGTGCAAAAACACACAACCCAGCCGCGTACAAGAGAGCCCCAACCTCGCTCTCAGGAGTGATGAGCAACCATTCTGCCTCACCTCCAAACATATTTCGTAATAAAAAAAATTTGATCCGTTTTATTATAGAGAGAGGAGTGTATGACGTGGAAAGACATTATCTTTTTGTGTCATAACAGTTTTTACGTTCTAATTTTCTTTTAGGGTTGTAACAAATTTGTGCAAAAACACACAACCCAGCCGTGTACAAGAGAGCCCCAACCACGCTCTCAGGAGTGATGAGCAACCATTCTGCCTCACCTCCAAACATATTTCGTAATAAAAAAAATTTGATCCGTTTTATTATAGAGAGAGGAGTGTATGACGTGGAAAGAAATTATCTTTTTGTGTCATAACAATTTTTACGTTCTAATTTTCTTATAGGGTTGTAACAAATTTGTGCAAAAACACACAACCCAGCCGCGTACAAGAGAGCCCCAACCTCGCTCTCAGGAGTGATGAGCAACCATTCTGCCTCACCTCCAAACATATTTCGTAATAAAAAGAATTTGATCCGTTTTATTATAGAGAGAGGAATGTATGACGTGGAAAGACATTATCTTTTTGTGTCATAACAGTTTTTACGTTCTAATTTTCTTTTAGGGTTGTAACAAATTTGTGCAAAAACACACACCCCAGCCGCGTACAAGAGAGCCCCAACCACGCTCTCAGGAGTGATGAGCAACCATTCTGCCTCACCTCCAAACATATTTCGTAATAAAAAAAATTTGATCCGTTTTATTATAGAGAGAGGAGTGTATGACGTGGAAAGACATTATCTTTTTGTGTCATAACAGTTTTATCGTTCTAATTTTCTTTTAGGGTTGTAACAAATTTGTGCAAAAACACACAACCCAGCCGCGTACAAGAGAGCCCCAACCTCGCTCTCAGGAGTGTTGAGCAACCATTCTGCCTCACCTCCAGACATATTTCGTAATAAAAAAAATTTGATCCGTTTTATTATAGAGAGAGGAGTGTATGACGTGGAAAGACATTATCTTTTTGTGTCATAAGAGTTTTACCGTTCTAATTTTCTTTTAGGGTTGTAACAAATTTGTGCAAAAACACACAACCCAGCCGCGTACAAGAGGGCCCCAACCTCGCTCTCAGGAGTGATGAGCAACCATTCTGCCTCACCTCCAAACATATTTCGTAATAAAAAAAAATTGATCCGTTTTATTATAGAGAGAGGAGTGTATGACGTGGAAAGACATTATCTTTTTGTGTCATAACAGTTTTTACGTTCTAATTTTCTTTTAGGGTTGTAACAAATTTGTGCAAAAACACACAACCCAGCCGCGTACAAGAGAGCCCCAACCACGCTCTCAGGAGTGATGAGCAACCATTCTGCCTCACCTCCAAACATATTTCGTAATAAAAAAAATTTGATCCGTTTTATTATAGAGAGAGGAGTGTATGACGTGGAAAGACATTATCTTTTTGTGTCATAAGAGTTTTATCGTTCTAATTTTCTTTTAGGGTTGTAACAAATTTGTGCAAAAACACACAACCCAGCCGCGTACAAGAGAGCCCCAACCTCGCTCTCAGGAGTGATGAGCAACCATTCTGCCTCCCCTCCAAACATATTTCGTAATTAAAAAAATTGATCCGTTTTATTATAGAGAGAGGAGTGTATGACGTGGAAAGACATTATCTTTTTGTGTCATAACAGTTTTATCGTTCTAATTTTCTTTTAGGGTTGTAACAAATTTGTGCAAAAACACACAACCCAGCCGCGTACAAGAGAGCCCCAACCTCGCTCTCAGGAGTGATGAGCAACCATTCTGCCTCACCTTCAAACATATTTCGTAATAAAAAAAATTTGATCCGTTTTATTATAGAGAGAAGAGTGTATGACGTGGAAAGACATTATCGTTTTGTGTCATAGGAGTTTTATCGTTCTAATTATCTTTTAGGGTTGTAACAAATTTGTGCAAAAACACACAACCCAGCCGCGTACAAGAGAGCCCCAACCTCGCTCTCAGGAGTGATGAGCAACCATTCTGCCTCACCTCCAAACATATTTTGTAATAAAAAAAATTTGATCCGTTTTATTATAGAGAGAAGAGTGTATGACGTGGAATGACATTATCGTTTTGTGTCATAGGAGTTATATCGTTCTAATTTTCTTTTAGGGTTGTAAGAAATTTGTGCAAAAACACACAACCCAGCCGCGTACAAGAGAGCCCCAACCTCGCTCTCAGGAGTGATGAGCAACCATTCTGCCTCACCTCCAAACATATTTCGTAATAAAAAAATGTTTCCGTTTTATTATAGAGAGAGGAGTGTATGACGTGGAAAGACATTATCTTTTTGTGTCATAACAGTTTTATCGTTCTAATTTTCTTTTAGGGTTGTAACAAATTTGTGCAAAAACACACAACCCAGCCGTGTACAAGAGAGCCCCAACCTCGCTCTCAGGAGTGATGAGCAACCAATCTGCCTCATCTCCAAACTTATTTCGTAATAAAAATAATTTGATCTGTTTTATTATAGAGAGAGGAGTGTATGACGTGGAAAGACATTATCTTTTTGTGTCATAACAGTTTTATCGTTCTAAGTTTCTTTTATTGTTGTAACAAATTTGTGCAAAAACACACAACCCAGCCGCGTACAAGAGAGCCCCAACCTCGCTCTCAGGAGTGATGAGCAACCATTCTGCCTCACCTCCAAACATATTTCGTAATAAAAAAAATTTGAACAATTTATTATAGAGAGAGGAGTGTATGACGTGGAAAGACATTATCTTTTTGTGTCATAACAGTTTTTACGTTCTAATTTTCTTTTAGGGTTGTAACAAATTTGTGCAAAAACACACAACCCAGCCGCGTACAAGAGAGCCCCAACCTCGCTCTCAGGAGTGATGAGCAACCATTCTGCCTCACCTCCAAACATATTTCGTAATACAAAAAATTTGATCCGTTTTATTATAGAGAGAAGAGTGTATGACGTGGAATGACATTATCGTTTTGTGTCATAGGAGTTTTATCGTTCTAATTATCTTTTAGGGTTGTAACAAATTTGTGCAAAAACACACATCCCAGCCGCGTACAAGAGAGCCCCAACCTCACTCTCAGGAGTGATGAGCAACCATTCTGCCTCACCTCCAAACATATTTCGTAATAAAATAAATTTGAACAATTTATTATAGAGAGAGGAGTGTATGGCGTGGAAAGACATTATCTTTTTGTGTCATAACAGTTTTTACGTTCTAATTTTCTTTTAGGGTTGTAACAAATTTGTGCAAAAACACACAACCCAGCCGCGTACAAGAGAGCCCCAACCTCGCTCTCAGGAGTGATGAGCAACCATTCTGCCTCACCTCCAAACATATTTCGTAATAAAAAGAATTTGATCCGTTTTATTATAGAGAGAGGAGTGTATGACGTGGAAAGACATTATTTTTTTGTGTCATAGGAGTTTTATCGTTCTAATTTTCTTTTAGGGTTGTAACAAATTTGTGCAAAAACACGCAACCCAGCCGCGTACAAGAGAGCCCCAACCTCGCTCTCAGGAGTGATGAGCAACCATTCTGCCTCACCTCCAAACATATTTCGTAATAAAAAAAATTTGATCCGTTTTATTATAGAGAGAGGAGTGTATGACGTGGAAAGACATTATCTTTTTGTGTCATAACAGTTTTATCGTTCTAATTTTCTTTTAGGGTTGTACCAAATTTGTGCAAAAACACATAACCCAACCGCTTACAAGAGAGCCCCAACCTCGCTCTCAGGAGTGACGAGCAACTATTCTGCCTCACCTCCAAACATATTTCGCAATAAAAAAATGATTCCGTTTTATTATAGAGAGAGGAGTGTATGACGTGGGAAGATATTATCTTTTTGTGTCATAAGAGTTTTATCGTTCTAATTTTCTTTTAGGGTTGTAACAAATTTGTGCAAAAACACACAACCCAGCCGCGTACAAGAGAGTCCCAACCTCGCTCTCAGGAGTGATGTGCAACCATTCTGCCTCACCTCCAAACATATTTCGTAATAAAAAAAATTTGATCCGTTTTACTATAGAGAGAAGAATGTATGACGTGGAAACACATTATCTTTTTATGTCATAAGAGTTTTATCGTTCTAATTTTCTTTTAGGGCTGTAACAAATTTGTGCAAAAACACACAACCCAGCCGCGTACAAGAGAGCCCCAACTTCGCTCTGAGGCGTGATGAGCAACAAATCTGCTTCACCTCCAAACATATTTCGTAATAAACAAAAAGTTCGGTTTTATTATAGAGAGAGGAGTGTATGACGTGGAAAGATATTACCTTTTTGTTTCATAAGAGTTTTATCGTTTTAATTTTCTTTTAGGGTTGTAACAAATTTGTGCAAAAACACACAACCCAGCCGCGTACAAGAGAGCCCCAACCTCGCTCTCAGGAGTGATGAGCATCCATTCTGCCTCACCTCCAAACATATTTCGTAATAAAAAAAAATTTATCCGTTTTATTATAGAGAGAGGAGTGTATGACGTGGAAACACATTATCTTTTTATGTCATAAGAGTTTTATCGTTCTAATTTTCTTTTAGGGTTGTAACAAATTTGTGCAAAAACACACAACCCAGCCGCGTACAAGAGACCCCCAACCTCGCTCTCAGGAGTGATGAGCAACCATTCTGCCTCACCTCCAAACATATTTCGTAATAAAAAAAAATTCGGTTTTATTATGGAGAGAGGAGTGTATGACGTGGAAAGACATTATCTTTTTGTATCATAAGTGTTTTATCGTTCTAATTTTTTTTCTTTTGGGTTTTATTAAATTTTTGCAAAAACACAAAACCCAGCCGCGTACAAGAGAGGGCCAACCTTCTTCTCTGGAGTGATGAGCAGCTACTCTGCATCACCTCCAAACCTATTTCGTCATAAAAAAATTTTTTTTTTAACCTGGATTTTTTAAAATTTGGGAAGTTTGCTTTCCAAAATATGGCAAAAGCCAATAAACACAGCTGTTTTTCAAAGCTGATACTACGTATTCTTCAAGACCCTACCTGGTGGGCTTAACTTTATTGAAAGTCTTGAAGGAAACTGTGCCCCGAAACCCTACTGTAGATTCGTCAATTGAGAGGTACTGTCTTGGCTAGTAAAACGTTTTGAACCTTTTGACCTAATACAGCAAAACATTGCTCACTTTAACGCTTCTTGACGGTACACCTACGTTTTCTGGTGGAGGTGATATGTGTAAGCCCCAAAAAATTTGAAAAAATTTATCCCTTGTAAAAACGTCACTCAAAATTGAAAATTAACAGTCCAATCTTCTGACAAATAAGATTGTAATGTGGCTCAAGGACTGCAATTTCCACATCGTTTGAGGAAAATAGCTCTCTCTTGTGGATAAACTTGGACGTGGTAAGCCTAAGTGAAACTGCAAGTTAGAGGCCAGACAAAAAGAGGCTAGAAGGCTCTTTAATAGAGCAAGGAAGAAGAATACGGTGGATACCTGGCAAGCATATAAAGATAGCCAGTGCTTCTATAAAAAATCTCATAAAGGAGGTTAAGCAGGCTTCTTCAGAAAATTTTGCTCAGAGACTAACAATCTGAGTGAACCTGCTAGACTGTGTAAGGTTTTAGCATATGCATCGAGGGGAGAGTTTACGTTTATCAAGAAGGCTGATGGTAGCTTTGCTGACACTCCGGAGGAAACCCTTTGTTCGCTGACAAGGAACAATTTTCCCGATATTAGACCTGTGGGGGATGGTGCTCATAACTTTCGCCATACGGTGCCAAGGGTGGACTGGAATATAGCTGGGCAGGTGATATTGGTGCAAAAGGTGAGAGGTGATTCTGTCTTTTAAACTTTTTAAAGCACCTGGATTAGATATTAGTACTACAGAATTGCTTGGAGGAAATTATCAGGCCACTGAGGGGATTACTCAGGGGCTGTGTTGCCCTGGGTTACATGCCCGAGCAGTGGTTAAAAAAAAATCCTCTTTATCCCCAAACTGGAGGGGAAGGTGGTTATACAGATGTAAAGGACTTCAAACCCAATAATCTTACATCATTCTTGGTAAAGATAATGGAAAGGCTGGGAGATCACTTTTTGAAGGAGGGACCTCTGAAACAGTATCCGCTTCATCAGAACCAAAATGCTTACCAGACTGGTAGGTCAGTGGATACTGCATTCTTGTTGGTTGTGGACTTCATTGAGGGTCAAATCAACAACAAGGGGATATGTATTTGGACTTTACCTAATGCGAAAGGGGCATTTAATAGCACCTCTAGGCTGGCCATCAAGAGAGCAGCTAAGAATCATGGTATTTCTGACGGGATTATCAATTGGATTATGAGTTCCTTCGAAAACCGTATAAGTACTGCATCCTGCATGGGGTTCACGATAAGTGGGATGGTCTCGGAGGGCTGCCCGCAGGCTAGGGAATTTATCCATTCTGTTGTGAAGTCTACACAGGCCATATTGACTGAAGGGGTTACAATATAAAATTGGATATCTAGGTCCCCTGTGTGCAAGAGATGGGACGAGGACCAAAAGGAAAGCCTAATCCACATGCTCTGTGTGTGCCCTGTTTTGAGAGCTACAAGGAGAGTTGGTTTGACTGGCAGGTATGTACACAAGAGGTTATCAGAAAATTTAGCATTTAATTTGTACATGGATTCTGTAAAGAGGTAGGTATTCACTAAGCTAATAGGTATTCACCTATAATAGAAATATTGTTTCCTTTTTTCACATGGTTATCTCTCACGATCGCACCACCCCGCATACAAGAGAGTCCCAGTCCCGCTCTCAGCTGTGATGAGCAACCAATCGATCTCACCTTTAACCACTTGATAATTTCATACCGATTTGCAATACCGCCTTAATTTTGTATAATATCATACAGTGCTTATACTGAAAACTTATTTACCAATGTCATAATTACCTATGTTTAAAAATATTTTATAATGTGGGTGTATATAGTTACTTTAAATAATATAAACTCTTAGGTATAACAATTTCTGTTCCAAATTTTACAGATAGATATTCCCAAATAAAAAAATCTAAAAGTAAATCATACTATGAGCTGAAGTTAAAATATAGACCAGGAATAAGTTTTATATGTTTTTGGAAAACATAGAAGTCGCCAAGTTTTCCGTTCCGATTGTTTTCTGTTGTTTGCACACAAATTCGGTGAATTCCACTACATGGTTAGAGTATTCTGTAATTTCCTGACCATACAGACTCCATGTTTGTTTTTTAATATAAATTAATTAAGAGTCATTCTTTTAACTTGCGTAATTATTTTCATCTTCCTCCTAAATAACTTTTTCTTATTTTACATTAGTGAATAGTTCCCTTTTTCTCATAGCAGTTTACACTGAAATAAAAACTCACCCATAGTTATGTAACGATCACACCGCCACAAGAAAGCCCTAGCCCCACTCTAAGAGGTGATGAGCAACCAATCGATCTCACCTCAATACACTTGGTACTTTTTTACAGACTTGTAATACCTAGTAATTTTTATATAATATATAGTGATTGTGTTAGATATTGAAAACGTAATATACAAATGTCATATTTACTCTTGTTTAAAAAAATTTTATAATTTTGGTGTATCTAGTTTCGTTAAATAATAGAAATTCTCAAGTATAACAATTCCTGTCCCAAATTTTACAGAAATTGTAAACATAAAATACAAAATTCTCAAATTAAATCATATTACGAGGTGAAGTTAAAATTGTGACCTGGAATAAATTTTACATGCTGTTTGAATAAATAAGTCCCTAGTTGTTCTGATTATTTTCTCTTGTTTGCACAAGGATTTGGTAAATTCCATTACATATACCCTGATTATACCCAATTAGGACATACCCTGATTTTCTGACCATATTAACTCCATGTTGATTTTTAAGGGTAAATTACTTATGTGTCATTCTTGTAAGTGTGTATTTATTTTCTTTTTCTTCCTAAATAACTATTTCTTATTTTGCATGAGTGAAAACATTCTAACTGTGAATTGTTTCCGTTTTTCACATAGCACTTTACACTGAAGTAACAACCCACCCATAGTTATGTCACAATCCCACCAGCCACGTACAACACAGCCCCCCCCCCAGTCAGATGTGATAAGCAACCAATTGATCTCACCTCCAACCCGCTGATAATCTTTTACGGATTTGTAATACCGCCTAAATTTTGTATAATATATACTGATTGTATTGAAAACTTATTTACCAGCGTTATAATTACCTATGTTTAAAAACATTTTATGCTTTGGGTGTATATAACATAGCCTCAGGAGAATATATAAATAGCCTGTATTTAACAGAGCCTCAGGAGCACCTGGCGCCACCCCTGAGTATTTAAATCACATTACCATCATAAGCAAGGCTCTGTGGCGGTCGACCTTTCTTCACAAGCTGCTCATGGGATTATACATTGCAGAAAACAATAAAAACACTACAAGTTGTCAGGCCTTAAAACCTACCGAGGAATCCGTCCCAATGGATGTGGCTTCAGTCTCTGTGGAGACAGATGAAACAACAGTTGTGAAGGCAACAGGAGGAATGAGTAGGGCACAATGGAGGAAAGCACTATGGCTTGCCTACCATGAGAAAGCAAAGAAGCATTACCGAGGGCAGAGAACCACCGCCAAACACCTTTGAGAAAACACCGGTCCAGGCAACAGAAGGGTTATGGGAAAGCTGCTAGAACCACCCTGTCATCCCGGAAGCTGGTCAATCTGCTAAGACTTTAATACGACAAGAGAAAGAGAGGGAAAGGAAGGAAAGGAGTACTCCAGAATCAGAAGTCAAGAGGAATAGACAAGGGTCTATGCCTGTTGGGTCGGGAAGTCTTTCTCAACCTACCAAGGGATCTCTGTCAACCTACCAAGACACTAGTGACCTTTGGGAATAGTGTAGGCGTGAGGATGAAGATGGCAAAGTTCAACCACTTTAAGGGCACTACTGTATTTTGGACATTTCTAGTGGTGGACTTGTTCCGCGGTGTTTGTAGCGTTAATTTTTCTGAGGAAGAATCTGCATAATGGCTGCAAGAAGTGGTACCGTCAGTTAAGCTCTAAGGCAGGGCTCAGGCAAGGCTATTTCTACCTGATGAACTGATCAAGAGGGTGAAAGCGATGGTGTTGGTACCACCACAAAAAAGAAAGGCCACTCAGTTGGTCAAGCTTATTGGGATGCAGAATGCAGGAAATTGACACTTCGAAGTAGAAAAATACAGTGCATTGAACGGGGATCTGCAAACCTCCTCTGTTTAGGATTGGACTAGGCATCAACCAGGCGTCTCAAGGAAAGTGATTAGAAGCCCTTCCTGGGGACTGGAGAGGCCACACTTAGGTGGACCTCGAAGGACTCGGAAGAGAAGGGAGAGAGATTGAGGAAAAGGTGTAGGGGTCAGTTGGATATGACTGACCGTCGAGCAATGATCCAGCAGATTAACTTGCATCACAGTAAAAGCGCCTCAGTGGTCCTAACCAGGTGCTTAAATGTGAGGCACACATTACCAACACTCGCGTTGGTGCAAGAACCGTGGCTGGTCAGGAACCATAGAGGGGAACTGGTTGCAGCCGGGCGCATCTACACCAGTGTGGAGCATGAGGGTCATAGGGCATGTGTGATACTCAGAGGACTATAAATTGGTAATACCAAAATGAGCTACATTGAGAGTCCTCAATATCTGGGAGTTATTCTGGAACGGAAGCTACTCTGGTGTGAGCAATTGGAGGATAAGTGCAAAAAAGCCATAGCTAAGTTCTGGCAATGCAGAAGAGCGATAGGCATCAGATGGGGTTTGGGTCCACATCAGATAAACTGGTATTATTCTGCCATCATGGTGCTGAGGTTATTCTTTGCTTCAATTGTGTGGTGGGACAGTGTACAGAAAGTAAAAAGTAGAAGAGTGCTGGGCCGTGTGCAGCGGCTCTTCTTTAGAGGCATAACAGTTACCAAGACCAGCATGCTATGAGCAGACATGAGGATTATGTTGGGTTTCCATTATTGGTTCTTCAAAATAGGATAAATTCAATGAAAACTGCATACCCGCTAAATTGTACGAGGTTGTGGAAGACAAGTAGCAAATGACACAAACAGCTGTTGTTGATTTACTGAAAGAGCTCAAGATAGAACCTCAGGATAAGATACTGTCTCTTATAAACGAAAATGAAATTGCTAAATCTATATTCCTGCAAGAGAGGCATGGGCACAGTGTAGACCCAAACATGGTGACATTTGTTTCACCAATGGGTTCAAGATGAAGGAAGGAGTGGTATTCAGCTTTAGTGGACCGAGACACCAAGACATATTCTGGAATACTACTTTGGAGTGCATCAAATCCTAGGTACTGTAGGGATACTCAGGAGACTTGTGGGGCAAGGAACTACTCTCCTTGAGTAGACCTAAACTCAGAGTTACTGTAGAACTAGTCACAGGTCATGTGAATGTTAGGGGTTCCAATACAAAATTGGAAGATTTAAGTCCCCTGTTTGCAAGAGTTGCGATAAGGACCAAAAGGAAAATCCACGTGCTCTGTGAGTGCCCTGCTTTGGTAGGTGCAAGGAGAAAGAGGATATCAGAATATTTAGAATTAGGTGGGTACATGGATTCTGTAAACAGGTAGGTAAGCCATCCACTAACCTAATTCTGTGGTGGGGATGGGAAGAGAGTACAATGGCTAAGTGCTTTACACCAGTAAGGTCCATCCGAGTTTTCTAATAATAATAATAAATAAAATAATAATTGTGTCAGCGGAATATAATACAAATATTGTTTAAATTTTTTCTCATAGCAGTTTACACTGAAATATAAACCCACTACTCCTGTACAACACATCCTCAGCCCTGTTGTGAGGTGTGATAAGCAAAAAATCAGTCTCATCTCTATACACTTCATAATTTTTTTACCAATTTCTAATACCGCCTAACATTTGTATAATATATAGTAAGTGGAAAACCTATTTACCATTTTCATAATTATTTATGTTCAATAACATTCTATACTTTTGGTGTATACAGTTACATTAAATAATGTTAATTCCTAAGTATAAAAATTTCTGATTATTTTCTCTTGTTTGTACATGGATTTGGAAAATTCCATGAGAGGATAGGATATACCATGATTTTCTGACCATATTAACTCCGTGTTAACTTATAAATTAAATTAATTATGTGTCATTCTTTTGACTGCGTATTTATTGTCTTCTTCTTCCTGAATAACTGTTTCTTATTTTCCAGAGTAAAAACATTTCATTTGGTAAGTGTTTCATTAAAGGATCAGCAGAATATAATACTAATATTGTTTCCTTTTTTCGCATAGCAGTTTACACTGGAATAAAAATCCACCCATATTTATCTGTCACAATCGCACCACCCCATGTATAAGCTACCCCAATCCCGCTCTCAGGTGTGATGAGCAACCAATAATCGATTTGTAATCCCCCCTAAATTTTGTATAATATATAGTAATTGTATTGAAAACTTATTTACCAGCGTCACAAAAACCTATGATTAAAAAAAACTTATACTTTGGGTGTATATAGTTACATTAATTAATATAAATTCTCAAGTATAACAATTTCTGTCCCAATTTTTTTAGAAATTGTATACATAAAACAGAAAATTCTGAAATTAAATCATTATAAGCTGAAGTTAAAATTGTGACCTGGAGGACATTTTATATTTTCTTTGAATAAATTGAAGTCACCTAGTTTATTTGTTCTGATTGTTTACTCTTGTTTGCACATGGATTCGGACAATTCCACTCCTGAATAGGGCATTCTGTGACTTCCTGACCATATAGACTCCATGTTTGTTTTTAAGGTAAGTTGAATTAAGTGTCATTCATGTAACTTGCGTATTTATGTTCTTCTTCTTCCTAAATAACTATTTCTTATTTTGCACAAGTGAAAACCTTCTATCTGTGTATTGTTTCTTTTTTTCACATAGCAGTTTACACAGAAATAAAAAACCCACCTATAGGTATGTCACGATCGGACCAACCTGCGTACACAAGAGCCACAGCACCACTCTCAGATGTGATGAGCAACCAATAGATATCAGCTCCATAAAATTGATAATCTTTATTGATTTATAATAAATAGATGTTGTCCAGTTTCCCATTCTGATTGTTTACTCTTCTTTGCACAAGGAGATGGTAAATTCCAATGCAGGATGAGACATACCAGGATTTCCTGACCATATTAACTCCATGTTGATTTTTAAGGTAAATTAAATATGTGTCATTCTTGTAACTGCGTATTTATTTTCGTCTTCATCCTAAATAACTGTTTCTTATTTTGCACAGGTGGAATCATTGTATCTGTAAATTGTTTTGTTTTTCGCATAGCAGTTTACACTGAAATAAAAACCGATTTGTAAAGCCGCCAAACTTTTGTATCATATATAGTGATTGTGTTAGATATTTAAAATCAAAAACATATTATAACAGTGTCATATTTATTTATGTTGAAAAACCTTTTATATTTTTGGTGTATATGATTACACTAAATAATATAAATTTTTAAGTATAACATTTAAACCCATCCTGAATATTACAAAAATTGTATACATAAAATAGAAAATTCTCAAATTAAATCATACTATGTGGTGAAGTTAAAATTGTGACCGAGAATAACTTTTACATGCTGTTTAAATAAATAAAAGTCGCCTAGTTTCCTATTCTGATTATTTTCCATTGTTTGTACATGGATCTGGTCAATTCCACGACAGGATAGGATATACCGTGATTTTCTGACCATATTAACTCCGTGTTAACTTTTAAATTAAATTAAATATGTGTCATTCTTGTGACTGCGTATTTATTTTCTTCAGGGTCAGCAGAATATAATACTAATATCGTTTCCTTTTTTCGCATAGCAGTTTACACTGGAATAAAAATCCAACTATATTTATCTGTCACGATTGCACCACCCCACTTACAAGCTAGCCCAAATCCCACTCTCAGGTATGAAGAGCAACCAATAATCGGTTTACAATACCCCCTAAATTTTGTAAAATATATAGTGAATATATTGAAAACTTCTTTACCAGCGTCACAAAAACCTATGATTAAAAACATCTTATACTTTGGGTGTATATAGTTACGTTAATTAATATAAATTCTCAAGTATAACAATTTCTGTCCCGATTTTTTTAGAAATTGTATACATAAAATAGAAAATTCTGAAATTAAATCATTATAAGCTGAAGTTAAAATTGTGACCTGGAGGACATTTTATATTTTCTTTGAATAAATCGAAGTCACCTAGTTTATTTGTTCTGATTGTTTACTCTTGTTTGCACATGGATTCGGTCAATTCCACTCCTGAATAGGGCATTCTGTGACTTCCTGACCATATAGACTCCATGTTTGTTTTTTAAGGTAAGTTGAATTAAGTGTCATTCATGTAACTTGCGTATTTATGTTCTTCTTAAATAACTATTTCTTATTTTGCACAAGTGAAAACATTCTATCTGTGGATTGTTTCTTTTTTTTCACATAGCAGTTTACACTGAAATAAAAAACCCACCTGTAGGTGTGTCACGATGGGACCAACCTGCGTACATAAGAGCCACAGTACCACTCTCAGGTATGATGAGCAACCAATTGATATCAGCTCCATAAAATTGATAATTTTTATCGATTTGTAATAAATAGATGTTGTCCAGTTTCCCATTCTGCTTGTTTACTCTTGTATGCACAAGGAGATGGTAAATTCAACTGCAGGATGAGACATACTGGGATTTCCTGACCATATTAACTCCATGTTGATTTTTAAGGTTAATTAATTATGTGTCATTCTTGTATCTGCGTATTTATTTTTGTCTTCATCCTAAATAACTGTTTCTTACTTTGCACACATGGAATCATTGTATCTGTAAATTGTTGTGTTTTTCACATAGCAGTTTACACTGAAATAAAAACCGACTTATAGTTCACTTATCTGTCACGATCAAAAACCCCTCGTAGAAGAGAGTCCCAGCCCCTCTCTAAGGTGTAATAAGCAACCAATTGATCTGACCTTCATACACTTGATAATTGCTTTACCGATTTGTAAAGCCGCCAAACTTTTGTATCATATATAGTGATTGTGTTAGATATTTAAAATCAAAAACATATTATAACAGTGTCATATTTACTTATGTTGAAAAACCTTCTATATTTTTGGTGTATATGATTACACTAAATAATATAAATTTTTAAGTAGAACATTTAAACCCATCCTGAATATTACAGAAATTGTATACATAAAATAGAAAATTCTCAAATTAAATCATACTATGTGGTGAAGTTAAAATTGTGACTGAGAATAAATTTTACATGCTGTTTAAATTAATAAAAGTCGCCTAGTTTCGCATTCTGATTATTTTCCCTTGTTTGTACATGGATTTGGTCAATTCCACGACAGGATAGGATATACCGTGATTTTCTGACCATATTAACTCCGTGTTAATTTTTAAATTAAATTAAATATGTGTCATTCTTGTGACTGCGTATTTATTTTCTTCAGGGTCAGCAGAATATAATACTAATATCGTTTCCTTTTTTCGCATAGCAGTTTACACTGGAATAAAAATCCACCCATATTTATCTGTCACGATTGCACCACCCCACTTACAAGCTAGCCCAAATCCCACTCTCAGGTATGAAGAGCAACCAATAATCTGTTTGCAATACCCCCTAAATTTTTTATAATATATAGTGATTATATTGAAAACTTATTTAACAACATCACAAAAACCTATGATTAGAAACATCTTATACATTGGGTATATATAGTTACGTTGAATAATATAAATTCTCAAGTATAACAATTTCTGTCCCGATTTAAAACATACAGAGAAAGTAAAATAGTATGAGTAATATAAACATTAATAACAACGAATAAATAATGTAAAATAGAGTGTTTAACTTACCAGTGTTGTTTTCTTCCTTTTAACCCAGTGAACGTTATTGATTTCTTTTAACTTTAATTTTAGGCACAGCCCATTCTTTTTATTCTTTCTTTTTTACACATGGATTTGGTGAATTCCACTCCAGGATATTACACTGCATGATTACTTGACGATATAGGCTTCTGAAATCCACAACAATAGTAAACATAAAATAAAAAATCTTCAGATTAATCATATGTGCTGATTATTATAGTTCTAACCTGGAATAAATTCTCCTTTTTTGAGAACCAATATAGATGTTAACTTTTTTTGTTTTTGTTCTCTCTAAGATACAAATACCTATAATTAATTTTAATTAATTACCCTTTACCTATAATTATACCTAGATTAACATTTAGAGAATAACTTTTGATTAGGTGTTTTGTGTAGTCTCCATTTTTACCCTTTTTTCAGTCCATCATTTTTTGTAGCCTATTTTGGCTTTTATTTATAGAAACATACAGAGAACATAATCAGCATGCAAAATACAAACAATAAAAATAAAGATTAAATACTTGTTTTAAAAGTGAAAATGTGGTTTCGTTTCTGCTGACAAATGTGATTATGATTTATTTCTTCTTTGTGATTTATTTCACTTCTCTTTTTTAGTAAGCACTTCTTTTCCAAAAAGTATTTTTTCTTGATTTAATGTGGATTTTGTGAATTTTCATCCAAGATAGGATATCTCATAGTCTGCTGTTGTTATAGACTCCATGTTGATATTTAACGTAAATTTATAATTTCCATTCCGTCAACTGTGTCTTTATTCAATTGTGTATTTTAAAAAAAAATTTCTGTTTAATTATTAGTGTTTTAATATTTCATAGTTGCTACACATTTAACTCATTTTTTTTGATAATGCTTTTGACTATCAAACTTCTTAGAATAATAACAATATTTTTTTTGGGTGGGCATACCAGTTTGCATTCAATTAATAAATGACACATAGTTATCTGTCACTATCACATCACGCTGGAACCAACAGCTCCAGATGTTAATCTGCTCTCATGTTAATAAGCACTAATAAATCTCTCCTCTCTAGATATTTGTTTTGTGAAATTTAATCTTTCTTAAATAGAGTTAAACTTAAAGAGATTGTGCTCTACAAGGGAACCTCTCTAATCCATAAAACTGAAGTGTTTATGGTTGTGCCACAAACAAGTTTAGTTTATCGGAAAATAAAGAAAAATAGTCATCTTTGAACTCAGAAATGGCTATTCTCTGCATTAAAGACATTGAAAGAAAACCCACAAGTAGTAAGAAAATAATAACACATGCTGTAATATTTACTGTGCATACATACAGTACTGTAAAATCACTTGGGTAAAATTGGTTGTAACGATACCATAAAATAAACAGCTACAGATTTTTGTTTAACAAATACAATTCCTCCTTTCCTTAATCCATAAAACGTCGATAGGTGTTGAGGTTATGTTCTGTGCAATAACAAAAGTGTTCACTTCCGTCAGTGTATAAAACCAATCTATGAAACCGTCATCATATGTTCGTTCCCTTCATTGTAATAGGTTTCCCCGTCTGAGCCCTCATTAACTTCAGTAATTTATTTCTTTTAAACTGCAGCAATAATCGGATTCGTCAAAGAGTTATTCATTGGTTTTACTGTCTTTCTCACATTGAGCAAGTCTCTCCTCAACTTCACAAGATTTAATCCTTATAGTTTGTAGGTCTTTAAAAACTTTCTACAACTTGTTTCCCTTGTCTTTGATATTGTGACTTTTCTTTGCCACTTCTGCATAGGTAACATCTTTGACGTGGAAGGTTTTCATAGCTTTCTTGGTAATTGTTTGGATGATTCTCCTCTGTCCAGTCATGTTAACACTGCCATTTTTTTCATGAAAGTGGATTGTGTTTACATTACATTCCTCATCTTGAAAAAATATGAGACTGTGTCACAGAGTGAAACAAATAAACTGAATTTTAAAATTTAGTAACAAACCTGTAGAACACTCATAAAACCAGCGAATGTTTATATTAAAAACTAACAACAAACATTATGCAAAGGATGACATATCGCAAAAGTTAGTTTTCTACAGTAACAATAAGTGCATTAAACAACAACAGCACTGCCAAAATAATAACAGCACAGTTATAATAATTCTATGCACCAACAGAGAGAGGACAAGATTTTTCTTCAGTATATTTAGATTGTAATATATATATGTATATACGAGGGTAAGTCAAATATTATCCGCAATATAGGTATATTTTTGTTTACGTTGGCAGTACTGTCCTTTTGCGTTGATGACGCATGCTTTGTTTATTCGTTGTTATGTCTATGCACGTTACAAGCTGCTAGGTTAGTTTCGTTATCGCTGCCGTGCTGTTAATAATGGCCGCTCCACTTTCTATATGCACCAAAGAAGAGCAACGTTCAGTGATCCGTCTTTTGTGGTCGGAAGGTGTATCAGGGGCCGAAATTCATCGAAGACTTTTGGTACAGTACGGGAACAATTGTTTGCCACAACGGAGTGTCTATGAATGGATTAAAAAATTCAAAAATGGTCGCACAAGTGTTACGCAAAATGAAGGAGCTGGACAACCAGTTACCGCCATAAACGAGGAAAACATTGAGCGTTCATGTGAAATGATTCTCTCAGACAGACGGATAACTGTTGACGACGTGGCAAATCGTCTGCAAATTAGCCACGGTTCTGCCTACGAAATCATTTACAACAGACTTGGGTTTCATAAAGTTTGTGCAAGATGGGTTCCAAAACAACTGACACAGTTGCATAAACAAACGTGCTTGGACGTGTGCAAAAAACATTTGGATCGCTATGTTAACGAACGGGACAACTTCTTAGACAGGATCGTTACTGGTGACGAAACATGGATCCATCATTACGAGCCGGGGAGTAAACGGCAGAGTATGGAATGGAAACATCCAAATTCGCCGTGCAAGAAAAAATTCAAAACCCAACCGTCCGCAGGAAAACTTATGCTTACGGTTTTTTGGGACTCACAAGGTCCATTACTGGAACATTATCAGGAAAGGGGCACAACAATAAACAGTGTACGTTACAGTGAGATGCTTACTGCTAAGCTGAAGCCTGCAATTCGTAGCAAACGCCGAGGACTGCTGTCAAAAGGCATTGTGTTGTTGCACGACAATGCCCGTCCGCATACAGCTGCCCACACTGCAGAAACGCTTCAGAAACTCAATTTTGAAGTATTGGATCATCCTCCATATAGTCCCGATCTCGCTCCATCTGATTTTTACTTGTTTGGTCCACTCAAAGAGGCAATTAGGGGCGGTCGATTTACAACAGACGAAGCATTGAAAGAAGCGGTGCATTCCTGGCTCGCATCTCAACCCAAAACCTTCTTTCACGAGGGCATCAGGAAACTTGAACAACGTTGGACCAAGTGCGTTGAAAAGCAAGGGGACTATGTCGAAAAATGATGTACTTGTAAGTTTCCTATTTGATTTCAATAAAATTTTATAACTATATTGCGGATAATTATTGACTTACCCTCGTATATATATATATATATATATATATATGAATAATAATTTCTAATCTTAAATTTTAAAATTGCTGTGCACTGAATATTTATGTTTTAAAGATAAATTTTAAAATAATTCAAATATTAGGCATCTGGCAACATACAATTGTTAGTATGCAGATGTTGAGAAAAAAGAATGTTTACTCATTAGTGTAATTAGTCATATATTTGAATATTGTAGAATGATTCTGAGTGATCAGTTAGTAGTTTTGGTGAATTATCTTTAGATAATATGTATGAAGGAATTAGGAGTAATGATAGTGAGCAGAGTGAGGTTATTTTTGTGTTCATACAACTCAAGTAAGTTAGCTAATCTTTAATATGTATTTTAGCAATAATACAATAATGTTATAATTTTATGTATTATAATTTATTTAGACATCATTCTTGGTAATATTTATTTATTCCTAATTAAGCTAAGTTTAGATTTTGTTGGGAATTTACATACCAAGCAGATTCTTTTAAACTGGAATACTTCTCTTTTTATTTAAATAAAATTTGTCTCAAAATGTCATGGTATCAGTTATGTTAATAATGGACTATTTAAACAAAGGATAGTTAATTTTTTATTAAATCACTTGTAAGTATTTTACAACTTTCATATAGTAGCACTTACTTATATTTATTGAGGACGGTAGTTTCGGTAGATGTGTCCCATTGTCAACTCAGACCACAACTGATCTCAAGGTATTTGTAGGTTAGTGGGTGGGATATTATTGGGGGATGTGGGTGTATTTGGTGAGTATTAGGAGTTATGATGTCGAAAAGTGTGTGTGTGAGTTATAATGTAATTGGGTGCTATGTATGTGTGTAGCGTGTAGTTTGAAATGTTTGTATATTTCATATTGTTCAGTTACGGTCTGAGTTGACAATGGGACACATCTCCCGAAATGGCCATCCTCAACAAATATAAGTATGTGCTACTATATGCAAGTTGTAAAATATGTACTAGTTTAGTGAAAACTAGTAGCTCATGAAAAGATGGAATCAACAAATGAAAAAATATATATATTAAAAATTTGTATTTACTTCAGAATGTAAAAAGTTATTCAAAATATAAAAATGTTTACATAAATTTGTAATAATTGCGAAAAGCAAATTCATTCATATTTAACATTCTGAGTCCAAACAAGGTGAACGTTGTCTTTGTCTTAGTCTGAGTGAACGTGACAACTAAAAGGTGTTTACATGATGTTGAAGCACCTTGGGATATAGATTAACAAATTAGGATACAAACAGAGGTTATTCAATCATTTCTTCCGTACACTCATTTTATAAGTAAAAGAAATTTATTAAATTTTTTATACAAAATCTTTAAGGAGAATCTCTTATATTAATAACATCTACAAGTAATCACATTCGTGGTATATCACTCATAGAAGGTTTAATTGTTCACAACATGTATATCTGAACAAAAAATATATTTTTAATGCACAAAACTGATATTGTATGTTCTTTGCCGAGAACTAAGATCATTTATTGTCCCGCATACTCTCATAATATCGAACACATGAAATTCTTATTTCATGAGAAGACTCTATGGTTCACTATAATTAATCATGGGAAATCAACCAATCAAAAAGTTGATTTTTTCGGAAATGTTTGGAATAGATTTGATGAATTAGCAAATAGCAGACTTGATTCCGGTGCTGACTTCAAAATTTTGTGGGTAATAAGTTTATGATAAATTATGCTTTCGCATTGGAAAATTATTTTTTACTTTTTAGTAATAAAAAAATGTATATTCGAGTTGTTTTTTTAAGTCGATTCTATTTTTTAAAAAATTTTAATACTTATTTTGGGAAAAAAACCACTACTTACTGCTTTATTCAGCAGACGCGTTTCACGCTAGGTCAGCGCATTTTTCAATGGCATGAGTCACTGACAAGACTGTTGCTCGAGTGTATTGTGTTGGTGGGAGTCTGTAGTGTATTTCAGTTTTGTAGTGTGTTATTTTTCAAAGATTAGTTGTAATTTATGGGCTCAAATATAGTGTTTGCTTGAGAGTGTGTTTTGTCAATTAGAAAGTGTTGTGGATTGTATTAATGATGTTTATATCTCATAGTTTTCTACTGTGTTTTAAGTATTTTGCATTTATTGATGTAAAGAGGGATTTTTAGATTGGTATCTATGCCAGTCTGTGAGTGTAGTGTGTATTGTATCTGTATGGTGAAAATTGATGTGGGTTGTGTCTTTCTTATCTGTTTTACGTGTTCTTCGTATCTTGTGGTAAATGTTCTCCCTGTTTATCCTATGTAAAAACTAGGACAGTTGTTGCATGTAATATTGTATACGGCTGCCCTGTTGTGTTTATCCTGATGTGTTTTTGAACTGTATAGGTGTTTTTAATTTTTTTTTGGATGTTGTGAATGCTACTTTGTTTTTAAGCTTGCGGAACTTTGAAACTATTTTGTATGTCCGAAATAACGGTTTCTCATTTTGCACAAGTGAAAGCATTCTAGAAGAGAGCCCCAACCCCGCTCTCATGTGTGAAGAGCAAACATTGGACATATACTAGACACGTCCATACACTAGGCAATTTTATTACTGGTATTTATGTGTAATATGAATTTTATGTCCGCTTTCTAATGATTTTAATTGAAATGTTCATGAGTAATGGGATGTCGTTGCATTTCCGAACATTAAACTTTTATAAATTTCCAACTGTAATCTAGCTTTTTAAACTGGAAGTACATATTAAGAGATTAATAGGATTTCAAATATTAAACCCTAAAATGTTAGATCTTCACATAAAACAAGTTGAGAATTTGTTTTCAAATTTGAGTCTAAAAGAGAAAATTGCAAGACACAATATTAAGACAAGTTTTTTCTGTCAAATAAAAAATTTATAATAATATATACAAGTTAAGTACTTAAAATAACTGGGTGCTGTCTTTGCTGAAATTAAAATACAAACGCAGGTAATTGGTGAGGGTTTTGGCTAGCTTTCAAATTTTACTCTTCTTTTCAGTATTATTATTTTTTGTAGCAATAATAAACAGAAATATAAAAATCAAAATATAGAGCGTTTAACATACCGCTGTTATTTTATTCCCGTTAACACAGTACACGTTCATTGAATTCTTTTCACTTAATTTTAGGCACAGGCTGTTCTGATTGTTTTCTCTTCTTGGCACATGGATTTGGTGAATTCCACTCCAGGATATTACAATTTGTGATTTCCTAACCATAGAGAATCCATGTTGATTTTAAGGTAATTTTATTGCACCATTCGTCTAACTTCATATTTATTTTCTTCTTTGTTCAAAATAACGATTTCTCATTTTATACAAGTAAAAGCATTCTATTTGTGATTTGCTTCATTACAGTTGTCAAGGGAATAAAAGACAAATATTGTTTCCTTTTTTCATATAGTCCTTTATACTGATATAAAAAACCACCCTTTTATATCTGTCACGATCGTACCACCCCGCGTACAAGAAAGCCCTAGCCCCGCTTTCAGGTGTGATGAGCAACCAATCGATCTCACCTCCAACAACTTGATCATATTTACCGATTTTTATTAGTACCTAACTTTTGTTTATATATACTGATTGTGCTAGGTATTGAAAACATATTTTACCATTGTCATAGTTATTTATGTTTAAAAATCATTTTATACTTTCGGTGTATAAAGTTACATTAAATAATATGAGTTCTTAAGTATAGCAATTCCTGCCCCAAATATTACAGACATCATAAAAATAAAAAAAGAAGATTCTCAAATTAAATCATATTATGTGATGAAGATGAAGTTGTGACCTGGAATACATTTTAATTTTCTTTGAATATATCGCTTGTCTAGTTTTTTTTGTCATTGTTTTCTTTTGTTTGCACTAGAATATGTGAAATTCCACTACACGATAGTAATAAAGTTATTTCTTGACCATATTAACTCCATGATGATTTTAAGGTAAATTAATTATATTATGTCTCATTATTGTATCTGTGTATTTATTTTATTCTTCTTTCTAAAAACATTTCTTATTTTGCACAAGTCAAAACATTCTATTTGTGAAATGTTTTCGTTTTTGACATAGCATTTTACACTGAAGTAACAACCCACCCATAGTTATGGCACTATCGCACCACCCCGCGTACAAGAAGGCCTCAGCCTTGCTCTCAGGTGTGATGAACAACCATTCGATCTCACCTCCATACTCTTGATAATTTTATTATTGATATTTAAGTATAATATGACATTTTGTCCGTTTTCTAATGATTTTAATTGAAATGTTCATTACTATTTGGATTTCGCTGCACTTCCGAACACGAAATTTCTATAACTTTCCAACTCTAATCGAGATTTTAAAACTGGATGTAGATAGTAAGATAATATTACCATTTAAAATATTAAACCATAAAATGTTGGAACTTCAAATAAAACAAGTGAAGAAATTGATTTTGTTTTTAGTCTAAAAGAGAACATGCAAGCTCAATATTAAGAACATTTCTTTCTGTGAAATAGAGAATATAAAATAATAAAAACAAGTGAATTACTTAAAAATAACGGGTCGGTGTTATTGGTGAAACTAAAACACAAACACAGGTAGTTGGTGAGGGTTTTGGCTAGTTTTTCATTATTTACCCTTCTTTTCAGTATTATTATTTTTTGTAGCCTTTTCAATTTTATTTATAAAAACATAACGAGAGAAAAATAGTATGACAAATATAAACATTAATAAACAGAAATATAAAAATCAAATAATAAAGCGTTCAACATACAGCTGTCATTTTATTCCCGTTAACACTGTACACATTGATTGATTTCTTTTCACTTAATTTTAGGCACAGGCTGTTCTGATTGTTTTCTCTTCTTGGCACATGGATTTGGTGAATTCCACTCCAGGATATTACAATTTGTGATTTCCTAACCATAGAGAATCCATGTTGATTTTAAGGTAATTTTATTGCACCATTCGTCTAACTTCATATTTATTTTCTTCTTTGTTCAAAATAACGATTTCTCATTTTATACAAGTAAAAGCATTATATTTGTGTTTTGCTTCATTACAGTTGTCAACGGAATAAAAGACAAATATTGGTTCCTTTTTTCATATAGTTCTTTATACTGATATAAAAAACCACCCATTTATATCTGTCACGATCGTACCACCCAGAAGTACAAGAAAGCCCCAGCCCCGCTTTCAGGTGTGATGAGCAACCAATCGATCTCACCTCCAACAACTTGATCATATTTACTGATTTTTATTAGTACCTAACTTTTGTTTATATATACTGATTGTGCTAGATATTGAAAACATATTTTACCAGTGACATAGTTATTTATCTTTAAAATCATCCTATACTTTTGGTGTATGAAGTTAGATTAAATATATTTTAGTTCTTAAGTATAGCAATTCCTGCCCCAAATTTTACAGACATTATAGACCAAACTTTTTTCCATTAAAAATGTTATGCATTAGTTTGATTGGCGATGATAACCAAAATTGTTTTTTCGCCAGGGGAAAAGCCCTGATATCATGTGTGATGAGCAACCAGTTGATCTCACCTCCTTACATTTGATATCTTTTTTACCCATTTGTAAAACCGCCTAACTTTTGTATAATATGAAGTGATTGTGTTAGATATTGAAAGCATATTATACCAGTGTCATAATAACTTATGTTTTAAAACTTTTTATACTTTTGGTGTATAGATTTACATTAAATAATATAAGTTCTTAAGTATAACAATTCCGATCCCGAATTTTACAGAATTTGTAAACATAAAATAGAAAATTCTCAAATAAAACATATAATGTGCCAAAGTCAAAATTGTGATGTGGAATAGATTTTACAAGCTTTTTGAATAAATAAAAGTCACCTAGTTTCCCGTTCTAGTTTTCTCTTTTTTGAACATAGATTTGGTAAATTCCACTGCGGGATAGGACATACTGTATTTTCCTGAGCATATTAACTTCATGTTTATTTTTAAGATAAATAAATTTTTTGTCATTCTTGTAATTTGTGTATTAATTTTTTTCTGCCTAAATAACTGTTTCTCATTTTCCACAAGTGAAAGCATTCTATTTGTAAATTGTTTCATTACAGTGTTAGCCGAATATAAGACAAACATTGTTTCCTTTTTTCCTATACCTGTTTACACTGAAATAAAAAACAGCCCATAGTTATCTGTCACGATTGCACCACCCCCTGTATAACACAGACCCAGCCCTATTCTCAGGTGTGATAGACAACCAATAGATCTCCCTTCCATACACTTGATAATTTTTTACTGATTTTTAATACCTAGTAAATTTTGTATAGTATGCAGTGATAGTGTTAGTTATTGAAAACATATTATACAATTGTCATAGATACTTATGTAAAAAAAACATTTTATACTTTGGGTGTATAATATCACGTTAAATAACAGAAATTCTTAAATATAACAGTTTATGGAAAATTCTCAAATTAAATCATGTTACATGCTGAAATTAAAATTGTGACCTGGAATAAATTTTACATGCATATTGAATGAATAGAAGTAGCCTAGTTTCTCATTCTGATTGTTTTCTCATGTTTGTACATGGATTTGGTAAATTTCACAGGATACGTCATTCCCTGATTTTTTCCCTATATAGACTTCATGGTTTTTTTAACCCTGTGCACTCCGACAATGAGAAGGTTTGGCGTTGCACTCCGAACCTGGATATGAATCGTCATACAACTTTGTCGCATCCAGTCCAATACTAGCAACACACTGCCTGCGCTATCACTCCAATAACTTGTAACACATTTTTCTCTCAGTTGTGCTGACATTTATAAAGGCTTTAAACAATTAATATTTGGCAATTATACAATATTTTTTAATAATAAAAGAAATATCAAGTTATAGGTTTAGATTTTACATGTAAACACATCACATATGTAATTAATAATATCTTTTTATTTATATATTACTTATGTGTGGAATTTTTCAAAACATGATCCTACATGCAGAGCAGGATTGCCTGAGTATATAGGGCAGTAAGAAGTGAATTCCAAATCTGCTCGTCGCCAGACAGTGAGGATCTAGGCAGCTTTTGCTTTCTTGAAAATTCAATACGGTTCTCTCCAACTAGTTGCAAAATCTGTTTTTCCTATGGTCCAGATGTTTTATTTTATTATTGACATTTTCTTTTTTTCTTTAAAAAATATAGATAAATTCACAATCGCAGTTTCAAGAAGTCAAAAATAATTTTCGATACCATTACATACTCTTCCTGATAGAAGGATAAGATGCGATATAGTGATTGCTTAAATCCACTTAACCCATATGCTCATTATACTTACAGATTGTTAGGGGTTTAGTTAGCACTTCTTTCTCACCGTCTTTAGTGTTTGGTTCTATTGGAATCATTTTATTTCCATAAAATGTTGAAATGACCGAAACTTCTCTTTTATCTTTCCAAATGAGCGCTCCAATATTGTCTTTGGACTTCAATGCTAAAATATCTCTTTTCTTCATTATCCTCTTTTTTGTCTTATTCATTTTTTCTGAGAGCCCTTTTTGTTTAAATTGATGTTCTCTGATATATAGTATTTCATTTTTTTTAGTTCTCTTGCTAATTCGAGATTTGTTTAGTACCTGTCAGTACAAAAGTGGTATCCTGATCCCCTGCTGCTTGCAGTATTCCTTCCACAAGAGTAAGTATTATTCCTGTTGTGTATAATAAACCTGGATTTTTTAAAATTTGGGAAGTCTGCTTTCCAAAATATGGCAAAAGGCAATAAACACAACTGTTTTTCAAAGCTGATACTACGTATTCTTTAAGACCCCATCTGGTGGGTTCATCTTTATTGAAAATCTTGAAGGAAACTGTGCCCCGAAACCCTACTGTAGATTCGTCAATTGAGAGGTACTGTCTTGGCAAGTAAAACTCTTTGTATGTTTTGACTAAATACAGCAAAACATTGCTCACTTTAACGCTTCTTGACAGTACACCTACGTTTTCTGGTGGAGGTGCTATGTGTAAGCCCCAAAAAATTTGAAAAAATTTGGCCTTTGTAAAAACGTCACTCAAAAATGAAAATTTATCAGTCCAATCTTCCGACAAATAAGATTGAAATGTGGCTGAAGGATGTAAACCCATATTAAATAACAAACCCAAAAAAGATTCAAACTCTTTTATATGTAAATCTGTCCATATCATGTCAGTAGAAAAATACTTGAGTTTTTTTCTAAGTGGAGTATTAAAATACATTTTATTAATCTGTGTATATCTGTTAGTTTTGTCAACAATTTGCTGAAAAAGTTCACGTGAGAAAAAAAGTTGGTTACTGCTCCATTTTGAGAAGGGGGTCGGTAACCAGAATTTCCTGAACATCGAAATGCTTGAAAATTTTCTTTCTCAGTCCAATCTTCCCATTCCTGATTACTGGCATCATAGTCATTGTCACTGTTTATGTCAATATCGGGCTCATCATTTTCTAAATCGATAAATTTACCAAAAGAACCATTTGAACTAGTTCCCTCATCGTCAGATAATCCTGATAACATACCTTTAGGACAGCAATTTAAACATCGTTTGAGGAAAATTGCCCTCTCTCGTGGACAAACTTGGACGTGGTAAGCCTAAGTGAAACTGTGAGTTAGAGGCCAGACAAAAAGAGGCTAGAAGGCTCTTTAATAGAGCAAGGAAGAAGAATACAGTGGATACCTGGCAAGCATATAAAGATAGCCAGTGCTTCTATAAAAAATCTCATAAAGGAGGTTAAGCAGGCTTCTTCAGAAAGTTTTGCTCAGAGACTAACACTCTGAGTGAACCTGATAGACTGTGTAAGGTGTTAGCAGATGCACCGAGGGGAGAGCTTAAGTTTATCAAGAAGGCTGATGGTAGCTTTGCTGACACTCCGGAGGAAACCCTGTGTTCGCTGACAAGAAACAGTTTTCCCGATATTAGACCTGTGAGGGATGGTGCTCATAAATTTCGCCATAGGTGCCAAGGGTGGACTGGAATATAGCTGGGCAGGTGATATTGGTGCAAAAGGTGAGAGGTGATTCTGTCTTTCAAACCTTATAAAGCACCTGGATTAGATATTATTACTACAGAATTACTTGGAGGAAATTATCAGGCCACTGAGGGGATTACTCAAGGACTGTGTTGCCCTGGGTTACTTGCCCGAGCATTGGCTAAAAAAAAATTCCTCTTTATCCCCAAACTGGAGGGGAAGGTGGTTATACAGATGTAAAGGACTTCAAACCCAATAATCTTACATCATTCTTGGTAAAGATAATGGAAAGGCTAGGAGATCACTTTTTGAAGGAGGGACCTTTGAAACAGTATCCGCTTCATCAGGACCAAAATGCTTACCAGACTGGTAGGTCAGTGGTACTTCAGTGGTTGTTGGTTGTGGACTTCATTGAGGGTCAAATCAACAACCAGGGGATATGTATTGGGACTTTTCTTAATGCGGAAGGGGCGTTTAATAGCACCTCTAGGCTGGCCATCAAGAGAGCAGCTAAGAATCATGGGATTTCTGACGGAATTATCAATTGGATTATGAGTTCCTTCGAAAACCGTATAAGTACTGCACATCCTGGATGGGGTTCACGATAAGTGGGATGGTCTCGGAGGGCTGCCCGGAGGCTAGGGAATTTATCCATTCTGTTGTGAAGCCTACACAGGCCATAGGGACTGAAGGGGTTCCAATATAAAATTGGAATATCTAGGTCCCCTGTGTGCAAGAGATGCGACGAGGACCAAAAGGAAAGCCCAATCCACATGCTCTGTGTTTGCCCTGTTTTGAGAGCTGCAAGGAGAGAGTGGTTTGACTGGCAGGTATGTACACAAGAAGATATCAGAAAATTTAGCATTTGATTTGTACATGGATTCTGTAAAGAGGTAGGTATTCACTAAGCTAATTCTGTGGTGGGGTTGGGAAGAGAATACAATGGCTAAGTGCTTTACATCTGTAAGGTCCCTCCGAGTTTTCTAATAATAATAAATAAAATAATAATGGTATCAGCAGAATATAGTACAAATATTGTTTCCATTTTTCACCGAGCAGTTTAAACTGAAACATAAACCCACCCATAGTTATCTGTCACCATAGCACAAGACAGCCTTGTACAAGACAGCCTCAGCGCTGTGGTCAGATGTGATAAGCAACCAATCAGTCACATATTTGATAATTATTTACCAATTTCTAATACTGTCTAACATTTGTACAATATATAGTGCTTGTATTAGACATTCAAAACCTATTTACAAGTGTCATAATTGAAACACATTTTATACTTTTGGTGCATACAGTTACGTTAAATAATGTAAATTCCTAAGTATAAAAACTCCTGTCCCAAATTTTACAGAAATTGTAAAAATAAAATAGAAAATTCTCAAATTAAATCATATTACTTGGTGAAGTTAATATTGTGACCTGGAATAAATTTTACATGCTTTTTAAATGAATAAAAGTTGCCTAGTTTCCCGTTCTCATTATTTTCTCTTGTTTGCTCATGGATTTGGTCAATTCCTTTCCAGGATAGTAATTTCCTGACTATATTAACTACATGTTTGTTTTTTAAGGTAAAAATAATTGTGTGTCATTCTTGTAACTTGCATATTTATTTTCTTCTTCCTCCTCAATAACTTTTTCTTATTTTACTCGAGTGAAAACATTTCATTTGTTAATTGTTTCATTGAAGTGTCAGCAGAGTATAGTACAAATATTGTTTCCTTTTTTCACATAGTTATCTCTCACAATGGCACCACCCCGCATACAAGAGAGTCCTAGTCCCGCTCTCAGCTGTGATGAGCAACCAATCTATCTCACCTTTAACCACTTGATAATTTCATACCGATTTGCAATACCGCCTTAATTTTGTATAATACCATACAGTGATTATACTGAAAATCTATTTACCAATGTCACAATTACCTATGTTTAAAAATATTTTATAATGTGGGTGTATATAGTTACTTTAAATAATATAAACTCTTAGGTATAACAATTTCCGTCCCAAATTTTACAGATAGACAAACTCTCAAATAAAAAAATCTGAAAGTAAATCATATTATGAGCTGAAGTTAAAATATAGACCAGGAATACATTTTATATGTTATTAGAAAACATAGAAGCCGCCTAGTTTCCCGTTCCGATTGTTTTCTGTTGTTTGCACATAAATTTGGTGAATTCCACTACATGGGTAGAGTATTCTGTAACTTCCTGACCATATAGACTCCATGTTTGATTTTAAGGTAAATTAATTAAGAGTCATTTTTTTAACTTGCGTAATTATTTTCATCTTTCTCCTAAATAACTTTCTCTTATTTTACATGAGTGAGCACATTATATCTGTGAATTGTTTCCTTTTTTGGCATAGCAGCTTACACTGAAATAAAAACTCACCCATAGTTATGTCACGTTCGCACCACCACAAAAAAGCCCTAGCCCCACTCTAAGGGGTGATTATACCTTTGTAATACCGCCTAACATTTTTATAATATATAGTGACTGTGTTAGATATTGAAAACGTATTATACAAATGTCATATTTACTCTTGTTTAAAAATATGTTGTAATTTTGGTGTATCTAGTTTCGTTAAATAATAGAAATTCTCAAGTATAACAATTCCTGTCCCAAATTTTACAGAAATTGTAAACATAAAATAGAAAATTTTCAAATTAAATCATATTACGAGGTGAAGTTAAAATTGTGATCTGGAATAAATTTTACATGCTGTTTGAATAAATAAAAGTCCCTAGTTGTTCTGATTATTTTCTCTTGTTTGCACAAGGATTTGGTAAATTCCATTACATATACCCTGATTATACCCTATTAGGACATACCTGATTTTCTGACCATATTAACTCCATGTTGATTTTTAAGGGTAAATTACTTATGTGTCATTCTTGTAACTGTGTATTTATTTTCTTTTTCTTCCTAAATAACTATTTCTTATTTTGCATGAGTGAAAACATTCTAACTGTTAATTGTTTCCATTTTTCCGTTTCACTTTACACTGAAGTAACAACCCACCCATAGTTATGTCACAATCACACCAGCCACGTACAACACAGCCCCCCCCCCATTGTCAGATGTGATAAGCAACCAATCGATCTCATCTCCAACCTGCTGATAATCTTTTACGGATTTGTAATACCGCCTAAATTTTGTATAATATATACTGATTGTATTGAAAACTTATTTACCAGCGTCATAATTACCTATGTTTAAAAACATTTTATGCTTTGGGTGTATATAGTTACGTTCAATAATATAAATTTTTACGTCTAACAATTTCTGTCCTGAATTTTACAGAAATTGTAAACATAAGATAAAAATTTTCAAATAAACCATAATACGTTCCATAGTTAAAATTGTGACCAAAATAAATTTTACAAGCTTTTTTAATAAATAAAAGTCGCCTAATTTCCCGTTCTGATTGTTTTTATTTCTATGCACATGGATATGGTGAATTCCACTCCTGAATTGGGCATTCTTTGATTTCCTGACCATATAGACGCTATGTTTGTTTTTTAAGGAAAATAATTATGTGTCGTAGTAACTGCGTATTTATTTTCTTCTTGACCAACTGTGTCTTACTTTGCACTAGTAAAAACATTCTATTTGTAAACTGTTTCGTTATGGTGTCATTGGCTTCTATGGGTTGCATGACCTTTGCGGTTGTGGAGAGGGTTATCCGCAAGATGAGGACTGGTGGAGCAGAGCTGTATGTATGTGGCTCTCTATAAACGGGACATCCAGGAAAATGTGTCAATGCATGGAAGAGGCTCAAAAAAATGATGTAGGTTCGTAACCCTCAGGGTAAGGAGGTTCTTTAATAGAGCCTCAGGAGCACCTGGAGCCACCCCTGAGTATTTAAATCGCATTACCGTCGTAAGCAAGGCTCTGTGGCGGTCGACCTTTCTTCACAAGCTGCTCATGGGATTATACATTGCAGAAAACAATAAAAACACTACAACTTGTCAGGACTTAAAACCTACCGAGGAATCCGTCCCAATGGATGTGGCTTCAGCCTCTGTGGAGACAGATGGAACAACAGTTGTGAAGGCAACAGGAGGAATGAGTAGGGCACAATGGAGGTATGGCTTGCCTACCATGAGAAAGCAAAGAAGCACTACTGAGGGCAGAGAACCACCGCCAACCACCTTTGAGAAAACACCGATCCAGGAAACAGAAGGGTTTGGGGAAAGCTGCGGCTAGAACCTAACCTGTCATCCCAGAAGCTGGTCAATCTGGTAAGACTTTAATACGACAAGAGAAAGAGAGGGAAAGGAGTACCTCAGAGTCAGAGGCCAAGAGGAATAGACAAGGGTCTAGGCCTGTTGGGTCGGGAAGTTTTTCTCAACATACCAAGGGATCTCCTTCAACCTACCAAGGTACTAGTGACCTTTGGGGATAGTGTAGGCGTGAGGATGGAGATGGCAAAGTTCAACCACTTTAAGGGCACTGTTATTACTTTATTATGGACATTCCTAGTAGAGGACTTGTTCCGCTCTGTTGCAGCGTTAATTTTTCTGAAGAAGAATCTGCATAATGGCTGCTAGAAGTGGTACCGTCAGTTAAGCTCTAAGACAGGGCTCAGACAAGGCTATTCCTGCCTGATGAACTGATCAAGAGGGTGAAAGCGATGGTGCTGGTATCACCACCAAAAAAAAGGCCACTCAGTTGGTCAAGCTTATGGGGATGCAGAATGCAGGAATTTGACACTTCGAAGTAGAAAAATACAGTGCACTGAACGGGGTTCTGCAAACCTCCTCTGTTTAGGATTGGACGACGCATCAACCAGGCGTCTCAAGGCAAGTGATTAGAAGCCCTTCCTGGGGACTGGAGAGGTCACACTTAGGTGGACCTCGAAGGACTCGGAAGAGAAGGGAGAGAGATTGAGGAAAAGGTGTAGGGGTCAGTTGGATATGACTGACCGTCGAGCAATGATCCAGCAGATTAACTTGCATCACAGTAAAAGCGCCTCAGTGGTCCTAACCAGGTGCTTAAATGTGAGGCACACATTACCAACACTCGCGTTGGTGCAAGAACCGTGGCTGGTCAGGAACCGTATAGGGGAACTGATTGCAGCCGGGCGCGTCTACAACAGTGTGGAGCATGAAGGTCACAGGGCATGTATGATAGTCAGAGGACTAGAAAATAGTAATACCAAAATGAGCTACATTGAGAGTCCTCAATATCTGGGAGTTATTCTGGAACGGAAGCTACTCTGGTGTGAGCACTTGGAGGATAAGTGCAAAAAAGCCATAGCTAAGTTCTGGCAATGCAGAAGAGCGATAGGCATCAGATGGGGTTTGGGTCCACATCAGATAAACTGGTATTATTCTGCCATCATGGTGCTGAGGTTATTCTTTGCTTCAATTGTGTGGTGGGACAGTGCACAGAAAGTAAAAAGTAGAAGAGTGCTGGACCGTGTGCAGCGGCTCTTCTTTAGAGGCATAACAGTTACCAGGACCAGCATGCTATGAGCAGACATGAGGGTTATGTTGGGTTTCCATCCTTGGTTCTTCAAATTATGATGAATTCAATGAAAACTGCATACCCGCTAAGTTGTACCAGGCTGTGGAAGACAATTAGCAAATGACACAAACAGATATTTGGTGATTTACTGAAAGAGCTCAAGATAGAGCCTCAGGATAAGATACTGTCTCTTATAAACGAAAATGAAATTGCTAAATCTATATTCCTGCAAGAAAGGCAAGGGGCAGAGTGTAGACCCAAACATGTTGACATCTGGTTTACGAATGGGTCCAAGATGAAGGAAGGAGTGGTATTCAGCTTTAGTGGACCGATACACCAAGACATATCCTGGAATGCTACTTTGGGGTGCAACAAATCCTAGGTACTGTAGGGATACTCAGGAGACTTGTGGGGCTAGGAACTACTCTCCTTGAGTAGACTTAAACTCAGAGTTACTGTAGAACTAGTCACAGGTCATGTGAATGTTAAGGGGTAAAAATGAAATTTTTAAGTATAACATTTAAACCCATCCTGAATATTACAGAAATTGAATACATAAAATAGAAAATTCTCAAATTAAATCATATTATGTGGTGAAGTTAAAATTGTGACCGAGAATAAATTTTACATGCTGTTTAAATAAATAAAAGTCGCCTAGTTTCGCATTCTGATTATTTTCCCTTGTTTGTACATGGATTTGGTCAATTCCACGACAGGATAGGATATACCGTGATTTTCTGACCATATTAACTCTGTGTTAACTTTTAAATTAAATTAAATATGTGTCATTCTTGTGACTGCGTATTTATTTTCTTCTTCTTCCTGAATAACTGTTTCTTATTTTTCACAGTAAAAACATTTAATTTGTTAATTTTTTCATTAAAGGGTCAGCAGAATATAATACTAATATCGTTTCCTTTTTTCGTATAGCAGTTTAAACTGGAATAAAAATCCACCCATATTTATCTGTCACGATTGCACCACCCCACTTACAAGCTAGCCCAAATCCCACTCTCAGGTGTGATGAGCAACCAATAATCGATTTGCAATACCCCCTAAATTTTTTATAATATATAGTGAATATATTGAAAACTTATTTACCAGCGTCACAAAAAAGTATGATTAAAAACATCTTATACTTTGGGTGTATATAGTTATGTTAAATAATATAAATTCTCAAGTATAACAATTTCTGTCCCGATTTAAAACATACAGAGAAAGTAAAATAGTATGAGTAATATAAAAAATAATAACAACAAATAAATAATGTAAAATAGAGTGTTTAACTTACCGGTGTTGTTTTCTTCCTTTTTACCCAGTGCACGTTATTGATTTCTTTTAACTTTAATTTTAG
The DNA here is from genome assembly GCA_036971475.1 of Prosapia bicincta. Lineage (NCBI taxonomy): Eukaryota > Metazoa > Arthropoda > Insecta > Hemiptera > Cercopidae > Prosapia > Prosapia bicincta. Next base: position 386,592,845 of record JBAIZL010000002.1, read on the forward strand.
GCACAGCCCGTTCTTTTTATTCTTTCTTTTTTACACATGGATTTGATGAATTCCACTCCAGGATATTACACTGCATGATTTCTTGACATTATAGACTTCTGAAATCCACAACAATAGCAAACATAAAATAAAAAATCTTCAGATTAATCATATGTGCTGATTATTATAGTTCTAACCTGGAATAAATTTTCCTTTTTTTGAGAACCGCTATAGATGTTACCTATTTTTGTTTTTATTCTCTCTAACATACACATACCTATAATTAATTTTAATTAATTACCCTTTACCTATAATTATACCTAGATTAACATTTAGAGAATAACTTTTGATTAGGTGTTTTGTGTAGTCTCCATTTTTACCCTTTTTTCAGTCGATCATTTTTTGTAGCCTATTTTGGTTTTTATTTATAGAAACATACAGAGAACATAATCAGCATGCAAAATACAAACAATAAAAATAAGGATTAAATATTTTTTTTTTAAAGTGAAAATGTGGTTTCGTTTCTGCTGACAAATGTGATTATGGTTTATTTCTTCTTTGTGATTTATTTCATTTCTCTTTTTTAGTAAGCACTTCCTTTCCAAAAAGTATTTTTTCTTGATTTAATGTGGATTTTGTGAATTTTTATCCAAGATAGGATATCTCATAGTCTGCTGTTGTTATAGACTCCATGTTGATATTTAACGTAAATTTATAATTTCCATTCCTTCAACTGTGTCTTTATTCAATTGTGTATTTTAAAAAAAAATGTCTGTTTAATTATTAGTGTTTTACTATTTCATAGTTGTTACACATTTAACTCATATTTTTTGATAATGCTTTTAACTATCAAACTTCTTAGAATAATATATATATATATATATATATATATATATATATATATATATATATATATATATATATATATAAATATCGCAATATGTTTTCTTGTGTATTAATAAAGAACAAAGTCAAAATACAAATACAAGAATTATATTTGAATTTACAATTCAAAGCTTTTCGTTGGCTAACAGTACCAACATCATCAGGAATATTAAACAATTAAAATTTTAATTTAATTGATTTATTTAATTTAATAGATTTTGACTTACAAAATCCACATTAAATCAAGAAAAAATACTTTTTGGAAAGGAAGTGCTTACTAAAAAAGAGAAATGAAATAAATCACAAAGAAGAAATAAACCATAATTTTAATTGTTTAATATTCCTGATGATGTTGGTACTGTTAGCCAACGAAAAGCTTTGAATTGTAAATTCAAATATAATTCTTGTATTTGTATTTTGACTTTGTTCTTTATATATATATATATATATATATATATATATATATATATATATATATATATATATATATATATATATATATTTTTTTTTTGGTAGGGCATACCAGTTTGCATTCTATTAATAAAACGTATATAGTTATCTGTCACTATCGCATCACGCTGGAACCAACAGCTCCAAATGACACTCTCGTGTTAATAAGCACTAATAAGTCTCTCCTCTCTAGATATTTGTTTTGTGAAATTTAATCTTTCTTAAATAGAGTTAAACTTAATGTGATTGTGCTCTACAAGAGAACCTCTCTAATCCATAAAACTGGAGTGTTTATGGTTGGACCACAAACAAGTTTAGTTTATCAGAAAATAAAGAAAAATAGTCATCTTTGAACTCAGAAATGGCTATTCTCTGCATTAAAGAGTTTGAAAGAAAACCCACAAGTAGTAAAAAAGTAATAACACATGCTGTATTATTTACTGTACATACATACAATACTGTAAAATCACTTGGGTAAAATTGGTTGTAACGATACCATAAAATAAACAGCTACAGATTTTTGTTTAACAAATACAATTCCTCCTTTCCTTAATCCATAAAACGTCGATAGGTGTTGAGGTTATGTTCTGTGCAATAACAAAAGTGTTCACTTCCGTCAGTGTATAAAACCAATCTATGAAACCGTCATCATATGTACGTTCGTAATAGGTTTGTGATCATCCCCGTCTGAGCCCTCATTAACTTCAGTAATTTAATTCTTTTAAACTGCAGCAATAATCGGATTCGTCAAAGAGTTATTCATTGGTTTTACTGTCTTTCTCACATTGAGCAAGTCTCTCCTCAACTTCAGAGATTTGATCTGTATAGTTTGTAGATCTTTAAATATTTTCTACTAGTCTTTGATATTGTGACTTTTCTTTGCTACTTCCGCATTGGTAACATCTTTGACGTGGAAGGTTTTCATAGCTTTCTTGGTAAAATTTTGGATGATTCTCCTCTGTCCAGTCATTTTAACACTGCCATTTTATTCATTTAATGAAAGTGGATTATGTTTACATTGCACACCTCATCTTGAAAAAATATGAGACTGTGTCACAGAGTGAAACAAATAAACTGAATTTTAACATTTTGTAACAAACCTGTAGAACACTATCATAAAACCAGCGAATGTTTATATTAAAAACTCAGACAAAAATTATGCAAAAGATGATATATCGCAAATGTTAGTTTTCTACAGTAACAATTAGTGCATTAAACAACAACAGCACTGCCAAAATAATAACAGCACAGTCAGAATAATTCTACGCACGAACAGAGAGAGGACAAGATTTTTCTTCAGTATATTTATATTGTAATATATATATATATATATATATATATATATATATATATATATATATATATATATATATATATATATATATATATATGAATAATAATATCTAATCTTACATTTTAAAATTGCTGTGTAATGAATATTTATGTTTTAAAGATAAATTTTAAAATAATTCAAATATTAGGCATCTGGCAACATATGTATTTATAAATAATACAATAATATTATAATTTTATGTGTTATAATTCATGTAGACATATTCTTCTTAATATTTATTTATTTCTAATTAAGCTAAGTTTAGATTTTGTTGGGAATTTACATACCAAGCAGATTCTGTTAAACTGGAATACTTCTCTTTTTATGTAAATAAAATTTGTCTCAAAATGTCATGGTAACAGTTATGTTAATAATGAACTATTTAAACAAAGGATAGTAATTTTTTTATTAAAACACTTGTAAATATTTTACAACTTTGATATAGTAGCACTTACTTATATTTATTTAGGACAGTAGTTTTGGGAGATGTGTCCCATTGTCAACTCAGTCCACAACTGATCTCAAGGTATTTGTAGGTTAGTGGGTGGGATATTATGGGGGGGATGTGCGTGTATTTGGTGAGTATTAGGAGTTATGATGTCGAAAAATGTGTGTGTGAGTTATAATGTAATTGGGTGCTATATATGTGTGTAGTGTGTAGTTTGAAATGTTTGTATATTTCATATTGTTCAGTTACGGTCTGAGTTGACAATGGGACACAACTCCCGAAATCTCCATCCTCAACAAATATAAGTATGTACTACTATATGCAAGTTGTAAAATATGTACTAGTTTAGTGAAAACTAGTAGCTCATGTAAAGATGGAATCAACAAATGAAAAAATATATATATTAAAAATTTGTATTTACTTCAGAATGTAAAAAGTTATTCAAAATATAAAAATTTTACATAAATTTGTAATAATTGCGAAAATCAAATTCATTCATATTTAACATTCTGAGTCCAAACAAGGTGAATTTTGTCTTTGAGTCTGAGTGAACGGGTGTCAATTAAAAGGTGTTTACATGATGTTGGAGCACCTTGGCATATAGATTAACAAATTAGGATACAAACAGAGGTTATTCAATCATTTTTTCAGTACACTCATTTTATAAGTAAAAGAAATTTATTAAATTTTTTATACAAAATCTTCAAGGAGAATCTCTTATATTAATAACATCTACAAGTAATCACATTCCTGGTATATCATTCATAGAAGGTTTAATTGTTCACAACATGTATATCTGAACAAAAAATATATTTTTAATGGACAAAATCTGATATTGTATGTTCTTTGCCGAGAACTAAGATCATTTATTGTCCCGCATACTCTCATAATATCGAACACATGAAATTCTTATTTCATGAGCAGACTCTATGCTTCACTATAATTAATCATGGGAAATCAACCAATCAAAAAGTTGATTTTTTCGGAAATGTTTGGAATAGATTTGATGAATTAGCAAATAGCAGACTTGATTCCGGTGCTGACTTCAAAATTTTGTGGGTTAGAAGTTTATGATAATGCTTTCACATTGGAAAATGTTTGCTTGGGAGTGTGTTTTGTCAATTAGAATGTGTTGTGGATAGTATTAATGATGCTTATATATCTCATAGTTTTCTACTGTGTTTTAAGTTTTTTGCATTTATTGATGTAATGTAGAATTTTTAGATTAGCATCTATGTCAGTCTATGAGTGTAGTGTGTTTTGTTTGTGTATGGCGAAAATTGATGTGGGTTGTGTCTTTCTTATCTGTTTTATGTGTTCTTCGTATCTTGTGGTAAATGTTCTCCCTGTTGTCCTATGTAAAAGCTAGGACAGTTGTTGCATGTAATCTTGTACACACCCGCACTGTTGTGTTTCTCCTGATGTGTTTTTGAACTGTGTAGGTGTTTTTAAATTTTTTTGTATGTTGTGAATGCTACTTTGTTTTTAAGCTTACGGAACATTGAAACTATTTTGTATACAAGCAAAATAAATTAACGATAACTAATTATGTGCCTTCTTCTAAATGCGTATTTATTTTCATTTTCCACAAGTGAAAGCACTTTAAAACAGAGCCCCAACCCCGCTCTCAGGTGTGAAGAGCAAACATTGGATCCCACCTAAAATCACTAGACAATTTTATTACTAATATTTAGGTATAATTTGAATTTAAGTCAGTTTTCTAATGATTTTAATTGAAATGTTCATAAATATTGGGATTTTTCTGCATTCCGAACATTAAACTTTTATAAATTTACACACATGTGAAAGCATTAAATTTATATATTGCTTTATTACAATGTCAGCGAAATAAAAGAAAAATATTGTTTAATTTTTTTATATAGCTTTTTATACTGTAATAAAAAAACCACCCAATGATATCTGTCACGATCGTACCACCCCACGTACAAGAAAGCCCCAGCCCCGCTTTCAGGTGTGATGAGCAACCAATCGATCTCACCTCCAACAACTTGATCATTTTTTACCGAATTTTATTACTACCTAACTTTGGATATTATATACTGATTGTGCTAGATATTGAAAACATATTTTACCAGTGTCATAGTTATTTATGTTTAAAATCATTTTATACTTTCATTGTATAAAGTTACATTAAATAATATGAGTTCTTAAGTATTGCAATTCCTGGCCCGAATATTTCAGACATTATAAAAATTAAAAGGAAATTCTCAAATTAAATCATATTATGTGATGAAGATGAAGTTGTGACCTGGAACATATTTTTAATTTTCTTTGAATATATCGCAGTCGCGTAGTTTTTTTGTTGTGATTGTTTTCTTTTGTTTGCACTAGAATATGGGAAATTGCTCTACACGATAGATAATAATCTGATTTCATGACCATATTAACTCAATGTGGATTTAAGGTAAATTAATTATATTATGTCTCAGTATTGTATCTATGTATTTATTTTATTCTACTTTCTAAAAACATTTCTTATTTTGCATGAGTCAAAACATTCTATTTATGAAATGTCTTTGTTTTTGACATAGCTGTTTACACTGAAGTAAAAACCCACCCGTAGTTATGTCACGATCGCACCACCCCGAGTACAAGAGAGCCCCAGCCCCGCTCTCAGGTGTGATGAGCAACCATTCGATCTCACCTCCATACTCTTGACAATTTTATTATTGATATATAAGTATAATATGACTTTTTGTCCGTTTTCTAATAGTTTTAATTGAAATGTTCATTAGTATTGGGATTTCGCTGCACTTCCGAAGACGAAATTATTATAACTTTCCAACTGTAATCTAGATTTTAAAACTGATGTAGATAGTAAGATAACATTACCATTTAAAATATTAAACCATAAAATGTTGGAACTTCAAATAAAACAAGTTAAGAAATTGATTTCGTTTATAGTCTAAAAGAGAACATCCAACACTCAATATTAAGAACATTTCCTTTTTTCTTTAAAAGGTATATATAAATTCTCAATCGCAGTTTTAAGAAGCCAAAAAAATAATATTCGATACCATCACACACTCTTCCTGATAGAAGGATAGTTATTGGTTCTATAGGAATCATTTTATTTCCATAAAATGTTGAAATTATCTCCTTTCTTCATTATCCCCTATTTGTCTTATTCATTTTTTCTGAGAGCCCTTTTCTGTTTAAATCGATGGTCCCTGATTTATGACATTTCATTTTATTTAGTTCTCTTGCTAATTCGAGATTTGTGTACTACTTGCCAGTATAAAAGGTTATCCTGATCCCCCTGCTGCTTGTAGTATTCCTTCCCCGAGAGTAAGTACTATTCCAGTTGTGTATAATAAACCTGGATATTTTAAAATTATGGAAGTCTGCTTTCCAAAATATGGCAAAAGACTATAAACACAGCTGTTTTTCAAAGCTGATACTACATATACTTTGAGGCCCCACCTTACCTATGCTGGGCTTATCTTTATTGAAAGTCTTGAAGGAAACTGAGCCCTGAAACCCTACTGTAGATTAGTCAATTGAGAGGTACTATCTTGGCAAGTAAAACTCTTTGTAATTTTTAACTAAATAACCGGAATTCCCTGAAAACCGAAATGCTTGAAAATTTTCTTTCTCAGTCCAACCTTCCCAATCCTAATTATTGGCATCTCAATCATTGTCACTGTCTATGTCAATATCGGACTCATCATTTTCTAAATCCAAAAATTTACCAAAAGAACCGTTTGAGCTAGTTCGCTCATTTTCAGATAATTCTGATAACATACCTTCTTCCTCACCTAATATCTGCATAATTAATTCTCATAACATTGGCTTCTTCCATTGTGAAATAAAATTTACCTACTTTTAAACCACAAAATTATAGCAAAATGAAACAAAACAAATTAATAATCATTTCGGCAAAGAGAGACTTTAAAACAAACTTCAACACTATTAACCTTGAAAAAAGTAAACAAAACAATTAAATAATATATTCCGCAAACAGGCACATGAAACTTAGTACGTTCATATGAGAAACCAAGACACTTTGTGACCATGTGAAACGGATGGACGTGTTGTTCTATCATTATGTTTTAGCTAAACCACCTTCTTACGAAAACAATAAGGTTTGGTACAAAGGTAATAAAAAACCCAAAGATTGTCGCAAATAACTTTAAAATCCCAAACAATGTTTGTTTAAGCATGGAAGGCTAGAGAAACAACGCCTATTTTAACCCGGCATCTGAGTAGACATGACAAAACACATTGCCGATTATTACCCAGCTTCGGAGTTATCAAGATTGTTGCTCGGTTCGTCGGACCTGAAATGCATATCGCCGATTTATACCCGGCAGTGGAGTGCATAAGGTTAAATTAAATTAATTACCTGTCATTGTAACTGCGTATTTATTTTCTTATTCTCTCTGACTAACTGTTTCTTATTTTGCACAAGTAAAGACATTCTATTTCTGAATTGTTTTATTATGGTGTCAGCTGCCTCTCGTATGTTTTGCATGACTTTGACGGGTGGAGAGGCTTAATCAGCACAATGAGGGCTGATGCAGCGGTTAAAACTTGGAGGTTTAAAGACCTCGGTGAGGAGGTAGATATCAGACTTCCATGGTACATGGACTGTATTTTCCACGTTGTTTGATTAAAATTGCCCTCTCTTGCGGATAAACACTGGAAGCGGTAAGCTAAAGTAGAACTGCGAGTTAGTAGCCAGACGGAAAGAGACTAGAAGGCTCTTTAATAGAGCGAAGAAGAAGAATACGGTGGATACCTGGCAAGCATATAAATACAGCCAGTGCCTCTATAAAAATCTCATAAACGAGGTTGAATGGGCTTCTTGAGAAAGTGGTACTCAGAGACTAACACTCTGAGTGACATTGCTAGACTCTTTAAGGTGTTAGCAGATGCACCGAGAAGAGAGCTTAAGTTTATCAAGAAGGCTGGTGGTACCTTTGCTGACAACCCAGAGAAAACCCTACATTTTCTGATGAGGAACAGTTTTCCCGATATTAGACTGGTGAGGGATGGTGCTCATACCCTCCGCATACGATGCCAAGGGCACACTGGAATATAGCTGGGCAGGTGATATTAGCGCAAAAGGTGAGAGACGATTCTGTCTTTTAAACCTTTCAAAGCACCTGGATTGGATAATAATACTACAGAATTGCTTGGAGGGAACTATCAGGCCACTGAGGGGATTACTAAGGGGCTGGGTTGCCCTGGGTTACATACCCAGGCAGTGGCTCAAAAAAAAAAAGTATCTTTATCCTTTACCTGGAGAGAAAGGGTTATACAGAGGTAAAGGACTTTAGATCTAATAACCTTACATCATTCTTGGTAAAGATATTGGAAAGGCTAGAGGATCACTATTTCAAGGAGGGACCTCTGAAACAGTATCCGCTTCATCAGGACCAAAACTCTTACCGGACTGGTAGGTCAGTGGAGACTGCATTGTTGTCGGTTGTGAAATTCATTGAGGGTCAAATTAACAACAAGGGGATATGTATTGGGGCTTTTCCTAATGTGGAAGGGGTGTTTAATAGCACCTCTAGGCTGAACATCAAGAGATCAGCTAAGAATCATGGGATTTTTGACAAAATTATAAATTGGATTATGAGCTCCTTGGAAAAACGTATAAGTACTGCATCCTGGATCGGGATCATGATAAGTGGGATGGGCTTAGAGGGCTGCCCGCAGGGTAGGGAATTTATCCCCTCTACTGTGGAGCCTTCACAGGCCATAGGAACTGAAGTTTTTCCAATACAAAATTGGAATATCTAGGTCCCCTGTATGCAAGAGATGCCTGAAGACCAAAAGGAATGCCCAATCCACATGCTCTGTGAGCCCCCTGCTTTGGGAGATGCAAGGAGAAAGTGGTTTGACTGGCAGGTATGTACACAAGAGGATATTTGGATTCTGTAAAGAGGTAGGTATCCACTAAGCTAATTCTGTGGTGTGGTTGGGAAGAGAGTACAATGGCTAAGTGCTTTACATCGGTAAGGTCCCTCAGAGTTTTCTAATAATAATAATAATAATAAATAAAAAAATAATGGTGTCATCTGAATATAATACAAATATGGTTTCCATTTTTCACCAAGCAGTTTAAACTGAAATATAAACCCACCTATAGTTATCTGCCACGATAGCATTACCCGTGTACAAGATGGCTTCAGCCCTGTTGTCAGATGTGATAACCAACCAATTGTTTACAAATAAGATAATTTTTTTACCAATTTCTAATACCGCCTAACATTTATATAATATATAGTGATTGTGTTAAATATTGAAAACTTATTTACCAGTGTCATAATTACTTATGTTGAAAAACCTTTTATATTTAAAGTGTATACAGTTACGTTAAATAATGTAGATTCCTAAGTATAACAATTCCTGTCCCGAATTTTACAGAAATTGTAAACATAAAATAGAAAATTCTAAAATTAATCATATTACTTGGTGAAGTTAATAATTGTGGCCTGGAATAAATTTTACATTTATCTTGTTTGCTCATGGATTTGGTAAATTCCTCTCCAGGATAGGGCATACAGTAATTTCCTGACTATATTAACTACATGTTTGTTTTTTAAGGTAAAAATAATTGTGTGTCATTCTTGTAACTTGCATATTTATTTTCTTCTTCTTTCTCAATAACTATTTCTTATTTTACTCGAGTGAAAACATTTCATTTGTTAATTGTTTCATTAAAGTGTCAGCAGAATATAATACAAATATTGTTTCCTTTTTTCACATAGCAGTTTACACTGAAATAAAACCCGCCCATAGTTATTTCTCACAAAGGCACCACCCCGTATACAAGAGAGTCCCAGTTCCGCTCTCAGCTGTGATGAGCAACCAATCGATCTCACCTCTAACCACTTCAATAACATTCTATACTTTCGGTGCATACAGTTACATTAAATAATGTAAATTCCTACATATAACAATTTCTGTCCCAAATTTTACAGAAATTGTAAACATAAAATAGAAAATTCTCAAATTAAATCATATTACGTAGTGAAGTTAAAATTGTTACCGAGAATAAGTTTTACAAGCTGTTTAAATAAATAAAGGTCGCCTAGTTTCCTATTCTGATTGTTTTCTCTTGTTTGCACAAGGATTTGGTAAATTGCACGACAGGATGGGGGATATACCAAGATTTTCTGACCATATTAATACCATGTTGACTTTTAAATTAAATTAATTATGTGTCATTCTTGTAACTGCGTATTTATTCTTCCTGAATAACTGTTTCTTATTTTTCAGAGTAAAAACATTTCATTTGTTAATTTTTTTTTAAGGGTCAGCAGAATATAATACTAATATTGTTTCCTTTTTTCGCATAGCAGTTTACACTGGAATAAAACCCGACCATAGTTATCTCTCACGATCGCACCACCCCACGTACAAGCTAGCCCCAATCCCGCTCTCAGGTGTGATGAGCAACCAATAATCGATTTGTAATGCCCCCTAAATTTTGTATAATATATAATGATTATATTGAAAACTTATTTACCAGCGTCACAAAAACCTATGATTAAAAACATCTTATACTTTGGGTGTATATAGTTACGTTAAATAATATAAATTCTCAAGTATAACAATTTCTGTCCCAAATTTTTTAGAAATTGTAAATAGAAAATAGAAAATTCTGAAATTAAATCATATTATAAGCTGAAGTTAAAATTGTAACCTGGAATAAATTTTATATTTTCTTTGAATAAATCGAATTCGCCTAGTTTATTTGTTCTAATTGTTTACTCTTGTTTGCACATGGATTTGGTCAATTCCGCTCCTGGATAGGGTATTCTGTGATTTCCTAACCATATAGACTCCATGTTAGTTTTTAAGGTAAGTTGAATTAAGTGCCATTCTTGTAACTTGCGTATTTATGTTCTTCTTCTTCATAAATAAGTATTTCTTATTTTGCACAAGTGAAAATCTGTGGATTGTTTCTTTTTTTCACATAGAAGTTTACACTGAAATAAAAAAGCCACCTATGGGTATGTCTCGATCGGACCAACCTGCCTACACAAGAGCCACAGTACCACTCTCAGGATCAATGAGCAACCAATAGATCTCAGCTCCATACACTTGATAATTTTTACTGTTTGTAATAAATAGAATACTGTACTGTTGTACAGTTTCCCATTCTGACTGTATACTCTTGTATGCACAAGGAGATGGTAAATTCCATTGCAGGATGAGACATACCGGGATTTCCTGACCATATTAACTCCATGTTGATTTTTAAGGTAAATAATTATATGTCATCTTGTAACTGCGTATTTATTTGCGTCTTCTTCCTAAATAACTGTTTCTTATTGCACAGGTGGAATCATTGAATCTGTAAATTGTTTTTTTTTTGACATAGCAGTGAAATTAAAAACCGACTTATAGTTATCTGGCATGATCAAAAACCCCTCGTAGAAGAGAGTCCCAGCCCCTCTCTAAGGTGTGATAAGCAACCAATTGATCCCACCTTGATACACTTGATACTTTTTTACCGATTTGTAATACCGCCTAACTTGTATAATGTATAGTTATTGTGTTAGATATTCAAAGCATATTAAAACAGTGTCATATTTATTTATGTTGAAAAACCTTTTATACTTTTGGTGTATATGGTTACGTTAAATAATATAAATTCTTAAGTATAACAATTCTCGTCCCGAATATTACAGAAATTGTATATATAAAACAGAAAATTCTCAAATTAATTCATATTATGTGCTAAAGTTAAAATTGTGACATTGAATATATTTTTCATGCTTTTTACTAAATAGAAGTCGCCTAGTTTCCCGTTCTGATTGCTTTCTCTTGTTTGCACAAGGATTTGGTAAATTCCACTACAGCATAGGACATACGGTGTTTTCCTGACCATATTAACTCCAGTTTTATTTTGTAAGGTAAATAATTATGTGCCATTCTTGTAACTGCTTATTTATTTTCTTACAGAATATATATTAAAAACAAGTTAAATACTTGAAAATAACCGGCTAGTGTTATTGGTGAAATATAAACATACACGCAGGTGAGGGTTTTGACTACTTTTTCATTTTTCACCTTTTTCAGTATTTTTTTTTTTTTTTTTTTTTTTGTAGCCTGATCAATTTAATTTATAAAACATAGAGAGAAAGTAAAATATTATGAGTAGTATAAACATTAATAGCAATAAATAAATAATGTAAAATATAGTGTTTAACTTACCAGTGTTGTTTTCTTCTGATTTCTTTTAACTTTAATTTTAGGCACAGCCCGTTCCTTTTATTCTTTCTTGTTTTCACATGGATTTGGTGAATTCCACTCCAGGATATTAGACTGCATGATTTCCTGACCATATAGACTTCTGAAATCCCCAACAAAAGTAAACATAAAATAAAAAATCTTCAAGTTAATCATATGTGCTTATTATTGTAGTGTTCTAACCTGGAATAAATTTCATTTTTTTTAGAACCACTATAGATGTTACCTTGTTTCTTGTTTTTGTTCTCTCTAACATACAAAAACCTAAAATGATCAAATTAACAAATAATTAATTATAATTTATTTATTAATTAATACCTTTTACCTATAATTATGCCTTTGGTTAACATTTAAAGAATAACTTTTGATTAGGTGTTTTGTCTAGTCTACATGTTTACCCTTTTTTAAGTCCATCATTTTTTATAGCCTATTAATAACATATAGAGAACATTTATAAAAACATACAGAGAACATATTCAGAATGCAAAATATAAACAATAAAAATAAATATAAGTATTAAATAGTTTTGTTTTAAAACTGAAAATGTTGTTTTCTTTCTGCTGGCACATGTGAATATGATGTATTTCTTTGTGATTTATTTCATTTTTTTTGTAAGCATTTTCTTTCCAAAAGTTTAATTTCTTGATTTAATGTGGATTTTGAAAATTTCAATCCAAGATAGGACATCTCATAGTCTGCTGTTGATATAGACTCCATGTTGATATTTAACGTAAATTTATAATTTCCAATCCTTCAACCGTGTTTATTCAATTGCGTATTTTTTTTTTTATTCTTCTATTTATTTATTAGTGTTTTACTATTTTATAATTGTTACACATTTAACTCAAACTTTTTGATAATGCTTTTGACTATCAAACTTCTTAGAATAATACAAATATATATATATATATATATTGTGGGCGTACCAGTTTGCATTTAATTAATAAATCACATATAGTTATGTCACTATCGCATCACCCTGGAACCTACAGCTCCAAATGACACTCTCATGCTAATAAACAATTATTCAATCTCTCCTTTCTAGATATTTGTTGTTTTGTGATATTTAATCTTTTTTAAATATAGCTAAACTTAAAGGGATTGTGCTCTACAAGAGAACCTCTCTAATCCATAAAACTGGAGTGTTTATAGTTGGACCACAAACAAGTTTAGTTAATAAGAGTTTAGTTAGATAATAAGAGTTTTATCGTTTTAATTTTTTTTTTGGGTTGTTACAAATTTGTGCAAAAACACACAACCCAGCCGCGTACAAGCGAGCCCCAAACTCGCTCTCAGGAGTGATGAGCAACCAATCTGCCTCACCTCCAAACATATTTCGTAATAAAAAAAAAAAATGTCGGTTTTATTTTAGAGAAAGGAGTGTATGACGTGGAAAGACATTATCTTTTTGTGTCATAAGAGTTTTATCGTTCTAATTTTCTTTTAAGGTTGTAACAAAATTTGTGCGAAAACACAACCCAGCCGTGTACAAGAGAGCCCCAACCTCGCTCTTAGGAGTGATGAGCAACCAATCTGCCCCACCTCCAAACTTATTTCGTGATAAAAAAAATTTTTTTTCGGTTTTATTTTAGAGAAAGGAGTGTATGACGTGGAATGACATTATCTTTTTGTGTCGTAAGAGTTTTATCGTTGTAATTTCCTTTTAGGGTTGTAACAAATTTGTGCAAAAACACACAACCCAGCCGCGTACAAGAGAGCCCCAACCTCGATCTCAGGAGTGTTGAGCAACCAATCTGCCTCACCTCCAAACATATTTCGTAATTAAAAAAAAAAAATTCAGTTTTATTTTAGAGAAAGGAGTGTATGACGTGTAAAGACATTATCTTTTTGTGTCATAAGAGTTTTATCGTTGTAATTTTCATTTAGGGTTGTAACAAATTTGTGCAAAAACACACAACCTAGCCGCGTACAAGAGAGCCCAAACCTCGCTCTCAGGAGTAATGAGCAACCAATCTGCCTCACCTCCAAACATATTTCGTCATGAAAAAAATTTGTATTTCCGTTTTATTATAGAGAGAGGAGTGTATGACGTGGAAAGACATTATCTTTTTGAGTCATAAGAGTTTTATCGTTCTAATTTTCTTTTAGGGTTGTAACAAATTTCTGCAAAAACACACAACCCAGCCGCGTACAAGAGAGCCCCAACCTCACTCTCAGGAGTGATGAGCAACCAATCTGCCTCACCTCCAAACATATTTCGTCATGAAAAAAATTGTTTTTGGTTATATTATAAAGAGAGGAGTGTATGACGTGTAAAGACATTATCTTTTTGTGTCATAAGAGTTTTATCGTTCTAATTTTCATTTAGGGTTGTAACAAATTTGTGCAAAAACACACAACCTAGCCGCGTACAAGAGAGCCCAAACCTCGCTCTCAGGAGTAATGAGCAACCAATCTGCCTCACCTCCAAACATATTTCGTCATGAAAAAAATTTGTATTTCCGTTTTATTATAGAGAGAGGAGTGTATGACGTGGAAAGACATTATCTTTTTGAGTCATAAGAGTTTTATCGTTCTAATTTTCTTTTAGGGTTGTAACAAATTTCTGCAAAAACACACAACCCAGCCGCGTACAAGAGAGCCCCAACCTCACGCTCAGGAGTGATGAGCAACCAATCTGCCTCACCTCCAAAAATTTTTCGTCATGAAAAAAATTGTTTTTGATTATATTATAGATAGAGGAGTGTATGACATGGAAAGACAATTTCTTTTTGTCTCATAAGAGTTTTATCGTTCTAATTTTCATTTAGGGTTGTATCAAATTTGTGCAAAAACACACAACCCAGCCGCGTACAAGAGAGCCCCAACCTCGCTCTCAGGAGTGATGAGCAGCCAATCTGCCTCACCTCCAAACATATTTCGTCATGAAAAAAATTTGTATTTCCGTTTTATTATAGAGAGAGGAGTGAAAGACGTGGAAAGACATTATCTTTTTGTGATATAAGAGTTTGATCGTTATAATTTTCATTTAGGTTTGTACCAAATTTGTGTAAAAAAACACAACCCAGCCGCGTACAAGAGAGCCCCAATCTCGCTCTCAGGAGTGCTGAGCAACAAATCTGCCTCACCTCCAAACATATTTCGTCATAAAAAAAAATTTTCTGTTTCATTTTAGAGAGAGGAGTGTATGACGTGGAAAGACATTATCTTTTTGTATCATAAAAGTTTTATCGTTATAATTTTTTTTAGGTTGTAACAAATTTGTGCAAAAACACACAACCCAGCCGCGTACAAGAGAGCCCCAACCTCGCTCTCAGGAGTAATGAGCAACCGATTCAGCCTCACCTCCAAACCTATTTCGTAATAAAAAAATTTGTTTTTTCGTTTTATTATAAAGAGAGGAGTGTATGACGTGGAAAGACAATATCTTTTTGTTTCATAAGTGTTTTATCGTTCTAATTTTGATTTAGGGTTGTAACAAATTTGTGCAAAAACACACAACCCAGCCGCGTACAAGAGAGCCCCAACCTCGCTCTCAGGAGTGATGAGCAACAAATCTGCCTCACCTCCAAACATATTTCGTAATAAACAAATTTGTTTTTCTCTTTTATGATAGAAAGAGGAGTGTATGACGTGGAAAGACATTTTCTTTTTGTATCATAAGAGTTTTATCGTTCTAATTTTCATTTAGGGTTGTAATAAATTTTTGCAAAAACACACAACCTAGCCGCGTACAAGAGAGCCCAAACCTCGCTCTCAGGAGTAATGAGCAACCAATCTGCCTCACCTCCAAACATATTTCGTCATGAAAAAAATTTGTATTTCCGTTTTATTATAGAGAGAGGAGTGTATGATGTGGAAAGACATTATCTTTTTGAGTCATAAGAGTTTTATCGTTCTAATTTTCATTTAGGGTTGTAACAAATTTGTGCAAAAACACACAACCCAGCCGCGTACCAGAGAGCCCCAACCTCACTCTCAGGAGTGATGAGCAACAATCTGCCTCACCTCCAAACATATTTCGTCATGAAAAATATTGTTTTTGGTTATATTATAAAGAGAGGAGTGTATGACGTGGAAAGACATTATCTTTTTGTGTCATAAGAGTTTTATCGTTCTAATTTTCATTTAGGGTTGTATCAAATTTGTGCAAAAACACACAACCCAGCCGCGTACAAGAGAGCCCCAACCTCGCTCTCAGGAGTGATGAGCAACCAATCTGCCTCCCCTCCAAACATATTTCGTCATGAAAAAAATTTGTATTTCCGTTTTATTATAAAGAGAGGAGTGTATGACGTGGAAAGACATTATCTTTTTGTGTCATAAGAGTTTTATCGTTCTAATTTTCATTTAGGGTTGCAACAAATTTGTGCAAAAACACACAACCCAGCCGCGTACAAGAGAGCCCCAACCTCGCTCTCAGGAGTGATGAACAACCACTCAGCCTCACCTCCAAACATATTTCATAATAAAAAAAAAACTTTCGGTTTCATTTTAGAGAGAGAAATGTATGACGTGGAAAGATATTATCTTAATGTGTCAATAGAGTTTTATCGTTCTAATTTTCTTTTAGGGTGTAACAAATTTTGCAAAAACACACAACCCAGCCGCGTACAAGAGAGCCCCAACCTCGCTCTCAGGAGTGATCAACAACCACTCAGCCTCACCTCCAAACATATTTCATAATAAAAAAAAAACTTTCGGTTTCATTTTAGAGAGAGAAATGTATGACGTGGAAAGACATTATCTTAATGTGTCAATAGAGTTTTATCGTTCTAATTTTCTTTTAGGGTGTAACAAATTTTGCAAAAACACACAACCCAGCCGCGTACAAGAGAGCCCCAACCTCGCTCTCAGGAGTAATGAGCAACCAATCTGCCTCACCTCCAAACATATTTCGTCATGAAAAAAATTTGTATTTCCGTTTTATTATAGAGAGAGGAGTGTATGATGTGGAAAGACATTATCTTTTTGAGTCATAAGAGTTTTATCGTTCTAATTTTCATTTAGGGTTGTAACAAATTTGTGCAAAAACACACAACCCAGCCGCGTACCAGAGAGCCCCAACCTCACTCTCAGGAGTGATGAGCAACAATCTGCCTCACCTCCAAACATATTTCGTCATGAAAAATATTGTTTTTGGTTATATTATAAAGAGAGGAGTGTATGACGTGGAAAGACATTATCTTTTTGTGTCATAAGAGTTTTATCGTTCTAATTTTCATTTAGGGTTGTATCAAATTTGTGCAAAAACACACAACCCAGCCGCGTACAAGAGAGCCCCAACCTCGCTCTCAGGAGTGATGAGCAACCAATCTGCCTCCCCTCCAAACATATTTCGTCATGAAAAAAATTTGTATTTCCGTTTTATTATAAAGAGAGGAGTGTATGACGTGGAAAGACATTATCTTTTTGTGTCATAAGAGTTTTATCGTTCTAATTTTCATTTAGGGTTGCAACAAATTTGTGCAAAAACACACAACCCAGCCGCGTACAAGAGAGCCCCAACCTCGCTCTCAGGAGTGATGAACAACCACTCAGCCTCACCTCCAAACATATTTCATAATAAAAAAAAAACTTTCGGTTTCATTTTAGAGAGAGAAATGTATGACGTGGAAAGATATTATCTTAATGTGTCAATAGAGTTTTATCGTTCTAATTTTCTTTTAGGGTGTAACAAATTTTGCAAAAACACACAACCCAGCCGCGTACAAGAGAGCCCCAACCTCGCTCTCAGGAGTGATCAACAACCACTCAGCCTCACCTCCAAACATATTTCATAATAAAAAAAAAACTTTCGGTTTCATTTTAGAGAGAGAAATGTATGACGTGGAAAGACATTATCTTAATGTGTCAATAGAGTTTTATCGTTCTAATTTTCTTTTAGGGTGTAACAAATTTTGCAAAAACACACAACCCAGCCGCGTACAAGAGAGCCCCAACCTCGCTCTCAGGAGTGATGAGCAACCAATCTGCCTCACCTCCAAACATATTTCGTAATAAACAAATTTGTTTTTCTGTTTTATGATAGAGAGAGGAGTGTATGACGTGGAAAGACATTTTCTTTTTGTGTCATAATAGTTTTATCGTTCTAATTTTCATTTAGGGTTGTAACAAATTTGTGCAAAAACACACAACCCAGCCGCGTACAAGAGAGCCCCGACCTCGCTCTCAAGAGCGATGAGCAACCATTCTGCCTCACCTCCAAACATATTTTGTAACGAAAAAAAAATTTCGGTTTTATTTTAGAGAGAGGAGTGTATGACGTGTAAAGATATTATGTTTTTGTGTCATAAGAGTTTTATCGTTCTAATTTTTTTTGGGGGTTGTAACAAGTTTGTGCAAAAACACACAACCCAGCCACGTACAAGAGAGCCCCAACCTCGCTCTCAGGAGTGATGAGCAACCAATCTGCCTCACCTCCAAACATATTTCGTAAAGAAACCAAAATTATCTGTTTTATTTTAGAGAAAGGAGTGTATGACGTGGAAAGACATTATCTTTTTGTGTCGTAAGAGATTTATCGTTCTAATTTTCTTTTAGGGTTGTAACAAATTTGTGCAAAAACACACAACCCAGCCGCGTACAAGAGAGCCCCAACCTCGCTCTCAGCAGTGATGAGCAACCATTCTGCCTCACCTCCAAACATATTTCGTAAAGAAAAAAAAATTTCGATTTTATTTTAGAGAGAGGAGTGTATGACGTGTAAAGATATTATGTTTTTGTGTAATAAGAGTTTTATCGTTCTAATTTTTTTTTTGGGTTGTAACGAGTTTGTTCAAAAACACAAAACCTAGCCGCGTACAAGAGAGCCCCAACCTCGCTCTCAGGAGTGATGAGCAACCATTCTGCCTCACCTCCAAACATATTTCGTAATAAAAAAAAAAATTTTCGGTTTTATTTTAGAGAAAGGAGTGTATGACGTGGAAAGACATTATCTTTTTGTGTCATAAGAGTTTTATCGTTCTAATTTTCTTTTAGGGTTGTAACAAAATTTGTGCAAAAACACACAACCCAGCCGCATACATTAGAGCCTTAACTTTGCTCTCAGGAGTGATGAGCAACCATTCTGCCTCACCTCCAAACATATTTCGTAAAGAAAAAAAAATTTCGGTTTAATTTTTGAGAAAGGAGTGTATGACGTGGAAAGACATTATCTTTTTGTGTCATAAGAGTTTTATCGTTCTAATTTTCTTTTAGGGTTGTAACAAAATTTGTGCAAAAACACACAACCCAGCCGCGTACAAGAGAGCCCTAACCTCGCTCTCAGGAGTGATGAGCAACCATTCTGCCTCACCTCCAAACATATTACGTAAAGAAAAAAAAAATTCGGTTTTATTTTAGAGACAGGAGTGTATGATGTGTAAAGATATTATGTTTTTGTGTAATATGAGTTTTATCGTTCTAATTTTTTTTTTTTGGATTGTAACAAATTTGTGCAAAACACACAACCCAGCCACGTACAAGAAATCCCCAACCTCGCTCTCAGGAGTGATGAGCAACCAATCTGCCCCACCTCCAAACTTATTTCGTGATAAAAAAAAATTTTTTCGGTTTTATTTTAGAGAAAGGAGTGTATGACGTGGAAAGACATTATCTTTTTGTGTCGTAAGAGTTTTATCGTTCTAATTTTCTTTTAGGGTTGTAACAAATTTGTGCAAAAACACAACCCAGCCGCGTACAAGAGAGCCCCAACCTCGCTCTCAGGAGTGATAAGCAACCATTCTGCCTCACCTCCAAACATATTTCGTAAAGAAAAAAAAATTATCTGTTTTATTTTAGAGAAAGGAGTGTATGACGTGGAAAGACATTATCTTTTTGTGTCGTAAGAGATTTATCGTTCTAATTTTCGTTTAGGGTTGTAACAAATTTGTGCAAAAACACACAACCCAGCCGCGTACAAGAGAGCCCCAACCTCGCTCTCAGGAGTGATGAGCAACCATTCTGCCTCACCTCCAAACATATTTCGTAATAAAAAAAAAATTTCAGTTTTATTTTAGAGAAAGGAGTGTATGACGTGGAAAGACATTATGTTTTTGTGTGATAAGAGTTTTATCGTTCTAATTTTCATTTAGGGTTGTAACGAAATTTGTGCAAAAACACACAACCCAGCAGCGTACAAGCGAGCCCCAAACTCGCTCTCAGGAGTGATGAGCAACCAATCTGCCTCACCTCCAAACATATTTCGTAATAAAAAAAAAAATGTCGGTTTTATTTTAGAGAAAGGAGTGTATGACGTGGAAAGACATTATCTTTTTGTGTCATAAGAGTTTTATCGTTCTAATTTTCTTTTAGGGTTGTAACAAAATTTGTGCGAAAACACAACCCAGCCGTGTACAAGAGAGCCCCAACCTCGCTCTCAGGAGTGATGAGCAACCATTCTGCCTCACCTCCAAACTTATTTTGTAAAGAAAAGAAAATTTCCGTTTTATATTAGAGAGAGGTGTGTATGACGTCGAAAGACATTATCTTTTTGTGTAATAATAGTTTTATCGTTCTAATTTTTTTTTTTTTGGATTGTAACAAATTTGTGCAAAAACACACAACCCAGCCGCGTACAAAAGAACCCCAACCTCGCTCTCAGGAGTGATGAGCAACCATTCTGCCTCACCACCAAACATATTTCGTAAAGAAAAAAAGAATTTCGGTTTTATTTCAGAGAGAGCAGTGTATGACGTGGAAAGACATTATCTTTTCGTGTCGTAAGAGTTTTATCGTTGTAATTTTCATTTAGGGTTGTAACAAATTTGTGCAAAAACACAACCCAGCCGCGTACAAGAGAGCCCCAACCTCGCTCTCAGGAGTGATAAGCAACCATTCTGCCTCACCTCCAAACATATTTCGTAAAGAAAAAAAAATTATCTGTTTTATTTTAGAGAAAGGAGTGTATGACGTGGAAAGACATTATCTTTTCGTGTCGTAAGAGTTTTATCGTTGTAATTTTCATTTAGGGTTGTAACAAATTTGTGCAAAAACACACAACCCAGCCGCGTACAAGAGAGCCCCAACCTCGCTCTCAGGAGTGTTGAGCAACCAATCTGCCTCACCTCCAAACATATTTCGTAATAAAAAAAAAAAAAATTCTTTTTTATTTTAGAGAAAGGAGTGTATGACGTGTAAAGACATTATCTTTTTGTGTCATAAGAGTTTTATCGTTCTAATTTTTTTTTTGGGTTGTAACAAATTTGTGCAAAAACACACAAGCCAGACGGGTACAAGAGAGCCACAACCCTCGCTCTCAGGAGTGATAAGCAACCATTCTGCATCACCTCCAAACATATTTCGTAAAGAAAAAAAAAATTTCGGTTTTATTTCAGAGAGAGCAGTGTATGACGTGTAAAGATATTATGTTTTTGTGTAATAAGAGTTTTATCGTTCAAGTTTTTTTTTGGGTTGTAACAAATTTGTGCAAAAACACACAACCCAGCCGCGTACAAGAGAGCCCCAACCTCGCTCTCAGGAGTGATGAGCAACCAATCTGCCCCACCTCCAAACTTATTTCGTGATAAAAAAAAATTTGTTCGGTTTTATTTTAGAGAAAGGAGTGTATGACGTGGAATGACATCTTTTTGTGTCATAAGGGCTTTATCGTTCTAATTTTCTTTTAGGGTTGTAACAAATTTGTGCAAAAACACACAACCCAGCCGCGTACAAAAGAACCCCAACCTCGCTCTCAGGAGTGATGAGCAACCATTCTGCCTCACCACCAAACATATTTCGTAAAGAAAAAAAGAATTTCGGTTTTATT
The DNA here is from genome assembly GCA_036971475.1 of Prosapia bicincta. Lineage (NCBI taxonomy): Eukaryota > Metazoa > Arthropoda > Insecta > Hemiptera > Cercopidae > Prosapia > Prosapia bicincta. The sequence continues at coordinate 386,614,883 of JBAIZL010000002.1, forward strand.
TCAGAGAGAGCAGTGTATGACGTGGAAAGACATTATCTTTTTGTGTCATAAGGGTTTTATCATTCTAATTTTCTTTTAGGGTTGTAACAAAATTTGTGCAAAAACATACAACCCAGCCGCGTAAAAGAGAGCCCCACCTCGCTCTCAGGAGTGATCAGCAACCAATCTGCCTCACCTCCAAACATATTTCGTAAAGAAAAAAAAATTTTTTCTTTTATTTTAGAGAGAGGAGTGTATGACGTGGAAAGAAATTATCATTTTGTGTCGTAAGAGTTTTATCGTTGTAATTTTCTTTTAGGGTTGTAACAAATATGTGCAAAAACACACAACCCAGCCGCGTACAAGAGAGACCCAACCTCGCTCTCAGGAGTGATGAGCAACCATTCTGCTCACCTCCAAACATATTTCGAAAAGAAAAAGAAATTTCGGTTTGATTTTAGAGAGAGGAGTGTATGGCGTGTAAAGATATTATGTTTTGGTGTAATAATAGTTTTATCGTTCTAATTTTTTATTTTGGGGTTGTAACAAATTTGTGCAAAAACACACAACCCAGCCGCGTACAAGAGAGCCCCAACCTCGATCTCAGGAGTGATGAGCAACCATTCTGCCTCACCTCCAAACATATTTCGTAAAGAAAAAAAAATTTCGGTTTTATTTTAGAGAGAGGAGTGTATGACGTGTAAAGATATTATGTTTTTTTGTAATAGGAGTATTATCGTTCTAATTTTTTTTTTGGGTTGTAACAAATTTGTGCAAAAACACACAACCTAGACGCGTACAAGAGAGCCCCAACCTCGCTCTCAGGAGTGATGAGCAACCATTCTGCCTCACCTCCAAACATATTTCGTAAAGAAAAAAAAATTTTCTGTTTTATTTTAGAGGGAGGAGTGTATGACGTGTAAAGATATTATGATTTTGTGAAATAAGAGTTTTATCGTTTTAATTTTTTTTTTTTTTGGGTTGTAACAAATTTGTGCAAAAACACACAACCCAGCCGCATACAAGAGAGCCCCAACCTCGCTCTCAGGTGTTATGAGCAACCATTCTGCTTCACCTCCAAACATATTTCGTAATTTTAAAAAAATTTTCGGTTTTATTTTAGCGAAAGGAGTGTATGACGTGGAAAGACGTTATCTTTTTGTGTCATAAGAGTTTTATCTTTCTAATTTTCTTTTAGGGTTGTAACAAATTTGTGCAAAAACACAATCCAACCGCGTACAAGAGAGCCCCAACCTCGCTCTCAGGAGTGATGAGCAACCATTCTGCCTCACCTCCAAACATATTTCGTAAAGAAAAAAAAATTATCTGTTTTATTTTAGAGAAAGGAGTGTATGACGTGGAAAGACATTATCTTTTTGTGTCGTAAGAGTTTTATCGTTCTAATTTTCTTTTAGGTTTGTAACAAATTTGTGCAAAAACACAACCCAGCCGCGTACAAGAGAGCCCCAACCTCGCTCTCAGGAGTGATGAGCAACCATTCTGCCTCACCTCCAAACATATTTCGTAAAGAAAAAAAAATTTCGGTTTGATTTTAGAGAGAGGAGTGTATGACGTGTAAAGATATTATGTTTTTGTGTAATAATAGTTTTATCGTTCTAATTTTTTTTTTGGGTTGTAACAAATTTGTGCAAAAACACACAACCCAGCCGCGTACAAGAGAGCCCCAACCTCGCTCTCAGGAGTGATGAGCAACCATTCTGCCTCACCTCCAAACATATTTCGTAATAAAAAAAAAAAATTCGATTTTATTTTAGAGAAAGGAGTGTATGACGTGGAAAGACATTATCTTTTTGTGTCGTAAGAGTTTTATCGTTCTAATTTTCTTTTAGGGTTGTAACAAATTTGTGCAAAAACACAACCCAGCCGCGTACAAGAGAGCCCCAACCTCGCTCTCAGGAGTGATGAGCAACCATTCTGCCTCACCTCCAAACATATTTCGTAATAAAAAAAAAATTTCGGTTTGATTTTAGAGAGAGGAGTGTATGACGTGTAAAGATATTATGTTTTTGTGTAATAATAGTTTTATCGTTCTAATTTTTTTTTTTTTGGGTTGTAACAAATTTGTGCAAAAACACACAACCCAGCCGCGTACAAGAGAGCCCCAACCTCGCTCTCAGGAGTGATGAGCAACCATTCTGCCTCACCTCCAAACATATTTCGTAAAGAAAAAAAAATTTTGGTTTTATTTTAGAGAAAGGAGTGTATGACGTGGAAAGACATTATCTTTTTGTGTCATAAGAGTTTTATCGTTCTAATTTTCTTTTAGGGTTGTAACAAAATTTGTGCAAAAACACACAACCCAGCCGCGTACAAGAGAGCCCCAACCTCGCTCTCAGGAGTGTTGAGCAACCAATCTGCCCCACCTCCAAACTTATTTCGTGATTAAAAAAAAATTTTTCGGTTTTATTTTAGAGAAAGGAGTGTATGACGTGGAAAGACATTATCTTTTTGTGTCATAAGGGTTTTATCGTTCTAATTTTCTTTTAAGGTTGTAACAAAATTTGTGCAAAAACACACAACCCAGCCGCGTACAAGAGAGCCCCAACCTCGCTCTCAGGAGTGATGAGCAACCATTCTGCCTCACCTCCAAACATATTTCGTAAAGAAAAAAAAATTTTCTGTTTTATTTTAGAGGGAGGAGTGTATGACGTGTAAAGATATTATGATTTTGTGAAATAAGAGTTTTATAGTTTTAATTTTTTTTTTTGGGTTGTAACAAATTTGTGCAAAAACACACAACCCAGCCGCGTACAAGAGAGCCCCAACCTCGCTCTCAGGAGTGATGAGCAACCATTCTGCCTTACCTCCAAACATATTTCGTAATAAATAAAAAAATTTCGGTTTTATTTTAGAGAAAGGAGTGTATGATGTGGAAAGACATTATCTTTTTGTGTCATAAGAGTTTTATCGTTCTAATTTTCTTTTAGGGTTGTAACAAATTTGTGCAAAAACATACAACCCAGCCGCGTACAAGAGAGCCCCAACCTCGCTCTCAGGAGTGTTGAGCAACCAATCTGCCTCACCTCCAAACATATTTCGTAAAGAAAAAAAAATTTCGGTTTGATTTTAGAGAGAGGAGTGTATGACGTGTAAAGATATTATGTTTTTTTGTAATAATAGTTTTATCGTTCTAATTTTTTTTTTGGGGTTGTAACAAATTTGTGCAAAAACACACAACCCATCCGCGTACAAGAGAGCCCCAACCTCGCTCTCAGGAGTGATGAGCAACCATTCTGCCTCACCTCCAAACATATTTCGTAAAGAAAAAAAAATTTCGGTTTGATTTTAGAGAGAGGAGTGTATGACGTGTAAAGATATTATGTTTTTGTGTAATAATAGTTTTATCGTTCTAATTTTTTTTTAGGGTTGTAACAAATTTGTGCAAAAACACACAACCCAGCCGCGTACAAGAGAGCCCCAACCTCGCTCTCAGGAGTGATGAGCAACCATTCTGCCTCACCTCCAAACATATTTCGTAAAGAAAAAAAAATTTCGGTTTGATTTTAGAGAGAGGAGTGTATGACGTGTAAAGATATTATGTTTTTGTGTAATAATAGTTTTATCGTTCTAATTTTTTTTTTGGGTTGTAACAAATTTGTGCAAAAACACACAACCCAGCCGCGTACAAGAGAGCCCCAACCTCGCTCTCAGGAGTGATGAGCAACCATTCTGCCTCACCTCCAAACATATTTCGTAATAAAAAAAAAAAATTCGATTTTATTTTAGAGAAAGGAGTGTATGACGTGGAAAGACATTATCTTTTTGTGTCGTAAGAGTTTTATCGTTCTAATTTTCTTTTAGGGTTGTAACAAATTTGTGCAAAAACACAACCCAGCCGCGTACAAGAGAGCCCCAACCTCGCTCTCAGGAGTGATGAGCAACCATTCTGCCTCACCTCCAAACATATTTCGTAATAAAAAAAAAATTTCGGTTTGATTTTAGAGAGAGGAGTGTATGACGTGTAAAGATATTATGTTTTTGTGTAATAATAGTTTTATCGTTCTAATTTTTTTTTTTTTGGGTTGTAACAAATTTGTGCAAAAACACACAACCCAGCCGCGTACAAGAGAGCCCCAACCTCGCTCTCAGGAGTGATGAGCAACCATTCTGCCTCACCTCCAAACATATTTCGTAAAGAAAAAAAAATTTTGGTTTTATTTTAGAGAAAGGAGTGTATGACGTGGAAAGACATTATCTTTTTGTGTCATAAGAGTTTTATCGTTCTAATTTTCTTTTAGGGTTGTAACAAAATTTGTGCAAAAACACACAACCCAGCCGCGTACAAGAGAGCCCCAACCTCGCTCTCAGGAGTGTTGAGCAACCAATCTGCCCCACCTCCAAACTTATTTCGTGATTAAAAAAAAATTTTTCGGTTTTATTTCAGAGAAAGGAGTGTATGACGTGGAAAGACATTATCTTTTTGTGTCATAAGGGTTTTATCGTTCTAATTTTCTTTTAAGGTTGTAACAAAATTTGTGCAAAAACACACAACCCAGCCGCGTACAAGAGAGCCCCAACCTCGCTCTCAGGAGTGATGAGCAACCATTCTGCCTCACCTCCAAACATATTTCGTAAAGAAAAAAAAATTTTCTGTTTTATTTTAGAGGGAGGAGTGTATGACGTGTAAAGATATTATGTTTTTGTGTAATAATAGTTTTATCGTTCTAATTTTTTTTTTTTTGGGTTGTAACAAATTTGTGCAAAAACACACAACCCAGCCGCGTACAAGAGAGCCCCAACCTCGCTCTCAGGAGTGATGAGCAACCATTCTGCCTTACCTCCAAACATATTTCGTAATAAATAAAAAAATTTCGGTTTTATTTTAGAGAAAGGAGTGTATGATGTGGAAAGACATTATCTTTTTGTGTCATAAGAGTTTTATCGTTCTAATTTTCTTTTAGGGTTGTAACAAATTTGTGCAAAAACATACAACCCAGCCGCGTACAAGAGAGCCCCAACCTCGCTCTCAGGAGTGTTGAGCAACCAATCTGCCTCACCTCCAAACATATTTCGTAAAGAAAAAAAAATTTCGGTTTGATTTTAGAGAGAGGAGTGTATGACGTGTAAAGATATTATGTTTTTTTGTAATAATAGTTTTATCGTTCTAATTTTTTTTTTTGGGGTTGTAACAAATTTGTGCAAAAACACACAACCCATCCGCGTACAAGAGAGCCCCAACCTCGCTCTCAGGAGTGATGAGCAACCATTCTGCCTCACCTCCAAACATATTTCGTAAAGAAAAAAAAATTTCGGTTTGATTTTAGAGAGAGGAGTGTATGACGTGTAAAGATATTATGTTTTTGTGTAATAATAGTTTTATCGTTCTAATTTTTTTTTAGGGTTGTAACAAATTTGTGCAAAAACACACAACCCAGCCGCGTACAAGAGAGCCCCAACCTCGCTCTCAGGAGTGATGAGCAACCATTCTGCCTCACCTCCAAACATATTTCGTAAAGAAAAAAAAAATTCGGTTTGATTTTAGAGAGAGGAGTGTATGACGTGTAAAGATGTTATGTTTTTGTGTAATAATAGTTTTATCGTTCTAATTTTTTTTTTTTTGGGTTGTAACAAATTTGTGCAAAAACACACAACCCAGCCGCGTACAAGAGAGCCCCAACCTCGCTCTCAGGAGTGATGAGCAACCATTCTGCCTCACCTCCAAACATATTTCGTAAAGAAAAAAAAATTTCCGTTTGATTTTAGAGAGAGGAGTGTATGACGTGTAAAGATATTATGTTTTTGTGTAATAATAGTTTTATCGTTCTAATTTTATTTTTGGGGTTGTAACAAATTTGTGCAAAAACACACAACCCAGCCGCGTACAAGAGAGCCCCAACCTCGCTCTCAGGAGTGATGAGCAACCATTCTGCCTCACCTCCAAACATATTTCGTAATAAAAAAAAAATTCGGTTTTATTTTAGAGAAAGGAGTTTATGACGTGGAAAGACATTATCTTTTAGTGTCATAAGAGTTTTATCGTTCTAATTTTCTTTTAGGGTTGTATCAAAATTTGTGCAAAAACACACAACCTAGACGCGTACAAGAGAGCCCCAACCTCGCTCTCAGGAGTGATGAGCAACCATTCTGCCCCACCTCCAAACTTATTTCGTGATAAAAAAAAATTTTTTCGGTTTTATTTTAGAGAAAGGAGTGTATGACGTGGAAAGACATTAACTTTTTGTGTCATAAGGTTTTTATCGTTCTAATTTTCTTTTAAGGTTGTAACAAAATTTGTGCAAAAACACACAACCCAGCCGCGTACAAGAGAGCCCCAACCTCGCTCTCAGGAGTAATGAGCAACCAATCTGCCTCACCTCCAAACATATTTCGTAAAGAAAAAAAAATTTCGGTTTTATTTTAGAGAGAGGAGTGTATGACGTGTAAAGATATTATGTTTTTTTGTAATAGGAGTATTATCGTTCTAATTTTTTTTTTGGGTTGTAACAAATTTGTGCAAAAACACACAACCTAGACGCGTACAAGAGAGCCCCAACCTCGCTCTCAGGAGTGATGAGCAACCATTCTGCCTCACCTCCAAACATATTTCGTAAAGAAAAAAAAATTTTCTGTTTTATTTTAGAGGGAGGAGTGTATGACGTGTAAAGATATTATGATTTTGTGAAATAAGAGTTTTATCGTTTTAATTTTTTTTTTTTTTGGGTTGTAACAAATTTGTGCAAAAACACACAACCCAGCCGCATACAAGAGAGCCCCAACCTCGCTCTCAGGTGTTATGAGCAACCATTCTGCTTCACCTCCAAACATATTTCGTAATTTTAAAAAAATTTTCGGTTTTATTTTAGCGAAAGGAGTGTATGACGTGGAAAGACGTTATCTTTTTGTGTCATAAGAGTTTTATCGTTCTAATTTTCTTTTAGGGTTGTAACAAATTTGTGCAAAAACACAATCCAACCGCGTACAAGAGAGCCCCAACCTCGCTCTCAGGAGTGATGAGCAACCATTCTGCCTCACCTCCAAACATATTTCGTAAAGAAAAAAAAATTATCTGTTTTATTTTAGAGAAAGGAGTGTATGACGTGGAAAGACATTATCTTTTTGTGTCGTAAGAGTTTTATCGTTCTAATTTTCTTTTAGGGTTGTAACAAATTTGTGCAAAAACACAACCCAGCCGCGTACAAGAGAGCCCCAACCTCGCTCTCAGGAGTGATGAGCAACCATTCTGCCTCACCTCCAAACATATTTCGTAAAGAAAAAAAAATTTCGGTTTGATTTTAGAGAGAGGAGTGTATGACGTGTAAAGATATTATGTTTTTGTGTAATAATAGTTTTATCGTTCTAATTTTTTTTTTGGGTTGTAACAAATTTGTGCAAAAACACACAACCCAGCCGCGTACAAGAGAGCCCCAACCTCGCTCTCAGGAGTGATGAGCAACCATTCTGCCTCACCTCCAAACATATTTCGTAATAAAAAAAAAAAATTCGATTTTATTTTAGAGAAAGGAGTGTATGACGTGGAAAGACATTATCTTTTTGTGTCGTAAGAGTTTTATCGTTCTAATTTTCTTTTAGGGTTGTAACAAATTTGTGCAAAAACACAACCCAGCCGCGTACAAGAGAGCCCCAACCTCGCTCTCAGGAGTGATGAGCAACCATTCTGCCTCACCTCCAAACATATTTCGTAATAAAAAAAAAATTTCGGTTTGATTTTAGAGAGAGGAGTGTATGACGTGTAAAGATATTATGTTTTTGTGTAATAATAGTTTTATCGTTCTAATTTTTTTTTTTTTGGGTTGTATCAAATTTGTGCAAAAACACACAACCCAGCCGCGTACAAGAGAGCCCCAACCTCGCTCTCAGGAGTGATGAGCAACCATTCTGCCTCACCTCCAAACATATTTCGTAAAGAAAAAAAAATTTTGGTTTTATTTTAGAGAAAGGAGTGTATGACGTGGAAAGACATTATCTTTTTGTGTCATAAGAGTTTTATCGTTCTAATTTTCTTTTAGGGTTGTAACAAAATTTGTGCAAAAACACACAACCCAGCCGCGTACAAGAGAGCCCCAACCTCGCTCTCAGGAGTGTTGAGCAACCAATCTGCCCCACCTCCAAACTTATTTCGTGATTAAAAAAAAATTTTTCGGTTTTATTTTAGAGAAAGGAGTGTATGACGTGGAAAGACATTATCTTTTTGTGTCATAAGAATTTTATCATTCTAATTATCTTTTAAGGTTGTAACAAAATTTGTGCAAAAACACACAACCCAGCCGCGTACAAGAGAGCCCCAACCTCGCTCTCAGGAGTAATGAGCAACCAATCTGCCTCACCTCCAAACATATTTCGTGAAGAAAAAAAAATTTCGGTTTTATTTTAGAAAGAGGAGTGTATGACGTGTAAAGATATTATGTTTTTGTGTAATAGGAGTTTTATCGTTCTAATTTTTTTTTTTGGGTTGTAACAAATTTGTGCAAAAACACAAAACCCAGCCGCGTACAAGAGAGCCCCAACCTCGCTCTCAGGAGTGATGAGCAACCAATCTGCCCCACCTCCAAACATATTTCGTAAAGAAAAAAAAATATTCTGTTTTATTTTAAAGGGAGGAGTGTATGACGTGTAAAGATATTATGATTTTGTGAAATAAGAGTTTTATCGTTTTAATTTTTTTTTGGGGTTGTAACAAATTTGTGCAAAAACACACAACCCAGCCCCGTACAAGAGAGCCCCAACCTCGCTCTCAGGAGTGATGAGCTACCAATCTGCCCCACCTCCAAACTTATTTCGTCATAAAAAAAAATTTTTTCTGTTTTATTTTAGAGAAAGGAGTGAATGACGTGGAAAGGCATTATCTTTTTGTGTCGTAAGAGTTTTATCGTTCTAATTTTCTTTTAGGGTTGTAACAAAATTTGTGCAAAAACACACACCCCAGTCGCGTACAAGAGAGCCCCAACCTCGCTCTCAGGAGTGATGAGCAACCATTCTGCCTCACCTCCAAACATATTTCGTAAAGAAAAAAAAATTATCTGTTTTATTTTAGAGAGAGGAGTGTATGACATGGAAAGACATTATCTTTTTGTCGCATTAGAGTTTTATCGTTCAAATTTTCTTTTTGGGTTGTAACAAATTTGTGCAAAAACACACAACCCAGCCGCGTACAAGAGAGCCCCAACCTCGCTCTCAGGAGTGATGAGCAACCATTCTGCCTCACCTCCAAACATATTTCGTAAAGAAAAAAAAATTTCGGTTTGATTTTAGAGAGAGGAGTGTATGACGTGTAAAGATATTATGTTTTTGTGTAATAAGAGTTTTATCGTTCTATTTTTTTTTTTTTTGGGTTGTAACAAATTTGTGCAAAAACACACAACCCAGCCGCGTACAAGAGAGCCCCAACCTCGCTCTCAGGAGTGATGAGCTACCAATCTGCCCCACCTCCAAACTTATTTCGTGATAAAAAAAAATTTTTTCTGTTTTATTTTAGAGAAAGGAGTGAATGACGTGGAAATGCATTATCTTTTTGTGTCGTAAGAGTTTTATCGTTCTAATTTTCTTTTAGGGTTGTAACAAAATTTGTGCAAAAACACACAACCCAGCTGCGTACAAGAGAGCCCCAACCTCGCTCTCAGGAGTGATGAGCAACCATTCTGCCTTACCTCCAAACATATTTCGTAAAGAAAAAAAAATTATCTGTTTTATTTTAGAGAGAGGAGTGTATGACATGGAAAGACATTATCTTTTTGTCTCATAAGAGTTTTATCGTTCTAATTTTCTTTTTGGGTTGTAACAAATTTGTGCAAAAACAAACAACCCAGCCGCGTACAAGAGAGCCCCAACCTCGCTCTCAGGAGTGTTGAGCAACCATTCTGCCTCACCTCCAAACATATTTCGTAAAGAAAAAAAAATTTCGGTTTGATTTTAGAGAGAGGAGTGTATGACGTGTAAAGATATTATGTTTTTGTGTAATAAGAGTTTTATCGTTCTATTTTTTTTTTTTTTGGTTGTAACAATTTTGTGCAAAAACACACAACCCAGCCGCGTACAAGAGAGCCCCAACCTCGCTCTCAGGAGCGATGAGCAACCAATCTGCCTCACCTCCAAACATATTTCGTCATGAAAAAAATTTTTTTTGTTATATTATAGAGAGAGGAGTGTATGACGTGGAAAGACATTATCTTTTTGTGTCGTAAGAGTTTTATGGTTGTAATTTTCTTTTAGGGTTGTAACAAATTTGTGAAAAAACACAACCCATCCGCGTACAAGAGAGCCCAAACCTCGCTCTCAGGAGTGATGAGCAACCATTTTGCCTCACCTCCAAACATATTTCGTAAAGAAAAAAAAATTTCGGTTTTATTTTAGAGAGAGGAGTGTATGCCGTTTTAAGATATTATGTTTTTGTGTAATAAGAGTTTTATCGTTTTAATTTTTATTTTTTGGGTTGTAACAAATTTGTGCAAAAACACACAACCCAGCCGCGTACAAGAGAGCCCCAACCTCGCTCTCAGGAGTGATGAGCAACCATTCTGCCTCACCTCCAAACATATTTCGTAAAGAAAAAAAAAATTTCGGTTATATTTTAGAGAGAGGAGTGTATGACGTGTAAAGATATTATGTTTTTGTGTAATAAGAGTTTTATCGTTCCAATTTTTTTTCTTGGGTTGTAACAAATTTGTGTAGAAACACAACCCAGCCGCGTACAAGAGAGCCCCAACTTCGCTCTCTTGAGTGATGAGCAACCAATCTGCCTCACCTCCAAACATATTTCGTCATAAAACAAATTTTTTTTCCGTTTTATTATAGAGAGAGGAGTGTATGACGTGGTGGAAAGACATTAACTTTTTGTGTCAAAAGAGTTTTATCGTTCTAATTTTCTTTTAAGGTTGTAACAAATTTGTGCAAAAACACACAACCCAGCCGCGTACAAAAGAGCCCCAACCTCGCTCTCAGGAGTGATGAGCAACCAATCTGCCTCACCTAAAAACATATTTTGTAATTAAAAAAAATTTCGGTTTTATCTTATAGAGAGGAGTGTATAACGTGGAAAGACATTATCTTTTTGTGCCAAAAGAGTTTTATAGTTCTAATTTTCTTTTAAGGTTGTAACAAAATTGTGCAAAAACACACAACCCAGCCGCGTACAAAAGAGCCCCAACCTCGCTCTCAGGAGTGATGAGCAACCAATCTGCCTCACCTCCAAACATATTTCGTAATAAAAAAAAATTTTTTCGGTTTTATTTTAGAGTGAGGAGTGTATGACGTGGAAAGACATTATCTTTTTGTGTCATAAGAGTTTTATCATTCGAATTTTCTTTTAAGATTGTAACAAATTTGTGCAAAAACACACAACCCAGCCGCGTACAAGAGAGCCCCAACCTCGCTCTCAGGAGTGATGAGCTACCAATCTGCCCCACCTCCAAACTTATTTCGTGATAAAAAAAAATTTTTTCTGTTTTATTTTAGAGAAAGGAGTGAATGACGTGGAAAGGCATTATCTTTTTGTGTCGTAAGAGTTTTATCGTTCTAATTTTCTTTTAGGGTTGTAACAAAATTTGTGCAAAAACACACAACCCAGCCGCGTACAAGAGAGCCCCAACCTCGCTCTCAGGAGCGATGAGCAACCAATCTGCCTCACCTCCAAACATATTTCGTCATGAAAAAAATTTTTTTTGTTATATTATAGAGAGAGGAGTGTATGACGTGGAAAGACATTATCTTTTTGTGTCATAAGAGTTTTATCGTTCTAATTTTTATTTAGGGTTGTAACAAAATTTGTGCAAAAACACTCAACCCAGCCGCGTACAAGAGAGTGCCAACCTCGTTCTCAGGAGTGATGAGCAACCAATCTGCCTCACCTCTAAACATATTTCAAAAAGAAAAAAAAAATTTCTGTTTTATTTTAGAGAGAGGAGTGTATGACGTGGAAAGACATTATCTTTTTGTGTCGTAAGAGTTTTATGGTTGTACTTTTCTTTTAGGGTTGTAACAAATTTGTGCAAAAACACAACCCATCCGCGTACAAGAGAGCCCAAACCTCGCTCTCAGGAGTGATGAGCAACCATTTTGCCTCACCTCCAAACATATTTCGTAAAGAAAAAAAAATTCGGTTTTATTTTAGAGAGAGGAGTGTATGCCGTTTTAAGATATTATGTTTTTGTGTAATAAGAGTTTTATCGTTTTAATTTTTATTTTTTGGGTTGTAACAAATTTGTGCAAAAACACACAACCAGCCGCGTACAAGAGAGCCCCAACCTCGCTCTCAGGAGTGATGAGCAACCATTCTGCCTCACCTCCAAACATATTTCGTAAAGAAAAAAAAAATTTCGGTTATATTTTAGAGAGAGGAGTGTATGACGTGTAAAGATATTATGTTTTTGTGTAATAAGAGTTTTATCGTTCCAATTTTTATTCTTGGGTTGTAACAAATTTGTGTAGAAACACAACCCAGCCGCGTACAAGAGAGCCCCAACTTCGCTCTCTTGAGTGATGAGCAACCAATCTGCCTCACCTCCAAACATATTTCGTCATAAAACAAATTTTTTTTCCGTTTTATTATAGAGAGAGGAGTGTATGACGAGGTGGACAGACATTAACTTTTTGTGTCAAAAGAGTTTTATCGTTCTAATTTTCTTTTAAGGTTGTAACAAATTTGTGCAAAAACACACAACCCAGCCGCGTACAAAAGAGCCCCAACCTCGCTCTCAGGAGTGATGAGCAACCAATCTGCCTCACCTAAAAACATATTTTGTAATAAAAAAAAATTTCGGTTTTATCTTATAGAGAGGAGTGTATGACGTGGAAAGACATTATCTTTTTGTGTCATAAGAGTTTTATCGTTCTGATTTTCTTTTATTGTTGTAACAAATTTGTGCAAAAATACACAACCCAGCCGCGTACTAGAGACCCCCAACCTCGCTCTCAGGAGTGATGAGACACCAATCTGCCTCACCTCCAAACATATTTTGTCATAAAAGAAATTTTGTTTCCGTTTTATTATAGAGAGAGGAGTGTATGACGTGGTGGAAAGACATTATCTTTTTGTGCCAAAAGAGTTTTATCGTTCTAATTTTCTTTTAAGGTTGTAACAAAATTGTGCAAAAACACACAACCCAGCCGCGTACAAAAGAGCCCAACCTCGCTCTCAGGAGTGATGAGCAACCAATCTGCCTCACCTCCAAACATATTTCGTAATAAAAAAAAATTTTTTCGGTTTTATTTTAGAGTGAGGAGTGTATGACGTGGAAAGACATTATCTTTTTGTGTCATAAGAGTTTTATCATTCGAATTTTCTTTTAAGATTGTAACAAATTTGTGCAAAAACACACAACCCAGCCGCGTACAAGAGAGCCCCAACCTCGCTCTCAGGAGTGATGAGCAACCAATCTGCCTCACCTAAAAACATATTTTGTTATAAAAAAAAAATTTCGGTTTTATTTTATAGAGAGGAGTGTATGACGTGGAAAGACATTATCTTTTTGTGTCATAAGAGTTTTATCGTTCTGATTTTCTTTTATTGTTGTAACAAATTTGTGCAAAAATACACAACCCAGCCGCGTACTAGAGACCCCCAACCTCGCTCTCAGGAGTGATGAGACACCAATCTGCCTCACCTCCAAACATATTTCGTAATAAAAAAAAAAAATTTCTGTTTTATTTTATAGAGAGGAGTATATGACGTGGTGGAAAGACATTATGTTTTTGTGTAATAAGAGTTTTATCGTTCTAATTTTCATTTAGGGTGGTAACAAATTTGTCCAAAAACACACAACCCAGCCAGAAGAATGCAATTATGAAATCGTAGAATTAAACAATAAAAGTGATACAACCCAAACTAATTTAGCGGACGTAGAAATAATATGTAAAGATCAAAAACAACAAAAACAAGTGGAAGAGTTAAACATATTTAAAATTAACACGGGACAATGTATTACTGACAATCTTAAGTTAAAACAGTTAGACGACAACCTTAAGCAAAACCAAAATCATTTAACAGCAGTAGAAATTCGAAGTGGACATGTCAACATGATAGAGAACGTCAAACAAAATTTATTGTATTCAAGGGATATCAGAGGAAGTAATAATTAAGAAATTCGCACGACCTTTTGACCTAAATGTTACAGCAACTGTAATCACTAGAAGAATAAAAACTAAAAGTGCATTCTTCAACCTAGTTACAGAATTTCACTTTCAACAAAAGGAACAATTTCTGTTAACATCACACCATAGTCCAGGCCAATTAAGTCAAAGGCACGGAATTAGACAACGGTATGAAATTAATCGTTTTGTGAAGGAATCAAACCAGTCAATTTAATTAATGAAAAACCATCAGAGCCAGGTCAAATTTGCTGTAGAAACAAAAGTACCCCATTTGAGCGAGGAAAACACCTGCAAGACTCAAGGACAATGATCTCGGAAAGACAGTGCGACCCTTTGTTGAACGTTTGTTGTAAATAACCAAACTCATATAATACTTCTTGATTTATAAAAATAATAATAATAATATTTGTGCTACGAAAAAAATAATAAACAACGAATAACGAACTTAAATTTAATAAACTGCGCAAAGGGAAAATTTAATTAGGAAGTGATAAAATTATTATTTAGTTAAACAAGTAAAATGAAATGTAAAATTTTCACATTTAAATTTAAAGAAAGATTGTTAATTTGTATGTTGTGATTTTGTAATTATGGAATATTTGATAAGAGAAATGATCTACACAAAATTTTTCTAATATAAATGGAAAAATAATTATATTTGTTTATTGTAACTAATTAAATTTGAGGTTAATTGAGAATGTATAAGAGTATTATAATTATAAACTATTTAGGAACGTATGCAAATTAATTTTAACTTCTTAATAAACTGTAAGGTTTTCAATTAAGTTACTTCATCTGTCAGCTATTTTGTAATAGTTTTAAGTAAGACACTGTCAACTAAAACATTTAATCACTAAAACATTTCACAAAACTTAGTAAATTTAATCTATTATTATGGCATTATATTTGTGACACTTTGTTTTGTTTAGTATTAATAACATTAAACAATTGAATTATTTTATTCAGTTTAATAATTAATTATGCAGCATATTGAATGACATGTTTTAAAATTGTAAAATAATGATAATTAACTGTTAGGGATTTTTAATATGTATTTTAGCTAAACTCAATTACTTGTTTGTTTTATTTTAAATGAATCTTAACCCTGTAACAAAATACTCCTATTTGTAAAAGAAATTAATATTCTCCTTTTTGGTAATAAACCTTATTAAGTTGGTTATATTTGTATTCGAAATTTAAGATTGGGTGAAGAATTTAAACAAATTGTTCTTGATGTCATAGCATTCAAATATTGTAAACAGCAAATTCTTAGAAATTTTTGAAGGGCCCTACGAAAAACAAAATGTCTTGGTAATAGCAGTTACCAACTTACTTCCATAATTAATGGTAAACTTAGGGTAAATTTAATTGTAGAATGTTAAAAAGGTATCACAAACCCATATTAAATAATTAAATAATTGTGTAAAAAAAACTTTTAGATTTTCATGCATAAATAATTAATGGTTAGGATTGTAGGATGAACAATGGCATTGTAAACTTTCCCATTTAATTTTAAAGAAAGCGTATTAATTTGTATGACGTGAATTTATAATTAGGTACTAATTATAAGTGAAATGATTTAGGATATAAGAGGTTTAACTATAGTAAAATTAAATGTATTAGAAATTTAAGATTGGTGATGAATTTAAAACAAATTGTTCTTTGATGTCATAGCATTCAAATATTGTAAAATTTAAATTTAAGAAATCAAAGAAAATTAATTTTAAAATTCTGGGGACTCTATAACATAAAGTACGAGGCTTTAGATTAAATTAAGTTAGTTGCTAAAATAAATTATCTATAGGATTTAGCATAGAAAGACACAAATAGTTTTCTAGGCGGACAAAGCAGGTACCAAGTCATTATCCTTTCCAGGAAACGGTGGTAGTGGGAGAGATTAGATTTTTAATAAAAACTAAATGATCGGAAGTTTAAAAGGAGAGTTTTCGAAAGAGTCTCAGAGAAAGACAGGCAGGTTGGTGGGGACCAGGACGGAAGTGTTGTAAAGGGAGAAATTGATTAAATTAAGTAAAGAGTTTTTTGTATAAGTAAATTTTAAAAGTGCGACGTAAAAGTTCTTTTTGAAATATAAAGTAAGTTTTTTTTTGTCAAGTGTAAGCACGGAAGTGAACAAAGCCAGGATTCCAGGGACTCTTCAGAACAATAAGTATATTTAAATATAAGTGTAGCCAACAGACATCTATCTTTTAGTTTAAAACAAATTTTAAGTTCATCAAAATTTATAAAAATTATTCTAGTCACCATTTCTAATTTAAAAGCAAAGTTCCCGTAATAGCAACCCCGAGAGCAAGAATAAAAATTTTAAAACTTTTTTTTTTAATGTTATTCTATTAGAAATCTAAAGCCTCAGAAGTCCACCTTTTATGATTGTAATTTTAGTTAAGATATCAAGCCTGTCACTGCACAATATTAATATAAATTTGGAATAATGTGTAGAGTAAAGTGAAGAGAATAAATGCAAGTGATGTTTAAAAATTGATAAGATTGTTAATTCTTTTATAAACCTAAAGGCATGACAATAGGTAAGGTAAACAGATAACATTTAAAAATAAATTTAATTATAACCAAAGTTAAGTTATAATTTGACGCCCAACTAGTTGGCAAAGTTAAATAGAAATGGTGAATATAAATAAATAAAGTAAATCATAAATTAATAAACAAGTATATTAATCTGTTGGCTTAAGTAAAAGTGTTAATTAAGGAAATTTAATAAAAACTGTGAACATTATTAAGACTATAGTGAACATTATTAGGGAAGAGACTTTAAATCATGAATAAAGTAGATGAAAAAAATTTGGGTGTGGGGACAGAGACCAATGTAGGGACTAGCGTAAACACTGGAATAGATATGTTACAGCTAATGCAATTCATAAGTGCAAAGTTTGAAGAGCAAAATAATAAATTAGACAAACGTTCACAAAATTTAATTAGTAAATTAGATGAAACTAAGAGAAAGATAGATGATATAATTAAGAATAATGAAGACTATAAAAAAGAAATAATTGATAAATTAGTTAAGAATAATGAAGACTTTAAGATAGAAATTAATGATGTATCAATTGAGGATAAAGAAAAATGCAATTATGAAATCTTAGAATTAAACAATAAAAGTGATACAACCCAAACTAAATTAGTGGACGTAGAAATAATATGTAAAGAAATTTAATTATAACCAAAGTTAAGTTATTATATATATATATATATATATATATATATATATATATATATATATATATATATATATATACTTTCATCAATAAATATCTAAAAAATGTACATAAAATGTGTAAAAACAGTTTTATATTTGTTTCTACAATATGGTAACCATACGGTTTTGAAACAGTATGCTACCTTTTGAAACATAGTGTAACAGTGCCATATCACAGTCATGGCAGAAATATCTGGATTCTCTTCTAATTTTTTGCATCAGGTGTATGGGCACAAACTACACAGTTGAATTTTTTATCTGTGTAGTTTGCAGTAGTAGTAGTATCTGTGGGAAGTGATGCCCTGTTAGTCTGAGGGGTGTTGGGATTGAGCTGGGATGCCCAGGCCTAGCTGTAGATTCAAACGAATTTTTTCAAAAATATCATTGATCAAGTCCAATATAAATTTTAAATGAGTTTTTGTAGCTCCTGATTTTGTATACAGAACATACCAATTTATATAGCCCAGTCTGCAGGTGAATGAAAATTTATTGTAATACTTTTTCTATGCTTCCTGGGTGTAGTATACAGTAATACCCTGTCTTATGCAATTCCCAAGTTACGCGGTTTTTAAATCAAGCTGTCTGAGTTACCAGAAACTGGCCTTTTCAGGAAGAAAATGCCTAAAAGAACTTTTATAACGCTTGAAGAGAAAATATTTTCAAGTTTTAAGACCAGTTTCCGCCAAAGACCAATTGACAGTGATGGTTGGCGCAAATGCAGCAGATAAGTCTAAGTTGCAACCTCTCATTGCTTATCGCTCAAAAAATCCAAGAGCATTAAAAAATATTTCTAAAGCTAGCTTGCCCATGATTTGGAAGTCGAATTGGAAGGCTTGGGTGACAGCTTGCCTTTTTGAGGACTGATATGGTCATCATTTCATACCTCAAGTCGAACGTTATTGTCGGGCTAAACAAATTAGTTTTAAAGTAATTCCTATTAATTGACAATGCACCTGGCCATCCTCCTACTACTTCAACTAATTATGACACGCATGAAAGTGTTATTTTTGCCACCAAACACAACTAGTTTGCTTCAACTGATGGATCACCGAGTCATCAAAACATTTAAAGCTTATTACACGAGAATCATCATTTGCGCAAGAAGCTGCATGAAGCTATGAGACAAAACAACGAGCTCTCTGTTGAAGATTTTTTGAAATAATTCAATGTTTTAGATACTTTGAGAATAATTGGACAATCTTGAAATGAAATTTCATAAAAAAAAACTTTTAATGGCGTTTGGAAAAAGGTGTGTCTAGTTTCTTCGCCACTGAAACTCAAGCGGAATCAGTGCCAGAGTCTGATAAATTGCTGATGTGATTAAAGAAGTTGTCGGTTTGTCAGACCACTCTATTTAGAGTGGATAGTGCTGACGTTCAAGAACTGCTGGATTTACACAACCGGGAGCTGACAAATAACTGATGAGCTCATAGAAATGAGTGAGCAAGAGCAAGACCCTAAATACACAGATTATTTAGACCCAGTCGACATAGAAGATGAAATGACGGTTAGAAACTTGACAAAAGGCCTTAGTTTAATCGAGCAAGACTTGCAAATTTTGGAAAACATAGACTCTATCGATGAGAATATTCTTGCCACAAAACAAAAAAATTAGCGTGTTACGAGGAAATTCTGATTGAAAAGCAAAAATCTTCAATTCGTCAAACAAACTTACTAGATTTTATGAAGCCTTCTATGTCAAAATAACTTCTTTTTACTTACTTCTTTGCAACATGTATGTATACAATATAATTTTTTGTTGTATTATGTATTTAAGTTTTAATACATACACATTTTTCTTCTAAATTATTGGTTTATTTAGTCTTTGGTCCCAATTGAATATGACTACTATGTGATTGTTTGTAAAATTATACTCAGACTTACGTGGATATGACTTACACGGTTATCGCTCTGTCCTACCTATCTCGTATGTACAGGGTATTACTGTACTTGCTAGGATCCTGGTCTACCCTATCAACCCCACCCATGGTATATTGTAATACGACACAGTTGCTGGTTTTACAACATCTTTCCCTCCTTTAATAGTGGAAACCATCTGTAAAGAATACACTGTTGAAATCAAAGATACATCTTTCTTAACCTTCCACGTTAGTGCCGTTGCTTTTCCTCGCTGAAAACCCTCAATCGCCCCCTCATTCAGTTTAGGCTTTTGTAATTCTGTAGGAAATTCTTTTCATTTCAAATTAATTGCTCCAAACACATCTGTTCTATTAGCAATTACTATGTCCGTTAGTTGTGGCGAATTTTAATAATTGCGCATAGTAAGACAGTGGCCTTTTTATTAACAGTTGCTGTACTAGGGTCATCACCACTTGAGATGAAATTAGTAGAGCTCTGGAATCAGGTGATAAAACAGTATTTCTTCCAGTAAAGATGATAATGTCTCACATATATCTACTATTAACTTCACAGAGGCGAAATGATTTCATATTGAACCTTGCTCTTTTCAGAAGAATATATTGGATCCAACTAAGGCGACATTTGTACAAAAGAAGACTCTCATCAATTACACATCACGTTCCAAACTGGATAGGAATATTTCAGTTAGATGAATGAAGAAAGGCCAAATTTTCTCTATCTTTGGATTTGGATAGATTGTAGGATAAAATGTTTCATTGTCTGAGAAATGTAAATATTTTTTTATATATGAAGAGAGGTATATGACTTCAAAATACATTATCTTGTAGTGGCATACTATTTTTTTCTATATATTTTTTCTATATATTTTTTTCTATATGGCTTTTACAAATATTTAACAACAAATTGTATATATTTTCTCTCCTTGTATTTGGAAAATTAAAGTTTACTTTGTATATGCACTCCAGTTACAATAATCTTTGAAATTCACACCTCCAAACAGTGAACAAGAGACCTCCAACCATGCTTTCAGATGTGAAGAGCAACCAATCAGCCTCACCTGCATCTAATTTTCATTTATATATTTAAAATGTTTTGGGGTAATTTATCATTATTTACAATTTTCTACACTCTAATATTTTACAGCTTCTTAGAATCTTGTTTATTGAAAATACTGATCATAAACACAGAAAGATAAATGTAAATACTATTAAATATATAAATGCAAAAGAAAATCTACTTACCAGAAGAAAATTGTGCAATTCTGTTGTACATCTTGAAATTTGAATATAAATACTTATTCATCAATTTAAATTTTCAGAATATCATTACATACTCAGCAACGTAGTTGTCATGAAATGCTCTCTGTCATTATATCACTTGATAATCCATATTTTTCCTGTTCAGTATATAGCCATTGAATTCTTTCTGAGTGTTTCTTCTTCCACATATCTGTGTGTGATAACCTCTCTGTGGACATGATGAGTTCTGTATGGAAAAGTTTAAAGAGGATATATATAGTGTGTCATCCAGGTAATTTTGAGTTCCATTTAACTCTAATTTCTAGACCCATTTTTGTTTTAAGAGAACTTGTTCTTAATTTAGGATGTATCTATTGATTCTATATTTTTACCTTTCCCTAGAGTTTTATCTAGTGTAAGTAAATGTTCTTCCTAACATTATAATCATACACAAACATACCTCTCAGTTGCATACAAGAAAACCTTACCCTGGCTCTAAGGAATGATGAGGAACCAATCATCCTCACCTCGAAACATTTTTCATCTATATGAAAAAAATATTTATTACTGGCTATATACAAAGGAGAGTGTATGACTTAAAAAGACCTTATCTTGTTGTGTCATACTAGTTATTTCCTTCTAATTTTATCTTTATGGTTTTTACAAAATTGTTAACAAACACACCACCCAGCCGCATAAAGGAAAGTGGTAAAGTTGTTAATTTTTTAAACTGTTTTATACTTGGTGAATGTTTAAATTAGTATGTATGTCTGTGTGAGTGTGTCGTTTAGGTGTGTTGGAAAACTGGATTATTGGTTTGTTATGTTTTTTTGGGTATTGTGTTCATCAAAGCGTGTGTAGAATGACCTACCGGTTTGCCCGATGTAATAGCTGGGACATTCGTTATATATTAATTTGTAAATACCAGATAGATCGTGTTTGTCTGTTTCTTGTTGAAAGGGTTGTATGTGTTGTCTTAAATTGTTTTTTTTGTTTTGTAAGATATTTGGTAATGAAGTTTTTTGAATGTGGAAGCAATTTTGTGTGTGTTGTGGTTCTGGTAAGTGAGGGATATGTATTTGTTGTTTTTGTGTGGTTTGTCAGCGAGGCTGTTTGGTGGTGTTATTTATGTTTAATTTGCATGTGTATGTTACCTATGAGTGTATGTTGGTAGCCGTTTTGTTGAGCATTGTATTTTATTGTATTGAGTTCTTCATCATAGTTTTTCTGTAACATAGGTAATTAGGCGGTGTAACATATGGTTAAATATATGGTTTATATGTAAACATATAGTTTAACACATGGTCTATAAGTAAACATATGGGTATGTTGTTATGTGGAGGGATTAGATGTGTTATGAATGACAATATCGCTGGCTGTTGGTTTTCTGAATATTTTGAAATTGTGTTTGGTGTTGTTTTTGGTGATGGTGTTGAAAGTTTATTTTATTGTTTCCTTCTAATTCGAGGGTAAATATGAGGTTTTGGTGTATGGTATTATTGTAATTGTGTAGTTGTTTGATTTGCCATTTGTTACGGTTGTATAATAGTAAACTTTCATCTACATATCTATGGTAATAAATTATTTTTTGTGTATGTTTGTTGTTCTTTAGAATGTAATATTGTTCAATTTTATATATGAATAATTCTGCTAGGATGCCTGAGATAGGGTAACCCATAAGATTTTTATCTTTAGGATTTTTACAACATTTTACCTACTAAAAGTAAAAAATGTTTCTCCTCATTTTCAGGAAATTGATATTTACTTTTAAATATGCAATGCAGCCACAATAATCTGAAACTCGCACAACCCAGCTGCATACAAGAGAGCTTGAACCATTAGTATGGGGAAGAGTCATGTTATTTATAATAATGATTACTATATATCTAAACAAACTTTAATAACAGTAAACTTGAGAATAATAGAAGTTTACCATTCTTGGGAATTATGTGTACAAAAACAATAAAAATTTACTATGAGGAGATATCAAAATCATTTACATAAAAAAATAGTAATGTACTAAATTATCATATCACAGTTTAAGACTCTATGAGTCACTGAAAATTATAAATATACCTGTTTGAAAATGCCTGCATATTCTCATAACATTGTTTTATACTTGTAGGTTTAGTTATATGATATAATCAGTCTAGTATATCTTTACTAGGAGCTTTTCTCTACAACTACAATCAATTATTAACTTAGGAATAAATTATGGTAAAGTATGTGAAATAGGTTGTTTAAAACAATTATGTTATAATAGTTGTATTCTTAATTAACTTGCACAAAAATTTTAGCAATTTGTTTACTACTTTGGCTCTACATATTTTTTGTGAATAATGTATCCAAGGATACACAATTCTTGAAAATTCTATTGTTGTAATTTTTTAAATAATTTGATTTTGCATGATGCTGATCATATTTAAACTATAAAAAACTTTTTTTTAGATTTTTACACTGTTAAGGCCAATTATTTTCATGTTACCTAAGCTAAAAATATAAATTTTTTCATAATGTCTGTGTTTTAGTAAACATTTGGTACAATTAAATTAGTGTTTATATTTATACCTTTATTTATGTGAAAAAAATCACTTGCTAGATTCTAATAATCCATTTGTCACAACCATCTAAATAATATTAATTTGTCCTCAATAGCAATGTAAAATTTATGTATGCAGTGGGTCTTAACAAGAATCAGAACGTTATCTATGTTAATAAATAATTGTTGGAAAACCTTTGCAATCAAGCACAACAGTTTCTGTCATATTTTCTAACTCATTTAAAAATAAATTTCTTTTTTTATTTTATTTTCAGGCACTGCCAATTCTTCCCTTTACTTTTCTCACATGACTGGTTAATTCCACTTACCTGCAACTTTCTGTCAAACTATAAGCTGTTATAAGTTTAAAAAATAATTTAATAATATATTTTTTTTAAATATACTTTTTTAAATATATTTTATTTATACAAATTAATTTTTTAAATGTTTTATAACCTTATGCTTAAGATGCTTGAGATAAATAGTCTATAACGTTTCCTTCCCTCACAATGAAGAAATACTAAGAATGGACTACTTTCAAAAGCATAACAAAAATGGAATTAAGTAAGGTTAAAGTAACATAAAATAAACCCGATTAAAGTTAAAAATCAAGACACTTAAAAATAACTGGTTACAGATAAATGTAAAGTTACTAATTAAAAATTATAATTACTTTTCAATTCCAAATAGTCGGTATTTTGAAAATGTGATAAACTCTAAATTTGTAAATTCTGTTTTTCTTTTATTAGGAACAAAAAGTAGTTGTTCAATGGATACATATTTGCAGAACCTTGATTAAAGGTATTTTACCAGTATTTCAAAAAAGACCACGACAGAAAAGTAATTTATATTTTTCAATTTAAGTTATCACAATATCGTTATACACAGAGGAAAAGTATAGGCAGTGTTCTGGAATATAAGATTATAAATAAGTTTTTATAGCAGTAGTCTGTCATTATATCTCTCTATCATTATATCCATAGGCTTTTTATCTGTAGAATATATAGGTATTTAATTCTTTCTGACTTTTACTTCTCACACATATCTGTAAAACTCCATATCTGGATATAACTGTCTGTGGACATGATGTATCTTTTTGAAAATAAGAGTTTAAAAAGCATATTTATATAGCGTTGTACAGGTAATTTAGCATTTATTTATCATCATTTTTATACATCTTTTAAATATTGTTTTAGGACAATACATACCTATTTTGATTTCTACTTATTCATCCTATATTGTTACCTAATAGAATTTACATAGTGTAAGTAAGTCCTCCTCCTTGGTTAAAGAGATAGGACACTGACTTTAAAACTTAAGAGGTGGCACAAGGAGTTTACCTCCAAGTCCACAAAAAATAGACACTGTAGCAAATTGATACATTTTATAGTTCTATATTTAACTTAAATGTGTCATTTATTTCATAGAGTGCATTAAAACTGAGTACACATATCATGATTTAAGTCAATGTTTATCATAACCTAGTGGGTATTAGACAAACAAGAACAGATTACAAGACAGTTATACTGTGGGAAATATTAAAATAATTGCCACTTCAACATGGCTGAATACTTTGCCATGATGATATCCTGAGTCCGAAACCTGGATCCTGTGATCCCAGAAGATCACCTAATATTCATGGTTATTGAGAATTTTGGGAGTGACATTGAATAGGCTGGTTTTGGTAACCCTTCCAGTAATGTTGAAGCAGCAATAAATGCCCTTAATTAAATAGATAATATAATGAAATTATAGAGGAGTAGCAGTGGCAATACTTTCAGAGGTTCACCTCGCGGCGCTACATCACACCTTAACTATAACATCAGTCTCATGGTCATTCCAAATCCAAACCACCCAAAACTCAAGTATCCTAATTAACGTTTTTCCAACATTCCCCATCTCAGGCCCTATTAATAATATTTAAAAAAATCTAGGAGGCTAGATGTGTGGTTAGATAAAGCGTTGCAAGTTGATTAAACTAAAGATCCGAAAAAGCGCCACGAAAAACTATTCTATACAGATCAACGAAGGAAATGGCCAGTCTCCGTCATGACAAAGATTTTTTTGGGGGTTTTAGCCATTATTTACAAGATGATCTGTTAGAGGAGGAGATAAACCCAAAAGTATTAGAAGAAAAAGCAGAACTATGTCCCCTACAGTTTGCTGTATTAATAGACTAAAAATCATTGCAGAACTGGATACTGGTGCGGAACGATTGGTAATTCAGTCAAATAAATATATTACTCTTAAGCAACAAGGAAACATGCTTTATAAGCTACCAGTAGCAAATAAGAGCATCGCAACAGCTTCAGGAAATATGAACAAATAGGTAAAATACGAAACCTTATACCTCTAACAATAAATGACCTCACAATGGATTGTGTATTTTTTATTCTGAATAGTATTTGGGTACCTGATTATCAGTACTGTCATATTGATAAGGCTTAAAGCTCGTTTAAACATGGAAAATATGCTTAAGATGGTTGAACCTAATGGGCCGCTTCTTTATCAGTGCTTTGTAAGATACGACCAGGAACAAAGCACACCAACACAGGATATGAAAATAGTGTAACATACTCAAATAACCAGAAAATATATAAGATTAACACGCACAAGGTAAAAATTAAAGAGAAAAACACAAAGGTATTTTAAAAAATTAAATAAACCAGATAAAAATCTTATAAATGTTAAAAAAATGAAAAATGAGGAGGAAAATAATATTATTCAACGAATTAAATACAAATGCCCTAGTTATCAGGGAAATAATAACATCACATTTCCTACTTGGAGGAGATGATGCCTTTCGGCAAGGTGAAGGTACTTGAAAGAAAGAAGACGTATGTAGAAAATATGCAGCAAGGACGAGAAATTAAGGTGACATTATTTAATGTCAAAAAGATGCTAATGTAATAACAAACGATGTACATGATTTGAAAACATTCGTAAAATAAAATGTTTTATAGAAACATATTATCTGTTAAAAAGCTTAACTCTAAAAGTATGTGCCTATCTACAAAAAAGTGTATGTTAGAATAATAATACCACTTGACTGATTTGTCAACCTGTGTAAAACGATAGTTTGCTAAGAAACATTTAGTACTAAATTCCATTTGAATTTGTATTACCTCATTAAAATTGAAAGGACAGTTTCAGAACAAGAAATATAATATCTCAAAGTATAATATATGGTAAATAGAGGTAGTTTATTTGGTGTAAACAGAAATCATATCTAAAAATAAATTAGGGAAATGAAAACCTTCAAGATTAGATGGAAAAGTGCTTACTAGGTACAATTCTAAACAAGATGATACAATTGTTCCGATAAACAAAGAATAGAGGTTTCCTATATAGACTTCAATGTTATCAAATGTTTCATTTATAAAAGGGTAAAGTAAACTTTTAAAAATAATAATGGAATACATTTAGAAGTATGGACTTGAAACTTGACCGATGGCTACAAAGAAAAATAGATAAAAACTAAACGTGGTATCTTGCAACGACACACAAATAAAATCCATTGATGATGAAATATCTTGTAATTTAAAACTCTAGTTAATGCAGGAAATAAACACAATGTTTGTTTATTCAAAGAGCACATGGATGAAGACATTTAATTTACTAGACTAACATGTTCAAATACAAAGCTTATTAAAACCAATTTTATAAAGGGACTTTGAGGCTTAAAGAAAAGTCCATTCTACCAGAACCCTCTAATACAAACAGCTAATAGAAGTTACATAGAGTAGAAATATTTAACTCTGACATATGGAAACTATTCAAAGTAAAATTTATATAAGTTTGAATTTGTAAGCATAACATGGTCAGAGAAAAGCAAAACATCCAGCTTAAACATCAATGTGTTAGCTAAATTATGAAATAATTAAGCTCCAAACACGCTCCAAACACGCTCTCAGGTTTGATAAGTAACCCATCAACCTCAACCTGTCTATATTTCATATAGATAATACATCTCACTTATATAAAGGTGGAAGGGCAAATTGGGATAGGTATGTGAAAATAAAAACACCACCTAAAAATTTTTTTATTCAGTTTTCATAATTTTGTTATAAATTGTTTATTTGTGCCTTTTACAATCAGTTTTTTTATACCTTTTACATTGGAAACAGAATAGCTTATGCATTTTTGATGGCATATTAATGAACAAGAAGAAGGGAAGCAGGGAAAGTACAAAATTTCAAAACCTGATATTTAGCTTAAAAAGATAGTACAAATATTACTGAAATGAAAACAGGAAAAATGAAATTGTGAAGATATTTTGCGTAATTTGTAATGGTTTAAAATTCTCTAAACTTCATTTTTCATAGCCTTTTAAAAATTTGTAAAGTATAGTGTGAACCTAAAAACATGTAATTCATATATGAAAACATAATTTCTAATAAATAAAAAATACAAAAAAACAATTCAGTTTACATAACATTATAAAATCGTACAATTCAGTTATACATCTTTAGATGTGAATACAAATAATTACCTCTTTATCAATTTAAATGGTCAAAATATCACAAACTAAAAAAAAGGTAGTAAGTTATTTTTCAATAGTAGGATGATAAATAGGTTTTTATAGCAGTATTGTTATCTCTCAGTCAAGTTATGATGTGGTAATTAATTTCTTTCCTTTTAAATCTATAGGTACCCAATTCTTTTTGAATTTTTCTATTCGCACATATCTATAAAATGCATATTAGGATAAACTGTGTGGACATGATGTTGTCTTCCAGAAAGGAAGAGCACAAAAGCATTTCTAAATTCTTTTTTTATAAAGACTACAAATACCTATTTGGATCTCTATTTAATCATTGTATATTTTTAACCTTACATAGAATTTGAATAGTGTAAGTAAATGTATCACATACTTTTTGGGCGAAGATAATCCAATTTATTTTACGTTAAAACTAACCTCACATAATGTTACACAAACATTGATATTGTCTTCCTGAAAGGAGGAGTTTAAAAAGCATATTTATATTGTGTGATACAAGTGATTTTGCTTTTAATTTAATATATATTTCTAGAAAAGTTTTTTTAAAAGAGAACACATTCCTATTTTGATATTCATTCATTCAAGTATATTTTTAGCTTTTCATGGAGTTTTAGCTGGTGTAAGTAAATGTTCGTCATATTTTTGGACGAAAAAAATCATTATGAATTGTATATATAAACCAATCATAATATTTGTACACAAACGCACCTCCCAGGCGAGTACCATGCTCTCAGGAGGGAAGAGCAGCCAATCAGCCTCACCTCTAAACATTTTTCATCTCCTTACAAATATTTGATGTTCCCCATGTTTAGTGAGAGGGATGTATGACTTCAAAAAACATTAACAAATTGTGTCATACTAGTATTTTCCCTACAAATTTTTTAAAAGTCTTACAAACATGTATCTAGTATAAGCAAAAGTCATTCTTCCCTTTTTGCCATTGGAAATTCGTTGAATGTACAATCCAAACATAATAATATTACAAATTCACACCAATCAACCGCACGCAAGAGAGTCCCAACCACGCTCTCAGGTGTGATGTGTAACCATTCAGCCTTATCTCCATCTACTTTTCATATTTATACATGAATTACATATTGCTCATGTATAGATAAAGAAACAGATTCATATATAATAAGTTGAAAAAAGAAGAACTACCTAAACATTTTTTTTTAATTTATCAATTTGATATAAATTTAGTTATTTGTGTCTTGTACAATTAATGTTTATATATCTTTTTATGTGAGGAACATTATTACTTTTGCATACAGGACTGTAGCAGGCGGAGTACAACATTTTAAAACCAATTATTTTGATCTAAAAAGATGTTAAAACATGTTTGTAAAATCAGTAGAAAAATTATGTGTGAGGGTGTTTTGAGTATTTTTTTTTTTATTTCGGGGACTGTCTTATCTCTTCTCACTGTGACTTCTTGAAATGTGCTGTGCAGTAAAAGTCCAAGCAATAGTGAAGTGAGTTCAGGTATTAGATTTTTATTGGGAAAAAATCATAAACCAAATTAAATCCTTTACCAACTTTGTAAAGCTTTTGGAAATTGAATAATGAGTGAAATCAGAAGGTAGCAGTGTTGTATTGATTTTGAAAATGGTCACATCGATGTTTACATTTAGCAACGCAGTGGTCGTCTTACAATAGTTAATGAATAGGCTAAACAGTGGGTAGGTTCTAATGCAATTGACTTCATAGTTGGAATCGAAAAAGTTTTTTTTATGCTATGATAAGTTCTTCAATTTGAATAGGGTTTACATTGAAAAATACACCAAAGTATACCTTTAAAAAATATATAGTAACTATTTTTTCTTTACTTTTTTATTTTGTATTTTAAAACATCTTATACTTTCTAAATGGGCCCCATATTTGTGTATTTTTAATAAATGTTTACTATACATGTTGTGTTTGAAACACTATTATTTGGCTTTTTCTTTTATGACCACTGCTGTACAATTAAGTATAGCTGGGATAGTACAAACTTCATAAACCTTTTATTTTGATTAAAAAGATGGTAAAACATATTAGTGATTTCAAAACATACAAACATAAAATGATTAAATGCGTATTGGGTAGTTTATCATGGTTTATAATTTTCTAAAGCTAGATTATTGCCCAGATTAATGAGATTTTTCATATAGAACACAGTGCATATAAAAACATGCAAATCATATAAATGCACATTATGAATATTATAAAATAAATACAAAAAATTCAACTTACATACTAAAATAAAAGCATGCAATAAGGTTGTACATCTTGATGTGTTTGTATAAACGCAAGTATCAATTTAAATTGTCAAAATGTCATTATATACTGAGAAAGACAAGTAACGTATATTCTTGAAATATTAATTTGATAAAGAGTTTTTTATACCAGTTATGGTACCTCTCTGTCATTCTATCCCATAGTAATTCATTTCATTTTTGTTAAATATAGGAAGTCCTATTGTTAAATATATTTACGCTCCTATATTTTCTCACATATCTGTAAAATCCCATATCTGGATACAACTGTATGTGGACATAATGTTGTCATTATGCTAACAGTTACAAAACATACTTATATTGTGTAACACAGTGTATTATGCATTCATTTGATATCTATATATATCAGTATATTTATTTATTTTTGTTTTATAGCATATACCTATTAGGATTTCAGTTATAATTTTAGTTTTCTTTGCCTAGTAGTAGTTTTTATAAAATTTCAACTCTTATAAGTAAATGTTTCTCTTCCATTTTGAATAATGGAAATTTTAATGTAATGTATAATTTACCCATAATAAACTTACAAATTATCCAACTCACAGCATAGTAAATGAGTGATCTAGCCACGCCCCCAGAAATGATGAACTAGGATTCGTCTTCAACTTTATCTATTTTTCAGTTATATTAATAAATTCATTTCACCCATATGAAGTTGAAGGAACAGATTTGGATAGCAAGCTGAAAATAGAAACAGTGTCATAAATTTCTTTCCTAAAATCTATCATTTTGTTATATATTCAGCTATCTGTGTATTTTTTATTAAATGCTTATTTATATTCCATGTTTGAAATGGTATTAATTTTGCATTCTTTGATTAGTCATCCTGAAAAAAAGGAGAGCAAGGGAAGTAAATAATTGTACTTTAAATAATTGTAGAAAACACACTCCCAGGAGTGATAAGAAACTATTCAGCCTGACCTCCATCTATTATTCATCTGTATACAGATGTTTATTCTCACCGATATATATTGTACAGCAATGTATGACTTGATGGTACATTACCATGTAGTGTCGTATGATTTTGTTGGCCTAAGTTACATTTTACAAGTATCATTTGTGGTTTAAAAAAAATTTATCTCATTTAAGTAGATATTTCTCTTTCTTTTAGAATAAGACATCAAAATGTATATCAGCGATGTCATAAGACACAAAACATAAATTGTGTTTTGGTTAGTATTTTTCATTTTTTAACATTTTGGAAAATTGGGTTTTTTCTAGCCTTTTTATATTTATTTGTTTAGGACACAGTAAATATAACGCTTTGTCTAGCTGTCGATTTTTGCATCCCAGTCCAGATCAAAGTACCACCGATTTTATTTCAGAGTTTATGTACAATTCAGGTCTGACAGACTTGGCGCCCCGGCTCGTGTAACTGTGATTCGGGTCTGACAGACTTGAGGCCCCGAGTTATGTTACTGAATTTTGTGATTTAAAATAAATAAAAAAATTTTATTCTTAGAGTTTATGAATGATTTTTTTCAAATAAAGTGTTAATATTATCGGCTATATTGAATAAGGTTTTATAAATACTTCAAACAATTGCTAGTGTTCTTCAAAAAGACTACATTCGCCAACTTCTAAATGAAAGTTTTTATTCTGAGCTTGATGACAGCCCAGATGAGGATGAAGAGGATCGTATTGAGTACGGGTGACTCCATGAAGACAGAAATAATCACTTTTTATAATTCAACCTAAGGTGGAGTTGATACTCTGGATAAGTTGTATGCTACATACAGCGTGGCTAGAAGCACAAGGAGGTGGCCAATGGTTATATTCTATTCTATATTGAATGTGACAGAATTTAACCTTTTTGCTGCGTAAGACGACTCCAGTCGATTCGACAGTTTTACAGTTGATTGCGTAAGTCGACTCTAGTCCACGCCATAGAAAAAACTTTTCCTTTAGCTGGGTAAGTCGAATTTAGTCCCTAGTGACAGAATTTATTTATCCCCTGCATAGTACTGTTCTCTTGCGGAACATAGTTGAAGTAACGAATATCACATGCGATTGTTTACAGTCTTGTACGCTGTTTCTAGTTCTTTGTGCATCGAGTTTCGTGATATTTTCTGTTTATTCATTAATTTTAGAAGAACAGTTCATTTTCAAGTTTGTTTATACATATTTTAGATTTATGTAGTGTTAGTTTTGTGTCAATTGTGCAGCTGAAAGGATTTTATAGTTTAGATTTGTAAGTATAATTCAAACTAACCTATCGTTAAAAATGGCAGGTTATTTGAGCAATAACGATATATTATCTTATTTAAATAGAGAGAATGAAGCTTCAGGATCAGAATTTGAATTTTCAGATGAATTTGATAACAGTTTACCTGATATTCAAACATCCCAATCTGTCCTTTCAATAGATACAAGTTCTCCAGTCCCAAGTACTAGTGTAGATGGCATTGTTTGGAAGGAAGTTGATGTTGACCAAATCGTACTTGACGATATTGCAGTATTTCAAAACAATAGTGGACACACAACCCAGCCGCGTACAAGAGAGCCCCAACCTCGCTTTCAGGAGTGATGAGCAAACATTCTGCCACACCTCCAAACATATTTCGTAATAAAAAAAAAAATTATCTGTTTTATTTTAGAGAAAGGAGTGTATGACGTGGAAAGACATTATCTTTTTGTGACATAAGAGTTTTATCGTTCTAATTTTCTTTTAGGGTTGTAACAAATTTGTGCAAAAACACACAATCCAGGCGCGTACAAGAGAGCCCCAACCTCGCTCTCAGGAGTGATGAGCAACCATTCTGCCTCACCTCCAAACAAATTGCGTAATAAAAAAAAAAATTTCGGTTTTATTTTAGAGAAAGGAGTGTATGACGTGTAAAGATATTATGTTTATGTGTAATAAGAGTTTTATCGTTCTAATTTTCTATTTGGGTTGTAACAAATTTGTGCAAAAACACACAACCAAGCCGCGTACAAGAGAGCCCCAACCTCGCTCTCAGGAGTGATGAGCAACCATTCTGTCTCACCTCCAAACATATTTCGTAAAGAAAATAAAATTCGGTTTGATTTTAGAGAGAGGAGTGTATGACGTGTAAAGATATTATGATTTGTGTAATAAGAGTTTTATCGTTCTAATTTTTTTTTTTGGGTTGTAACAAATTTGTGCAAAAACACACAACCCAGCCGCATACAAGAGAGCCCCAACCTCGCTCTCAGGAGTGATGAGCAACCAATCTGCCTCACCTCCAAACATATTTCGTAAAGAAAAAAAAAATTTTCTGTTTTATTTCAGAGAGAGGAGTGTATGACGTGGAAAGTCATTATCTTTTTGTGTCGTAAGAGTTTTATCGTTGTAATTTTCTTTTAGGGTTGTAACAAATTTGTGCAAAAACACACAACCCAGCCGCGTACAAGAGAGCCCCAACCTCGCTCTCAGGAGTGATGAGCAACCATTCTGCCTCACCTCCAAACATATTTCGTAAAGAAAAAAAAATTTCGGTTTGATTTTAGAGAGAGGAGTGTATGACGTGTAAATATATTATGTTTTTGTGTAATAAGAGTTTTATCGTTCTAATTTTTTTTTTGGGTTGTAACAAATTTGTGCAAAAACACACAAACCAGCAGCGTACAAGAGAGCCCCAACCTCGCTCTCAGGAGTGATGAGCAACCATTCTGCCTCACCTCCAAACATATTTTATAAAGAAAAAAAATTTTGGTTTTATTTTAGAGAAAGGAGTGTATGACATGGAAAGACATTAGGTTTTTGTGTCATAAGAGTTTTACCGTTCTAATATTCTTTTGGGGTTGTAACAAAATTTGTGCAAAAACACACAACCCAGCCGCGTACAAGAGAGCCCCAACCTGGCTCTCAGGAGTGATGAGCAACCAATCTGCCTCACCTACAAACATATTTCTACAAGAGAGCCTCAGCCTCGCTCTCAGGAGTGATGAGCAACCATTCTGCCTCACCACCAAACATATTTCGCAATAAAAAAAAAAATTTCGGTTTTATTTTAGAGAAAGGAGCGTATGACGTGGAAAGACATTAGGTTTTTGTGTCATAAGAGTTTTATCGTTCTAATTTTTTTTTTTGGGGTTGTAACAAGTTTGTGCAAAAACACAAAACCCAGCTGCGTACAAGCGAGCCCCAACCTCGCTCTCAGGAGTGATGAGCAACCATTGTGCCTCACCTCCAAACATATTTGGTAAAGAAAAAAAAATTTTGGTTTTATTTTAGAGAGAGGAGTGTATGACGTGGAAAGTCATTATCTTTTTGTGTCGTAAGAGTTTTATTGTTGTAATTTTCTTTTAGGGTTGTAACAAATTTGTGCAAAACACACAACCCAGCCACGTACAAGAGAGCCCCAACCTCGCTTTCAGGAGTGATGAGCAACCATTCTGCCTCACCTCCAAACATATTTCGTAATAAAAAAAAAAATTATCTGTTTTATTTTAGAGAAAGGAGTGTATGACGTGGAAAGACATTATCTTTTTGTGTCATAAGAGTTTTATCGTTCTAATTTTCTTTTAGGGTTGTAACAAAATTTGTGCAAAAACACACAACCCAGCCGCGTACAAGAGAGCCCCAACCTCACTCTCAGGAGTGATGAGCAACCAATCTGCCCTACCTCCAAACATATTTCGTGATAAAAAAAATTTTTTTCGGTTTTATTTTAGAGAAAGGATTGTATGACGTGGAAAGACATTAGGTTTTTTTGTCATAAGAGTTTTATCGTTCTAATTTGCTCTTTGGGTTGTAACAAATTTCAGCAAAAACACACAACCCAGCCGCATAGAAGAGAGAACCAACCTCGCTCTCAGGAGTGATGAGCAATCATTCTGCCTCACCTCCAAACATATTTCGTAAAGAAAAAAAAATTTCGGTTTGATTTTAGAGAGAGGAGTGTATGACGTGTAGAGATAATATGTTTTTGTGTAATAAGAGTTTTATCGTTCTAATTTTTTTTTTGGGTTGTAACAAATTTGTGCAAAAACACACAACCCAGCCGCGTACAAGAGAGCCACAACCTCGCTCTCAGGAGTGATGAGCAACCATTCTGCCTAACCTCCAAACATATTTCGTAATAAAAAAAAAAATTTCGGTTTTATTTTAGAGAAAGGAGTGTATGACGTGGAAAGACATTATCTTTTTGTATCATAAGAGTTTTATCGTTCTAATTTTCTTTTAGGGTTGTAACAAAATTTGTGCAAAAACACACAACCCAGCCGCGTACAAGAGAGCCCCAACCTCGCTCTCAGGAGTGATGAGCAACCATTCTGAATCACTTCCAAACATATTTCGTAAAGAAAAAAAAATTTCGGTTTTATTTTAGAGAAAGGAGTGTATGACGTGGAAAGACATTAGGTTTTTGTGTCATAAGAGTTTTATCGTTCTAATTTTCTTTTAGGGTTGTAACAAAATTTGTGCAAAAACACACAACCCAGCCGCGTGCAAGAGACCCCCAACCTCACTCTCAGGAGTGATGAGCAACCGTTCTGCCTCACCTCCAAACATATTTCGTGAAGAAAAAAAAATTTCGGTTTTATTTCAGAGAGAACAGTGTATGACGTGTAAAGATATTATGTTTTTGTGTAATAAGAGTTTTATCGTTCTAATTTTTTTTTTGGGTTGTAACAAATTTGTGCAAAAACACACAACCCAGCCGCGTACAAGAGAGCCCCAACCTCGCTCTCAGGAGTGATGAGCAACCAATCTGCCCCACCTCCAAACATATTTCGTGATAAAAAAAAATTTTTTTGGTTTTATTTTAGAGAAAGGATTGTATGACGTGGAAAGACATTTAGGTTTTTGTGTCATAAGAGTTTTATCGTTCTAATTTTTTTTTTGGGTTGTATCAAATTTGTGCAAAAACACACAACCCACCCGCGTACAAGAGAGCCCCAACCTCGCTCTCAGGAGTGATGAGCAACCATTCTGCCTCACCTCCAAACATATTTCGTAAAGAAAAAAAATTTCGGTTTTATTTTAGAGAAAGGAGTGTATGACGTGTAGAGATATTATGTTTTTGTGTAATAAGAGTTTTATCGTTCTAATTTTTTTTTTGGGTTGTAACAAATTTGTGCAAAAACACACAACCCAGCCGCGTACAAAAGAGCCCCAACCTCGCTCTCAGGAGTGATGAGCAACCATTCTGCCTCACCTCCAAACATATTTCGTAATAAAAAAACAAATTTCGGTTTTATTTTAGAGAAAGGAGTGTATGACGTGTAAAGATATTATGTTTTTGTGAAATAAGGGTTTTATCGTTCTAATTTTTTTTTTGGGTTGTAACAAATTTGTGCAAAAACACACAACCCAGCCGCGTACAAGAGAGCTCCAACCTCGCTATCAGGAGTGATGAGCAACCATTCTGCCTCACCTCGAAACATATTTCGTAAAGAAAAAAAATTTCGGTTTTATTTTAGAGAAAGGAGTGTATGACGTGGAAAGACATTAGGTTTTTGTGTCATAAGAGTTTTATCGTTCTAATTTTCTTTTAGGGTTGTAACAAAATTTGTGCAAAAACACACAACCCAGCCGCGTACAAGAGAGCCCCAACCTCACTCTCAGGAGTGATGAGCAACCATTCTGCCTCACCTCCAAACATATTTCGTAAAGAAAAAAAAATTTCGGTTTGATTTTAGAGAGAGGAGTGTATGACGTGTAGAGATATTATGTTTTTGTGTAATAAGAGTTTTATCGTTCTAATTTTTTTTTGGGTTGTAACAAATTTGTGCAAAAACACACAACCCAGCCGCGTACAAGAGAGCCCGAACCTCGCTCTCAGGAGTGATGAGCAACCATTCTGCCTCACCTCCAAACATATTTCGTAAAGAAAAAAAAATTTCGGTTTGATTTTAGAGAGAGGAGTGTATGACGTGTAGAGATATTATGTTTTTGTGTAATAAGAGTTTTATCGTTCTAATTTTTTTTTTTGGGTTGTAACAAATTTGTGCAAAAACTCACAACCCAGCCGCGTACAAGAGAGCACCAACCTCGCTCTCAGGAGTGATGAGCAACCATTCTGCCTCACCTCCAAACATATTTCGTAATAAAAAAAAAAATTTCGGTTTTATTTTAGAGAATGGAGTGTATGACGTGGAAAGACATTATCTTTTTGTGTCATAAGAGTTTTATCGTTCTAATTTTCTTTTAGGGTTGTAACAAAATTTGTGCAAAAACACACAACCCAGCCGCGTACAAGAGAGCCCCAACCTCGCTCTCAGGAGTGATGAGCAATCATTCTGCCTCACCTCCAAACATATTTCGTAAAGAAAAAAAAAATTTCGGTTTTATTTCAGAGAGAGGAGTGTATGACGTGTAAAGATATTATGTTTTTGTGTAATAAGAGTTTTATCGTTCTAATTTGCTTTTTGGGTTGTAACAAATTTGTGCAAAAACACACAACCCAGCCGCGTACAATAGAGCCCCAACCCCGCTACCAGGAGTGATGAGCAACCATTCTGCCTCACCTCCAAACATATTTCGTAAAGAAAAAAAAATTTCGGTTTTATTTCAGAGAGAGGAGTGTATGACGTGTAAAGATATTATGTTTTTGTGTAATAAGAGTTTTATCGTACTAATTTTTTTTTTGGGTTGTAACAAATTTGTGCAAAAACACACAACCCAGCCGCATACAAGAGAGCACCAACCTCGCTCTCAGGAGTGATGAGCAACCATTCTGCCTCACCTCCAAACATATTTCGTAAAGAAAAAAAAAATTTCGGTTTTATTTCATAGAGAGGAGTGTATGACGTGTAAAGATATTATGTTTTTGTGTAATAAGAGTTTTATCGTTCTAATTTTTTTTTTGTGTTGTAACAAATTTGTGCAAAAACACACAACCCACCCGCGTACAAGAGAGCCCCAACCTCGCTCTCAGGAGTGATGAGCAACCATTCTGCCTCACCTCCAAACATATTTCGTAAAGAAAAAAAAATTTCGGTTTGATTTTAGAGAGAGGAGTGTATGACGTGTAGAGATATTATGTTTTTGTGTAATAAGAGTTTTATCGTTCTAATTTTTTTTTTGGGGTTGTAACAAATTTGTGCAAAAACACACAACCCAGCCGCGTACAAGAGAGCCCCAACCTCGCTCTCAGGAGTGATGAGCAACCATTCTGAATCACTTCCAAACATATTTCGTAAAGAAAAAAAATTTCGGTTTTATTTTAGAGAAAGGAGTGTATGACGTGGAAAGACATTAGGTTTTTGTGTCATAAGAGTTTTATCGTTCTAATTTTCTTTTAGGGTTGTAACAAAATTTGTGCAAAAACACACAACCCAGCCGCAAACAAGAGACCACCAACCTCACTCTCAGGAGTGATAAGCAACCATTCTGCCTCACCTCCAAACATATTTCGTAAAGAAAAAAAATTTCGGTTTTATTTCAGAGAGAGGAGTGTATGACGTGTAAAGATATTATGTTTTTGTGTAATAAGAGTTTTATCGTACTAATTTTTTTTTTGGGTTGTAACAAATTTGTGCTAAAACACACAACCCAGCCGCGTACAAGAGAGCCCCAACCTCGCTCTCAGGAGTGATGAGCAACCAATCTGCCCCACCTCCAAACATATTTCGTGATAAAAAAAATTTTTTTCGGTTTTATTTTAGAGAAAGGATTGTATGACGTGGAAAGACATTTAGGTTTTTGTGTCATAAGAGTTTTATCGTTCTAATTTTTTTTTTGGGTTGTAACAATTTTGTGCAAAAACACACAACCCACCCGCGTACAAGAGAGCCCCAACCTCGCTCTCAGGAGTGATGAGCAACCATTCTGCCTCACCTCCAAACATATTTCGTAAAGAAAAAAAAATTTCGGTTTGATTTTAGAGAGAGGAGTGTATGACGTGTAGAGATATTATGTTTTTGTGTAATAAGAGTTTTATCGTTCTAATTTTTTTTTTTGGGTTGTAACAAATTTGTGCAAAAACACACAACCCAGCCGCGTACAAGAGAGCACCAACCTCGCTCTCAGGAGTGATGAGCAACCATTCTGCCTCACCTCCAAACATATTTCGTAATAAAAAAAAAAATTTCGGTTTTATTTTAGAGAAAGGAGTGTATGACGTGGAAAGACATTATCTTTTTGTGTCATAAGAGTTTTATCGTTCTAATTTTCTTTTAGGGTTGTAACAAAATTTGTGCAAAAACACACAACCCAGCCGCGTACAAGAGAGCCCCAACCTCGCTCTCAGGAGTGATGAGCAACCATTCTGCCTCACCTCCAAACATATTTCGTAAAGAAAAAAAAAATTTCGGTTTTATTTCAGAGAGAGGAGTGTATGACATGTAAAGATATTATGTTTTTGTGTAATAAGAGTTTTATCGTTCTAATTTTTTTTTTGGGTTGTAACAAATTTGTGCAAAAACACACAACCCAGCCACGTACAAGAGAGCCCCAACCTCGCTCTCAGGAGTGATGAGCAACCATTCTGCCTCACCTCCAAACATATTTCGTAAGAAGAAAAAAATTTTGATTTTATTTTAGAGAAAGGAGTGTATGACGTGGAAAGACATTAGGTTTTTGTGTCATAAGAGTTTTATCGTTCTAATTTTCTTTTAGGGTTGTAACAAAATTTGTGCAAAAACACAAAACCCAGCCGCGTACAAGAGAGCCTCAACCTCGCTCTCAGGAGTGATGAGCAACCATTATGCCTCACCTCCAAACATATTTCGTAAAGAAAAAAAAAATGTCGGTTTTATTTCAGAGAGAACAGTGTATGACGTGTAAAGATATTATGTTTTTGTGTAATAAGAGTTTTATCGTTCTAATTTTTTTTTTTGGGTTGTAACAAATTTGTGCAAAAACACACAACCCAGCCGCGTACAAGAGAGCCCCAACCTCGCTCTCAGGAGTGATGAGCAACCATTCTGCCTCACTTCCAAACATATTTTGTAAAGAAAAAAAATTTCGGTTTTATTTTAGAGAAAGGAGTGTATGACGTGGAAAGACATTAGGTTTTTGTGTCATAAGAGTTTTATCGTTCTAATTTTCTTTTAGGGTTGTAACAAAATTTGTGCAAAAACACACAACCCAGGCGCGTACAAGAGAGCCCCAACCTCACTCTCAGGAGTGATGAGCAACCATTCTGCCTCACCTCCAAACATATTTCGTAATAAAAAAACAAATTTCGGTTTTATTTTAGAGAAAGGATTGTATGACGTGGTAAGACATTAGGTTTTTGTGTCACAAGAGTTTTATCGTTCTAATTTGCTTTTTGGGTTGTAACAAATTTGTGCAAAAACACACAACCCAGCCGTGTACAATAGAGCCCCAACCCCGCTACCAGGAGTGATGAGCAACCATTCTGCCTCACTTCCAAACATATTTCGTAAAGAAAAAAAAAATTTCGGTTTTATTTCAGAGAGAGGAGTGTATGACGTGTAAAGATATTATGTTTTTGTGTAATAAGAGTTTTATCGTTCTAATTTTTTTTTTGGGGTTGTAACAAATTTGTGCAAAAACACACAACCCAGCCGCGTACAAGAGAGCCCCAACCTCGCTCTCAGGAGTGATGAGCAACCATTCTGCCTCACCTCCAAACATATTTCGTAAAGAAAAAAAAAATTTCGGTTTTATTTCAGAGAGAGGAGTGTATGACGTGTAAAGATATTATGTTTTTGTGTAATAAGAGTTTTATCGTTCTAATTTTTTTTTGGGGTTGTAACAAATTTGTGCAAAAACACACAACCCAGCCGCGTACAAGAGAGCCCGAACCTCGCTCTCAGGAGTGATGAGCAACCATTCTGCCTCACTTCCAAACATATTTCGTAAAGAAAAAAAAATTTCGGTTTTATTTTAGAGAAAGGGGTGTATGACGTGGAAAGACATTAGGTTTTTGTGTAATAACAGTTTTATCGTTCTAATTTTTTTTTTGGGTTGTAACAAATTTGTGCAAAAACACACAACCCAGCCACGTCCAAGAGAGCCCCAACCTCGCTCTCAGGAGTGATGAGCAACCATTCTGCCTCACTTCCAAACATATTTCGTAAAGAAAAAAAATTTCGGTTTTATTTTAGAGAAAGGAGTGTATGACGTGGAAAGACATTAGGTTTTTGTGTCATAAGAGTTTTATCGTTCTAGTTTTTTTTTTGGGTTGTAACAAATTTGTGCAAAAACACACAACCCAGCCGCGTACAAGAGAGCCCCAACCTCGCTCTCAGGAGTGATGAGCAACCATTCTGCCTCACCGTCAAACATATTTCGTAATAAAAAATAAAATTTCGGTTTTATTTTAGAGAATGGAGTGTATGACGTGGAAAGACATTATCTTTTTGTGTCATAAGAGTTTTATCGTTCTAATTTTCTTTTAGGGTTGTAACAAAATTTGTGCAAAAACAC
The DNA here is from genome assembly GCA_036971475.1 of Prosapia bicincta. Taxonomy (NCBI): domain Eukaryota; kingdom Metazoa; phylum Arthropoda; class Insecta; order Hemiptera; family Cercopidae; genus Prosapia; species Prosapia bicincta. Next base: position 386,655,895 of record JBAIZL010000002.1, read on the forward strand.
ACAACCCAGCCGCGTACAAGAGAGCCCCAACCTCGCTCTCAGGAGTGATGAGCAATCATTCTGCCTCACCTCCAAACATATTTCGTAAAGAAAAAAAAAATTTCGGTTTTATTTCAGAGAGAGGAGTGTATGACGTGTAAAGATATTATGTTTTTGTGTAATAAGAGTTTTATCGTTCTAATTTGCTTTTTGGGTTGTAACAAATTTGTGCAAAAACACACAACCCAGCCGCGTACAATAGAGCCCCAACCCCGCTACCAGGAGTGATGAGCAACCATTCTGCCTCACCTCCAAACATATTTCGTAAAGAAAAAAAAATTTCGGTTTTATTTCATAGAGAGGAGTGTATGACGTGTAAAGATATTATGTTTTTGTGTAATAAGAGTTTTATCGTTCTAATTTTTTTTTTGTGTTGTAACAAATTTGTGCAAAAACACACAACCCACCCGCGTACAAGAGAGCCCCAACCTCGCTCTCAGGAGTGATGAGCAACCATTCTGCCTCACCTCCAAACATATTTCGTAAAGAAAAAAAATTTCGGTTTGATTTTAGAGAGAGGAGTGTATGACGTGTAGAGATATTATGTTTTTGTGTAATAAGAGTTTTATCGTTCTAATTTTTTTTTTGGGGTTGTAACAAATTTGTGCAAAAACACACAACCCAGCCGCGTACAAGAGAGCCCCAACCTCGCTCTCAGGAGTGATGAGCAACCATTCTGAATCACTTCCAAACATATTTCGTAAAGAAAAAAAATTTCGGTTTTATTTTAGAGAAAGGAGTGTATGACGTGGAAAGACATTAGGTTTTTGTGTCATAAGAGTTTTATCGTTCTAATTTTCTTTTAGGGTTGTAACAAAATTTGTGCAAAAACACACAACCCAGCCGCAAACAAGAGACCACCAACCTCACTCTCAGGAGTGATAAGCAACCATTCTGCCTCACCTCCAAACATATTTCGTAAAGAAAAAAAAATTTCGGTTTTATTTCAGAGAGAGGAGTGTATGACGTGTAAAGATATTATGTTTTTGTGTAATAAGAGTTTTATCGTACTAATTTTTTTTTTGGGTTGTAACAAATTTGTGCTAAAACACACAACCCAGCCGCGTACAAGAGAGCCCCAACCTCGCTCTCAGGAGTGATGAGCAACCAATCTGCCCCACCTCCAAACATATTTCGTGATAAAAAAAATTTTTTTCGGTTTTATTTTAGAGAAAGGATTGTATGACGTGGAAAGACATTTAGGTTTTTGTGTCATAAGAGTTTTATCGTTCTAATTTTTTTTTTGGGTTGTAACAATTTTGTGCAAAAACACACAACCCACCCGCGTACAAGAGAGCCCCAACCTCGCTCTCAGGAGTGATGAGCAACCATTCTGCCGCACCTCCAAACATATTTCGTAAAGAAAAAAAAATTTCGGTTTGATTTTAGAGAGAGGAGTGTATGACGTGTAGAGATATTATGTTTTGGTGTAATAAGAGTTTTATCGTTCTAATTTTTTTTTTTGGGTTGTAACAAATTTGTGCAAAAACACACAACCCAGCCGCGTACAAGAGAGCACCAACCTCGCTCTCAGGAGTGATGAGCAACCATTCTGCCTCACCTCCAAACATATTTCGTAATAAAAAAAAAAATTTCGGTTTTATTTTAGAGAAAGGAGTGTATGACGTGGAAAGACATTATCTTTTTGTGTCATAAGAGTTTTATCGTTCTAATTTTCTTTTAGGGTTGTAACAAAATTTGTGCAAAAACACACAACCCAGCCGCGTACAAGAGAGCCCCAACCTCGCTCTCAGGAGTGATGAGCAACCATTCTGCCTCACCTCCAAACATATTTCGTAAAGAAAAAAAAAATTTCGGTTTTATTTCAGAGAGAGGAGTGTATGACATGTAAAGATATTATGTTTTTGTGTAATAAGAGTTTTATCGTTCTAATTTTTTTTTTGGGTTGTAACAAATTTGTGCAAAAACACACAACCCAGCCACGTACAAGAGAGCCCCAACCTCGCTCTCAGGAGTGATGAGCAACCATTCTGCCTCACCTCCAAACATATTTCGTAAGAAGAAAAAAATTTTGATTTTATTTTAGAGAAAGGAGTGTATGACGTGGAAAGACATTAGGTTTTTGTGTCATAAGAGTTTTATCGTTCTAATTTTCTTTTAGGGTTGTAACAAAATTTGTGCAAAAACACAAAACCCAGCCGCGTACAAGAGAGCCTCAACCTCGCTCTCAGGAGTGATGAGCAACCATTATGCCTCACCTCCAAACATATTTCGTAAAGAAAAAAAAAATTTCGGTTTTATTTCAGAGAGAACAGTGTATGACGTGTAAAGATATTATGTTTTTGTGTAATAAGAGTTTTATCGTTCTAATTTTTTTTTTTGGGTTGTAACAAATTTGTGCAAAAACACACAACCCAGCCGCGTACAAGAGAGCCCCAACCTCGCTCTCAGGAGTGATGAGCAACCATTCTGCCTCACTTCCAAACATATTTTGTAAAGAAAAAAAATTTCGGTTTTATTTTAGAGAAAGGAGTGTATGACGTGGAAAGACATTAGGTTTTTGTGTCATAAGAGTTTTATCGTTCTAATTTTCTTTTAGGGTTGTAACAAAATTTGTGCAAAAACACACAACCCAGGCGCGTACAAGAGAGCCCCAACCTCACTCTCAGGAGTGATGAGCAACCATTCTGCCTCACCTCCAAACATATTTCGTAATAAAAAAACAAATTTCGGTTTTATTTTAGAGGAAGGATTGTATGACGTGGTAAGACATTAGGTTTTTGTGTCACAAGAGTTTTATCGTTCTAATTTGCTTTTTGGGTTGTAACAAATTTGTGCAAAAACACACAACCCAGCCGTGTACAATAGAGCCCCAACCCCGCTACCAGGAGTGATGAGCAACCATTCTGCCTCACTTCCAAACATATTTCGTAAAGAAAAAAAAAATTTCGGTTTTATTTCAGAGAGAGGAGTGTATGACGTGTAAAGATATTATGTTTTTGTGTAATAAGAGTTTTATCGTTCTAATTTTTTTTTTGGGGTTGTAACAAATTTGTGCAAAAACACACAACCCAGCCGCGTACAAGAGAGCCCCAACCTCGCTCTCAGGAGTGATGAGCAACCATTCTGCCTCACCTCCAAACATATTTCGTAAAGAAAAAAAAAATTTCGGTTTTATTTCAGAGAGAGGAGTGTATGACGTGTAAAGATATTATGTTTTTGTGTAATAAGAGTTTTATCGTTCTAATTTTTTTTTGGGGTTGTAACAAATTTGTGCAAAAACACACAACCCAGCCGCGTACAAGAGAGCCCGAACCTCGCTCTCAGGAGTGATGAGCAACCATTCTGCCTCACTTCCAAACATATTTCGTAAAGAAAAAAAAATTTCGGTTTTATTTTAGAGAAAGGGGTGTATGACGTGGAAAGACATTAGGTTTTTGTGTAATAACAGTTTTATCGTTCTAATTTTTTTTTTGGGTTGTAACAAATTTGTGCAAAAACACACAACCCAGCCACGTCCAAGAGAGCCCCAACCTCGCTCTCAGGAGTGATGAGCAACCATTCTGCCTCACTTCCAAACATATTTCGTAAAGAAAAAAAATTTCGGTTTTATTTTAGAGAAAGGAGTGTATGACGTGGAAAGACATTAGGTTTTTGTGTCATAAGAGTTTTATCGTTCTAGTTTTTTTTTTGGGTTGTAACAAATTTGTGCAAAAACACACAACCCAGCCGCGTACAAGAGAGCCCCAACCTCGCTCTCAGGAGTGATGAGCAACCATTCTGCCTCACCGTCAAACATATTTCGTAATAAAAAATAAAATTTCGGTTTTATTTTAGAGAAAGGAGTGTATGACGTGGAAAGACATTATCTTTTTGTGTCATAAGAGTTTTATCGTTCTAATTTTCTTTTAGGGTTGTAACAAAATTTGTGCAAAAACACACAACCCAGCCGCGTACAAGAGAGCCCCAACCTCGCTCTCAGGAGTGATGAGCAACCATTCTGCCTCACCTCCAAATATATTTCGCAAAGAAAAAAAAATTTCGGTTTGATTTTAGAGAGAGGAGTGTATGACGTGTAGAGATATTATGTTTTTGTGTAATAAGAGTTTTATCGTTCTAATTTTTTTTTGGGTTGTAACAAATTTGTGCAAAAACACACAACCTAGCCGCGTACAAGAGAGCCCCAACCTCGCTCTCAGGAATGATGAGCAACCATTCTGCCTCACCTCCAAACATATTTCGTAAAGAAAAAAAATTTTGGTTTTATTTTACAGAAAGGAGTGTATGATGTGGAAAGACATTAGGTTTTTGTGTCATAAGAGTTTTATCGTTCTAATTTTTTTTTGGGGTTGTAACAAATTTGTGCAAAAACACACAACCCAGCCGCGTACAAGAGAGCCCCAACCTCGCTCTCAGGAGTGATGAGCAACCATTCTGCCTCACCTCCAAACATATTTTGTAATAAAAAAAAAATTTCGGTTTTATTTTAGAGAAAGGAGTGTATGACGTGGAAAGACATTATCTTTTTGTGTCATAAGAGTTTTATCGTTCTAATTTTCTTTTAGGGTTGTAACAAAATTTGTGCAAATACACACAACCCAGCCGCGTACAAGAGAGCCCCAACCTCTCTCTTAGGAGTGATGAGCAACCAATCTGCCTCACCTCCAAACATATTTCGTCATGAAAAATATTGTTTTTGGTTATATTATAGAGAGAGGAGTGTATGACGTGGAAAGACATTATCTTTTTGTGTCATAAGAGTTTTATCGTTCTAATTTGCTTTTTGGGTTGTAACAAATTTCTGCAAAAACACACAACCCAGCCGCGTACAAGAGAGCCCCAACCTCGCTCTCAGGAGTGATGAGCAACCAATCTGCCCCACCTCCAAACATATTTCGTGATAAAAAAAATTTTTTTCGGTTTTATTTTAGAGAAAGGATTGTATGACGTGGAAAGACATTTAGGTTTTTGTGTCATAAGAGTTTTATCGTTCTAATTTTTTTTTTGGGTTGTAACAATTTTGTGCAAAAACACACAACCCACCCGCGTACAAGAGAGCCCCAACCTCGCTCTCAGGAGTGATGAGCAACCATTCTGCCTCACCTCCAAACATATTTCGTAAAGAAAAAAAAATTTCGGTTTGATTTTAGAGAGAGGAGTGTATGACGTGTAGAGATATTATGTTTTTGTGTAATAAGAGTTTTATCGTTCTAATTTTTTTTTTTGGGTTGTAACAAATTTGTGCAAAAACACACAACCCAGCCGCGTACAAGAGAGCACCAACCTCGCTCTCAGGAGTGATGAGCAACCATTCTGCCTCACCTCCAAACATATTTCGTAATAAAAAAAAAAATTTCGGTTTTATTTTAGAGAAAGGAGTGTATGACGTGGAAAGACATTATCTTTTTGTGTCATAAGAGTTTTATCGTTCTAATTTTCTTTTAGGGTTGTAACAAAATTTGTGCAAAAACACACAACCCAGCCGCGTACAAGAGAGCCCCAACCTCGCTCTCAGGAGTGATGAGCAACCATTCTGCCTCACCTCCAAACATATTTCGTAAAGAAAAAAAAAATTTCGGTTTTATTTCAGAGAGAGGAGTGTATGACATGTAAAGATATTATGTTTTTGTGTAATAAGAGTTTTATCGTTCTAATTTTTTTTTTGGGTTGTAACAAATTTGTGCAAAAACACACAACCCAGCCACGTACAAGAGAGCCCCAACCTCGCTCTCAGGAGTGATGAGCAACCATTCTGCCTCACCTCCAAACATATTTCGTAAGAAGAAAAAAATTTTGATTTTATTTTAGAGAAAGGAGTGTATGACGTGGAAAGACATTAGGTTTTTGTGTCATAAGAGTTTTATCGTTCTAATTTTCTTTTAGGGTTGTAACAAAATTTGTGCAAAAACACAAAACCCAGCCGCGTACAAGAGAGCCTCAACCTCGCTCTCAGGAGTGATGAGCAACCATTATGCCTCACCTCCAAACATATTTCGTAAAGAAAAAAAAAATTTCGGTTTTATTTCAGAGAGAACAGTGTATGACGTGTAAAGATATTATGTTTTTGTGTAACAAGAGTTTTATCGTTCTAATTTTTTTTTTTGGGTTGTAACAAATTTGTGCAAAAACACACAACCCAGCCGCGTACAAGAGAGCCCCAACCTCGCTCTCAGGAGTGATGAGCAACCATTCTGCCTCACTTCCAAACATATTTTGTAAAGAAAAAAAATTTCGGTTTTATTTTAGAGAAAGGAGTGTATGACGTGGAAAGACATTAGGTTTTTGTGTCATAAGAGTTTTATCGTTCTAATTTTCTTTTAGGGTTGTAACAAAATTTGTGCAAAAACACACAACCCAGCCGCGTACAAGAGAGCCCCAACCTCACTCTCAGGAGTGATGAGCAACCATTCTGCCTCACCTCCAAACATATTTCGTAATAAAAAAACAAATTTCGGTTTTATTTTAGAGAAAGGATTGTATGACGTGGTAAGACATTAGGTTTTTGTGTCACAAGAGTTTTATCGTTCTAATTTGCTTTTTGGGTTGTAACTAATTTGTGCAAAAACACACAACCCAGCCGCGTACAATAGAGCCCCAACCCCCGCTACCAGGAGTGATGAGCAACCATTCTGCCTCACTTCCAAACATATTTCGTAAAGAAAAAAAAAATTTCGGTTTTATTTCAGAGAGAGGAGTGTATGACGTGTAAAGATATTATGTTTTTGTGTAATAAGAGTTTTATCGTTCTAATTTTTTTTTTGGGGTTGTAACAAATTTGTGCAAAAACACACAACCCAGCCGCGTACAAGAGAGCCCCAACCTCGCTCTCAGGAGTGATGAGCAACCATTCTGCCTCACCTCCAAACATATTTCGTAAAGAAAAAAAAAATTTCGGTTTTATTTCAGAGAGAGGAGTGTATGACGTGTAAAGATATTATGTTTTTGTGTAATAAGAGTTTTATCGTTCTAATTTTTTTTTGGGGTTGTAACAAATTTGTGCAAAAACACACAACCCAGCCGCGTACAAGAGAGCCCGAACCTCGCTCTCAGGAGTGATGAGCAACCATTCTGCCTCACCTCCAAACATATTTTGTAATAAAAAAAAAATTTCGGTTTTATTTTAGAGAAAGGAGTGTATGACGTGGAAAGACATTATCTTTTTGTGTCATAAGAGTTTTATCGTTCTAATTTTCTTTTAGGGTTGTAACAAAATTTGTGCAAATACACACAACCCAGCCGCGTACAAGAGAGCCCCAACCTCGCTCTCAGGAGTGATGAGCAACCATTCTGCCTCACTTCCAAACATATTTCGTAAAGAAAAAAAATTTCGGTTTTATTTTAGAGAAAGGAGTGTATGACGTGGAAAGACATTAGGTTTTTGTGTCATAAGAGTTTTATCGTTCTAGTTTTTTTTTTGGGTTGTAACAAATTTGTGCAAAAACACACAACCCAGCCGCGTACAAGAGAGCCCGAACCTCGCTCTCAGGAGTGATGAGCAACCATTCTGCCTCACTTCCAAACATATTTCGTAAAGAAAAAAAAATTTCGGTTTTATTTTAGAGAAAGGGGTGTATGACGTGGAAAGACATTAGGTTTTTGTGTAATAACAGTTTTATCGTTCTAATTTTTTTTTTGGGTTGTAACAAATTTGTGCAAAAACACACAACCCAGCCACGTCCAAGAGAGCCCCAACCTCGCTCTCAGGAGTGATGAGCAACCATTCTGCCTCACTTCCAAACATATTTCGTAAAGAAAAAAAATTTCGGTTTTATTTTAGAGAAAGGAGTGTATGACGTGGAAAGACATTAGGTTTTTGTGTCATAAGAGTTTTATCGTTCTAGTTTTTTTTTTGGGTTGTAACAAATTTGTGCAAAAACACACAACCCAGCCGCGTACAAGAGAGCCCCAACCTCGCTCTCAGGAGTGATGAGCAACCATTCTGCCTCACCGTCAAACATATTTCGTAATAAAAAATAAAATTTCGGTTTTATTTTAGAGAAAGGAGTGTATGACGTGGAAAGACATTATCTTTTTGTGTCATAAGAGTTTTATCGTTCTAATTTTCTTTTAGGGTTGTAACAAAATTTGTGCAAAAACACACAACCCAGCCGCGTACAAGAGAGCCCCAACCTCGCTCTCAGGAGTGATGAGCAACCATTCTGCCTCACCTCCAAATATATTTCGTAAAGAAAAAAAAATTTCGGTTTGATTTTAGAGAGAGGAGTGTATGACGTGTAGAGATATTATGTTTTTGTGTAATAAGAGTTTTATCGTTCTAATTTTTTTTTGGGTTGTAACAAATTTGTGCAAAAACACACAACCTAGCCGCGTACAAGAGAGCCCCAACCTCGCTCTCAGGAATGATGAGCAACCATTCTGCCTCACCTCCAAACATATTTCGTAAAGAAAAAAAATTTTGGTTTTATTTTACAGAAAGGAGTGTATGATGTGGAAAGACATTAGGTTTTTGTGTCATAAGAGTTTTATCGTTCTAATTTTTTTTTGGGGTTGTAACAAATTTGTGCAAAAACACACAACCCAGCCGCGTACAAGAGAGCCCCAACCTCGCTCTCAGGAGTGATGAGCAACCATTCTGCCTCACCTCCAAACATATTTTGTAATAAAAAAAAAATTTCGGTTTTATTTTAGAGAAAGGAGTGTATGACGTGGAAAGACATTATCTTTTTGTGTCATAAGAGTTTTATCGTTCTAATTTTCTTTTAGGGTTGTAACAAAATTTGTGCAAATACACACAACCCAGCCGCGTACAAGAGAGCCCCAACCTCTCTCTTAGGAGTGATGAGCAACCAATCTGCCTCACCTCCAAACATATTTCGTCATGAAAAATATTGTTTTTGGTTATATTATAGAGAGAGGAGTGTATGACGTGGAAAGACATTATCTTTTTGTGTCATAAGAGTTTTATCGTTCTAATTTGCTTTTTGGGTTGTAACAAATTTCTGCAAAAACACACAACCCAGCCGCGTACAAGAGAGCCCCAACCTCGCTCTCAGGAGTGATGAGCAACCATTCTGTCTCACCTCCAAACATATTTCGTAAAGAAAAAAAAATTTCGGTTTGATTTTAGAGAGAGGAGTGTATGACGTGTAGAGATATTATGTTTTTGTGTAATAAGAGTTTTATTGTTCTAATTTTCTTTTAGGGTTGTAACAAAATTTGTGCAAAAACACACAGCCCAGTCGCGTACAAGAGAGCCCCAACCTCGCTCTCAGGAGTGATGAGCAACCATTCTGCCTCACCTCCAAACATATTTTGTAATAAAAAAAAATTTCGGTTTTATTTTAGAGAAAGGAGTGTATGACGTGGAAAGACATTATCTTTTTGTGTCATAAGAGTTTTATCGTTCTAATTTTCTTTTAGGGTTGTAACAAAATTTGTGCAAATACACACAACCCAGCCGCGTACAAGAGAGCCCCAACCTCTCTCTTAGGAGTGATGAGCAACCAATCTGCCCCACCTCCAAACATATTTCGTGATAAAAAAAATTTTTTTCGGTTTTATTTTAGAGAAAGGATTGTATGACGTGGAAAGACATTAGGTTTTTGTGTCATAAGAGTTTTATCGTTCTAATTTTTATTTTGGGTTGTAACAAATTTGTACATAAACACACAACCCAGCCGCGTACAAGAGAGCCCCAACCTCGCCCTCACGAGTGATGAGCAACCATTCTGCCTCACCTCCAAACATATTTCGTAATAAAAAAAGAAATTTCGGTTTTATTTTAGAGAAAGGAGTGTATGACGTGGAAAGGCATTATCTTTTTGTGTCATAAGAGTTTTATCGTTCTAATTTTCATTTAGGGTTGTAACAAAATTTGTGTAAAAACACACAACCTAGCCGCGTACAAGAGAGCCCTAACCTCGCTCTCAGGAGTGATGAGCAACCATTCTGCCTCACCTCCAAACATATTTCGTAAAGAAAAAAAAATTTCGGTTTGATTTTAGAGAGAGGAGTGTATGACGTGTAGAGATATTATGTTTTTGTGTAATAAGAGTTTTATCGTTCTAATTTTTTTTTTGGGTTGTAACAAATTTGTGCAAAAACACACAACCCAGCCGCGTCTAAGAGAGCCCCAACCTCGCTCTCAGGAGTGATGAGCAACCATTCTGCCTCACCTCCAAACATATTTCGTAATAAAAAAGCAAAATTCGCTTTTATTTTAGAGAAAGTATTGTATGACGTGGAAAGACATTAGGTTTTTGTGTCATAAGAGTTTTATCGTTCTAATTTGCTTTTAGGGTTGTAACAAATTTCTGCAAAAACACACAACCCAGCCGCGTACAATAGAGCCCCTACCTCGCTCTCAGGAGTGATGAGCAACCATTCTGCCTCACCTCCAAACATATTTCGTAAAGAAAAAAAAATTTCGGTTTTATTTCAGAGAGAGGAGTGTATGACGTGTAAAGATATTATGTTTTTGTGTAATAAGAGTTTTATCGTTCTAATTTTTTTTTTTGGGTTGTAACAAATTTGTGCAAAAACACACAACCCAGCCGCGTACAAGAGAGCCCCAACCTCGCTCTCAGGAGTGATGAGCAACCATTCTGAATCACTTCCAAACATATTTCGTAAAGAAAAAAAATTTCGGTTTTATTTTAGAGAAAGGAGTGTATGACGTGGAAAGACATTAGGTTTTTGTGTCATAAGAGTTTTATCGTTCTAATTTTCTTTTAGGGTTGTAACAAAATTTGTGCAAAAACACACAACCCAGCCGCGTACAAGAGACCCCCAACCTCACTCTCAGGAGTGATAAGCAACCATTCTGCCTCACCTCCAAACATATTTCGTAAAGAAAAAAAAATTTCGGTTTTATTTCAGAGAGAGGAGTGTATGACGTGTAAAGATATTATGTTTTTGTGTAATAAGAGTTTTATCGTACTAATTTTTTTTTTGGGTTGTAACAAATTTGTGCAAAAACACACAACCCAGCCGCGTACAAGAGAGCCCCAACCTCGCTCTCAGGAGTGATGAGCAACCAATCTGCCCCACCTCCAAACATATTTCGTGATAAAAAAAATTTTTTTCGGTTTTATTTTAGAGAAAGGATTGTATGACGTGGAAAGACATTTAGGTTTTTGTGTCATAAGAGTTTTATCGTTCTAAATTTTTTTTTGGGTTGTAACAATTTTGTGCAAAAACACACAACCCAGCCGCGTACAAGAGAGCACCAACCTCGCTCTCAGGAGTGATGAGCAACCATTCTGCCTCACCTCCAAACATATTTCGTAATAAAAAAAAAAATTTCGGTTTTATTTTAGAGAAAGGAGTGTATGACGTGGAAAGACATTATCTTTTTGTGTCATAAGAGTTTTATCGTTCTAATTTTCTTTTAGGGTTGTAACAAAATTTGTGCAAAAACACACAACCCAGCCGCGTACAAGAGAGCCCCAACCTCGCTCTCAGGAGTGATGAGCAACCATTCTGCCTCACCTCCAAACATATTTCGTAAGAAGAAAAAAATTTTGATTTTATTTTAGAGAAAGGAGTGTATGACGTGGAAAGACATTAGGTTTTTGTGTCATAAGAGTTTTATCGTTCTAATTTTCTTTTAGGGTTGTAACAAAATTTGTGCAAAAACACAAAACCCAGCCGCGTACAAGAGAGCCTCAACCTCGCTCTCAGGAGTGATGAGCAACCATTATGCCTCACCTCCAAACATATTTCGTAAAGAAAAAAAAAATTTCGGTTTTATTTCAGAGAGAACAGTGTATGACGTGTAAAGATATTATGTTTTTGTGTAATAAGAGTTTTATCGTTCTAATTTTTTTTTTTGGGTTGTAACAAATTTGTGCAAAAACACACAACCCAGCCGCGTACAAGAGAGCCCCAACCTCACTCTCAGGAGTGATGAGCAACCATTCTGCCTCACCTCCAAACATATTTCGTAATATAAAAACAAATTTCGGTTTTATTTTAGAGAAAGGATTGTATGACGTGGTAAGACATTAGGTTTTTGTGTCACAAGAGTTTTATCGTTCTAATTTGCTTTTTGGGTTGTAACAAATTTGTGCAAAAACACACAACCCAGCCGCGTACAAGAGAGCCCCAACCTCGCTCTCAGGAGTGATGAGCAACCATTCTGCCTCACCTCCAAACATATTTCGTAAAGAAAATAAAAATTTCGGTTTTATTTCAGAGAGAGGAGTGTATGACGTGTAAAGATATTATGTTTTTGTGTAATAAGAGTTTTATCGTTCTAATTTTTTTTTGGGGTTGTAACAAATTTGTGCAAAAACACACAACCCAGCCGCGTACAAGAGAGCCCGAACCTCGCTCTCAGGAGTGATGAGCAACCATTCTGCCTCACTTCCAAACATATTTCGTAAAGAAAAAAAAATTTCGGTTTTATTTTAGAGAAAGGGGTGTATGACGTGGAAAGACATTAGGTTTTTGTGTAATAAGAGTTTTATCGTTCTAATTTTTTTTTTGGGTTGTAACAAATTTGTGCAAAAACACACAACCCAGCCACGTCCAAGAGAGCCCCAACCTCGCTCTCAGGAGTGATGAGCAACCATTCTGCCTCACTTCCAAACATATTTCGTAAAGAAAAAAAATTTCGGTTTTATTTTAGAGAAAGGAGTGTATGACGTGGAAAGACATTAGGTTTTTGTGTCATAAGAGTTTTATCGTTCTAGTTTTTTTTTGGGGTTGTAACAAATTTGTGCAAAAACACACAACCCAGCCGCGTACAAGAGAGCCCCAACCTCGCTCTCAGGAGTGATGAGCAACCATTCTGCCTCACCGTCAAACATATTTCGTAATAAAAAATAAAATTTCGGTTTTATTTTAGAGAAAGGAGTGTATGACGTGGAAAGACATTATCTTTTTGTGTCATAAGAGTTTTATTGTTCTAATTTTCTTTTAGGGTTGTAACAAAATTTGTGCAAAAACACACAACCCAGCCGCGTACAAGAGAGCCCCAACCTCGCTCTCAGGAGTGATGAGCAACCATTCTGCCTCACCTCCAAATATATTTCGTAAAGAAAAAAAAATTTCGGTTTGATTTTAGAGAGAGGAGTGTATGACGTGTAGAGATATTATGTTTTTGTGTAATAAGAGTTTTATCGTTCTAATTTTTTTTTGGGTTGTAACAAATTTGTGCAAAAACACACAACCTAGCCGCGTACAAGAGAGCCCCAACCTCGCTCTCAGGAATGATGAGCAACCATTCTGCCTCACCTCCAAACATATTTCGTAAAGAAAAAAAATTTTGGTTTTATTTTACAGAAAGGAGTGTATGATGTGGAAAGACATTAGGTTTTTGTGTCATAAGAGTTTTATCGTTCTAATTTTTTTTTGGGGTTGTAACAAATTTGTGCAAAAACACACAACCCAGCCGCGTACAAGAGAGCCCAAACCTCGCTCTCAGGAGTGATGAGCAACCATTCTGCCTCACCTCCAAACATATTTTGTAATAAAAAAAAAATTTCGGTTTTATTTTAGAGAAAGGAGTGTATGACGTGGAAAGACATTATCTTTTTGTGTCATAAGAGTTTTATCGTTCTAATTTTCTTTTAGGGTTGTAACAAAATTTGTGCAAATACACACAACCCAGCCGCGTACAAGAGAGCCCCAACCTCTCTCTTAGGAGTGATGAGCAACCAATCTGCCTCACCTCCAAACATATTTCGTCATGAAAAATATTGTTTTTGGTTATATTATAGAGAGAGGAGTGTATGACGTGGAAAGACATTATCTTTTTGTGTCATAAGAGTTTTATCGTTCTAATTTGCTTTTTGGGTTGTAACAAATTTCTGCAAAAACACACAACCCAGCCGCGTACAAGAGAGCCCCAACCTCGCTCTCAGGAGTGATGAGCAACCATTCTGTCTCACCTCCAAACATATTTCGTAAAGAAAAAAAAATTTCGGTTTGATTTTAGAGAGAGGAGTGTATGACGTGTAGAGATATTATGTTTTTGTGTAATAAGAGTTTTATCGTTCTAATTTTCTTTTAGGGTTGTAACAAAATTTGTGCAAAAACACAAAACCCAGCCGCGTACAAGAGAGCCCCAACCTCGCTCTCAGGAGTGATGAGCAACCAATCTGCCCCACCTCCAAACATATTTCGTGATAAAAAAAATTTTTTTCGGTTTTATTTTAGAGAAAGGATTGTATGACGTGGAAAGACATTTAGGTTTTTGTGTCATAAGAGTTTTATCGTTCTAAATTTTTTTTTGGGTTGTAACAATTTTGTGCAAAAACACACAACCCAGCCGCGTACAAGAGAGCACCAACCTCGCTCTCAGGAGTGATGAGCAACCATTCTGCCTCACCTCCAAACATATTTCGTAATAAAAAAAAAAATTTCGGTTTTATTTTAGAGAAAGGAGTGTATGACGTGGAAAGACATTATCTTTTTGTGTCATAAGAGTTTTATCGTTCTAATTTTCTTTTAGGGTTGTAACAAAATTTGTGCAAAAACACACAACCCAGCCGCGTACAAGAGAGCCCCAACCTCGCTCTCAGGAGTGATGAGCAACCATTCTGCCTCACCTCCAAACATATTTCGTAAGAAGAAAAAAATTTTGATTTTATTTTAGAGAAAGGAGTGTATGACGTGGAAAGACATTAGGTTTTTGTGTCATAAGAGTTTTATCGTTCTAATTTTCTTTTAGGGTTGTAACAAAATTTGTGCAAAAACACAAAACCCAGCCACGTACAAGAGAGCCTCAACCTCGCTCTCAGGAGTGATGAGCAACCATTATGCCTCACCTCCAAACATATTTCGTAAAGAAAAAAAAAATTTCGGTTTTATTTCAGAGAGAACAATGTATGACGTGTAAAGATATTATGTTTTTGTGTAATAAGAGTTTTATCGTTCTAATTTTTTTTTTTGGGTTGTAACAAATTTGTGCAAAAACACACAACCCAGCCGCGTACAAGAGAGCCCCAACCTCGCTCTCAGGAGTGATGAGCAACCATTCTGCCTCACTTCCAAACATATTTTGTAAAGAAAAAAAATTTCGGTTTTATTTTAGAGAAAGGAGTGTATGACGTGGAAAGACATTAGGTTTTTGTGTCATAAGAGTTTTATCGTTCTAATTTTCTTTTAGGGTTGTAACAAAATTTGTGCAAAAACACACAACCCAGCCGCGTACAAGAGAGCCCCAACCTCACTCTCAGGAGTGATGAGCAACCATTCTGCCTCACCTCCAAACATATTTCGTAATATAAAAACAAATTTCGGTTTTATTTTAGAGAAAGGATTGTATGACGTGGTAAGACATTAGGTTTTTGTGTCACAAGAGTTTTATCGTTCTAATTTGCTTTTTGGGTTGTAACAAATTTGTGCAAAAACACACAACCCAGCCGCGTACAAGAGAGCCCCAACCTCGCTCTCAGGAGTGATGAGCAACCATTCTGCCTCACCTCCAAACATATTTCGTAAAGAAAATAAAAATTTCGGTTTTATTTCAGAGAGAGGAGTGTATGACGTGTAAAGATATTATGTTTTTGTGTAATAAGAGTTTTATCGTTCTAATTTTTTTTTGGGGTTGTAACAAATTTGTGCAAAAACACACAACCCAGCCGCGTACAAGAGAGCCCGAACCTCGCTCTCAGGAGTGATGAGCAACCATTCTGCCTCACTTCCAAACATATTTCGTAAAGAAAAAAAAATTTCGGTTTTATTTTAGAGAAAGGGGTGTATGACGTGGAAAGACATTAGGTTTTTGTGTAATAAGAGTTTTATCGTTCTAATTTTTTTTTTTGGGTTGTAACAAATTTGTGCAAAAACACACAACCCAGCCACGTCCAAGAGAGCCCCAACCTCGCTCTCAGGAGTGATGAGCAACCATTCTGCCTCACTTCCAAACATATTTCGTAAAGAAAAAAAATTTCGGTTTTATTTTAGAGAAAGGAGTGTATGACGTGGAAAGACATTAGGTTTTTGTGTCATAAGAGTTTTATCGTTCTAGTTTTTTTTTTGGGTTGTAACAAATTTGTGCAAAAACACACAACCCAGCCGCGTACAAGAGAGCCCCAACCTCGCTCTCAGGAGTGATGAGCAACCATTCTGCCTCACCGTCAAACATATTTCGTAATAAAAAATAAAATTTCGGTTTTATTTTAGAGAAAGGAGTGTATGACGTGGAAAGACATTATCTTTTTGTGTCATAAGAGTTTTATTGTTCTAATTTTCTTTTAGGGTTGTAACAAAATTTGTGCAAAAACACACAACCCAGCCGCGTACAAGAGAGCCCCAACCTCGCTCTCAGGAGTGATGAGCAACCATTCTGCCTCACCTCCAAATATATTTCGTAAAGAAAAAAAAATTTCGGTTTGATTTTAGAGAGAGGAGTGTATGACGTGTAGAGATATTATGTTTTTGTGTAATAAGAGTTTTATCGTTCTAATTTTTTTTTGGGTTGTAACAAATTTGTGCAAAAACACACAACCTAGCCGCGTACAAGAGAGCCCCAACCTCGCTCTCAGGAATGATGAGCAACCATTCTGCCTCACCTCCAAACATATTTCGTAAAGAAAAAAAATTTTGGTTTTATTTTACAGAAAGGAGTGTATGATGTGGAAAGACATTAGGTTTTTGTGTCATAAGAGTTTTATCGTTCTAATTTTTTTTTGGGGTTGTAACAAATTTGTGCAAAAACACACAACCCAGCCGCGTACAAGAGAGCCCAAACCTCGCTCTCAGGAGTGATGAGCAACCATTCTGCCTCACCTCCAAACATATTTTGTAATAAAAAAAAAATTTCGGTTTTATTTTAGAGAAAGGAGTGTATGACGTGGAAAGACATTATCTTTTTGTGTCATAAGAGATTTATCGTTCTAATTTTCTTTTAGGGTTGTAACAAAATTTGTGCAAATACACACAACCCAGCCGCGTACAAGAGAGCCCCAACCTCTCTCTTAGGAGTGATGAGCAACCAATCTGCCTCACCTCCAAACATATTTCGTCATGAAAAATATTGTTTTTGGTTATATTATAGAGAGAGGAGTGTATGACGTGGAAAGACATTATCTTTTTGTGTCATAAGAGTTTTATCGTTCTAATTTGCTTTTTGGGTTGTAACAAATTTCTGCAAAAACACACAACCCAGCCGCGTACAAGAGAGCCCCAACCTCGCTCTCAGGAGTGATGAGCAACCATTCTGTCTCACCTCCAAACATATTTCGTAAAGAAAAAAAAATTTCGGTTTGATTTTAGAGAGAGGAGTGTATGACGTGTAGAGATATTATGTTTTTGTGTAATAAGAGTTTTATCGTTCTAATTTTCTTTTAGGGTTGTAACAAAATTTGTGCAAAAACACACAGCCCAGTCGCGTACAAGAGAGCCCCAACCTCGCTCTCAGGAGTGATGAGCAACCATTCTGCCTCACCTCCAAACATATTTTGTAATAAAAAAAAAATTTCGGTTTTATTTTAGAGAAAGGAGTGTATGACGTGGAAAGACATTATCTTTTTGTGTCATAAGAGTTTTATCGTTCTAATTTTCTTTTAGGGTTGTAACAAAATTTGTGCAAATACACACAACCCAGCCGCGTACAAGAGAGCCCCAACCTCTCTCTTAGGAGTGATGAGCAACCAATCTGCCTCACCTCCAAACATATTTCGTCATGAAAAATATTGTTTTTGGTTATATTATAGAGAGAGGAGTGTATGACGTGGAAAGACATTATCTTTTTGTGTCATAAGAGTTTTATCGTTCTAATTTGCTTTTTGGGTTGTAACAAATTTCTGCAAAAACACACAACCCAGCCGCGTACAAGAGAGCCCCAACCTCGCTCTCAGGAGTGATGAGCAACCATTCTGTCTCACCTCCAAACATATTTCGTAAAGAAAAAAAAATTTCGGTTTGATTTTAGAGAGAGGAGTGTATGACGTGTAGAGATATTATGTTTTTGTGTAATAAGAGTTTTATCGTTCTAATTTTCTTTTAGGGTTGTAACAAAATTTGTGCAAAAACACACACCCCAGTCGCGTACAAGAGAGCCCCAAACTCGCTCTCAGGAGTGATGAGCAACCATTCTGCCTCACCTCCAAACATATTTTGTAATAAAAAAAAAATTTCGGTTTTATTTTAGAGAAAGGAGTGTATGACGTGGAAAGACATTATCTTTTTGTGTCATAAGAGTTTTATCGTTCTAATTTTCTTTTAGGGTTGTAACAAAATTTGTGCAAATACACACAACCCAGCCGCGTACAAGAGAGCCCCAACCTCTCTCTTAGGAGTGATGAGCAACCAATCTGCCTCACCTCCAAACATATTTCGTCATGAAAAATATTGTTTTTGGTTATATTATAGAGAGAGGAGTGTATGACGTGGAAAGACATTATCTTTTTGTGTCATAAGAGTTTTATCGTTCTAATTTGCTTTTTGGGTTGTAACAAATTTCTGCAAAAACACACAACCCAGCCGCGTACAAGAGAGCCCCAACCTCGCTCTCAGGAGTGATGAGCAACCATTCTGTCTCACCTCCAAACATATTTCGTAAAGAAAAAAAAATTTCGGTTTGATTTTAGAGAGAGGAGTGTATGACGTGTAGAGATATTATGTTTTTGTGTAATAAGAGTTTTATCGTTCTAATTTTCTTTTAGGGTTGTAACAAAATTTGTGCAAAAACACACAGCCCAGTCGCGTACAAGAGAGCCCCAACCTCGCTCTCAGGAGTGATGAGCAACCAATCTGCCCCACCTCCAAACATATTTCGTGATAAAAAAAATTTTTTTCGGTTTTATTTTAGAGAAAGGATTGTATGACGTGGAAAGACATTAGGTTTTTGTGTCATAAGAGTTTTATCGTTCTAATTTTTTTTTTGGGTTGTAACATATTTGTGCAAAAACACACAACCCAGCCGCGTACAAGAGAGCCCCAACCTCGCTCTCAGGAGTGATGAGCAACCATTCTGCCTCACCTCCAAACATATTTCGTAAAGAAAAAAAATTTCGGTTTTATTTTAGAGAAAGGAGTGTATGACGTGTAGAGATATTATGTGTTTGTGTAATAAGAGTTTTATCGTTCTAATTTTTTTTTTGGGTTGTAACAAATTTGTGCAAAAACACACAACCCAGCCGCGTACAAGAGAGCCCCAACCTCGCTCTCAGGAGTGATGAGCAACCATTCTGCCTCACCTCCAAACATATTTCGTAAAAAAAAAACAAATTTCGGTTTTATTTTAGAGAAAGGAGTGTATGACGTGGAAAGACATTAGGTTTTTGTGTCATAAGAGTTTTATCGTTCTAATTTTCTTTTAGGGTTGTAACAAAATTTGTGCAAAAACACACAACCCAGCCGCGTACAAGAGAGCCCCAACCTCACTCTCAGGAGTGATGAGCAACCATTCTGCCTCACCTCCAAACATATTTCGTAAAGAAAAAAAAATTTCGGTTTGATTTTAGAGAGAGGAGTGTATGACGTGTAGAGATATTATGTTTTTGTGTAATAAGAGTTTTATCGTTCTAATTTTTTTTTTGGGTTGTAACAAATTTGTGCAAAAACACACAACCCAGCCGCGTACAAGAGAGCCCCAACCTCGCTCTCAGGAATGATGAGCAACCATTCTGCCTCACCTCCAAATATATTTCGTAAAGAAAAAAAAAATTTCGGTTTTATTTTTGACAGAGGAGTGTATGACGTGTAAAGATATTATGTTTTTGTGTAATAAGAGTTTTATCGTTCTAATTTTTTTTTGGGGTTGTAACAAATTTGTGCAAAAACACACAACCCAGCCGCGTACAAGAGAGCCCCAACCTCGCTCTCAGGAGTGATGAGCAACCATTCTGCCTCACCTCCAAACATATTTCGTAATAAAAAAAAAATTTCGGTTTTATTTTAGAGAAAGGAGTGTATGACGTGGAAAGACATTATCTTTTTGTGTCATAAGAGTTTTATCGTTCTAATTTTCTTTTAGGGTTGTAACAAAATTAGTGCAAATACACACAACCCAGCCGTGTACAAGAGAGCCCCAACCTCGCTCTTAGGAGTGATGAGCAACCAATCTGCCTCACCTCCAAACATATTTCGTCATGAAAAATAATGTTTTTGTTTATATTATAGAGAGAGGAGTGTATGACGTGGAAAGACATTATCTTTTTGTGTCATAAGAGTTTTATCGTTCTAATTTGCTTTTTGGGTTGTAACAAATTTCTGCAAAAACACACAACCCAGCCGCGTACAAGAGAGCCCCAACCTCGCTCTCAGGAGTGATGAGCAACCATTCTGCCTCACCTCCAAACATATTTCGTAAAGAAAAAAAAATTTCGGTTTGATTTTAGAGAGAGGAGTGTATGACGTGTAGAGATATTATGTTTTTGTGTAATAAGAGTTTTATCGTTCTAATTTTCTTTTAGGGTTGTAACAAAATTTGTGCAAAAACACACAGCCCAGCCGCGTACAAGAGAGCCCCAACCTCGCTCTCAGGAGTGATGAGCAACCAATCTGCCCCACCTCCAAACATATTTCGTGATAAAAAAAATTTTTTCGGTTTTATTTTAGAGAAAGGATTGTATGACGTGGAAAGACATTAGGTTTTTGTGTCATAAGAGTTTTATCGTTCTAATTTTTATTTTGGGTTGTAACAAATTTGTGCAAAGACACACAACCCAGCCGCGTACAAGAGAGCCCCAACCTCGCTCTCAGGAGTGATGAGCAACCATTCTGCCTCACCTCCAAACATATTTCGTAATAAAAAAACAAAATTCGGTTTTATTTTAGAGAAAGGATTGTATGACGTGGAAAGACATTAGGTTTTTGTGTCATAAGAGTTTTATCGTTCTAATTTGCTTTTTGGGTTGTAACAAATTTCTGCAAAAACACACAACCCAGCCGCATACAAGAGAGCCCCAACCTCGCTCTCAGGAGTGATGAGCAACCATTCTGCCTCACCTTCAAACATATTTCGTAAAGAAAAAAAAATTTCGGTTTGATTTTAGAGAGAGGAGTGTATGACGTGTAGAGATATTATGTTTTTGTGTAATAAGAGTTTTATCGTTCTAATTTTTTTTTTGGGTTGTAACAAATTTGTGCAAAAACACACAACCCAGCCGCGTACAAGAGAGCCCCAACCTCGCTCTCAGGAGTGATGAGCAACCATTCTGCCCCACCTCCAAACATATTTCGTAATAAAAAAACAAAATTCGGTTTTATTTTAGAGAAAGGATTGTATGACGTGGAAAGACATTAGGTTTTTGTGTCATAAGAGTTTTATCGTTCTAATTTGCTTTTTGGGTTGTAACAAATTTGTGCAAAAACACACAACCCAGCCGCGTACAAGAGAGCCCCAACCTCGCTCTCAGGAGTGATGAGCAACCATTCTGCCTTACCTCCAAACATATTTCGTAATAAAAAAAAAAATTTCGGTTTTATTTTAGAGAAAGGAGTGTATGACGTGGAAAGACATTATCTTTTTGTGTCATAAGAGTTTTATCGTTGCAATTTTCTTTTAGGGTTGTAACAAAATTTGTGCAAAAACACACAACCCAGCCGCGTACAAGAGAGCCCCAACCTCGCTCTCAGGAGTGATGAGCAACCATTCTGCCTCACCTCCAAACATATTTCGTAAAAAAAAAAAAAAATTTCGGTTTTATTTTAGAGAGAGGAGTGTATGACGTGTAAAGATATTATGTTTTTGTGTAATAAGAGTTTTATCGTTCTAATTTGCTTTTTGGGTTGTAACAAATTTGTGCAAAAACACACAACCCAGCCGCGTACAAGAGAGCCCCAACCTCGCTCTCAGGAGTGATGAGCAACCATTCTGCCTCACCTCCAAACATATTTTGTAATAAAAAAAAATTTCGGTTTTATTTTAGAGAAAGGAGTGTATGACGTGGAAAGACATTATCTTTTTGTGTCATAAGAGTTTTATCGTTCTAATTTTCTTTTAGGGTTGTAACAAAATTTGTGCAAATACACACAACCCAGCCGCGTACAAGAGAGCCCCAACCTCTCTCTTAGGAGTGATGAGCAACCAATCTGCCTCACCTCCAAACATATTTCGTCATGAAAAATATTGTTTTTGGTTATATTATAGAGAGAGGAGTGTATGACGTGGAAAGACATTATCTTTTTGTGTCATAAGAGTTTTATCGTTCTAATTTGCTTTTTGGGTTGTAACAAATTTCTGCAAAAACACACAACCCAGCCGCGTACAAGAGAGCCCCAACCTCGCTCTCAGGAGTGATGAGCAACCATTCTGTCTCACCTCCAAACATATTTCGTAAAGAAAAAAAAATTTCGGTTTGATTTTAGAGAGAGGAGTGTATGACGTGTAGAGATATTATGTTTTTGTGTAATAAGAGTTTTATCGTTCTAATTTTCTTTTAGGGTTGTAACAAAATTTGTGCAAAAACACACAGCCCAGTCGCGTACAAGAGAGCCCCAACCTCGCTCTCAGGAGTGATGAGCAACCAATCTGCCCCACCTCCAAACATATTTCGTGATAAAAAAAATTTTTTTCGGTTTTATTTTAGAGAAAGGATTGTATGACGTGGAAAGACATTAGGTTTTTGTGTCATAAGAGTTTTATCGTTCTAATTTTTTTTTTGGGTTGTAACATATTTGTGCAAAAACACACAACCCAGCCGCGTACAAGAGAGCCCCAACCTCGCTCTTAGGAGTGATGAGCAACCATTCTGCCTCACCTCCAAACATATTTCGTAAAGAAAAAAAATTTCGGTTTTATTTTAGAGAAAGGATTGTATGACGTGTAGAGATATTATGTGTTTGTGTAATAAGAGTTTTATCGTTCTAATTTTTTTTTTGGGTTGTAACAAATTTGTGCAAAAACACACAACCCAGCCGCGTACAAGAGAGCCCCAACCTCGCTCTCAGGAGTGATGAGCAACCATTCTGCCTCACCTCCAAACATATTTCGTAAAAAAAAAACAAATTTCGGTTTTATTTTAGAGAAAGGAGTGTATGACGTGGAAAGACATTAGGTTTTTGTGTCATAAGAGTTTTATCGTTCTAATTTTCTTTTAGGGTTGTAACAAAATTTGTGCAAAAACACACAACCCAGCCGCGTACAAGAGAGCCCCAACCTCACTCTCAGGAGTGATGAGCAACCATTCTGCCTCACCTCCAAACATATTTCGTAAAGAAAAAAAAATTTCGGTTTGATTTTAGAGAGAGGAGTGTATGACGTGTAGAGATATTATGTTTTTGTGTAATAAGAGTTTTATCGTTCTAATTTGCTTTTTGGGTTGTAACAAATTTGTGCAAAAACACACAACCCAGCCGCGTACAAGAGAGCCCCAACCTCGCTCTCAGGAGTGATGAGCAACCATTCTGCCTTACCTCCAAACATATTTCGTAATAAAAAAAAAAATTTCGGTTTTATTTTAGAGAAAGGAGTGTATGACGTGGAAAGACATTATCTTTTTGTGTCATAAGAGTTTTATCGTTGCAATTTTCTTTTAGGGTTGTAACAAAATTTGTGCAAAAACACACAACCCAGCCGCGTACAAGAGAGCCCCAACCTCGCTCTCAGGAGTGATGAGCAACCATTCTGCCTCACCTCCAAACATATTTCGTAAAAAAAAAAAAAAATTTCGGTTTTATTTTAGAGAGAGGAGTGTATGACGTGTAAAGATATTATGTTTTTGTGTAATAAGAGTTTTATCGTTCTAATTTGCTTTTTGGGTTGTAACAAATTTGTGCAAAAACACACAACCCAGCCGCGTACAAGAGAGCCCCAACCTCGCTCTCAGGAGTGATGAGCAACCATTCTGCCTCACCTCCAAACATATTTTGTAATAAAAAAAAATTTCGGTTTTATTTTAGAGAAAGGAGTGTATGACGTGGAAAGACATTATCTTTTTGTGTCATAAGAGTTTTATCGTTCTAATTTTCTTTTAGGGTTGTAACAAAATTTGTGCAAATACACACAACCCAGCCGCGTACAAGAGAGCCCCAACCTCTCTCTTAGGAGTGATGAGCAACCAATCTGCCTCACCTCCAAACATATTTCGTCATGAAAAATATTGTTTTTGGTTATATTATAGAGAGAGGAGTGTATGACGTGGAAAGACATTATCTTTTTGTGTCATAAGAGTTTTATCGTTCTAATTTGCTTTTTGGGTTGTAACAAATTTCTGCAAAAACACACAACCCAGCCGCGTACAAGAGAGCCCCAACCTCGCTCTCAGGAGTGATGAGCAACCATTCTGTCTCACCTCCAAACATATTTCGTAAAGAAAAAAAAATTTCGGTTTGATTTTAGAGAGAGGAGTGTATGACGTGTAGAGATATTATGTTTTTGTGTAATAAGAGTTTTATCGTTCTAATTTTCTTTTAGGGTTGTAACAAAATTTGTGCAAAAACACACAGCCCAGTCGCGTACAAGAGAGCCCCAACCTCGCTCTCAGGAGTGATGAGCAACCAATCTGCCCCACCTCCAAACATATTTCGTGATAAAAAAAATTTTTTTCGGTTTTATTTTAGAGAAAGGATTGTATGACGTGGAAAGACATTAGGTTTTTGTGTCATAAGAGTTTTATCGTTCTAATTTTTTTTTTGGGTTGTAACATATTTGTGCAAAAACACACAACCCAGCCGCGTACAAGAGAGCCCCAACCTCGCTCTCAGGAGTGATGAGCAACCATTCTGCCTCACCTCCAAACATATTTCGTAAAGAAAAAAAATTTCGGTTTTATTTTAGAGAAAGGATTGTATGACGTGTAGAGATATTATGTGTTTGTGTAATAAGAGTTTTATCGTTCTAATTTTTTTTTTGGGTTGTAACAAATTTGTGCAAAAACACACAACCCAGCCGCGTACAAGAGAGCCCCAACCTCGCTCTCAGGAGTGATGAGCAACCATTCTGCCTCACCTCCAAACATATTTCGTAAAAAAAAAACAAATTTCGGTTTTATTTTAGAGAAAGGAGTGTATGACGTGGAAAGACATTAGGTTTTTGTGTCATAAGAGTTTTATCGTTCTAATTTTCTTTTAGGGTTGTAACAAAATTTGTGCAAAAACACACAACCCAGCCGCGTACAAGAGAGCCCCAACCTCACTCTCAGGAGTGATGAGCAACCATTCTGCCTCACCTCCAAACATATTTCGTAAAGAAAAAAAAATTTCGGTTTGATTTTAGAGAGAGGAGTGTATGACGTGTAGAGATATTATGTTTTTGTGTAATAAGAGTTTTATCGTTCTAATTTTTTTTTTGGGTTGTAACAAATTTGTGCAAAAACACACAACCCAGCCGCGTACAAGAGAGCCCCAACCTCGCTCTCAGGAATGATGAGCAACCATTCTGCCTCACCTCCAAATATATTTCGTAAAGAAAAAAAAAATTTCGGTTTTATTTTTGACAGAGGAGTGTATGACGTGTAAAGATATTATGTTTTTGTGTAATAAGAGTTTTATCGTTCTAATTTTTTTTTGGGGTTGTAACAAATTTGTGCAAAAACACACAACCCAGCCGCGTACAAGAGAGCCCCAACCTCGCTCTCAGGAGTGATGAGCAACCATTCTGCCTCACCTCCAAACATATTTCGTAATAAAAAAAAAATTTCGGTTTTATTTTAGAGAAAGGAGTGTATGACGTGGAAAGACATTATCTTTTTGTGTCATAAGAGTTTTATCGTTCTAATTTTCTTTTAGGGTTGTAACAAAATTAGTGCAAATACACACAACCCAGCCGTGTACAAGAGAGCCCCAACCTCGCTCTTAGGAGTGATGAGCAACCAATCTGCCTCACCTCCAAACATATTTCGTCATGAAAAATAATGTTTTTGTTTATATTATAGAGAGAGGAGTGTATGACGTGGAAAGACATTATCTTTTTGTGTCATAAGAGTTTTATCGTTCTAATTTGCTTTTTGGGTTGTAACAAATTTCTGCAAAAACACACAACCCAGCCGCGTACAAGAGAGCCCCAACCTCGCTCTCAGGAGTGATGAGCAACCATTCTGCCTCACCTCCAAACATATTTCGTAAAGAAAAAAAAATTTCGGTTTGATTTTAGAGAGAGGAGTGTATGACGTGTAGAGATATTATGTTTTTGTGTAATAAGAGTTTTATCGTTCTAATTTTCTTTTAGGGTTGTAACAAAATTTGTGCAAAAACACACAGCCCAGCCGCGTACAAGAGAGCCCCAACCTCGCTCTCAGGAGTTTATGAGCAACCAATCTGCCCCACCTCCAAACATATTTCGTGATAAAAAAAATTTTTTCGGTTTTATTTTAGAGAAAGGATTGTATGACGTGGAAAGACATTAGGTTTTTGTGTCATAAGAGTTTTATCGTTCTAATTTTTATTTTGGGTTGTAACAAATTTGTGCAAAGACACACAACCCAGCCGCGTACAAGAGAGCCCCAACCTCGCTCTCAGGAGTGATGAGCAACCATTCTGCCTCACCTCCAAACATATTTCGTAAAGAAAAAAAAATTTCGGTTTGATTTTAGAGAAAGGAGTGTATGACGTGGAAAGACATTATCTTTTTGTGTCATAGGAGTTTTATCGTTGTAATTTTCTTTTAGGGTTGTAACAAAATTTGTGCAAAAACACACAACCCAGCCGCGTACAAGAGAGCCCCAACCTCGCTCTCAGGAGTGATGAGCAACCATTCTGCCTCACCTCCAAACATATTTCGTAATAAAAAAACAAAATTCGGTTTTATTTTAGAGAAAGGATTGTATGACGTGGAAAGACATTAGGTTTTTGTGTCATAAGAGTTTTATCGTTCTAATTTGCTTTTTGGGTTGTAACAAATTTCTGCAAAAACACACAACCCAGCCGCATACAAGAGAGCCCCAACCTCGCTCTCAGGAGTGATGAGCAACCATTCTGCCTCACCTTCAAACATATTTCGTAAAGAAAAAAAAATTTCGGTTTGATTTTAGAGAGAGGAGTGTATGACGTGTAGAGATATTATGTTTTTGTGTAATAAGAGTTTTATCGTTCTAATTTTTTTTTTGGGTTGTAACAAATTTGTGCAAAAACACACAACCCAGCCGCGTACAAGAGAGCCCCAACCTCGCTCTCAGGAGTGATGAGCAACCATTCTGCCCCACCTCCAAACATATTTCGTAATAAAAAAACAAAATTCGGTTTTATTTTAGAGAAAGGATTGTATGACGTGGAAAGACATTAGGTTTTTGTGTCATAAGAGTTTTATCGTTCTAATTTGCTTTTTGGGTTGTAACAAATTTCTGCAAAAACACACAACCCAGCCGCGTACAAGAGAGCCCCAACCTCGCTCTCAGGAGTGATGAGCAACCATAATGCCTCACCTCCAAACATATTTCGTAAAGAAAAAAAAATTTCGGTTTGATTTTAGAGAGAGGAGTGTATGACGTGTAGAGATTTTATGTTTTTGTGTAATAAGAGTTTTATCTTTCTAATTTTTTTTTTGGGTTGTAACAAATTTGTGCAAAAACACACAACCCAGGAGCGTACAAGAGAGCCCCAACCTCGCTCTCAGGAGTGATGAGCAACCATTCTGCCTTACCTCCAAACATATTTCGTAATAAAAAAAAAAATTTCGGTTTTATTTTAGAGAAAGGAGTGTATGACGTGGAAAGACATTATCTTTTTGTGTCATAAGAGTTTTATCGTTGCAATTTTCTTTTAGGGTTGTAACAAAATTTGTGCAAAAACACACAACCCAGCCGCGTACAAGAGAGCCCCAACCTCGCTCTCAGGAGTGATGAGCAACCATTCTGCCTCACCTCCAAACATATTTCGTAAACAAAAAAAAAAATTTCGGTTTTATTTTAGAGAGAGGAGTGTATGACGTGTAAAGATATTATGTTTTTGTGTAATAAGAGTTTTATCGTTCTAATTTTTTTTTTTGGGTTGTAACAAATTTGTGCAAAAACACAACCCAGCCGCGTACAAGAGAGCCCCAACCTCGCTCTCAGGAGTGATGAGCAACCATTCTGCCTCACCTCCAAACATATTTCGTAAAGAAAAAATATTTCGGTTTTATTTTAGAGAGAGGAGTGTATGACGTGTAGAGGTATTATGTTTTTGTGTAATAAGAGTTTTATCGTTCTAATTTTTTTTTTGGGTTGTAACAAATTTGTGCAAAAACACACAACCCAGCCGCGTACAAGAGAGCCCCAACCTCGCTCTCAGGAGTGATGAGCAAACATTCTGCCTCACCTCCAAACATATTTCGTAATAAAAAAAAAATTTCGGTTTTATTTTAGAGAAAGGAGTGTATGACGTGGAAAGACATTATCTTTTTGTGTCATAAGAGTCTTATCGTTCTAATTTTCTTTTAGGGTTGTAACAAAATTTGTGCAAATACACACAACCAAGCCGCGTACAAGAGAGCCCCAACCTCGCTCTTAGGAGTGATGAGCAACCAATCTGCCTCACCTCCAAACATATTTCGTCATGAAAAATATTGTTTTTGGTTATATTATAGAGAGAGGAGTGTATGACGTGGAAAGACATTATCTTTTTGTGTCATAAGAGTTTTATCGTTCTAATTTGCTTTTTGGGTTGTAACAAATTTCTGCAAAAACACACAACCCAGCCGCGTACAAGAGAGCCCCAACCTCGCTCTCAGGAGTGATGAGCAACCATTCTGCCTCACCTCCAAACATATTTCGTAAAGAAAAAAAAATTTCGGTTTGATTTTAGAGAGAGGAGTGTATGACGTGTAGAGATATTATGTCTTTGTGTAATAAGAGTTTTATCGTTCTAATTTATTTTTGGGTTGTAACAAATTTGTGCAAAAACACACAACCCAGCCGCGTACAAGAGAGCCCCAACCTCGCTCTCAGGAGTGATGAGCAACCATTCTGCCTCACCTCCAAACATATTTCGTAATAAAAAAAAAAATTTCGGTTTTATTTTAGAGAAAGGAGTGTATGACGTGGAAAGACATTATCTTTTTGTGTCATAAGAGTTTTATCGTTGTAATTTTCTTTTAGGGTTGTAACAAAATTTGTGCAAAAACACACAACCCAGCCGCGTACAAGAGAGCCCCAACCTCGCTCTCAGGAGTGATGAGCAACCATTCTGCCTCACATCCAAACATATTTCGTAATAAAAAAAGAAATTTTGGTTTTATTTTAGAGAGAGGAGTGTATGACGTGTAAAGATATTATGTTTTTGTGTAATAAGAGTTTTATCGTTCTAATTTGCTTTTTGTGTTGTAACAAATTTCTGCAAAAACACACAACCCAGCCGCGTACAAGAGAGCCCCAACCTCGCTCTCAGGAGTGATGAGCAACCATTCTGCCTCACCTCCAAACATATTTCGTAAAGAAAAAAAAATTTCGGTTTGATTTTAGAGAGAGGAGTGTATGACGTGTAGGGATATTATGTTTTTGTGTAATAAGAGTTTTATCGATCTAATTTTTTTTTTGGGTTGTAACAAATTTGTGCAAAAACACACAACCCAGCTGCGTACAAGTGAGCCCCAACCTCGCTCTCAGGAGTGATGAGCAACCATTCTGCCTCACCTCCAAACATATTTCGTAAAGAAAAAAAATTTCGGTTTTATTTTAGAGAAAGGAGTGTATGACGTGTAGAGATATTATGTTTTTGTGTAATAAGAGTTTTATCGTTCTAATTTTTTTTTTGGGTTGTAACAAATTTGTGCAAAAACACACAACCCAGCCGCGTACAAGAGAGCCCCAACCTCGCTCTCAGGAGTGATGAGCAACCATTCTGCCTCACCTCCAAACATATTTCGTAATAAAAAAACAAATTTCGGTTTTATTTTAGAGAAAGGATTGTATGACGTGGAAAGACATTAGGTTTTTGTGTCATAAGAGTTTTATCGTTCTAATTTGCTTTTTGGGTTGTAACAAATCTCTGCAAAAACACACAACCCAGCCGCGTACAAGAGAGCCCCAACCTCGCTCTCAGGAGTGATGAGCAACCATTCTGCCTCACCTCCAAACATATTTCGTAAAGAAAAAAATATTTCGGTTTGATTTTAGAGAGAGGAGTGTATGACGTGTAGAGATATTATGTTTTTGTATAATAAGAGTTTTATCGTTCTAACTTTTTTTTTGGGTTGTAACAAATTTGTGCAAAAACACACAACCCAGCCGCGTACAAGAGAGCCCCAACCTCGCTCTCAGGAGTGATGAGCAACCATTCTGCCTCACCTCCAAACATATTTCGTAAAGAAAAAAAAAATTTCGGTTTGATTTTAGAGAGAGGAGTGTATGACGTGTAAAGATATTATGTTTTTGTGTAATAAGAGTTTTATCGTTCTAATTTTTTTTTTGGGTTGTAACAAATTTGTGCAAAAACACACAACCCAGCCGCGTACAAGAGAGCCCCAACCTCGCTCTCAGGAGTTATGAGCAACCATTCTGCCTCACCTCCAAACATATTTCGTAATAAAAAAACAAAATTCGATTTTATTTTAGAGAAAGGATTGTATGACGTGGAAAGACATTAGGTTTTTGTGTCATAAGAGTTTTATCGTTCTAATTTGCTTTTTGGGTTGTAACAAATTTCTGCAAAAACACACAACCCAGCCGCGTACAAGAGAGCCCCAACCTCGCTCTCAGGAGTGATGAGCAACCATTCTGCCTCACCTCCAAACATATTTCGTAAAGAAAAAAATATTTCGGTTTGATTTTAGAGAGAGGAGTGTATGACGTGTAGAGATATTATGTTTTTGTGTAATAAGAGTTTTATCGTTCTAATTTTTTTTTTGGGCTGTAACAAATTTGTGTAAGAACACACAACCCAGCCGCGTACAAGAGAGCCCCAACCTCGCTCTCAGGAGTGATGAGCAACCATTCTGCCTCACCTCCAAACATATTTCGTAATAAAAAAACAAAATTCGGTTTTATTTTAGAGAAAGGATTGTATGACGTGGAAAGACATTAGGTTTTTGTGTCATAAGAGTTTTATCGTTCTAATTTGCTTTTTGGGTTGTAACAAATCTCTGCAAAAACACACAACCCAGCCGCGTACAAGAGAGCCCCAACCTTGCTCTCAGGAGTGATGAGCAACCATTCTGCCTCACCTCCAAACATATTTCGTAAAGAAAAAAATATTTCTGTTTGATTTTAGAGAGAGGAGTGTATGACGTGTAGAGATATTATGTTTTTGTGTAATAAGAGTTTTATCGTTCTAATTTTTTTTTTGGGTTGTGACAAATTTGTGAAAAAACACACAACCAAGCCGCGTACAAGAGAGCCCCAACCTCGCTCTCAGGAGTGATGAGCAACCATTCTGCCTCACCTCCAAACATATTTCGTAATAAAAAAAAAAATTTCGGTTTTATTTTAGAGAAAGGAGTGTATGACGTGGAAGGACATTATCTTTTTGTGTCATAAAAGTTTTATCGTTCTAATTTTCTTTTAGGGTTGTAACAAAATTTGTGCAAATACACACAACCCAGCCGCGTACAAGAGAGCCCCAACCTCGCTCTTAGGAGTGATGAGCAACCAATCTGCCTCACCTCCAAACATATTTCGTCATGAAAAATATTGTTTTTGGTTATATTATAGAGAGAGGAGTGTATGACGTGGAAAGACATTAGGTTTTTGTGTCATAAGAGTTTTATCGTTCTAATTTGCTTTTTGGGTTGTAACAAATTTCTGCAAAAACACACAACCCAGCCGCGTACATGAGAGCCCCAACCTCGCTCTCAGGAGTGATGAGCAACCATTCTGCCTCACCTCCAAACATATTTTGTAAAGAAAAAAAAATTTCGGTTTGATTTTAGAGAGAGGAGTGTATGACGTGTAGGGATATTATGTTTTTGTGTAATAAGAGTTTTATCGTTCTAATTTTTTTTTTGGGTTGTATCAAAATTGTGCAAAAACACACAACCCAGCCGCGTACAAGAGAGCCCCAACCTCGCTCTCAGGAGTGATGAGCAACCATTCTGCCTCACCTCCAAACATTTTTCGTAAAGAAAAAAAAATTTCGGTTTGATTTTAGAGAGAGGAGTGTATGACGTGTAGAGATATTATGTTTTTGTGTAATAAGAGTTTTATCGTTCTAATTTTTTTTTTGGGTTGTAACAAATTTCTGCAAAAACACACAACCCAGCCGCGTACAAGAGAGCCCCAACCTCGCTCTCAGGAGTGATGAGCAACCATTCTGCCTCACCTCCAAACATATTTCGTAATAAAAAAAAAAATTTCGGTTTTATTTTAGAGAAAGGATTGTATGACGTGGAAAGACATTAGGTTTTTGTGTCATAAGAGTTTTATCGTTCTAATTTGCTTTTTGGGTTGTAACAAATTTCTGCAAAAACACACAACCCAGCCACGTGCAAGAGAGCCCCAACCTCGCTCTCAGGAGTGATGAGCAACCATTCTGCCTCACCTCCAAACATATTTCGTAAAGAAAAAAAATTTCGGTTTGATTTTAGAGAGAGGAGTGTATGACGTGTAGAGATATTATGTTTTTGTGTAATAAGAGTTTTATCGTTCTAATTTTTTTTTTGGGTTGTAACAAATTTGTGTTAGAACACACAACCCAGCCGCGTACAAGAGAGCCCCAACCTCGCTCTCAGGAGTGATGAGCAACCATTCTGCCTCACCTCCAAACATATTTCGTAATAAAAAAACAAAATTCGGTTTTATTTTAGAGAAAGGATTGTATGACGTGGAAAGACATTAGGTTTTTGTGTCATAAGAGTTTTATCGTTCTAATTTGCTTTTTGGGTTGTAACAAATCTCTGCAAAAACACACAACCCAGCCGCGTACAAGAGAGCCCCAACCTTGCTCTCAGGAGTGATGAGCAACCATTCTGCCTCACCTCCAAACATATTTCGTAAAGAAAAAAATATTTCTGTTTGATTTTAGAGAGAGGAGTGTATGACGTGTAGAGATATTATGTTTTTGTGTAATAAGAGTTTTATCGTTCTAATTTTTTTTTTGGGTTGTAACAAATTTGTGCAAAAACACACAACACAGCCGCGTACAAGAGAGCCCCAACCTCGCTCTCAGGAGTGATGAGCAACCATTCTGCCTCACCTCCAAACATATTTCGTCATGAAAAATATTGTTTTTGGTTATATTATAGCGAGAGGAGTGTATGACGTGGAAAGACATTATCTTTTTGTGTCATAAAAGTTTTATCGTTCTAATTTTCTTTTAGGGTTGTAACAAAATTTGTGCAAATACACACAACCCAGCCGCGTACAAGAGAGCCCCAACCTCGCTCTTAGGAGTGATGAGCAACCAATCTGCCTCACCTCCAAACATATTTCGTCATGAAAAATATTGTTTTTGGTTATATTATAGAGAGAGGAGTGTATGACGTGGAAAGACATTATCTTTTTGTGTCATAAGAGTTTTATCGTTCTAATTTGCTTTTTGGGTTGTAACAAATTTCTGCAAAAACACACAACCCAGCCGCGTACAAGACAGCCCCAACCTCGCTCTCAGGAGTGATGAGCAACCATTCTGCCTCACCTCCAAACATATTTCGTAAAGAAAAAAAAATTTCGGTTTGATTTTAGAGAGAGGAGTGTATGACGTGTAGAGATATTATGATTTTGTGTAATAAGAGTTTTATCGTTCTAATTTTTTTTTTGGGTTGTAACAAATTTGTGCAAAAACACACAACCCAGCCGCGTACAAGAGAGCCCCAACCTCGCTCTCAGGAGTGATGAGCAACCATTCTGCCTCACCTCCAAACATATTTCGTAAAGAAAAAAAAAATTTCGGTTTTATTTCAGAGAGAGGAGTGTATGACGTGTAAAGATATTATGTTTTTGTGTAATAAGAGTTTTATCGTTCTAATTTTTTTTTTGGGTTGTTACAAATTTGTGCAAAAACCCACAACCCAGCCACGTACAAGAGAGCCCAAACCTCGCTCTCAGGAGTGATGAGCAACCATTCTGCCTCACCTCCAAACATATTTCGTAAAGAAAAAAATTTCGGTTTTATTTTAGAGAAAGGATTGTATGGCGTGTAGAGATATTATGTTTTTGTGTAATAAGAGTTTTATCGTTCTAATTTTTTTTTGGATTGTAACAAATTTGTGCAAAAACACACAACCCAGCCGCGTACAAGAGAGCCCCAACCTCGCTCTCAGGAGTGATGAGAAACCATTCTGCCTCACCTCCAAACATATTTCGTAATAAAAAAACAAATTTCGGTTTTATTTTAGAGAAAGGATTGTATGACGTGGAAAGACATTAG
This sequence comes from Prosapia bicincta, assembly GCA_036971475.1. NCBI lineage: Eukaryota > Metazoa > Arthropoda > Insecta > Hemiptera > Cercopidae > Prosapia > Prosapia bicincta. The sequence goes on from JBAIZL010000002.1 coordinate 386,689,969, forward strand.
GTTTTTGTGTCATAAGAGTTTTATCGTTCTAATTTGCTTTTTGGGTTGTAACAAATTTGTGCAAAAACACACAACCCAGCCGCGTACAAGAGAGCCCCAACCTCGCTCTCAGGAGTGATGAGCAACCATTCTGCCTCACCTCCAAACATATTTCGTAATAAAAAAAAAATTTCGGTTTTATTTTAGAGAAAGGAGTGTATGACGTGGAAAGACATTATCTTTTTGTGTCATAAGAGTTTTATCGTTCTAATTTTCTTTTAGGGTTGTAACAAAGTTTGTGCAAATACACACAACCCAGCCGCGTACAAGAGAGCCCCAACCTCGCTCTTAGGAGTGATGAGCAACCAATCTGCCTCACCTCCAATCATATTTCGTCATGAAAAATATTGTTTTTGGTTATATTATAGAGAGAGGAGTGTATGACGTGGAAAGACATTATCTTTTTGTGTCATAAGAGTTTTATCGTTCTAATTTTCTTTTTGGGTTGTAACAAATTTCTGCAGAAACACACAACCCAGCCGCGTACAAGAGAGCCCCAACCTCGCTCTCAGGAGTGATGAGCAACCATTCTGCCTCACCTCCAAACATATTTCGTAAAGAAAAAAAAATTTCGGTTTGATTTTAGAGAGAGGAGTGTATGACGTGTAGGGATATTATCTTTTTGTGTCATAAGAGTTTTATCGTTCTAATTTTCTTTTTGGGTTGTAACAAATTTCTGCAGAAACACACAACCCAGCCGCGTACAAGAGAGCCCCAACCTCGCTCTCAGGAGTGATGAGCAACCATTCTGCCTCACCTCCAAACATATTTCGTAAAGAAAAAAAAATTTCGGTTTGATTTTAGAGAGAGGAGTGTATGACGTGTAGGGATATTATGTTTTTGTGTAATAAGAGTTTTATCGTTCTAATTTTTTTTTTGGGTTGTAACAAATTTGTGCAAAAACACACAACCCAGCCGCGTACAAGAGAGCCCCAACCTCGCTCTCAGGAGTGATGAGCAACCATTCTGCCTCACCTCCAAACATATTTCGTAATAAAAAAACAAATTTCGGTTTTATTTTAGAGAAAGGATTGTATGACGTGGAAAGACATTAGGTTTTTGTCATAAGAGTTTTATCGTTCTAATTTGCTTTTTGGGTTGTAACAAATTTCTGCAAAAACACACAACCCAGCCACGTGCAAGAGAGCCCCAACCTCGCTCTCAGGAGTGATGAGCAACCATTCTGCCTCAACTCCAAACATATTTCGTAATAAAAAAACAAAATTCGGTTTTATTTTAGAGAAAGGATTGTATGACGTGGAAAGACATTAGGTTTTTGTGTCATAAGAGTTTTATCGTTCTAATTTGCTTTTTGGGTTGTAACAAATCTCTGCAAAAACACACAACCCAGCCGCGTACAAGAGAGCCCCAACCTCGCTCTCAGGAGTGATGAGCAACCATTCTGCCTCACCTCCAAACATATTTCGTAAAGAAAAAAATATTTCGGTTTGATTTTAGAGAGAGGAGTGTATGACGTGTAGAGATATTATGTTTTTGTGTAATAAGAGTTTTATCGTTCTAATTTTTTTTTTGGGTTGTAACAAATTTGTGCAAAAACACACAACCCAGCCGCGTACAAGAGAGCCCCAACCTCGCTCTCAGGAGTGATGAGCAACCATTCTGCCTCACCTCCAAACATATTTCGTAAAGAAAAAAAAATTTCGGTTTGATTTTAGAGAGAGGAGTGTATGACGTGTAAAGATATTATGTTTTTGTGTAATAAGAGTTTTATCGTTCTAATTTTTTTTTTGGGTTGTAACAAATTTGTGCAAAAACACACAACCCAGCCGCGTACAAGAGAGCCCCAACCTCGCTCTCAGGAGTTATGAGCAACCATTCTGCCTCACCTCCAAACATATTTCGTAATAAAAAAACAAAATTCGGTTTTATTTTAGAGAAAGGATTGTATGACATGGAAAGACATTAGGTTTTTGTGTCATAAGAGTTTTATCGTTCTAATTTGCTTTTTGGGTTGTAACAAAATTTGTGCAAATACACACAACCCAGCCGCGTACAAGAGAGCCCCAACCTCGCTCTTAGGAGTGATGAGCAACCAATCTGCCTCACCTCCAAACATATTTCGTCATGAAAAATATTGTTTTTGGTTATATTATAGAGAGAGGAGTGTATGACGTGGAAAGACATTATCTTTTTGTGTCATAAGAGTTTTATCGTTCTAATTTGCTTTTTCGGTTGTAACAAATTTCTGCAAAAACACACAACCCAGCCGCGTACAAGAGAGCCCCAACCTCGCTCTCAGGAGTGATGAGCAACCATTCTGCCTCACCTCCAAACATATTTCGTAAAGAAAAAAAAATTTCGGTTTGATTTTAGAGAGAGGAGTGTATGACGTGTAGAGATATTATGATTTTGTGTAATAAGAGTTTTATCGTTCTAATTTTTTTTTTGGGTTGTAACAAATTTGTGCAAAAACACACAACCCAGCCGCGTACAAGAGAGCCCCAACCTCGCTCTCAGGAGTGATGAGCAACCATTCTGCCTCACCTCCAAACATATTTTGTAACGAAAAAAAAATTTCTGTTTGATTTTAGAGAGAGGAGTGTATGACGTGTAGGGATATTATGTTTTTGTGTAATAAGAGTTTTATCGTTCTAATTTTTTTTTTTGGGTTGTAACAAATTTGTGCAAAAACACACAACCCAGCCGCGTACAAGAGGGCCCCAACCTCGCTCTCAGGAGTGATGAGCAACCATTCTGCCTCACCTCCAAACATATTTCGTAAAGAATAAAAAATTTCGGTTTGATTTTAGAGAGAGGAGTGTATGACGTGTAGAGATATTATGTTTTTGTGTAATAAGAGTTTTATCGTTCTAATTTTTTTTTTGGGTTGTAACAAATTTCTGCAAAAACACACAACCCAGCCGCGTACAAGAGAGCCCCAACCTCGCTCTCAGGAGTGATGAGCAACCATTCTGCCTCACCTCCAAACATATTTCGTAAAGAAAAAAAAATTTCGATTTGATTTTAGAGAGAGGAGTGTATGACGTGTAGGGATATTATGTTTTTGTGTAATAAGAGTTTTATCGTTCTAATTTTTTTTTTGGGTTGTAACAAATTTGTGCAAAAACACACAACCCAGCCGCGTACAAGAGAGCCCCAACCTCGCTCTCAGGAGTGATGAGCAACCATTCTGCCTCACCTCCAAACATATTTCGTAATAAAAAAAAAATTTCGGTTATATTTTAGAGAAAGGAGTGTATGACGTGGAAAGACATTATCTTTTTGTGTCATAAGAGTTTTATCGTTCTAATTTTCTTTTAGGGTTGTAACAAAATTTGTGCAAAAACACACAAACCAGCCGCGTACAAGAGAGCCCCATCCTCGCTCTCAGGAGTGATGAGCAACCATTCTGCCTCACCTCCAAACATATTTCGTAAAGAAAAAAAAAATTTCGGTTTTATTTCAGAGAGAGGAGTGTATGACGTGTAAAGATATTATGTTTTTGTGTAATAAGAGTTTTATCGTTCTAATTTTTTTTTTGGGTTGTAACAAATTTGTGCAAAAACACACAACCCAGCCACGTACAAGAGAGCCCAAACCTCGCTCTCAGGAGTGATGAGCAACCATTCTGCCTCACCTCCAAACATATTTCGTAAAGAAAAAAATTTCGGTTTTATTTTAGAGAAAGGAGTGTATGACGTGTAGAGATATTATGTTTTTGTGTAATAAGAGTTTTATCGTTCTAATTTTTTTTTTGGTTGTAACAAATTTGTGCAAAAACACACAACCCAGCCGCGTACAAGAGAGCCCCAACCTCGCTCTCAGGAGTGATGAGCAACCATTCTGCCTCACCTCCATACATATTTCGTAAAGAAAAAAAAATTTCGGTTTGATTTTGGAGAGAGGAGTGTATGACGTGTAGAGATATTATGTTATTGTGTAATAAGAGTTTTATCGTTCTAATTTTTTTTTTGGTTTGTAACAAATTTGTGCAAAAACACACAACCCAGCCGCGTACAAGAGAGCCCCAACCTCGCTCTCAGGAGTGATGAGCAACCATTCTGCCTCACCTCCAAACATATTTCGTAATAAAAAAACAAAATTCGGTTTTATTTTAGAGAAAGGATTGTATGATGTGGAAAGACATTATGTTTTTGTGTCATAAGAGTTTTATCGTTCTAATTTGCTTTTTGGTTTGTAACAAATTTCTGCAAAAACACACAACCCAGCCGCGTACAAGAGAGCCCCAACCTCGCTCTCAGGAGTGATGAGCAACCATTCTGCCTCACCTCCAAACATATTTTGTAAAGAAAAAAATATTTCGGTTTGATTTTAGAGAGAGGAGTGTATGACGTGTAGAGATATTATGTTTTTGTGTAATAAGAGTTTTATCGTTCTAATTTTTTTTTTGGGTTGTAACAAATTTGTGCAAAAACACACAACCCAGCCGCGTACAAGAGAGCCCCAAACTCGCTCTCAGGAGTGATGAGCAACCATTCTGCCTCACCTCCAAACATATTTCGTAAAGAAAAAAAAATTTCGGTTTGATTTTAGAGAGAGGAGTGAATGACGTGTAGAGATATTATGTTTTTGTGTAATAAGAGTTTTATCGTTCTAATTTTTTTTTTGGGTTGTATCAAATTTCTGCAAAAACACACAACCCAGCCGCGTACAAGAGAGCCCCAACCTCGCTCTCAGGAGTGATGAGCAACAATTCTGCCTCACCTCCAAACATATTTCGTAAAGAAAAAAAAATTTCGATTTGATTTTAGAGAGAGGAGTGTATGACGTGTAGGGATATTATGTTTTTGTGTAATAAGAGATTTATCGTTCTAATTTTTTTTTTGGGTTGTATCAAATTTGTGCAAAAACACACAACCCAGCCACGTACAAGAGAGCCCAAACCTCGCTCTCAGGAGTGATGAGCAACCATTCTGCCTCACCTCCAAACATATTTCGTAAAGAAAATAAATTTCGGTTTTATTTTAGAGAAAGGAGTGTATGACGTGTAGAGATATTATGTTTTTGTGTAATAAGAGTTTTATCGTTCTAATTTTTTTTGTGTGTTGTAACAAATTTGTGCAAAAACACACAACCCAGCCGCGTACAAGAGAGCCCCAACCTCGCTCTCAGGAGTGATGAGCAACCATTCTGCCTCACCTCCAAACATATTTCGTAAAGAAAAAAAAATTTCGGTTTGATTTTAGAGAGAGGAGTGTATGACGTGTAAAGATATTATGTTTTTGTGTAATAAGAGTTTTATCGTTCTAATTTTTTTTTTGGGTTGTAACAAATTTGTGCAAAAACACACAACCCAGCCGCGTACAAGAGAGCCCCAACCTCGCTCTCAGGAGTTATGAGCAACCATTCTGCCTCACCTCCAAACATATTTCGTAATAAAAAAACAAAATTCGGTTTTATTTTAGAGAAAGGATTGTATGACGTGGACAGACATTAGGTTTTTGTGTCATAAGAGTTTTATCGTTCTAATTTGCTTTTTGGGTTGTAACAAATTTCTGCAAAAACACACAACCCAGCCGCGTACAAGAGAGCCCCAACCTCGCTCTCCGGAGTGATGAGCAACCATTCTGCCTCACCTCCAAACATATTTCGTAAAGAAAAAAAAATTTCGGTTTGATTTTAGAGAGAGGAGTGTATGACGTGTAGAGATATTATGTTTTTGTGTAATAAGAGTTTTATCGTTCTAATTTTTTTTTTGGATTGTAACAAATTTGTGCAAAAACACACAACCCAGCCGCGTACAAGAGAGCCCCAACCTCGCTCTCAGGAGTGATAGGCAACCATTCTGCCTCACCTCCAAACATATTTCGTAATAAAAAAAAAAATTTCGGTTTTATTTTAGAGAAAGGAGTGTATGACGTGGAAAGACATTATCTTTTTGTGTCATAAAAGTTTTATCGTTCTAATTTTCTTTTAGGGTTGTAACAAAATTTGTGCAAATACACACAACCCAGCCGCGTACAAGAGAGCCCCAACCTCGCTCTTAGGAGTGATGAGCAAACAATCTGCCTCACCTCCAAACATATTTCGTCATGAAAAATATTGTTTTTGGTTATATTATAGAGAGAGGAGTGTATGACGTGGAAAGACATTATCTTTTTGTGTCATAAGAGTTTTATCGTTCTAATTTGCTTTTTGGGTTGTAACAAATTTCTGCAAAAACACACAACCCAGCCGCGTACAAGAGAGCCCCAACCTCGCTCTCAGGAGTGATGAGCAACCATTCTGCCTCACCTCCAAACATATTTCGTAAAGAAAAAAATATTTCGGTATGATTTTAGAGAGAGGAGTGTATGACGTGTAGAGATATTATGATTTTGTGTAATAAGAGTTTTATCGTTCTAATTTTTTTTTTGGGTTGTAACAAATTTGTGCAAAAACACACAACCCAGCCGCGTACAAGAGAGCCCCAACCTCGCTCTCAGGAGTGATGAGCAACCATTCTGCCTCACCTCCAAACATATTTCGTAATTAAAAAACAAAATTCGGTTTTATTTTAGAGAAAGGATTGTATGACGTGGAAAGACATTAGGTTTTTGTGTCATAAGAGTTTTATCGTTCTAATTTGCTTTTTGGGTTGTAACAAATTTCTGCAAAAACACACAACCCAGCCGCGTACAAGAGAGCCCCAACCTCGCTCTCAGGAGTGATGAGCAACCATTCTGCCTCACCTCCAAACATATTTTGTAAAAAAAAAAAAATTTCGGTTTGATTTTAGAGAGAGGAGTGTATGACGTGTAGGGATATTATGTTTTTGTGTAATAAGAGTTTTATCGTTCTAATTTTTTTTTTGGGTTGTAACAAATTTGTGCAAAAACACACAACCCAGCCGCGTACAAGAGAGCCCCAACCTCGCTCTCAGGAGTGATGAGCAACCATTCTGCCTCACCTCCAAACATATTTCGTAAAGAAAAAAAAATTTCGGTTTGATTTTAGAGAGAGGAGTGTATGACGTGTAGAGATATTATGTTTTTGTGTAATAAGAGTTTTATCGTTCTAATTTTTTTTTTGGGTTGTAACAAATTTCTGCAAAAACACACAACCCAGCCGCGTACAAGAGAGCCCCAACCTCGCTCTCAGGAGTGATGAGCAACCATTCTGCCTCACCTCCAAACATATTTCGTAAAGAAAAAAAAATTTCGATTTGATTTTAGAGAGAGGAGTGTATGACGTGTAGGGATATTATGTTTTTGTGTAATAAGAGTTTTATCGTTCTAATTTTTTTTTTGGGTTGTAACAAATTTGTGCAAAAACACACAACCCAGCCGCGTACAAGAGAGCCCCAACCTCGCTCTCAGGAGTGATGAGCAACCATTCTGCCTCACCTCCAAACATATTTCGTAATAAAAAAAAAATTTCGGTTATATTTTAGAGAAAGGAGTGTATGACGTGGAAAGACATTATCTTTTTGTGTCATAAGAGTATTATCGTTCTAATTTTCTTTTAGGGTTGTAACAAAATTTGTGCAAAAACACACAACCCAGCCGCGTACAAGAGAGCCCCATCCTCGCTCTCAGGAGTGATGAGCAACCATTCTGCCTCACCTCCAAACATATTTCGTAAAGAAAAAAAAAATTTCGGTTTTATTTCAGAGAGAGGAGTGTATGACGTGTAGAGATATTATGTTTTTGTGTAATAAGAGTTTTATCGTTCTAATGTTTTTTTTGGGTTGTAACAAATTTGTGCATAAACACACAACCCAGCCGCGTACAAGAGAGCCCCAACCTCGCTCTCAGGAGTGATGAGAAACCATTCTGCCTCACCTCCAAACATATTTCGTAATAAAAAAACAAATTTCGGTTTTATTTTAGAGAAAGGATTGTATGACGTGGAAAGACATTAGGTTTTTGTGTCATAAGAGTTTTATCGTTCTAATTTGCTTTTTGGGTTGTAACAAATTTGTGCAAATACACACAACCCAGCCGCGTACAAGAGAGCCCCAACCTCGCTCTCAGGAGTGATGAGCAACCAATCTGCCTCACCCCCAAACATATTTCGTAATAAAAAAAAAATTTCGGTTTTATTTTAGAGAAAGGAGTGTATGACGTGGAAAGACATAATCTTTTTGTGTCATAAGAGTTTTATCGTTCTAATTTTCTTTTAGGGTTGTAACAAAGTTTGTGCAAATACACACAACCCAGCCGCATACAAGAGAGCCCCAACCTCGCTCTTAGGAGTGATGAGCAACCAATCTGCCTCACCTCCAAACATATTTCGTCATGAAAAATATTGTTTTTGGTTATATTATAGAGAGAGGAGTGTATGACGTGGAAAGACATTATCTTTTTGTGTCATAAGAGTTTTATCGTTCTAATTTTCTTTTTGGGTTGTAACAAATTTCTGCAGAAACACACAACCCAGCCGCGTACAAGAGAGCCCCAACCTCGCTCTCAGGAGTGATGAGCAACCATTCTGCCTCACCTCCAAACATATTTCGTAAAGAAAAAAAAATTTCGGTTTGATTTTAGAGAGAGGAGTGTATGACGTGTAGGGATATTATGTTTTTGTGTAATAAGAGTTTTATCGTTCTAATTTTTTTTTTGGGTTGTAACAAATTTGTGCAAAAACACACAACCCAGCCGCGTACAAGAGAGCCCCAACCTCGCTCTCAGGAGTGATGAGCAACCATTCTGCCTCACCTCCAAACATATTTCGTAATAAAAAAACAAAATTCGGTTTTATTTTAGAGAAAGGATTGTATGACGTGGAAAAACATTAGGTTTTTGTGTCATAAGAGTTTTATCGTTCTAATTTGCTTTTTGGGTTGTAACAAATCTCTGCAAAAACACACACCCAGCCGCGTACAAGAGAGCCCCAACCTCGCTCTCAGGAGTGATGAGCAACCATTCTGCCTCACCTCCAAACATATTTCGTAAAGAAAAAAAAATTTCGGTTTGATTTTAGAGAGAGGAGTGTATGACGTGTAAAGATATTATGTTTTTGTGTAATAAGAGTTTTATCGTTCTAATTTTTTTTTTGGGTTGTAACAAATTTGTGCAAAAACACACAACCCAGCTGCGTACAAGAGAGCCCCAACCTCGCTCTCAGGAGTGATGAGCAACCATTCTGCCTCACCTCCAAACATATTTCGTAATAAAAAAACAAAATTCGGTTTTATTTTAGAGAAAGGATTGTATGACATGGAAAGACATTAGGTTTTTGTGTCATAAGAGTTTTATCGTTCTAATTTGCTTTTTGGGTTGTAACAAAATTTGTGCAAATACACACAACCCAGCCGCGTACAAGAGAGCCCCAACCTCGCTCTTAGGAGTGATGAGCAACCAATCTGCCTCACCTCCAAACATATTTCGTCATGAAAAATATTGTTTTTGGTTATATTATAGAGAGAGGAGTGTATGACGTGGAAAGACATTATCTTTTTGTGTCATAAGAGTTTTATCGTTCTAATTTGCTTTTTCGGTTGTAACAAATTTCTGCAAAAACACACAACCCAGCCGCGTACAAGAGAGCCCCAACCTCGCTCTCAGGAGTGATGAGCAACCATTCTGCCTCACCTCCAAACATATTTCGTAAAGAAAAAAAAATTTCGGTTTGATTTTAGAGAGAGGAGTGTATGACGTGTAGAGATATTATGATTTTGTGTAATAAGAGTTTTATCGTTCTAATTTTTTTTTTGGGTTGTAACAAATTTGTGCAAAAACACACAACCCAGCCGCGTACAAGAGAGCCCCAACCTCGCTCTCAGGAGTAATGAGCAACCATTCTGCCTCACCTCCAAACATATTTCGTAATAAAAAAACAAAATTCGGTTTTATTTTAGAGAAAGGATTGTATGACGTGGAAAGACATTAGGTTTTTGTGTCATAAGAGTTTTATCGTTCTAATTTGCTTTTTGGGTTGTAACAAATTTCTGCAAAAACACACAACCCAGCCGCGTACAAGAGGCCCCAACCTCGCTCTCAGGAGTGATGAGCAACCATTCTGCCTCACCTCCAAACATATTTCGTAAAGAAAAAAATTTCGGTTTTATTTTAGAGAAAGGAGTGTATGACGTGTAGAGATATTATGTTTTTGTGTAATAAGAGTTTTATCGTTCTAATTTTTTTTTTGGGTTGTAACAAATTTGTGCAAAAACACACAACCCAGCCACGTACAAGAGAGCCCAAACCTCGCTCTCAGGAGTGATGAGCAACCATTCTGCCTCACCTCCAAACATATTTCGTAAAGAAAAAAATTTCGGTTTTATTTTAGAGAAAGGAGTGTATGACGTGTAGAGATATTATGTTTTTGTGTAATAAGAGTTTTATCGTTCTAATTTTTTTTTTGGGTTGTAACAAATTTGTGCAAAAACACACAACCCAGCCGCGTACAAGAGAGCCCCAACCTCGCTCTCAGGAGTGATGAGAAACCATTCTGCCTCACCTCCAAACATATTTCGTAATAAAAAAAAAAAATTCGGTTTTATTTTAGAGAAAGGATTGTATGACGTGGAAAGACATTAGGTTTTTGTGTCATAAGAGTTTTATCGTTCTAATTTTTTTTTTGGGTTGTTACAAATTTGTGCAAAAACACACAACCCAGCCACGTACAAGAGAGCCCAAACCTCGCTCTCAGGAGTGATGAGCAACCATTCTGCCTCACCTCCAAACATATTTCGTAAAGAAAAAAATTTCGGTTTTATTTTAGAGAAAGGAGTGTATGACGTGTAGAGATATTATGTTTTTGTGTAATAAGAGTTTTATCGTTCTAATTTTTTTTTTGGGTTGTAACAAATTTGTGCAAAAACACACAACCCAGCCGCGTACAAGAGAGCCCCAACCTCGCTCTCAGGAGTGATGAGAAACCATTCTGCCTCACCTCCAAACATATTTCGTAATAAAAAAACAAATTTCGGTTTTATTTTAGAGAAAGGATTGTGTGACGTGGAATGACATTAGGTTTTTGTGTCATAAGAGTTTTATCGTTCTAATTTGCTTTTTGGTTTGTAACAAATTTGTGCAAATACACACAACCCAGCCGCGTACAAGAGAGCCCCAACCTCGCTCTCAGGAGTGATGAGCAACCATTCTGCCTCACCTCCAAACATATTTCGTAATAAAAAAAAAATTTCGGTTTTATTTTAGAGAAAGGAGTGTATGACGTGGAAAGACATTATCTTTTTGTGTCATAAGAGTTTTATCGTTCTAATTTTCTTTTAGGGTTGTAACAAAGTTTGTGCAAATACACACAACCCAGCCGCATACAAGAGAGCCCCAACCTCGCTCTTAGGAGTGATGAGCAACCAATCTGCCTCACCTCCAAACATATTTCGTCATGAAAAATATTGTTTTTGGTTATATTATAGAGAGAGGAGTGTATGACGTGGAAAGACATTATCTTTTTGTGTCATAAGAGTTTTATCGTTCTAATTTTCTTTTTGGGTTGTAACAAATTTCTGCAGAAACACACAACCCAGCCGTGTACAAGAGAGCCCCAACCTCGCTCTCAGGAGTGATGAGCAACCATTCTGCCTCACCTCCAAACATATTTCGTAAAGAAAAAAAAATTTCGGTTTGATTTTAGAGAGAGGAGTGTATGACGTGTAGGGATATTATGTTTTTGTGTAATAAGAGTTTTATCGTTCTAATTTTTTTTGTGGGTTGTAACAAATTTGTGCAAAAACACACAACCCAGCTGCGTACAAGAGAGCCCCAACCTCGCTCTCAGGAGTGATGAGCAACCATTCTGCCTCACCTCCAAACATATTTCGTAATAAAAAAACAAATTTCGGTTTTATTTTAGAGAAAGGATTGTATGACGTGGAAAGACATTAGGTTTTTGTGTCATAAGAGTTTTATCGTTCTAATTTGCTTTTTGGGTTGTAACAAATTTCTGCAAAAACACACAACCCAGCCACGTGCAAGAGAGCCCCAACCTCGCTCTCAGGAGTGATGAGCAACCATTCTGCCTCACCTCCAAACATATTTCGTAATAAAAAAACAAAATTCGGTTTTATTTTAGAGAAAGGATTGTATGACGTGGAAAGACATTAGGTTTTTGTGTCATAAGAGTATTATCGTTCTAATTTGCTTTTTGGGTCGTAACAAATCTCTGCAAAAACACACAACCCAGCCGCGTACAAGAGAGCTCCAACCTCGCACTCAGGAGTGATGAGCAACCATTCTGCCTCACCTCCAAACATATTTCGTAAAGAAAAAAATATTTCGGTTTGATTTTAGAGAGAGGAGTGTATGACGTGTAGAGATATTATGTTTTTGTGTAATAAGAGTTTTATCGTTCTAATTTTTTTTTTGGGTTGTAACAAATTTGTGCAAAAACACACAACCCAGCCGCGTACAAGAGAGCCCCAACCTCGCTCTCAGGAGTGATGAGCAACCATTCTGCCTCACCTCCAAACATATTTCGTAAAGAAAAAAAAATTTCGGTTTGATTTTAGAGAGAGGAGTGTATGACGTGTAAAGATATTATGTTTTTGTGTAATAAGAGTTTTATCGTTCTAATTTTTTTTTTGGGTTGTAAAAAATTTGTGCAAAAACACACAACCCAGCCGCGTACAAGAGAGCCCCAACCTCGCTCTCAGGAGTTATGAGCAACCATTCTGCCTCACCTCCAAACATATTTCGTAATAAAAAAACAAAATTCGGTTTTATTTTAGAGAAAGGATTGTATGACATGGAAAGACATTAGGTTTTTGTGTCATAAGAGTTTTATCGTTCTAATTTGCTTTTTGGGTTGTAACAAAATTTGTGCAAATACACACAACCCAGCCGCGTACAAGAGAGCCCCAACCTCGCTCTTAGGAGTGATGAGCAACCAATCTGCCTCACCTCCAAACATATTTCGTCATGAAAAATATTGTTTTTGGTTATATTATAGAGAGAGGAGTGTATGACGTGGAAAGACATTATCTTTTTGTGTCATAAGAGTTTTATCGTTCTAATTTGCTTTTTCGGTTGTAACAAATTTCTGCAAAAACACACAAACCAGCCGCGTACAAGAGAGCCCCAACCTCGCTCTCAGGAGTGATGAGCAACCATTCTGCCTCACCTCCAAACATATTTCGTAAAGAAAAAAAAATTTCGATTTGATTTTAGAGAGAGGAGTGTATGACGTGTAGGGATATTATGTTTTTGTGTAATAAGAGTTTTATCGTTCTAATTATTTTTTTGGGTTGTAACAAATTTGTGCAAAAACACACAACCCAGCCGCGTACAAGAGAGCCCCAACCTCGCTCTCAGGAGTGATGAGCAACCATTCTGCCACACCTCCAAACATATTTCGTAATAAAAAAAAAATTTCGGTTATATTTTAGAGAAAGGAGTGTATGACGTGGAAAGACATTATCTTTTTGTGTCATAAGAGTATTATCGTTCTAATTTTCTTTTAGGGTTGTAACAAAATTTGTGCAAAAACACACAACCCAGCCGCGTACAAGAGAGCCCCATCCTCGCTCTCAGGAGTGATGAGCAACCATTCTGCCTCACCTCCAAACATATTTCGTAAAGAAAAAAAAAATTTCGGTTTTATTTCAGAGAGAGGAGTGTATGACGTGTAAAGATATTATGTTTTTGTGTAATAAGAGTTTTATCGTTCTAATTTTTTTTTTGGGTTGTTACAAATTTGTGCAAAAACACACAACCCAGCCACGTACAAGAGAGCCCAAACCTCGCTCTCAGGAGTGATGAGCAACCATTCTGCCTCACCTCCAAACATATTTCGTAAAGAAAAAAATTTCGGTTTTATTTTAGAGAAAGGAGTGTATGACGTGTAGAGATATTATGTTTTTGTGTAATAAGAGTTTTATCGTTCTAATTTTTTTTTTGGGTTGTAACAAATTTGTGCAAAAACACACAACCCAGCCGCGTACAAGAGAGCCCCAACCTCGCTCTCAGGAGTGATGAGCAACCATTCTGCCTCACCTCCAAACATATTTCGTAATAAAAAAAAAATTTCGGTTATATTTTAGAGAAAGGAGTGTATGACGTGGAAAGACATTATCTTTTTGTGTCATAAGAGTATTATCGTTCTAATTTTCTTTTAGGGTTGTAACAAAATTTGTGCAAAAACACACAACCCAGCCGCGTACAAGAGAGCCCCATCCTCGCTCTCAGGAGTGATGAGCAACCATTCTGCCTCACCTCCAAACATATTTCGTAAAGAAAAAAAAAATTTCGGTTTTATTTCAGAGAGAGGAGTGTATGACGTGTAAAGATATTATGTTTTTGTGTAATAAGAGTTTTATCGTTCTAATTTTTTTTTTGGGTTGTTACAAATTTGTGCAAAAACACACAACCCAGCCACGTACAAGAGAGCCCAAACCTCGCTCTCAGGAGTGATGAGCAACCATTCTGCCTCACCTCCAAACATATTTCGTAAAGAAAAAAATTTCGGTTTTATTTTAGAGAAAGGAGTGTATGACGTGTAGAGATATTATGTTTTTGTGTAATAAGAGTTTTATCGTTCTAATTTTTTTTTTGGGTTGTAACAAATTTGTGCAAAAACACACAACCCAGCCGCGTACAAGAGAGCCCCAACCTCGCTCTCAGGAGTGATGAGAAACCATTCTGCCTCACCTCCAAAAATATTTCGTAATAAAAAAATAAATTTCGGTTTTATTTTAGAGAAAGGATTGTATGACGTGGAATGACATTAGGTTTTTGTGTCATAAGAGTTTTATCGTTCTAATTTGCTTTTTGGGTTGTATCAAATTTGTGCAAATACACACAACCCAGCCGCGTACAAGAGAGCCCCAACCTCGCTCTCAGGAGTGATGAGCAACCATTCTGCCTCACCTCCAAACATATTTCGTAATAAAAAAAAAATTTCGGTTTTATTTTAGAGAAAGGAGTGTATGACGTGGAAAGACATTATCTTTTTGTGTCATAAGAGTTTTATCGTTCTAATTTTCTTTTAGGGTTGTAACAAAGTTTGTGCAAATACACACAACCCAGCCGCATACAAGAGAGCCCCAACCTCGCTCTTAGGAGTGATGAGCAACCAATCTGCCTCACCTCCAAACATATTTCGTCATGAAAAATATTGTTTTTGGTTATATTATAGAGAGAGGAGTGTATGACGTGGAAAGACATTATCTTTTTGTGTCATAAGAGTTTTATTGTTCTAATTTTCTTTTTGGGTTGTAACAAATTTCTGCAGAAACACACAACCCAGCCGCGTACAAGAGAGCCCCAACCTCGCTCTCAGGAGTGATGAGCAACCATTCTGCCTCACCTCCAAACATATTTCGTAAAGAAAAAAAAATTTCGGTTTGATTTTAGAGAGAGGAGTGTATGACGTGTAGGGATATTATGTTTTTGTGTAATAAGAGTTTTATCGTTCTAATTTTTTTTTTGGGTTGTAACAAATTTGTGCAAAAACACACAACCCAGCTGCGTACAAGAGAGCCCCAACCTCGCTCTCAGGAGTGATGAGCAACCATTCTGCCTCACCTCCAAACATATTTCGTAATAAAAAAACAAATTTCGGTTTTATTTTAGAGAAAGGATTGTATGACGTGGAAAGACATTAGGTTTTTGTGTCATAAGAGTTTTATCGTTCTAATTTGCTTTTTGGGTTGTAACAAATTTCTGCAAAAACACACAACCCAGCCACGTGCAAGAGAGCCCCAACCTCGCTCTCAGGAGTGATGAGCAACCATTCTGCCTCACCTCCAAATATATTTCGTAATAAAAAAACAAAATTCGGTTTTATTTTAGAGAAAGGATTGTATGACGTGGAAAGACATTAGGTTTTTGTGTCATAAGAGTTTTATCGTTCTAATTTGCTTTTTGGGTTGTAACAAATCTCTGCAAAAACACACAACCCAGCCGCGTACAAGAGAGCTCCAACCTCGCACTCAGGAGTGATGAGCAACCATTCTGCCTCACCTCCAAACATATTTCGTAAAGAAAAAAATATTTCGGTTTGATTTTAGAGAGAGGAGTGTATGACGTGTAGAGATATTATGTTTTTGTGTAATAAGAGTTTTATCGTTCTAATTTTTTTTTTGGGTTGTAACAAATTTGTGCAAAAACACACAACCCAGCCGCGTACAAGAGAGCCCCAACCTCGCTCTCAGGAGTGATGAGCAACCATTCTGCCTCACCTCCAAACATATTTCGTAAAGAAAAAAAAATTTCGGTTTGATTTTAGAGAGAGGAGTGTATGACGTGTAAAGATATTATGTTTTTGTGTAATAAGAGTTTTATCGTTCTAATTTTTTTTTTGGGTTGTAACAAATTTGTGCAAAAACACACAACCCAGCCGCGTACAAGAGAGCCCCAACCTCGCTCTCAGGAGTTATGAGCAACCATTCTGCCTCACCTCCAAACATATTTCGTAATAAAAAAACAAAATTCGGTTTTATTTTAGAGAAAGGATTGTATGACATGGAAAGACATTAGGTTTTTGTGTCATAAGAGTTTTATCGTTCTAATTTGCTTTTTGGGTTGTAACAAAATTTGTGCAAATACACACAACCCAGCCGCGTACAAGAGAGCCCCAACCTCGCTCTTAGGAGTGATGAGCAACCAATCTGCCTCACCTCCAAACATATTTCGTCATGAAAAATATTGATTTTGGTTATATTATAGAGAGAGGAGTGTATGACGTGGAAAGACATTATCTTTTTGTGTCATAAGAGTTTTATCGTTCTAATTTGCTTTTTCGGTTGTAACAAATTTCTGCAAAAACACACAACCCAGCCGCGTACAAGAGAGCCCCAACCTCGCTCTCAGGAGTGATGAGCAACCATTCTGCCTCACCTCCAAACATATTTCGTAAAGAAAAAAAAATTTCGGTTTGATTTTAGAGAGAGGAGTGTATGACGTGTAGAGATATTATGATTTTGTGTAATAAGAGTTTTATCGTTCTAATTTTTTTTTTGGATGTAACAAATTTGTGCAAAAACACACAACCCAGCCGCGTACAAGAGAGCCCCAACCTCGCTCTCAGGAGTAATGAGCAACCATTCTGCCTCACCTCCAAACATATTTCGTAATAAAAAAACAAAATTCGGTTTTATTTTAGAGAAAGGATTGTATGACGTGGAAAGACATTAGGTTTTTGTGTCATAAGAGTTTTATCGTTCTAATTTGCTTTTTGGGTTGTAACAAATTTCTGCAAAAACACACAACCCAGCCGCGTACAAGAGAGCCCCAACCTCGCTCTCAGGAGTGATGAGCAACCATTCTGCCTCACCTCCAAACATATTTTGTAAAGAAAAAAAAATTTCTGTTTGATTTTAGAGAGAGGAGTGTATGACGTGTAGGGATATTATGTTTTTGTGTAATAAGAGTTTTATCGTTCTAATTTTTTTTTGGGTTGTAACAAATTTGTGCAAAAACACACAACCCAGCCGCGTACAAGAGGGCCCCAACCTCGCTCTCAGGAGTGATGAGCAACCATTCTGCCTCACCTCCAAACATATTTCGTAAAGAAAAAAAAATTTCGATTTGATTTTAGAGAGAGGAGTGTATGACGTGTAGGGATATTATGTTTTTGTGTAATAAGAGTTTTATCGTTCTAATTTTTTTTTTGGGTTGTAACAAATTTGTGCAAAAACACACAACCCAGCCGCGTACAAGAGAGCCCCAACCTCGCTCTCAGGAGTGATGAGCAACCATTCTGCCTCACCTCCAAACATATTTCGTAATAAAAAAAAAATTTCGGTTATATTTTAGAGAAAGGAGTGTATGACGTGGAAAGACATTATCTTTTTGTGTCATAAGAGTTTTATCGTTCTAATTTTCTTTTAGGGTTGTAACAAAATTTGTGCAAAAACACACAACCCAGCCGCGTACAAGAGAGCCCCATCCTCGCTCTCAGGAGTGATGAGCAACCATTCTGCCTCACCTCCAAACATATTTCGTAAAGAAAAAAAAAATTTCGGTTTTATTTCAGAGAGAGGAGTGTATGACGTGTAAAGATATTATGTTTTTGTGTAATAAGAGTTTTATCGTTCTAATTTTTTTTTTGGGTTGTAACAAATTTGTGCAAAAACACACAACCCAGCCACGTACAAGAGAGCCCAAACCTCGCTCTCAGGAGTGATGAGCAACCATTCTGCCTCACCTCCAAACATATTTCGTAAAGAAAAAAATTTCGATTTTATTTTAGAGAAAGGAGTGTATGACGTGTAGAGATATTATGTTTTTGTGTAATAAGAGTTTTATCGTTCTAATTTTTTTTTTGGGTTGTAACAAATTTGTGCAAAAACACACAACCCAGCCGCGTACAAGAGAGCCCCAACCTCGCTCTCAGGAGTGATGAGCAACCATTCTGCCTCACCTCCAAACATATTTCGTAAAGAAAAAAAAATTTCGGTTTGATTTTGGAGAGAGGAGTGTATGACGTGTAGAGATATTATGTTATTGTGTAATAAGAGTTTTATCGTTCTAATTTTTTTTTTGGTTTTGTAACAAATTTGTGCAAAAACACACAACCCAGCCGCGTACAAGAGAGCCCCAACCTCGCTCTCAGGAGTGATGAGCAACCATTCTGCCTCACCTCCAAACATATTTCGTAATAAAAAAACAAAATTCGGTTTTATTTTAGAGAAAGGATTGTATGATGTGGAAAGACATTATCTTTTTGTGTCATAAGAGTTTTATCGTTCTAATTTGCTTTTTGGGTTGTAACAAATTTCTGCAAAAACACACAACCCAGCCGCGTACAAGAGAGCCCCAACCTCGCTCTCAGGAGTGATGATACAACCATTCTGCCTCACCTCCAAACATATTTTGTAAAGAAAAAAAAATTTCGGTTTGATTTTAGAGAGAGGAGTGTATGACGTGTAGAGATATTATGTTTTTGTGTAATAAGAGTTTTATCGTTCTAATTTTTTTTTTGGGTTGTAACAAATTTCTGCAAAAACACACAACCCAGCCGCGTACAAGAGAGCCCCAACCTCGCTCTCAGGAGTGATGAGCAACCATTCTGCCTCACCTCCAAACATATTTCGTAAAGAAAAAAAAATTTCGATTTGATTTTAGAGAGAGGAGTGTATGACGTGTAGGGATATTATGTTTTTGTGTAATAAGAGTTTTATCGTTCTAATTTTTTTTTTGGGTTGTAACAAATTTGTGCAAAAACACACAACCCAGCCACGTACAAGAGAGCCCAAACCTCGCTCTCAGGAGTGATGAGCAACCATTCTGCCTCACCTCCAAACATATTTCGTAAAGAAAAAAAATTTCGGTTTTATTTTAGAGAAAGGAGTGTATGACGTGTAGAGATATTATGTTTTTGTGTAATAAGAGTTTTATCGTTCTAATTTTTTTTTTGTGTTGTAACAAATTTGTGCAAAAACACACAACCCAGCCGCATACAAGAGAGCCCCAACCTCGCTCTCAGGAGTGATGAGCAACCATTCTGCCTCACCTCCAAACATATTTCGTAATAAAAAAACAAATTTCGGTTTTATTTTAGAGAAAGGATTGTATGACGTGGAAAGACATTAGGTTTTTGTGTCATAAGAGTTTTATCGTTCTAATTTGCTTTTTGGGTTGTAACAAATTTGTGCAAAAACACACAACCCAGCCGCATACAAGAGAGCCCCAACCTCGCTCTCAGGAGTGATGAGCAACCATTCTGCCTCACCTCCAAACATATTTCGTAATAAAAAAAAAAATTTCGGTTCTATTTTAGAGAAAGGAGTGTATGACGTGGAAAGACATTATCTTTTTGTGTCATAAGAGTTTTATCGTTCTAATTTTCTTTTAGGGTTGTAACAAAATTTGTGCAAAAACACACAACCCAGCCGCGTACAAGAGAGCCCCAACCTCGCTCTCAGGAGTGATGAGCAACCATTCTGCCTCACCTCCAAACATATTTCGTAAAGAAAAAAAATATTTCGGTTTTATTTCAGAGAGAGGAGTGTTTGACGTGTAAAGATATTATGTTTTTGTGTAATAAGAGTTTTATCGTTCTAATTTTTTGTTTTGGGTTGTAACAAATTTGTGCAAAAACACACAACCCAGCCGCGTACAAGAGAGCCCCAACCTCACTCTCAGGAGTGATGAGCAACAATTCTGCCTCACCTCCAAACATATTTCGTGAAGAAAAAAAAATTTCGGTTTTATTTCAGGGAGAACAGTGTATGACGTGTAAAGATATTATGTTTTTGTGTAATAAGAGTTTTATCGTTCTAATTTTTTTTTTGCGATGTAACAAATTTGTGCAAAAACACACAACCCAGCGGCGTACAAGAGAGCCCCAACCTCGCTCTCAGGAATGATGAGCAACCATTCTGCCTCACTTCCAAACATATTTCGTAAAGAAAAAAAATTTCGGTTTTATTTTAGAGAAAGGAGTGTATGACGTGGAAAGACATTAGGTTTTTGTGTCATAAGAGTTTTATCGTTCTAATTTTCTTTTAGGGTTGTAACAAAATTTGTGCAAAAACACACAACCCAGCCCCGTACAAGAGAGCCCCAACCTCACTCTCAGGAGTGATGAGCAACCATTCTGCCTCACCTCCAAACATATTTCGTAAAAAAAAAAAAAATTTCGGTTTTATTTCAGAGAGAGGGGTGTTTGACGTGTAAAGATATTATGTTTTTGTGTAATAAGAGTTTTATCGTTCTAATTTTTTTTTTGGGTTGTAACAAATTTGTGCAAAAACACACAACCCAGCCGCATACAAGAGACCCCCAACCTCGCTCTCAGGAGTGATGAGCAACCATTCTGCCTAACTTCCAAACATATTTCGTAAAGAAAAAAATTTCGGTTTTATTTTAGAGAAAGGAGTGTATGACGTGGAAAGGCATTAGGTTTTTGTGTCATAAGAGTTTTATCGTTCTAATTTTCTTTTAGGGTTGTAACAAAATTTGTGCAAAAACACACAACCCAGCCGCGTACAAGAGAGCCCCAACCTCGCTCTCAGGAGTGATGAGCAACCATTCTGCCTCACCTCCAAACATATTTCGTAAAGAAAAAAATATTTCGGTTTTATTTTAGAGAAAGGAGTGTATGATGTGGAAAGACATTAGGTTTTTGTGTCATAAGAGTTTTATCGTTCTAATTTTCTTTTAGGGTTGTAACAAAATTTGTGCAAAAAGACAAAACCCAGCCGCGTACAAGAGAGCCCCAACCTCGCTCTCAGTAGTGATGAGCAACCATTCTGCCTCACCTCCAAACATATTTCGTAAAGAAAAAACAAAATTCGGTTTTATTTTAGAGAAAGGATTGTATGACGTGGAAAGACATTAGGTTTTTGTGTCATAAGAGTTTTATCGTTCTAATTTTTTTTTTTGGTTGTATCAAATTTGTGCAAAAACACACAACCCAGCCGCGTACAAGAGAGCCCCAACCTCGCTCTCAGGGATGATGAGCAACCATTCTGCCTCACCTCCAAACATATTTCGTAAAGAAAAAAAAATTTCGGTTTTATTTTAGAGAAAGGAGTGTATGATGTGGAAAGACATTAGGTTTTTGTGTCATAAGAGTTTTATCGTTCTAATTTTCTTTTAGGGTTGTAACAAAATTTGTGCAAAAACACACAACCCAGCCGCGTACAAGAGAGCCCCAACCTCACTCTCAGGAGTGATGAGCAACCATTCTGCCTCACCTCCAAACATATTTCGTGAAGAAAAAAAAATTTCGGTTTTATTTCAGTGAGAACAGTGTATGACGTGTAAAGATATTATGTTTTTGTGTAATAAGAGTTTTATTGTTCTAATTTTTTTTTTGGGTTGTAACAAATTTGTGCAAAAACACACAACCCAGCCGCGTACAAGAGAGCCCCAACCTCACTCTCAGGAGTGATGAGCAACCATTCTGCCTCACCTCCAAACATATTTCGTGAAGAAAAAAAAATTTCGGTTTTATTTCAGTGAGAACAGTGTATGACGTGTAAAGATATTATGTTTTTGTGTAATAAGAGTTTTATCGTTCTAATTTTTTTTTTGGGTTGTAACAAATTTGTGCAAAAACACACAACCCAGCCGCGTACAAGAGAGCCCCAACCTCGCTCTCAGGAATGATGAGCAACCATTCTGCCTCACCTCCAAACATATTTCGTAATAAAAAAACAATATTAGGTTTTATTTTAGAGAAAGGATTGTATGACGTGAAAAGACATTAGGTTTTTGTGTCATAAGAGTTTTATCGTTCTAATTTTTTTTTTGGGTTGTAACAAATTTGTGCAAAAACACACAACCCAGCCGCGTACAAGAGAGCCCCAACCTCGCTCTCAGGAGTGATGAGCAACCATTCTGCCTCACCTCCAAACATATTTCGTAAAGAAAAAAAAATTTCGGTTTGATTTTAGAGAGAGGAGTGTATGACGTGTAGAGATATTATGTTTTTGTGTAATAGGAGTTTTATCGTTCTAATTTTTTTTTTGGGTTGTAACAAATTTGTGCAAAAACACACAACCCAGCCGCGTACAAGAGAGCCCCAACCTCGCTCTCAGGAATGATGAGCAACCATTCTGCCTCACCTCCAAACATATTTCGTAATAAAAAAACAAAATTCGGTTTTATTTTAGAGAAAGGATTGTATGACGTGGAAAGACATTAGGTTTTTGCGACATAAGAGTTTTATCGTTCTAATTTGCTTTTTGGGTTGTAACAAATTTCTGCAAAAACACACAAAACAGCCGCGTACAAGAGAGCCCCAACCTCGCTCTCAGGAGTGATGAGCAACCATTCTGCCTCACCTACAAACATATTTCGTAAAGAAAAAAAAATTTCGGTTTGATTTTAGAGAGAGGAGTGTATGACGTGTAGAGATATTATGTTTTTGTGTAATAAGAGTTTTATCGTTCTAATTTTTTTTTTGGGTTGTAACAAATTTGTGCAAAAACACACAACCCAGCCGCGTACAAGAGAGCCCCAACCTCGCTCTCAGGAGTGATGAGCAACCATTCTGCCTCACCTCCAAACATATTTCGTAATAAAAAAAAAAATTTCGGTTTTATTTTAGAGAAAGGAGTGTATGACGTGTGAAGATATTATGTTTTTGTGTAATAAGAGTTTTATCGTTCTAATTTTTTTTTTGGGTTGTAACAAATTTGTGCAAAAACACACAACCCAGCCGCGTACAAGAGAGCCCCAACCTCGCTCTCAGGAGTGATGAGCAACCATTCTGCCTCACCTCCAAACATATTTCGTAAAGAAAAAAAATTTCGGTTTTATTTTAGAGAAAGGAGTGTATGACGTGTAGAGATATTATCTTTTTGTGTAATAAGAGTTTTATCGTTCTAATTTTTTTTTTGGGTTGTAACAAATTTGTGCAAAAACACACAACCCAGCCGCGTACAAGAGAGCCCCAACCTCGCTCTCAGGAGTGATGAGCAACCATTCTGCCTCACCTCCAAACATATTTCGTAAAGAAAAACAAATTTCGGTTTGATTTTAGAGAGAGGAGTGTATGACGTGTAGAGATATTATGTTTTTGTGTAATAAGAGTTTTATCGTTTCAAATTTTTTTTTTTGGGTTGTAACAAATTTGTGCAAAAACACACAACCCAGCCGCGTACAAGAGAGCCCCAACCTCGCTCTCAGGAGTGATGAGCAACCATTCTGCCTCACCTCCAAACATATTTCGTAATAAAAAAACAAATTTCGGTTTTATTTTAGAGAAAGGATTGTATGACGTGGAAAGACATTAGGTTTTTGTGTCATAAGAGTTTTATCGTTCTAATTTGCTTTTTGGGTTGTAACAAATTTGTGCAAAAACACACAACCCAGCCGCGTACAAGAGAGCCCCAACCTCGCTCTCAGGAGTGATGAGCAACCATTCTGCCTCACCTCCAAACATATTTCGTAAATAAAAAAAAAAATTTCGGTTTGATTTTAGAGAGAGGAGTGTATGACGTGTAGAGATATTATGTTTTTGTGTAATAAGAGTTTAATCGTTCTAATTTTTTTTTGGGGTTGTAACAAATTTGTGCAAAAACACACAACCCAGCCGCGTACAAGAGAGCCCCACCCTCGCTCTCAGGAGTGATGAGCAACCATTCTGCCTCACCTCCAAACATATTTCGTAAAGAAAAAAAAAATTTCGGTTTTATTTCAGAGAGAGGAGTGTATGACGTGTAAAGATATTATGTTTTTGTGTAATAAGAGTTTTATCGTTCTAATTTTTTTTTTGGGTTGTAACAAATTTGTGCAAAAACACACAACCCAGCCACGTACAAGAGAGCCCAAACCTCGCTCTCAGGAGTGATGAGCAACCATTCTGCCTCACCTCCAAACATATTTCGTAAAGAAAAAAATTTCGGTTTTATTTTAGAGAAAGGAGTGTATGACGTGTAGAGATATTATGTTTTTGTGTAATAAGAGTTTTATCGTTCTAATTTTTTTTTTGGGTTGTAACAAATTTGTGCAAAAACACACAACCCAGCCGCGTACAAGAGAGCCCCAACCTCGCTCTCAGGAGTGATGAGCAACCATTTTGCCTCACCTCCAAACATATTTCGTAAAGAAAAAAAAATTTCGGTTTGATTTTGGAGAGAGGAGTGTATGACGTGTAGAGATATTATGTTATTGTGTAATAAGAGTTTTATCGTTCTAATTTTTTTTTTGGTTTGTAACAAATTTGTGCAAAAACACACAACCCAGCCGCGTACAAGAGAGCCCCAACCTCGCTCTCAGGAGTGATGAGCAACCATTCTGCCTCACCTCCAAACATATTTCGTAATAAAAAAACAAAATTCGGTTTTATTTTAGAGAAAGGATTGTATGATGTGGAAAGACATTATCTTTTTGTGTCATAAGAGTTTTATCGTTCTAATTTGCTTTTTGGGTTGTAACAAATTTCTGCAAAAACACACAACCCAGCCGCGTACAAGAGAGCCCCAACCTCGCTCTCAGGAGTGATGAGCAACCATTCTGCCTCACCTCCAAACATATTTTGTAAAGAAAAAAATATTTCGGTTTGATTTTAGAGAGAGGAGTGTATGACGTGTAGAGATATTATGTTTTTGTGTAATAAGAGTTTTATCGTTCTAATTTTTTTTTTGGGTTGTAACAAATTTGTGCAAAAACACACAACCCAGCCGCGTACAAGAGAGCCCCAACCTCGCTCTCAGGAGTGATGAGCAACCATTCTGCCTCACCTCCAAACATATTTCGTAAAGAAAAAAAAATTTCGGTTTGATTTTAGAGAGAGGAGTGTATGACGTGTAGAGATATTATGTTTTTGTGTAATAAGAGTTTTTATCGTTCTAATTTTTTTTTTGGGTTGTAACAAATTTCTGCAAAAACACACAACCCAGCCGCGTACAAGAGAGCCCCAACCTCGCTCTCAGGAGTGATGAGCAACCATTCTGCCTCACCTCCAAACATATTTCGTAAAGAAAAAAAAATTTCGATTTGATTTTAGAGAGAGGAGTGTATGACGTGTAGGGATATTATGTTTTTGTGTAATAAGAGTTTTATCGTTCTAATTTTTTTTTTGGGTTGTAACAAATTTGTGCAAAAACACACAACCCAGCCACGTACTAGAGAGCCCAAACCTCGCTCTCAGGAGTGATGAGCAACCATTCTGCCTCACCTCCAAACATATTTCGTAAAGAAAAAAAATTTCGGTTTTATTTTAGAGAAAGGAGTGTATGACGTGTAGAGATATTATGTTTTTGTGTAATAAGAGTTTTATCGTTCTAATTTTTTTTTTGTGTTGTAACAAATTTGTGCAAAAACACACATCCCAGCCGCGTACAAGAGAGCCCCAACCTCGCTCTCAGGAGTGATGACAACCATTCTGCCTCACCTCCAAACATATTTCGTAATGAAAAAAAAAATTTCGGTTCTATTTTAGAGAAAGGAGTGTATGACGTGGAAAGACATTATCTTTTTGTGTCATAAGAGTTTTATCGTTCTAATTTTCTTTTAGGGTTGTAACAAAATTTGTGCAAAAACACACAACCCAGCCGCGTACAAGAGAGCCCCAACCTCGCTCTCAGGAGTGATGAGCAACCATTCTGCCTCACCTCCAAACATATTTCGTAAAGAAAAAAAATATTTCGGTTTTATTTCAGAGAGAGGAGTGTTTGACGTGTAAAGATATTATGTTTTTGTGTAATAAGAGTTTTATCGTTCTAATTTTTTGTTTTGGGTTGTAACAAATTTGTGCAAAAACACACAACCCAGCCGCGTACAAGAGAGCCCCAACCTCACTCTCAGGAGTGATGAGCAACAATTCTGCCTCACCTCCAAACATATTTCGTGAAGAAAAAAAAATTTCGGTTTTATTTCAGGGAGAACAGTGTATGACGTGTAAAGATATTATGTTTTTGTGTAATAAGAGTTTTATCGTTCTAATTTTTTTTTTGCGTTGTAACAAATTTGTGCAAAAACACACAACCCAGCGGCGTACAAGAGAGCCCCAACCTCGCTCTCAGGAATGATGAGCAACCATTCTGCCTCACTTCCAAACATATTTCGTAAAGAAAAAAAATTTCGGTTTTATTTTAGAGAAAGGAGTGTATGACGTGGAAAGACATTAGGTTTTTGTGTCATAAGAGTTTTATCGTTCTAATTTTCTTTTAGGGTTGTAACAAAATTTGTGCAAAAACACACAACCCAGCCCCGTACAAGAGAGCCCCAACCTCACTCTCAGGAGTGATGAGCAACCATTCTGCCTCACCTCCAAACATATTTCGTTAAAAAAAAAAAATTTCGGTTTTATTTCAGAGAGAGGGGTGTTTGACGTGTAAAGATATTATGTTTTTGTGTAATAAGAGTTTTATCGTTCTAATTTTTTTTTTGGGTTGTAACAAATTTGTGCAAAAACACACAACCCAGCCGCATACAAGAGACCCCCAACCTCGCTCTCAGGAGTGATGAGCAACCATTCTGCCTAACTTCCAAACATATTTCGTAAAGAAAAAAATTTCGGTTTTATTTTAGAGAAAGGAGTGTATGACGTGGAAAGGCATTAGGTTTTTGTGTCATAAGAGTTTTATCGTTCTAATTTTCTTTTAGGGTTGTAACAAAATTTGTGCAAAAACACACAACCCAGCCGCGTACAAGAGAGCCCCAACCTCGCTCTCAGGAGTGATGAGCAACCATTCTGCCTCACCTCCAAACATATTTCGTAAAGAAAAAAATATTTCGGTTTTATTTTAGAGAAAGGAGTGTATGATGTGGAAAGACATTAGGTTTTTGTGTCATAAGAGTTTTATCGTTCTAATTTTCTTTTAGGGTTGTAACAAAATTTGTGCAAAAAGACAAAACCCAGCCGCGTACAAGAGAGCCCCAACCTCGCTCTCAGGAGTGATGAGCAACCATTCTGCCTCACCTCCAAACATATTTCGTAAAGAAAAAACAAAATTCGGTTTTATTTTAGAGAAAGGATTGTATGACGTGGAAAGACATTAGGTTTTTGTGTCATAAGAGTTTTATCGTTCTAATTTTTTTTTTTGGTTGTATCAAATTTGTGCAAAAACACACAACCCAGCCGCGTACAAGAGAGCCCCAACCTCGCTCTCAGGAATGATGAGCAACCATTCTGCCTCACCTCCAAACATATTTCGTAAAGAAAAAAAAATTTCGGTTTTATTTTAGAGAAAGGAGTGTATGATGTGGAAAGACATTAGGTTTTTGTGTCATAAGAGTTTTATCATTCTAATTTTCTTTTAGGGTTGTAACAAAATTTGTGCAAAAACACACAACCCAGCCGCGTACAAGAGAGCCCCAACCTCACTCTCAGGAGTGATGAGCAACCATTCTGCCTCACCTCCAAACATATTTCGTGAAGAAAAAAAAATTTCGGTTTTATTTCAGTGAGAACAGTGTATGACGTGTAAAGATATTATGTTTTTGTGTAATAAGAGTTTTATCGTTCTAATTTTTTTTTTGGGTTGTAACAAATTTGTGCAAAAACACACAACCCAGCCGCGTACAAGAGAGCCTCAACCTCACTCTCAGGAGTGATGAGCAACCATTCTGCCTCACCTCCAAACATATTTCGTGAAGAAAAAAAAATTTCGGTTTTATTTCAGTGAGAACAGTGAATGACGTGTAAAGATATTATGTTTTTGTGTAATAAGAGTTTTATCGTTCTAATTTTTTTTTTGGGTTGTAACAAATTTGTGCAAAAACACACAACCCAGCCGCGTACAAGAGAGCCCCAACCTCGCTCTCAGGAATGATGAGCAACCATTCTGCCTCACCTCCAAACATATTTCGTAAAGAAAAAAAAATTTCGGTTTTATTTCAGAGAGAGGAGTGTTTGACGTGTAAAGATATTATGTTTTTGTGTAATAAGAGTTTTATCGTTCTAATTTTTTGTTTTGGGTTGTAACAAATTTGTGCAAAAACACACAACCCAGCCGCGTACAAGAGAGCCCCAACCTCACTCTCAGGAGTGATGAGCAACAATTCTGCCTCACCTCCAAACATATTTCGTGAAGAAAAAAAAATTTCGGTTTTATTTCAGGGAGAACAGTGTATGACGTGTAAAGATATTATGTTTTTGTGTAATAAGAGTTTTATCGTTCTAATTTTTTTTTTGCGTTGTAACAAATTTGTGCAAAAACACACAACCCAGCGGCGTACAAGAGAGCCCCAACCTCGCTCTCAGGAATGATGAGCAACCATTCTGCCTCACTTCCAAACATATTTCGTAAAGAAAAAAAATTTCGGTTTTATTTTAGAGAAAGGAGTGTATGACGTGGAAAGACATTAGGTTTTTGTGTCATAAGAGTTTTATCGTTCTAATTTTCTTTTAGGGTTGTAACAAAATTTGTGCAAAAACACACAACCCAGCCCCGTACAAGAGAGCCCCAACCTCACTCTCAGGAGTGATGAGCAACCATTCTGCCTCACCTCCAAACATATTTCGTAAAAAAAAAAAAATTTCGGTTTTATTTCAGAGAGAGGGGTGTTTGACGTGTAAAGATATTATGTTTTTGTGTAATAAGAGTTTTATCGTTCTAATTTTTTTTTTGGGTTGTAACAAATTTGTGCAAAAACACACAACCCAGCCGCATACAAGAGACCCCCAACCTCGCTCTCAGGAGTGATGAGCAACCATTCTGCCTAACTTCCAAACATATTTCGTAAAGAAAAAAATTTCGGTTTTATTTTAGAGAAAGGATTGTATGACGTGGAAAGGCATTAGGTTTTTGTGTCATAAGAGTTTTATCGTTCTAATTTTCTTTTAGGGTTGTAACAAAATTTGTGCAAAAACACACAACCCAGCCGCGTACAAGAGAGCCCCAACCT
This sequence comes from Prosapia bicincta, assembly GCA_036971475.1. Classification (NCBI taxonomy): domain Eukaryota; kingdom Metazoa; phylum Arthropoda; class Insecta; order Hemiptera; family Cercopidae; genus Prosapia; species Prosapia bicincta. Next base: position 386,719,125 of record JBAIZL010000002.1, read on the forward strand.
CGCTCTCAGGAGTGATGAGCAACCATTCTGCCTCACCTCCAAACATATTTCGTAAAGAAAAAAATATTTCGGTTTTATTTTAGAGAAAGGAGTGTATGATGTGGAAAGACATTAGGTTTTTGTGTCATAAGAGTTTTATCGTTCTAATTTTCTTTTAGGGTTGTAACAAAATTTGTGCAAAAAGACAAAACCCAGCCGCGTACAAGAGAGCCCCAACCTCGCTCTCAGGAGTGATGAGCAACCATTCTGCCTCACCTCCAAACATATTTCGTAAAGAAAAAAATATTTCGGTTTTATTTTAGAGAAAGGAGTGTATGATGTGGAAAGACATTAGGTTTTTGTGTCATAAGAGTTTTATCGTTCTAATTTTCTTTTAGGGTTGTAACAAAATTTGTGCAAAAAGACAAAACCCAGCCGCGTACAAGAGAGCCCCAACCTCGCTCTCAGGAGTGATGAGCAACCATTCTGCCTCACCTCCAAACATTTTTCGTAAAGAAAAAACAAAATTCGGTTTTATTTTAGAGAAAGGATTGTATGACGTGGAAAGACATTAGGTTTTTGTGTCATAAGAGTTTTATCGTTCTAATTTTTTTTTTTGGTTGTATCAAATTTGTGCAAAAACACACAACCCAGCCGCGTACAAGAGAGCCCCAACCTCGCTCTCAGGAATGATGAGCAACCATTCTGCCTCACCTCCAAACATATTTCGTAAAGAAAAAAAAATTTCGGTTTTATTTTAGAGAAAGGAGTGTATGATGTGGAAAGACATTAGGTTTTTGTGTCATAAGAGTTTTATCGTTCTAATTTTCTTTTAGGGTTGTAACAAAATTTGTGCAAAAACACACAACCCAGCCGCGTACAAGAGAGCCCCAACCTCACTCTCAGGAGTGATGAGCAACCATTCTGCCTCACCTCCAAACATATTTCGTGAAGAAAAAAAAATTTCGGTTTTATTTCAGTGAGAACAGTGTATGACGTGTAAAGATATTATGTTTTTGTGTAATAAGAGTTTTATCGTTCTAATTTTTTTTTTGGGTTGTAACAAATTTATGCAAAAACACACAACCCAGCCGCGTACAAGAGAACCTCAACCTCACTCTCAGGAGTGATGAGCAACCATTCTGCCTCACCTCCAAACATATTTCGTGAAGAAAAAAAAATTTCGGTTTTATTTCAGAGAGAACAGTGTATGACGTGTAAAGATATTATGTTTTCGTGTAATAAGAGTTTTATCCTTCTGATTTTTTTTTGGGTTGTAACAAATTTGTGCAAAAACACACAACCCAGCCGCGTACAAGAGAGCCCCAACCTCGCTCTCAGGAATGATGAGCAACCATTCTGCCTCACCTCCAAACATATTTCGTAATAAAAAAACAATATTCGGTTTTATTTTAGAGAAAGGATTGTATGACGTGGAAAGACATTAGGTTTTTGTGTCATAAGAGTTTTATCGTTCTAATTTTTTTTTTGGGTTGTAACAAATTTGTGCAAAAACACACAACCCAGCCGCGTACAAGAGAGCCCCAACCTCGCTCTCAGGAGTGATGAGCAACCATTCTGCCTCACCTCCAAACATATTTCGTAAAGAAAAAAAAATTTCGGTTTTATTTCAGAGAGAACAGTGTATGACGTGTAAAGATATTATGTTTTCGTGTAATAAGAGTTTTATCCTTCTGATTTTTTTTTTTGGGTTGTAACAAATTTGTGCAAAAACACACAACCCAGCCGCGTACAAGAGAGCCCCAACCTCGCTCTCAGGAGTGATGAGCAACCAATCTGCCCCACCTCCAAACATATTTCGTGATAAAAATAATTTTTTTCGGTTTTATTTTAGAGAAAGGATTGTATGACGTGGAAAGACATTAGGTTTTTGTGTCATAAGAGTTTTATCGTTCTAATTTTTTTTTTGGGTTGTAACAAATTTGTGCAAAAACACACAACCCAGCCGCGTACAAGAGAGCCCCAACCTCGCTCTCAGGAGTGATGAGCAACCATTCTGCCTCACCCCCAAACATATTTCGTAAAGAAAAAAAATTTCGGTTTTATTTTAGAGAAAGGAGTGTATGATGTGGAAAGACATTAGGTTTTTGTGTCATAAGAGTTTTATCATTCTAAGTTTCTTTTAGGGTTGTAACAAAATTTGTGCAAAAAGACAAAACCCAGCCGCGTACAGGAGAGCCCCAACCTCGCTCTCAGGAGTGATGAGCAACCATTCTGCCTCACCTCCAAACATATTTCGTAAAGAAAAAAAAATTTCGGTTTGATTTTAGAGAGAGGAGTGTATGACGTGTAGAGATATTATGTTTTTGTGTAATAGGAGTTTTATCGTTCTAATTTTTTTTTTGGGTTGTAACAAATTTGTGCAAAAACACACAACCCAGCCGCGTACAAGAGAGCCCCAACCTCGCTCTCAGGAATGATGAGCAACCATTCTGCCTCACCTCCAAACATATTTCGTAATAAAAAAACAAAATTCGGTTTTATTTTAGAGAAAGGATTGTATGACGTGGAAAGACATTAGGTTTTTGCGACATAAGAGTTTTATCGTTCTAATTTGCTTTTTGGGTTGTAACAAATTTCTGCAAAAACACACAAAACAGCCGCGTACAAGAGAGCCCCAACCTCGCTCTCAGGAGTGATGAGCAACCATTCTGCCTCACCTCCAAACATATTTCGTAAAGAAAAAAAAATTTCGGTTTGATTTTAGAGAGAGGAGTGTATGACGTGTAGAGATATTATGTTTTTGTGTAATAAGAGTTTTATCGTTCTAATTTTTTTTTTGGGTTGTAACAAATTTGTGCAAAAACACACAACCCAGCCGCGTACAAGAGAGCCCCAACCTCGCTCTCAGGAGTGATGAGCAACCATTCTGCCTCACCTCCAAACATATTTCGTAATAAAAAAAAAAATTTCGGTTTTATTTTAGAGAAAGGAGTGTATGACGTGGAAAGACATTATCTTTTTGTGTCATAAGAGTTTTATCGTTCTAATTTTCTTTTAGGGTTGTAACAAAATTTGTGCAAAAACACACAACCCAGCCGCGTACAAGAGAGCCCCAACCTCGCTCTCAGGAGTGATGAGCAACCATTCTGCCTCACCTCCAAACATATTTCGTAAAGAAAAAAAAAATTTCGGTTTTATTTCAGAGAGAGGAGTGTATGACGTGTGAAGATATTATGTTTTTGTGTAATAAGAGTTTTATCGTTCTAATTTTTTTTTTGGGTTGTAACAAATTTGTGCAAAAACACACAACCCAGCCGCGTACAAGAGAGCCCCAACCTCGCTCTCAGGAGTGATGAGCAACCATTCTGCCTCACCTCCAAACATATTTCGTAAAGAAAAAAAATTTCGGTTTTATTTTAGAGAAAGGAGTGTATGACGTGTAGAGATATTATCTTTTTGTGTAATAAGAGTTTTATCGTTCTAATTTTTTTTTTGGGTTGTAACAAATTTGTGCAAAAACACACAACCCAGCCGCGTACAAGAGAGCCCCAACCTCGCTCTCAGGAGTGATGAGCAACCATTCTGCCTCACCTCCAAACATATTTCGTAAAGAAAAAAAAATTTCGGTTTGATTTTAGAGAGAGGAGTGTATGACGTGTAGAGATATTATGTTTTTGTGTAATAAGAGTTTTATCGTTTCAAATTTTTTTTTTTGGGTTGTAACAAATTTGTGCAAAAACACACAACCCAGCCGCGTACAAGAGAGCCCCAACCTCGCTCTCAGGAGTGATGAGCAACCATTCTGCCTCACCTCCAAACATATTTCGTAATAAAAAAACAAATTTCGGTTTTATTTTAGAGAAAGGATTGTATGACGTGGAAAGACATTAGGTTTTTGTGTCATAAGAGTTTTATCGTTCTAATTTGCTTTTTGGGTTGTAACAAATTTCTGCAAAAACACACAACCCAGCCGCGTACAAGAGAGCCCCAACCTCGCTCTCAGGAGTGATCAGCAACCATTCTGCCTCACCTCCAAACATATTTCGTAAATAAAAAAAAAAATTTCGGTTTGATTTTAGAGAGAGGAGTGTATGACGTGTAGAGATATTATGTTTTTGTGTAATAAGAGTTTTATCGTTCTAATTTTTTTTTGGGGTTGTAACAAATTTGTGCAAAAACACACAACCCAGCCGCGTACAAGAGAGCCCCACCCTCGCTCTCAGGAGTGATGAGCAACCATTCTGCCTCACCTCCAAACATATTTCGTAAAGAAAAAACAAAATTCGGTTTTATTTTAGAGAAAGGATTGTATGACGTGGAAAGACATTAGGTTTTTGTGTAATAAGAGTTTTATCGTTCTAATTTGCTTTTTGGGTTGTAACAAATTTGTGCAAAAACACACAACCCAGCCGCGTACAAGAGAGCCCCAACCTCGCTCTCAGGAGTGATGAGCAACCATTCTGCCTCACCTCCAAACATATTTCGTAAAGAAAAAAAAATATTTCGGTTTTATTTCAGAGAGAGGAGTGTTTGACGTGTAAAGATATTATGTTTTTGTGTAATAAGAGTTTTATCGTTCTAATTTTTTTTTTGGGTTGTAACAAATTTGTGCAAAAACACACAACCCAGCCGCGTACAAGAGAGCCCCAACCTCACTCTCAGGAGTGATGAGCAACAATTCTGCCTCACCTCCAAACATATTTCGTGAAGAAAAAAAAATTTCGGTTTTATTTCAGAGAGAACAGTGTATGACGTGTAAAGATATTATGTTTTTGTGTAATAAGAGTTTTATCGTTCTAATTTTTTTTTTTGGGTTGTAACAAATTTGTGCAAAAACACACAACCCAGCGGCGTACAAGAGAGCCCCAACCTCGCTCTCAGGAATGATGAGCAACCATTCTGCCTCACTTCCAAACATATTTCGTAAAGAAAAAAAATTTCGGTTTTATTTTAGAGAAAGGAGTGTATGACGTGGAAAGACATTAGGTTTTTGTGTCATAAGAGTTTTATCGTTCTAATTTTCTTTTAGGGTTGTAACAAAATTTGTGCAAAAACACACAACCCAGCCCCGTACAAGAGAGCCCCAACCTCACTCTCAGGAGTGATGAGCAACCATTCTGCCTCACCTCCAAACATATTTCGTAAAAAAAAAAAAATTTCGGTTTTATTTCAGAGAGAGGGGTGTTTGACGTGTAAAGATATTATGTTTTTGTGTAATAAGAGTTTTATCGTTCTAATTTTTTTTTTGGGTTGTAACAAATTTGTGCAAAAACACACAACCCAGCCGCATACAAGAGACCCCCAACCTCGCTCTCAGGAGTGATGAGCAACCATTCTGCCTAACTTCCAAACATATTTCGTAAAGAAAAAAATTTCGGTTTTATTTTAGAGAAAGGAGTGTATGACGTGGAAAGGCATTAGGTTTTTGTGTCATAAGAGTTTTATCGTTCTAATTTTCTTTTAGGGTTGTAACAAAATTTGTGCAAAAACACACAACCCAGCCGCGTACAAGAGAGCCCCAACCTCGCTCTCAGGAGTGATGAGCAACCATTCTGCCTCACCTCCAAACATATTTCGTAAAGAAAAAACAAAATTCGGTTTTATTTTAGAGAAAGGATTGTATGACGTGGAAAGACATTAGGTTTTTGTGTCATAAGAGTTTTATCGTTCTAATTTTTTTTTTGGGTTGTAACAAATTTGTGCAAAAACACACAACCCAGCCGCGTACAAGAGAGCCCCAACCTCGCTCTCAGGAATGATGAGCAACCATTCTGCCTCACCTCCAAACATATTTCGTAAAGAAAAAAAAATTTCGGTTTTATTTTAGAGAAAGGAGTGTATGATGTGGAAAGACATTAGGTTTTTGTGTCATAAGAGTTTTATCGTTCTAATTTTCTTTTAGGGTTGTAACAAAATTTGTGCAAAAACACACAACCCAGCCGCGTACAAGAGAGCCCCAACCTCACTCTCAGGAATGATGAGCAACCATTCTGCCTCACCTCCAAACATATTTCGTGAAGAAAAAAAAATTTCGGTTTTATTTCAGAGAGAACAGTGTATGACGTGTAAAGATATTATGTTTTTGTGTAATAAGAGTTTTATCGTTCTAATTTTTTTTTTTGGGTTGTAACAAATTTGTGCAAAAACACACAACCCAGCCGCGTACAAGAGAGCCCCAACCTCGCTCTCAGGAATGATGAGCAACCATTCTGCCTCACCTCCAAACATATTTCGTAATAAAAAAACAATATTCGGTTTTATTTTAGAGAAAGGATTGTATGACGTGGAAAGACATTAGGTTTTTGTGTCATAAGAGTTTTATCGTTCTAATTTTTTTTTTGGGTTGTAACCAATTTGTGCAAAAACACACAACCCAGCCGCGTACAAGAGAGCCCCAACCTCGCTCTCAGGAGTGATGAGCAACCATTCTGCCTCACCTCCAAACATATTTCGTAAAGAAAAAAAAATTTCGGTTTTATTTCAGAGAGAACAGTGTATGACGTGTAAAGATATTATGTTTTCGTGTAATAAGAGTTTTATCCTTCTGATTTTTTTTTTTGGGTTGTAACAAATATGTGCAAAAACACACAACCCAGCCGCGTACAAGAGAGCCCCAACCTCGCTCTCAGGAGTGATGAGCAACCAATCTGCCCCACCTCCAAACATATTTCGTGATAAAAATAATTTTTTTCGGTTTTATTTTAGAGAAAGGATTGTATGACGTGGAAAGACATTAGGTTTTTGTGTCATAAGAGCTTTATCGTTCTAATTTTTTTTTTGGGTTGTAACAAATTTGTGCAAAAACACACAACCCAGCCGCGTACAAGAGAGCCCCAACCTCGCTCTCAGGAGTGATGAGCAACCATTCTGCCTCACCCCCAAACATATTTCGTAAAGACAAAAAATTTCGGTTTTATTTTAGAGAAAGGAGTGTATGATGTGGAAAGACATTAGGTTTTTGTGTCATAAGAGTTTTATCGTTCTAAGTTTCTTTTAGGGTTCTAACAAAATTTGTGCAAAAAGACAAAACCCAGCCGCGTACAAGAGAGCCCCAACCTCGCTCTCAGGAGTGATGAGCAACCATTCTGCCTCACCTCCAAACATATTTCGTAAAGAAAAAAAAATTTCGGTTTGATTTTAGAGAGAGGAGTGTATGACGTGGAAAGACATTATCTTTTTGTGTCATAAGAGTTTTATCGTTCTAATTTTCTTTTAGGGTTGTAACAAAATTTGTGCAAAAACACACAACCCAGCCGCGTACAAGAGAGCCCCAACCTCGCTCTCAGGAGTGCTGAGCAACCATTCTGCCTCACCTCCAAACATATTTCGTAAAGAAAAAAAATTTCGGTTTTATTTTAGAGAAAGGAGTGTATGACGTGTAGAGATATTATCTTTTTGTGTAATAAGAGTTTTATCGCTCTAATTTTTTTTTTTGGGTTGTAACAAATTTGTGCAAAAACACACAACCCAGCCGCGTACAAGAGAGCCCCAACCTCGCTCTCAGGAGTGATGAGCAACCATTCTGCCTCACCTCCAAACATATTTCGTAAAGAAAAAAAAATTTCGGTTTGATTTTAGAGAGAGGAGTGTATGACGTGTAGAGATATTATGTTTTTGTGTAATAAGAGTTTTATCGTTTCAAATTTTTTTTTTTGGGTTGTAACAAATTTGTGCAAAAACACACAACCCAGCCGCGTACAAGAGAGCCCCAACCTCGCTCTCAGGAGTGATGAGCAACCATTCTGCCTCACCTCCAAACATATTTCGTAATAAAAAAACAAATTTCGGTTTTATTTTAGAGAAAGGATTGTATGACGTGGAAAGACATTAGGTTTTTGTGTCATAAGAGTTTTATCGTTCTAATTTGCTTTTTGGGTTGTAACAAATTTCTGCAAAAACACACAACCCAGCCGCGTACAAGAGAGCCCCAACCTCGCTCTCAGGAGTGATGAGCAACCATTCTGCCTCACCTCCAAACATATTTCGTAAATAAAAAAAAAAATTTCGGTTTGATTTTAGAGAGAGGAGTGTATGACGTGTAGAGATATTATGTTTTGGTGTAATAAGAGTTTTATCGTTCTAATTTTTTTTTGGGGTTGTAACAAATTTGTGCAAAAACACACAACCCAGCCGCGTACAAGAGAGCCCCACCCTCGCTCTCAGGAGTGATGAGCAACCATTCTGCCTCACCTCCAAACATATTTCGTAAAGAAAAAACAAAATTCGGTTTTATTTTAGAGAAAGGATTGTATGACGTGGAAAGACATTAGGTTTTTGTGTAATAAGAGTTTTATCGTTCTAATTTGCTTTTTGGGTTGTAACAAATTTGTGCAAAAACACACAACCCAGCCGCGTACAAGAGAGCCCCAACCTCGCTCTCAGGAGTGATGAGCAACCATTCTGCCTCACCTCCAAACATATTTCGTAAAGAAAAAAAATATTTCGGTTTTATTTCAGAGAGAGGAGTGTTTGACGTGTAAAGATATTATGTTTTTGTGTAATAAGAGTTTTATCGTTCTAATTTTTTTTTTGGGTTGTAACAAATTTGTGCAAAAACACACAACCCAGCCGCGTACAAGAGAGCCCCAACCTCACTCTCAGGAGTGATGAGCAACAATTCTGCCTCACCTCCAAACATATTTCGTGAAGAAAAAAAAATTTCGGTTTTATTTCAGAGAGAACAGTGTATGACGTGTAAAGATATTATGTTTTTGTGTAATAAGAGTTTTATCGTTCTAATTTTTTTTTTTGGGTTGTAACAAATTTGTGCAAAAACACACAACCCAGCGGCGTACAAGAGAGCCCCAACCTCGCTCTCAGGAATGATGAGCAACCATTCTGCCTCACTTCCAAACATATTTCGTAAAGAAAAAAAATTTCGGTTTTATTTTAGAGAAAGGAGTGTATGACGTGGAAAGACATTAGGTTTTTGTGGCATAAGAGTTTTATCGTTCTAATTTTCTTTTAGGGTTGTAACAAAATTTGTGCAAAAACACACAACCCAGCCCCGTACAAGAGAGACCCAACCTCACTCTCAGGAGTGATGAGCAACCATTCTGCCTCACCTCCAAACATATTTCGTAAAAAAAAAAAAATTTCGGTTTTATTTCAGAGAGAGGGGTGTTTGACGTGTAAAGATATTATGTTTTTGTGTAATAAGAGTTTTATCGTTCTAATTTTTTTTTTGGGTTGTAACAAATTTGTGCAAAAACACACAACCCAGCCGCATACAAGAGACCCCCAACCTCGCTCTCAGGAGTGATGAGCAACCATTCTGCCTAACTTCCAAACATATTTCGTAAAGAAAAAAATTTCGGTTTTATTTTAGAGAAAGGAGTGTATGACATGGAAAGGCATTAGGTTTTTGTGTCATAAGAGTTTTATCGTTCTAATTTTCTTTTAGGGTTGTAACAAAATTTGTGCAAAAACACACAACCCAGCCGCGTACAAGAGAGCCCCAACCTCGCTCTCAGGAGTGATGAGCAACCATTCTGCCTCACCTCCAAACATATTTCGTAAAGAAAAAAATATTTCGGTTTTATTTTAGAGAAAGGAGTGTATGATGTGGAAAGACATTAGGTTTTTGTGTCATAAGAGTTTTATCGTTCTAATTTTCTTTTAGGGTTGTAACAAAATTTGTGCAAAAAGACAAAACCCAGCCGCGTACAAGAGAGTCCCAACCTCGCTCTCAGGAGTGATGAGCAACCATTCTGCCTCACCTCCAAACATATTTCGTAAAGAAAAAACAAAATTCGGTTTTATTTTAGAGAAAAGATTGTATGACGTGGAAAGACATTAGGTTTTTGTGTCATAAGAGTTTTATCGTTCTAATTTTTTTTTTGGGTTGTAACAAATTTGTGCAAAAACACACAACCCAGCCGCGTACAAGAGAGCCCCAACCTCGCTCTCAGGAATGATGAGCAACCATTCTGCCTCACCTCCAAACATATTTCGTAAAGAAAAAAAAATTTCGGTTTTATTTTAGAGAAAGGAGTGTATGATGTGGAAAGACATTAGGTTTTTGTGTCATAAGAGTTTTATCGTTCTAATTTTCTTTTAGGGTTGTAACAAAATTTGTGCAAAAACACACAACCCAGCCGCGTACAAGAGAGCCCAAACCTCACTCTCAGGAGTGATGAGCAACCATTCTGCCTCACCTCCAAACATATTTCGTGAAGAAAAAAAAATTTCGGTTTTATTTCAGAGAGAACAGTGTATGACGTGTAAAGATATTATGTTTTTGTGTAATAAGAGTTTTATCGTTCTAATTTTTTTTTTGGGTTGTAACAAATTTGTGCAAAAACACACAACCCAGCCGCGTACAAGAGAGCCCCAACCTCGCTCTCAGGAATGATGAGCAACCATTCTGCCTCACCTCCGAACATATTTCGTAATAAAAAAACAATATTCGGTTTTATTTTAGAGAAAGGATTGTATGACGTGGAAAGACATTAGGTTTTTGTGTCATAAGAGTTTTATCGTTCTAATTTTTTTTTTGGGTTGTAACCAATTTGTGCAAAAACTAACAACCCAGCCGCGTACAAGAGAGCCCCAACCTCGCTCTCAGGAGTGATGAGCAACCATTCTGCCTCACCTCCAAACATATTTCGTAAAGAAAAAAAAATTTCGGTTTTATTTCAGAGAGAACAGTGTATGACGTGTAAAGATATTATGTTTTCGTGTAATAAGAGTTTTATCCTTCTGATTTTTTTTTTGGGTTGTAACAAATTTGTGCAAAAACACACAACCCAGCCGCGTACAAGAGAGCCCCAACCTCGCTCTCAGGAGTGATGAGCAACCAATCTGCCCCACCTCCAAACATATTTCGTGATAAAAATAATTTTTTTCGGTTTTATTTTAGAGAAAGGATTGTATGACGTGGAAAGACATTAGGTTTTTGTGTCATAAGAGTTTTATCGTTCTAATTTTTTTTTTGGGTTGTAACAAATTTGTGCAAAAACACACAACCCAGCCGCGTACAAGAGAGCCCCAACCTCGCTCTCAGGAGTGATGAGCAACCATTCTGCCTCACCCCCAAACATATTTCGTAAAGAAAAAAAATTTCGGTTTTATTTTAGAGAAAGGAGTGTATGATGTGGAAAGACATTAGGTTTTTGTGTCATAAGAGTTTTATCGTTCTAAGTTTCTTTTAGGGTTGTAACAAAATTTGTGCAAAAAGACAAAACCCAGCCGCGTACAAGAGAGCCCCAACCTCGCTCTCAGGAGTGATGAGCAACCATTCTGCCTCACCTCCAAACATATTTCGTAAAGAAAAAAAAATTTCGGTTTGATTTTAGAGAGAGGAGTGTATGACGTGTAGAGATATTATGTTTTTGTGTAATAAGAGTTTTATCGTTCTAATTTTTTTTTTGGGTTGTAACAAATTTGTGCAAAAACACACAACCCAGCCGCGTACAAGAGAGCCCCAACCTCGCTCTCAGGAGTGATGAGCAACCATTCTGCCTCACCTCCAAACATATTTCGTAATAAAAAAAAAAATTTCGGTTTTATTTTATAGAAAGGAGTGTATGACGTGGAAAGACATTATCTTTTTGTGTCATAAGAGTTTTATCGTTCTAATTTTCTTTTAGGGTTGTAACAAAATTTGTGCAAAAACACACAACCCAGCCGCGTACAAGAGAGCCCCAACCTCGCTCTCAGGAGTGATGAGCAACCATTCTGCCTCACCTCCAAACATATTTCGTAAAGAAAAAAAAAATTTCGGTTTTATTTTAGAGAAAGGAGTGTATGACGTGTGAAGATATTATGTTTTTGTGTAATAAGAGTTTTATCGTTCTAATTTTTTTTTTGGGTTGTAACAAATTTGTGCAAAAACACACAACCCAGCCGCGTACAAGAGAGCCCCAACCTCGCTCTCAGGAGTGTGAGCAACCATTCTGCCTCACCCCCAAACATATTTCGTAAAGAAAAAAAATTTCCGTTTTATTTTAGAGAAAGGAGTGTATGATGTGGAAAGACATTAGGTTTTTGTGTCATAAGAGTTTTATCGTTCTAAGTTTCTTTTAGGGTTGTAACAAAATATGTGCAAAAAGACAAAACCCAGCCGCGTACAAGAGAGCCCCAACCTCGCTCTCAGGAGTGATGAGCAACCATTCTGCCTCACCTCCAAACATATTTCGTAAAGAAAAAAAAATTTCGGTTTGATTTTAGAGAGAGGAGTGTATGACGTGTAGAGATATTATGTTTTTGTGTAATAAGAGTTTTATCGTTCTAATTTTTTTTTTGGGTTGTAACAAATTTGTGCAAAAACACACAACCCAGCCGCGTACAAGAGAGCCCCAACCTCGCTCTCAGGAGTGATGAGCAACCATTCTGCCTCACCTCCAAACATATTTCGTAATAAAAAAAAAAATTTCGGTTTTATTTTAGAGAAAGGAGTGTATGACGTGGAAAGACATTATCTTTTTGTGTCATAAGAGTTTTATCGTTCTAATTTTCTTTTAGGGTTGTAACAAAATTTGTGCAAAAACACACAACCCAGCCGCGTACAAGAGAGCCCCAACCTCGCTCTCAGGAGTGATGAGCAACCATTCTGCCTCACCTCCAAACATATTTCGTAAAGAAAAAAAAAATTTCGGTTTTATTTCAGTGAGAGGAGTGTATGACGTGTGAAGATATTATGTTTTTGTGTAATAAGAGTTTTATCGTTCTAATTTTTTTTTTGGGTTGTAACAAATTTGTGCAAAAACACACAACCCAGCCGCGTACAAGAGAGCCCCAACCTCGCTCTCAGGAGTGATGAGCAACCATTCTGCCTCACCTCCAAACATATTTCGTAAAGAAAAAAAACCGTTTTATTTTAGAGAAAGGAGTGTATGACGTGTAGAGATATTATCTTTTTGTGTAATAAGAGTTTTATCGTTCTAATTTTTTTTTTGGGTTGTAACAAATTTGTGCAAAAACACACAACCCAGCCGCGTACAAGAGAGCCCCAACCTCGCTCTCAGGAGTGATGAGCAACCATTCTGCCTCACCTCCAAACATATTTCGTAAAGAAAAAAAAATTTCGGTTTGATTTTAGAGAGAGGAGTGTATGACGTGTAGAGATATTATGTTTTTGTGTAATAAGAGTTTTATCGTTTCAAATTTTTTTTTTGGGTTGTAACAAATTTGTGCAAAAACACACAACCCAGCCGCGTACAAGAGAGCCCCAACCTCGCTCTCAGGAGTGATGAGCAACCATTCTGCCTCACCTCCAAACATATTTCGTAATAAAAAAACAAATTTCGGTTTTATTTTAGAGAAAGGATTGTATGACGTGGAAAGACATTAGGTTTTTGTGTCATAAGAGTTTTATCGTTCTAATTTGCTTTTTGGGTTGTAACAAATTTGTGCAAAAACACACAACCCAGCCGCGTACAAGAGAGCCCCAACCTCGCTCTCAGGAGTGATGAGCAACCATTCTGCCTCACCTCCAAACATATTTCGTAAAGAAAAAAAATTTCGGTTTTATTTCAGAGAGAACAGTGTATGACGTGTAAAGATATTATGTTTTCGTGTAATAATAGTTTTATCGTTCTAATTTTTTTTTTGGGTTGTAACAAATTTGTGCAAAAACACACAACCCAGCCGCGTACAAGAGAGCCCCAACCTCGCTCTCAGGAATGATGAGCAACCATTCTGCCTCACCTCCAAACATATTTCGTAAAGAAAAAAAAATTTCGGTTTGATTTTAGAGAGAGGAGTGTATGACGTGTAGAGATATTATGTTTTTGTGTAATAAGAGTTTTATCGTTCTAATTTTTTTTTTGGGTTGTAACAAATTTATGCAAAAACACACAACCCAGCCGCGTACAAGAGAGCCCCAACCTCGCTCTCAGGAGTGATGAGCAACCATTCTGCCTCACCTCCAAACATATTTCGTTATAAAAAAAAAAATTTCTTTTTTATTTTAGAGAAAGGAGTGTATGACGTGGAAAGACATTATCTTTTTGTGTCATAAGAGTTTTATCGTTCTAATTTTCTTTTAGGGTTGTAACAAAATTTGTGCAAAACCACACAACCCAGCCGCGTACAAAGGAGCCCCAACCTCGCTCTCAGGAGTGATGAGCAACCATTCTGCCTCACCTCCAAACATATTTCGTAAAGAAAAAAAAAATTTCGGTTTTATTTCAGAGAGAGGGGTGTATGACGTGTGAAGATATTATGTTTTTGTGTAATAAGAGTTTTATCGTTCTAATTTTTTTTTTTGGGTTGTAACAAATTTGTGCAAAAACACACAACCCAGCCGCGTACAAGAGAGCCCCAACCTCGCTCTCAGGAGTGATGAGCAACCATTCTGCCTCACCTCCAAACATATTTCGTAAAGAAAAAAAATTTCGGTTTTATTTTAGAGAAAGGAGTGTATGACGTGTAGAGATATTATCTTTTTGTGTAATAAGAGTTTTATCGTTCTAATTTTTTTTTTGGGTTGTAACAAATTTGTGCAAAAACACACAACCCAGCCGCGTACAAGAGAGCCCCAACCTCGCTCTCAGGAGTGATGAGCAACCATTCTGCCTCACCTCCAAACATATTTCGTAAAGAAAAAAAAATTTCGGTTTGATTTTAGAGAGAGGAGTGTATGACGTGTAGAGATATTATGTTTTTGTGTAATAAGAGTTTTATCGTTTCAAATTTTTTTTTTTTGGGTTGTAACAAATTTGTGCAAAAACACACAACCCAGCCGCGTACAAGAGAGCCCCAACCTCGCTCTCAGGAGTGATGAGCAACCATTCTGCCTCACCTCCAAACATATTTCGTATTAAAAAAACAAATTTCGGTTTTATTTTAGAGAAAGGATTGTATGACGTGGAAAGACATTAGGTTTTTGTGTCATAAGAGTTTTATCGTTCTAATTTGCTTTTTGGGTTGTAACAAATTTGTGCAAAAACACACAACCCAGCCGCGTACAAGAGAGCCCCAACCTCGCTCTCAGGAGTGATGAGCAACCATTCTGCCTCACCTCCAAACATATTTCGTAATAAAAAAAAAAATTTCGGTTTTATTTTAGAGAAAGGAGTGTATGACGTGGAAAGACATTATCTTTTTGTGTCATAAGAGTTTTATCGTTCTAATTTTCTTTTAGGGTTGTAACAAAATTTGTGCAAAAACACACAACCCAGCCGCGTACAAGAGAGCCCCAACCTCGCTCTCAGGAGTGATGAGCAACCATTCTGCCTCACCTCCAAACATATTTCGTAAAGAAAAAAAAAATTTCGGTTTTATTTTAGAGAAAGGAGTGTATGACGTGTGAAGATATTATGTTTTTGTGTAATAAGAGTTTTATCGTTCTAATTTTTTTTTTGGGTTGTAACAAATTTGTGCAAAAACACACAACCCAGCCGCGTACAAGAGAGCCCCAACCTCGCTCTCAGGAGTGTGAGCAACCATTCTGCCTCACCCCCAAACATATTTCGTAAAGAAAAAAAATTTCCGTTTTATTTTAGAGAAAGGAGTGTATGATGTGGAAAGACATTAGGTTTTTGTGTCATAAGAGTTTTATCGTTCTAAGTTTCTTTTAGGGTTGTAACAAAATATGTGCAAAAAGACAAAACCCAGCCGCGTACAAGAGAGCCCCAACCTCGCACTCAGGAGTGATGAGCAACCATTCTGCCTCACCTCCAAACATATTTCGTAAAGAAAAAAAAATTTCGGTTTGATTTTAGAGAGAGGAGTGTATGACGTGTAGAGATATTATGTTTTTGTGTAATAAGAGTTTTATCGTTCTAATTTTTTTTTTGGGTTGTAACAAATTTGTGCAAAAACACACAACCCAGCCGCGTACAAGAGAGCCCCAACCTCGCTCTCAGGAGTGATGAGCAACCATTCTGCCTCACCTCCAAACATATTTCGTAATAAAAAAAAAAATTTCGGTTTTATTTTAGAGAAAGGAGTGTATGACATGGAAAGACATTATCTTTTTGTGTCATAAGAGTTTTATCGTTCTAATTTTCTTTTAGGGTTGTAACAAAATTTGTGCAAAAACACACAACCCAGCCGCGTACAAGAGAGCCCCAACCTCGCTCTCAGGAGTGATGAGCAACCATTCTGCCTCACCTCCAAACATATTTCGTAAAGAAAAAAAAAATTTCGGTTTTATTTCAGAGAGAGGAGTGTATGACGTGTGAAGATATTATGTTTTTGTGTAATAAGAGTTTTATCGTTCTAATTTTTTTTTTGGGTTGTAACAAATTTGTGCAAAAACACACAACCCAGCCGCGTACAAGAGAGCCCCAACCTCGCTCTCATGAGTGATGAGCAACCATTCTGCCTCACCTCCAAACATATTTCGTAAAGAAAAAAAATTTCCGTTTTATTTTAGAGAAAGGAGTGTATGACGTGTAGAGATATTATCTTTTTGTGTAATAAGAGTTTTATCGTTCTAATTTTTTTTTTGGGTTGTAACAAATTTGTGCAAAAACACACAACCCAGCCGCGTACAAGAGAGCCCCAACCTCGCTCTCAGGAGTGATGAGCAACCATTCTGCCTCACCTCCAAACATATTTCGTAAAGAAAAAAAAATTTCGGTTTGATTTTAGAGAGAGGAGTGTATGACGTGTAGAGATATTATGTTTTTGTGTAATAAGAGTTTTATCGTTTCAAATTTTTTTTTTTGGGTTGTAACAAATTTGTGCAAAAACACACAGCCCAGCCGCGTACAAGAGAGCCCCAACCTCGCTCTCAGGAGTGATGAGCAACCATTCTGCCTCACCTCCAAACATATTTCGTAATAAAAAAAAAAATTTCGGTTTTATTTTAGAGAAAGGATTGTATGACGTTGAAAGACATTAGGTTTTTGTGTCATAAGAGTTTTATCATTCTAATTTGCTTTTTGGGTTGTAACAAATTTCTGCAAAAACACACAACCTAGCCGCATACAAGAGAGCCCCAACCTCGCTCTCAGGAGTGATGAGCAACCATTCTGCCTCACCTCCAAACATATTTCGTAAATAAAAAAAAAATTTCGGTTTGATTTTAGAGAGAGGAGTGTATGACGTGTAAGGATATTATGTTTTTGTGTAATAAGAGTTTTATTGTTCTAATTTTTTTTTGGGGTTGTAACAAATTTGTGCAAAAACATACAACCCAGCCGCGTACAAGAGAGCCCCAACCTCGCTCTCAGGAGTGATGAGCAACCATTCTGCCTCACCTCCAAACATATTTCGTAAAGAAAAAACAAAATTCGGTTTTATTTTAGAGAAAGGATTGTATGACGTGGAAAGACATTAGGTTTTTGTGTCATAAGAGTTTTATCGTTCTAATTTTTTTTTTGGGTTGTAACAAATTTGTACAAAAACACACAACCCAGCCGCGTACAAGAGAGCCCCAACCTCGCTCTCAGGAGTGATGAGCAACCATTCTGCCTCACCTCCAAACATATTTCGTAAAGAAAAAAAAATTTCGGTTTTATTTTAGAGAAAGGAGTGTATGATGTGGAAAGACATTAGGTTTTTGTGTCATAAGAGTTTTATCGTTCTAATTTTCTTTTAGGGTTGTAACAAAATTTGTGCAAAAACACACAACCCAGCCGCGTACAAGAGAGCCCCAACCTCACTCTCAGGAGTGATGAGCAACCATTCTGCCTCACCTCCAAACATATTTCGTGAAGAAAAAAAAATTTCGGTTTTATTTCAGAGAGAACAGTGTATGACGTGTAAAGATATTATGTTTTTGTGTAATAAGAGTTTTATCGTTCTAATTTTTTTTTTGGGTTGTAACAAATTTGTGCAAAAACACACAACCCAGCCGCGTACAAGAGAGCCCCAACCTCGCTCTCAGGAATGATGAGCAACCATTCTGCCTCACCTCCAAACATTTTTCGTAATAAAAAAACAATATTCGGTTTTATTTTAGAGAAAGGATTGTATGACGTGGAAAGACATTAGGTTTTTGTGTCATAAGAGTTTTATCGTTCTAATTTTTTTTTTGGGTTGTAACAAATTTGTGCAAAAACACACAACCCAGCCGCGTACAAGAGAGCCCCAACCTCGCTCTCAGGAGTGATGAGCAACCATTCTGCCTCACCTCCAAACATATTTCGTAAAGAAAAAAAATTTCGGTTTTATTTCAGAGAGAACAGTGTATGACGTGTAAAGATATTATGTTTTCGTGTAATAATAGTTTTATCGTTCTAATTTTTTTTTTGGGTTGTAACAAATTTGTGCAAAAACACACAACCCAGCCGCGTACAAGAGAGCCCCAACCTCGCTCTCAGGAATGATGAGCAACCATTCTGCCTCACCTCCAAACATATTTCGTAAAGAAAAAAAAATTTCGGTTTGATTTTAGAGAGAGGAGTGTATGACGTGTAGAGATATTATGTTTTTGTGTAATAAGAGTTTTATCGTTTCAAATTTTTTTTTTGGGTTGTAACAAATTTGTGCAAAAACACACAACCCAGCCGCGTACAAGAGAGCCCCAACCTCGCTCTCAGGAGTGATGAGCAACCATTCTGCCTCACCTCCAAACATATTTCGTAATAAAAAAACAAATTTCGGTTTTATTTTAGAGAAAGGATTGTATGACGTGGAAAGACATTAGGTTTTTGTGTCATAAGAGTTTTATCGTTCTAATTTGCTTTTTGGGTTGTAACAAATTTGTGCAAAAACACACAACCCAGCCGCGTACAAGAGAGCCCCAACCTCGCTCTCAGGAGTGATGAGCAACCATTCTGCCTCACCTCCAAACATATTTCGTAAAGAAAAAAAATTTCGGTTTTATTTCAGAGAGAACAGTGTATGACGTGTAAAGATATTATGTTTTCGTGTAATAATAGTTTTATCGTTCTAATTTTTTTTTTGGGTTGTAACAAATTTGTGCAAAAACACACAACCCAGCCGCGTACAAGAGAGCCCCAACCTCGCTCTCAGGAATGATGAGCAACCATTCTGCCTCACCTCCAAACATATTTCGTAAAGAAAAAAAAATTTCGGTTTGATTTTAGAGAGAGGAGTGTATGACGTGTAGAGATATTATGTTTTTGTGTAATAAGAGTTTTATCGTTCTAATTTTTTTTTTGGGTTGTAACAAATTTATGCAAAAACACACAACCCAGCCGCGTACAAGAGAGCCCCAACCTCGCTCTCAGGAGTGATGAGCAACCATTCTGCCTCACCTCCAAACATATTTCGTTATAAAAAAAAAAATTTCGGTTTTATTTTAGAGAAAGGAGTGTATGACGTGGAAAGACATTATCTTTTTGTGTCATAAGAGTTTTATCGTTCTAATTTTCTTTTAGGGTTGTAACAAAATTTGTGCAAAACCACACAACCCAGCCGCGTACAAAGGAGCCCCAACCTCGCTCTCAGGAGTGATGAGCAACCATTCTGCCTCACCTCCAAACATATTTCGTAAAGAAAAAAAAAATTTCGGTTTTATTTCAGAGAGAGGGGTGTATGACGTGTGAAGATATTATGTTTTTGTGTAATAAGAGTTTTATCGTTCTAATTTTTTTTTTTGGGTTGTAACAAATTTGTGCAAAAACACACAACCCAGCCGCGTACAAGAGAGCCCCAACCTCGCTCTCAGGAGTGATGAGCAACCATTCTGCCTCACCTCCAAACATATTTCGTAAAGAAAAAAAAATTTCGGTTTTATTTTAGAGAAAGGAGTGTATGATGTGGAAAGACATTAGGTTTTTGTGTCATAAGAGTTTTATCGTTCTAATTTTCTTTTAGGGTTGTAACAAAATTTGTGCAAAAACACACAACCCAGCCGCGTACAAGAGAGCCCCAACCTCACTCTCAGGAGTGATGAGCAACCATTCTGCCTCACCTCCAAACATATTTCGTGAAGAAAAAAAAATTTCGGTTTTATTTCAGAGAGAACAGTGTATGACGTGTAAAGATATTATGTTTTTGTGTAATAAGAGTTTTATCGTTCTAATTTTTTTTTTGGGTTGTAACAAATTTGTGCAAAAACACACAACCCAGCCGCGTACAAGAGAGCCCCAACCTCGCTCTCAGGAATGATGAGCAACCATTCTGCCTCACCTCCAAACATTTTTCGTAATAAAAAAACAATATTCGGTTTTATTTTAGAGAAAGGATTGTATGACGTGGAAAGACATTAGGTTTTTGTGTCATAAGAGTTTTATCGTTCTAATTTTTTTTTTGGGTTGTAACAAATTTGTGCAAAAACACACAACCCAGCCGCGTACAAGAGAGCCCCAACCTCGCTCTCAGGAGTGATGAGCAACCATTCTGCCTCACCTCCAAACATATTTCGTAAAGAAAAAAAATTTCGGTTTTATTTCAGAGAGAACAGTGTATGACGTGTAAAGATATTATGTTTTCGTGTAATAATAGTTTTATCGTTCTAATTTTTTTTTTGGGTTGTAACAAATTTGTGCAAAAACACACAACCCAGCCGCGTACAAGAGAGCCCCAACCTCGCTCTCAGGAATGATGAGCAACCATTCTGCCTCACCTCCAAACATATTTCGTAAAGAAAAAAAAATTTCGGTTTGATTTTAGAGAGAGGAGTGTATGACGTGTAGAGATATTATGTTTTTGTGTAATAAGAGTTTTATCGTTTCAAATTTTTTTTTTGGGTTGTAACAAATTTGTGCAAAAACACACAACCCAGCCGCGTACAAGAGAGCCCCAACCTCGCTCTCAGGAGTGATGAGCAACCATTCTGCCTCACCTCCAAACATATTTCGTAATAAAAAAACAAATTTCGGTTTTATTTTAGAGAAAGGATTGTATGACGTGGAAAGACATTAGGTTTTTGTGTCATAAGAGTTTTATCGTTCTAATTTTTTTTTTGGGTTGTAACAAATTTGTGCAAAAACACACAACCCAGCCGCGTACAAGAGAGCCCCAACCTCGCTCTCAGGAGTGTGAGCAACCATTCTGCCTCACCCCCAAACATATTTCGTAAAGAAAAAAAATTTCCGTTTTATTTTAGAGAAAGGAGTGTATGATGTGGAAAGACATTAGGTTTTTGTGTCATAAGAGTTTTATCGTTCTAAGTTTCTTTTAGGGTTGTAACAAAATATGTGCAAAAAGACAAAACCCAGCCGCGTACAAGAGAGCCCCAACCTCGCACTCAGGAGTGATGAGCAACCATTCTGCCTCACCTCCAAACATATTTCGTAAAGAAAAAAAAATTTCGGTTTGATTTTAGAGAGAGGAGTGTATGACGTGTAGAGATATTATGTTTTTGTGTAATAAGAGTTTTATCGTTCTAATTTTTTTTTTGGGTTGTAACAAATTTGTGCAAAAACACACAACCCAGCCGCGTACAAGAGAGCCCCAACCTCGCTCTCAGGAGTGATGAGCAACCATTCTGCCTCACCTCCAAACATATTTCGTAATAAAAAAAAAAATTTCGGTTTTATTTTAGAGAAAGGAGTGTATGACATGGAAAGACATTATCTTTTTGTGTCATAAGAGTTTTATCGTTCTAATTTTCTTTTAGGGTTGTAACAAAATTTGTGCAAAAACACACAACCCAGCCGCGTACAAGAGAGCCCCAACCTCGCTCTCAGGAGTGATGAGCAACCATTCTGCCTCACCTCCAAACATATTTCGTAAAGAAAAAAAAAATTTCGGTTTTATTTCAGAGAGAGGAGTGTATGACGTGTGAAGATATTATGTTTTTGTGTAATAAGAGTTTTATCGTTCTAATTTTTTTTTTGGGTTGTAACAAATTTGTGCAAAAACACACAACCCAGCCGCGTACAAGAGAGCCCCAACCTCGCTCTCAGGAGTGATGAGCAACCATTCTGCCTCACCTCCAAACATATTTCGTAAAGAAAAAAAATTTCCGTTTTATTTTAGAGAAAGGAGTGTATGACGTGTAGAGATATTATCTTTTTGTGTAATAAGAGTTTTATCGTTCTAATTTTTTTTTTGGGTTGTAACAAATTTGTGCAAAAACACACAACCCAGCCGCGTACAAGAGAGCCCCAACCTCGCTCTCAGGAGTGATGAGCAACCATTCTGCCTCACCTCCAAACATATTTCGTAAAGAAAAAAAAATTTCGGTTTGATTTTAGAGAGAGGAGTGTATGACGTGTAGAGATATTATGTTTTTGTGTAATAAGAGTTTTATCGTTTCAAATTTTTTTTTTTGGGTTGTAACAAATTTGTGCAAAAACACACAGCCCAGCCGCGTACAAGAGAGCCCCAACCTCGCTCTCAGGAGTGATGAGCAACCATTCTGCCTCACCTCCAAACATATTTCGTAATAAAAAAAAAAATTTCGGTTTTATTTTAGAGAAAGGATTGTATGACGTTGAAAGACATTAGGTTTTTGTGTCATAAGAGTTTTATCATTCTAATTTGCTTTTTGGGTTGTAACAAATTTCTGCAAAAACACACAACCTAGCCGCATACAAGAGAGCCCCAACCTCGCTCTCAGGAGTGATGAGCAACCATTCTGCCTCACCTCCAAACATATTTCGTAAATAAAAAAAAAATTTCGGTTTGATTTTAGAGAGAGGAGTGTATGACGTGTAAGGATATTATGTTTTTGTGTAATAAGAGTTTTATTGTTCTAATTTTTTTTTGGGGTTGTAACAAATTTGTGCAAAAACATACAACCCAGCCGCGTACAAGAGAGCCCCAACCTCGCTCTCAGGAGTGATGAGCAACCATTCTGCCTCACCTCCAAACATATTTCGTAAAGAAAAAACAAAATTCGGTTTTATTTTAGAGAAAGGATTGTATGACGTGGAAAGACATTAGGTTTTTGTGTCATAAGAGTTTTATCGTTCTAATTTTTTTTTTGGGTTGTAACAAATTTGTACAAAAACACACAACCCAGCCGCGTACAAGAGAGCCCCAACCTCGCTCTCAGGAGTGATGAGCAACCATTCTGCCTCACCTCCAAACATATTTCGTAAAGAAAAAAAAATTTCGGTTTTATTTTAGAGAAAGGAGTGTATGATGTGGAAAGACATTAGGTTTTTGTGTCATAAGAGTTTTATCGTTCTAATTTTCTTTTAGGGTTGTAACAAAATTTGTGCAAAAACACACAACCCAGCCGTGTACAAGAGAGCCCCAACCTCACTCTCAGGAGTGATGAGCAACCATTCTGCCTCACCTCCAAACATATTTCGTGAAGAAAAAAAAATTTCGGTTTTATTTCAGAGAGAACAGTGTATGACGTGTAAAGATATTATGTTTTTGTGTAATAAGAGTTTTATCGTTCTAATTTTTTTTTTGGGTTGTAACAAATTTGTGCAAAAACACACAACCCAGCCGCGTACAAGAGAGCCCCAACCTCGCTCTCAGGAATGATGAGCAACCATTCTGCCTCACCTCCAAACATTTTTCGTAATAAAAAAACAATATTCGGTTTTATTTTAGAGAAAGGATTGTATGACGTGGAAAGACATTAGGTTTTTGTGTCATAAGAGTTTTATCGTTCTAATTTTTTTTTTGGGTTGTAACAAATTTGTGCAAAAACACACAACCCAGCCGCGTACAAGAGAGCCCCAACCTCGCTCTCAGGAGTGATGAGCAACCATTCTGCCTCACCTCCAAACATATTTCGTAAAGAAAAAACAAAATTCGGTTTTATTTCAGAGAGAACAGTGTATGACGTGTAAAGATATTATGTTTTCGTGTAATAATAGTTTTATCGTTCTAATTTTTTTTTTGGGTTGTAACAAATTTGTGCAAAAACACACAACCCAGCCGCGTACAAGAGAGCCCCAACCTCGCTCTCAGGAATGATGAGCAACCATTCTGCCTCACCTCCAAACATATTTCGTAAAGAAAAAAAAATTTCGGTTTGATTTTAGAGAGAGGAGTGTATGACGTGTAGAGATATTATGTTTTTGTGTAATAAGAGTTTTATCGTTCTAATTTTTTTTTTGGGTTGTAACAAATTTGTGCAAAACCACACAACCCAGCCGCGTACAAAAGAGCCCCAACCTCGCTCTCAGGAGTGATGAGCAACCATTCTGCCTCACCTCCAAACATATTTCGTAAAGAAAAAAAAAATTTCGGTTTTATTTCAGAGAGAGGAGTGTATGACGTGTGAAGATATTATGTTTTTGTGTAATAAGAGTTTTATCGTTCTAATTTTTTTTTTTGGGTTGTAACAAATTTGTGCAAAAACACACAACCCAGCCGCGTACAAGAGAGCCCCAACCTCGCTCTCAGGAGTGATGAGCAACCATTCTGCCTCACCTCCAAACATATTTCGTAAAGAAAAAAAATTTCGGTTTTATTTTAGAGAAAGGAGTGTATGACGTGTAGAGATATTATCTTTTTGTGTAATAAGAGTTTTATCGTTCTAATTTTTTTTTTGGGTTGTAACAAATTTGTGCAAAAACACACAACCCAGCCGCGTACAAGAGAGCCCCAACCTCGCTCTCAGGAGTGATGAGCAACCATTCTGCCTCACCTCCAAACATATTTCGTAAAGAAAAAAAAATTTCGGTTTGATTTTAGAGAGAGGAGTGTATGACGTGTAGAGATATTATGTTTTTGTGTAATAAGAGTTTTATCGTTTCAAATTTTTTTTTTTGGGTTGTAACAAATTTGTGCAAAAACACACAACCCAGCCGCGTACAAGAGAGGCCCAACCTCGCTCTCAGGAGTGATGAGCAACCATTCTGCCTCACCTCCAAACATATTTCGTAATAAAAAAACAAATTTCGGTTTTATTTTAGAGAAAGGATTGTATGACGTGGAAAGACATTAGGTTTTTGTGTCATAAGAGTTTTATCGTTCTAATTTGCTTTTTGGGTTGTAACAAATTTCTGCAAAAACACACAACCCAGCCGCGTACAAGAGAGCCCCAACCTCGCTCTCAGGAGTGATGAGCAACCATTCTGCCTCACCTCCAAACATATTTCGTAAATAAAAAAAAAAATTTCGGTTTGATTTTAGAGAGAGGAGTGTATGACGTGTAGAGATATTATGTTTTTGTGTAATAAGAGTTTTATCGTTCTAATTTTTTTTTGGGGTTGTAACAAATTTGTGCAAAAACACACAACCCAGCCGCGTACAAGAGAGCCCCAACCTCGCTCTCAGGAGTGATGAGCAACCATTCTGCCTCACCTCCAAACATATTTCGTAAAGAAAAAACAAAATTCGGTTTTATTTTAGAGAAAGGATTGTATGACGTGGAAAGACATTAGGTTTTTGTGTCCTAAGAGTTTTATCGTTCTAATTTTTTTTTTG
This sequence comes from Prosapia bicincta, assembly GCA_036971475.1. Lineage (NCBI taxonomy): Eukaryota > Metazoa > Arthropoda > Insecta > Hemiptera > Cercopidae > Prosapia > Prosapia bicincta. The sequence continues at coordinate 386,744,217 of JBAIZL010000002.1, forward strand.
GGTTGTAACAAATTTGTACAAAAACACACAACCCAGCCGCGTACAAGAGAGCCCCAACCTCGCTCTCAGGAGTGATGAGCAACCATTCTGCCTCACCTCCAAACATATTTCGTAAAGAAAAAAAAATTTCGGTTTTATTTTAGAGAAAGGAGTGTATGATGTGGAAAGACATTAGGTTTTTGTGTCATAAGAGTTTTATCATTCTAATTTTCTTTTAGGGTTGTAACAAAATTTGTGCAAAAACACACAACCCAGCCGCGTACAAGAGAGCCCCAACCTCACTCTCAGGAGTGATGAGCAACCATTCTGTCTCACTTCCAAACATATTTCGTAAAGAAAAAAAAATTTCGGTTTTATTTCAGAGAGAACAGTGTATGACGTGTAAAGATATTATGTTTTTGTGTAATAAGAGTTTTATCGTTCTAATTTTTTTTTTGGGTTGTAACAAATTTGTGCAAAAACACACAACCCAGCCGCGTACAAGAGAGCCCCAACCTCGCTCTCAGGAATGATGAGCAACCATTCTGCCTCACTTCCAAACATATTTCGTGAAGAAAAAAAAATTTCGGTTTTATTTCAGAGAGAACAGTGTATGACGTGTAGAGATATTATGTTTTTGTGTAATAAGAGTTTTATCGTTTCAAATTTTTTTTTTTGGGTTGTAACAAATTTGTGCAAAAACACACAACCCAGCCGCGTACAAGAGAGCCCCAACCTCGCTCTCAGGAGTGATGAGCAACCATTCTGCCTCACCTCCAAACATATTTCGTAATAAAAAAACAATATTCGGTTTTATTTTAGAGAAAGGATTGTATGACGTGGAAAGACATTAGGTTTTTGTGTCATAAGAGTTTTATCGTTCTAATTTTTTTTTTGGGTTGTAACAAATTTGTGCAAAAACACACAACCCAGCCGCGTACAAGAGAGCCCCAACCTCGCTCTCAGGAGTGATGAGCAACCATTCTGCCTCACCTTAAAACATATTTCGTAAAGAAAAAAAAATTTCGGTTTTATTTCAGAGAGAACAGTGTATGATGTGTAAAGATATTATGTTTTCGTGTAATAAGAGTTTTATCGTTCTAATTTTTTTTTTGGGTTGTAACAAATTTGTGCAAAAACACACAACCCAGCCGCGTACAAGAGAGCCCCAACCTCGCTCTCAGGAATGATGAGCAACCATTCTGCCTCACCTCCAAACATATTTCGTAAAGAAAAAAAAATTTCGGTTTGATTTTAGAGAGAGGAGTGTATGACGTGTAGAGATATTATGTTTTTGTGTAATAAGAGTTTTATCGTTCTAATTTTTTTTTTGGGTTGTAACAAATTTGTGCAAAAACACACAACCCAGCCGCGTACAAGAGAGCCCCAACCTCGCTCTCAGGAGTGATGAGCAACCATTCTGCCTCACCTCCAAACATATTTCGTAAATAAAAAAAAAAATTTCGGTTTGATTTTAGAGAGAGGAGTGTATGACGTGTAGAGATATTATGTTTTTGTGTAATAAGAGTTTTATCGTTCTAATTTTTTTTTGGGGTTGTAACAAATTTGTGCAAAAACACACAACCCAGCCGCGTACAAGAGAGCCCCAACCTCGCTCTCAGGAGTGATGAGCAACCATTCTGCCTCACCTCCAAACATATTTCGTAAAGAAAAAACAAAATTCGGTTTTATTTTAGAGAAAGGATTGTATGACGTGGAAAGACATTAGGTTTTTGTGTCATAAGAGTTTTATCGTTCTAATTTTTTTTTTGGGTTGTAACAAATTTGTACAAAAACACACAACCCAGCCGCGTACAAGAGAGCCCCAACCTCGCTCTCAGGAGTGATGAGCAACCATTCTGCCTCACCTCCAAACATATTTCGTAAAGAAAAAAAAATTTCGGTTTTATTTTAGAGAAAGGAGTGTATGATGTGGAAAGACATTAGGTTTTTGTGTCATAAGAGTTTTATCATTCTAATTTTCTTTTAGGGTTGTAACAAAATTTGTGCAAAAACACACAACCCAGCCGCGTACAAGAGAGCCCCAACCTCACTCTCAGGAGTGATGAGCAACCATTCTGTCTCACTTCCAAACATATTTCGTAAAGAAAAAAAAATTTCGGTTTTATTTCAGAGAGAACAGTGTATGACGTGTAAAGATATTATGTTTTTGTGTAATAAGAGTTTTATCGTTCTAATTTTTTTTTTGGGTTGTAACAAATTTGTGCAAAAACACACAACCCAGCCGCGTACAAGAGAGCCCCAACCTCGCTCTCAGGAATGATGAGCAACCATTCTGCCTCACTTCCAAACATATTTCGTGAAGAAAAAAAAATTTCGGTTTTATTTCAGAGAGAACAGTGTATGACGTGTAAAGATATTATGTTTTTGTGTAATAAGAGTTTTATTGTTCTAATTTTTTTTTTGGGTTGTAACAAATTTGTGCAAAAACACACAACCCAGCCGCGTACAAGAGAGCCCCAACCTCGCTCTCAGGAATGATGAGCAACCATTCTGCCTCACCTCCAAACATATTTCGTAATAAAAAAACAATATTCGGTTTTATTTTAGAGAAAGGATTGTATGACGTGGAAAGACATTAGGTTTTTGTGTCATAAGAGTTTTATCGTTCTAATTTTTTTTTTGGGTTGTAACAAATTTGTGCAAAAACACACAACCCAGCCGCGTACAAGAGAGCCCCAACCTCGCTCTCAGGAGTGATGAGCAACCATTCTGCCTCACCTCCAAACATATTTCGTAAAGAAAAAAAAATTTCGGTTTTATTTCAGAGAGAACAGTGTATGACGTGTAAAGATATTATGTTTTCGTGTAATAAGAGTTTTATCGTTCTAATTTTTTTTTTGGGTTGTAACAAATTTGTGCAAAAACACACAACCCAGCCGCGTACAAGAGAGCCCCAACCTCGCTCTCAGGAATGATGAGCAACCATTCTGCCTCACCTCCAAACATATTTCGTAAAGAAAAAAAAATTTCGGTTTGATTTTAGAGAGAGGAGTGTATGACGTGTAGAGATATTATGTTTTTGTGTAATAAGAGTTTTATCGTTTCAAATTTTTTTTTTTGGGTTGTAACAAATTTGTGCAAAAACACACAACCCAGCCGCGTACAAGAGAGCCCCAACCTCGCTCTCAGGAGTAATGAGCAACCATTCTGCCTCACCTCCAAACATATTTCGTAAAGAAAAAACAAAATTCGGTTTTATTTTAGAGAAAGGATTGTATGACGTGGAAAGACATTAGGTTTTTGTGTCATAAGAGTTTTATCGTTCTAATTTTTTTTTTGGGTTGTAACAAATTTGTACAAAAACACACAACCCAGCCGCGTACAAGAGAGCCCCAACCTCGCTCTCAGGAGTGATGAGCAACCATTCTGCCTCACCTCCAAACATATTTCGTAAAGAAAAAAAAATTTCGGTTTTATTTTAGAGAAAGGAGTGTATGATGTGGAAAGACATTAGGTTTTTGTGTCATAAGAGTTTTATCGTTCTAATTTTCTTTTAGGGTTGTAACAAAATTTGTGCAAAAACACACAACCCAGCCGCATACAAGAGAGCCCCAACCTCACTCTCAGGAGTGATGAGCAACCATTCTGCCTCACTTCCAAACATATTTCGTGAAGAAAAAAAAATTTCGGTTTTATTTCAGAGAGAACAGTGTATGACGTGTAAAGATATTAAGTTTTTGTGTAATAAGAGTTTTATCGTTCTAATTTTTTTTTTGGGTTGTAACAAATTTGTGCAAAAACACACAACCCAGCCGCGTACAAGAGAGCCCCAACCTCGCTCTCAGGAGTGATGAGCAACCATTCTGCCTCACCTCCAAACATATTTCGTAATAAAAAAACAAATTTCGGTTTTATTTTAGAGAAAGGATTGTATGACGTGGAAAGACATTAGGTTTTTGTGTCATAAGAGTTTTATCGTTCTAATTTGCTTTTTGGGTTGTAACAAATTTCTGCAAAAACACACAACCCAGCCGCGTACAAGAGAGCCCCAACCTCGCTCTCAGGAGTGATGAGCAACCATTCTGCCTCACCTCCAAACATATTTCGTAAATAAAAAAAAAAATTTCGGTTTGATTTTAGAGAGAGGAGTGTATGACGTGTAGAGATATTATGTTTTTGTGTAATAAGAGTTTTATCGTTCTAATTTTTTTTTTGGGTTGTAACAAATTTGTGCAAAAACACACAACCCAGCCGCGTACAAGAGAGCCCCAACCTCGCTCTCAGGAGTGATGAGCAACCATTCTGCCTCAACTCCAAACATATTTCGTAAAGAAAAAACAAAATTCGGTTTTATTTTAGAGAAAGGATTGTATGACGTGGAAAGACATTAGGTTTTTGTGTCATAAGAGTTTTATCGTTCTAATTTTTTTTTTGGGTTGTAACAAATTTGTACAAAAACACACAACCCAGCCGCGTACAAGAGAGCCCCAACCTCGCTCTCAGGAGTGATGAGCAACCATTCTGCCTCACCTCCAAACATATTTCGTAAAGAAAAAAAAATTTCGGTTTTATTTTAGAGAAAGGAGTGTATGATGTGGAAAGACATTAGGTTTTTGTGTCATAAGAGTTTTATCGTTCTAATTTTCTTTTTGGGTTGTAACAAATTTGTGCAAAAACACACAACCCAGCCGCGTACATGAGAGCCCCAACCTCGCTCTCAGGAATGATGAGCAACCATTCTGCCTCACCTCCAAACATATTTCGTAATAAAAAAACAATATTCGGTTTTATTTTAGAGAAAGGATTGTATGACGTGGAAAGACATTAGGTTTTTGTGTCATAAGAGTTTTATCGTTCTAATTTTTTTTTTGGGTTGTAACAAATTTGTGCAAAAACACACAACCCAGCCGCGTACAAGAGAGCCCCAACCTCGCTCTCAGGAGTGATGAGCAACCATTCTGCCTCACCTCCAAACATATTTCGTAAAGAAAAAAAAATTTCGGTTTGATTTTAGAGAGAGGAGTGTATGACGTGTAGAGATATTATGTTTTTGTGTAATAAGAGTTTTATCGTTCTAATTTTTTTTTTGGGTTGTAACAAATTTGTGCAAAAACGCACAACCCAGCCGCGTACAAGAGAGCCCCAACCTCGCTCTCAGGAGTGATGAGCAACCATTCTGCCTCACCTCCAAACATATTTCGTAAAGAAAAAAAATTTCGGTTTTATTTTAGAGAAAGGAGTGTATGACGTGTAGAGATATTATGTTTTTGTGTAATAAGAGTTTTATCGTTCTAATTTTTTTTTTGGGTTGTAACAAATTTGTGCAAAAACACACAACCCAGCCGCGTACAAGAGAGCCCCAACCTCGCTCTCAGGAGTGATGAGCAACCATTCTGCCTCACCTCCAAACATATTTCGTAAAGAAAAAAAAATTTCGGATTGATTTTAGAGAGAGGAGTGTATGACGTGTAGAGATATTATGTTTTTGTGTAATAAGAGTTTTATCGTTCTAATTTTTTTTTTGGGTTGTAACAAATTTGTGCAAAAACACACAACCCAGCCGCGTACAAGAGAGCCCCAACCTCGCTCTCAGGAGTGATGAGCAACCATTCTGCCTCACCTCCAAACATATTTCGTAAAGAAAAAAAAATTTCGGTTTTATTTCAGAGAGAACAGTGTATGACGTGTAAAGATATTATGTTTTCGTGTAATAAGAGTTTTATCGTTCTAATTTTTTTTTTGGGTTGTAACAAATTTGTGCAAAAACACACAACCCAGCCGCGTACAAGAGAGCCCCAACCTCGCTCTCAGGAATGATGAGCAACCATTCTGCCTCACCTCCAAACATATTTCGTAAAGAAAAAAAAATTTCGGTTTGATTTTAGAGAGAGGAGTGTATGACGTGTAGAGATATTATGTTTTTGTGTAATAAGAGTTTTATCGTTCTAATTTTTTTTTTGGGTTGTAACAAATTTGTGCAAAAACACAAAACCCAGCCGCGTACAAGAGAGCTCCAACCTCGCTCTCAGGAGTGATGAGCAACCATTCTGCCTCCCCTCCAAACATATTTCGTAAAGAAAAAAAATTTCGGTTTTATTTTAGAGAAAGGAGTGTATGACGTGTAGAGATATTATGTTTTTGTGTAATAAGAGTTTTATCGTTCTAATTTTTTTTTTTGGGTTGTAACAAATTTGTGCAAAAACACACAACCCAGCCGCGTACAAGAGAGCCCCAACCTCGCTCTCAGGAGTGATGAGCAACCATTCTGCCTCACCTCCAAACATATTTCGTAAAGAAAAAAAAATTTCGGTTTGATTTTAGAGAGAGGAGTGTATGACGTGTAGAGATATTATGTTTTTGTGTAATAAGAGTTTTATCGTTTCAAATTTTTTTTTGGGGTTGTAACAAATTTGTGCAAAAACACACAACCCAGCCGCGTACAAGAGAGCCCCAACCTCGCTCTCAGGAGTGATGAGCAACCATTCTGTCTCACCTCCAAACTTATTTCGTAATAAAAAAACAAATTTCGGTTTTATTTTAGAGAAAGGATTGTATGACGTGGAAAGACATTAGGTTTTTGTGTCATAAGAGTTTTATCGTTCTAATTTGCTTTTTGGGTTGTAACAAATTTCTGCAAAAACACACAACCCAGCCGCGTACAAGAGAGCCCCAACCTCGCTCTCAGGAGTGATGAGCAACCATTCTGCCTCACCTCCAAACATATTTCGTAAAGAAAAAAAAATTTCGGTTTGATTTTAGAGAGAGGAGTGTATGACGTGTAGAGATATTATGTTTTTGTGTAATAAGAGTTTTATCGTTCTAATTTTTTTTTGGGGTTGTAACAAATTTGTGGAAAAACACACAACCCAGCCGCGTACAAGAGAGCCCCAACCTCGCTCTCAGGAGTGATGAGCAACCAATCTGCCTCACCTCCAAACATATTTCGTCATGAAAAAAATTGTTTTTGGTTATATTATAGAGAGAGGAGTGTATGACGTGGAAAGACATTATCTTTTTGTGTCATAAGAGGTTTATCGTTCTAATTTTCATTTAGGGTTGTAACAATTTTGTGCAAAAACACAACAACCCAGCCGCGTACAAGAGAGCCCCAACCTCGCTCTCAGGAGTGAGGAGCAACCATTCTGCCTCACCTCCAAACATATTTCGTAATAAAAAAACAAAATTCGGTTTTATTTTAGAGAAAGGATTGTATGACGTGGAAAGACATTAGGTTTTTGTGTCATAAGAGTTTTATCGTTCTAATTTGCTTTTTGGGTTGTAACAAATTTGTGCAAAAACACACAACCCAGCCGCGTACAAGAGAGCCCCAACCTCGCTCTCAGGAGTGATGAGCAACCATTCTGCCTCCCCTCCAAACATATTTCGTAATAAAAAATAAAATTTCGGTTTTATTTTAGAGAAAGGAGTGTATGACGTGGAAAGACATTATCTTTTTGTGTCATAAGAGTTTTATCGTTCTAATTTTCTTTTAGGGTTGTAACAAAATTTGTGCAAAAACACACAACCCAGCCGCGTACAAGAGAGCCCCAACCTCGCTCTCAGGAGTGATGAGCAACCATTCTGCCTCACCTCCAAACATATTTCGTAAAGAAAAAAAAAATTTCGGTTTTATTTCAGAGAGAGGAGTGTATGACGTGTAAAGATATTATGTTTTTGTGTAATAAGAGTTTTATCGTTCTAAGTTTCTTTTAGGGTTGTAACAAAATTTGTGCAAAAAGACAAAACCCAGCCGCATACAAGAGAGCCCCAACCTCGTTCTCAGGAGTGATGAGCAACCATTCTGCCTCACCTCCAAACATATTTCGTAAAGAAAAAAAAAATTCGGTTTTATTTTAGAGAAAGGAGTGTATGATGTGGAAAGACATTAGGTTTTTGTGTAATAACGGTTTTATCGTTCTAATTTTTTTTTTGGGTTGTAACAAATTTGTGCAAAAACACACAACCCAGCCGCGTACAAGAGAGCCCCAACCTCGCTCTCAGGAGTGATGAGCAACCATTCTGCCTCACCTCCAAACATATTTCGTAAAGAAAAAAAAAATTCGGTTTTATTTTAGAGAAAGGAGTGTATGATGTGGAAAGACATTAGGTTTTTGTGTCATAAGTGTTTTATCGTTCTAAGTTTCTTTTAGGGTTGTAACAAAATTTGTGCAAAAAGACAAAACCCAGCCGCATACAAGAGAGCCCCAACCTCGTTCTCAGGAGTGATGAGCAACCATTCTGCCTCACCTCCAAACATATTTCGTAAAGAAAAAAAATTTCGGTTTGATTTTAGAGAGAGGAGTGTATGACGTGTAGAGATATTATGTTTTTGTGTAATAGGAGTTTTATCGTTCTAATCTTTTTTTTGGGTTGTAACAAATTTGTGCAAAAACACACAACCCAGCCGCGTACAAGAGAGCCCCAACCTCGCTCTCAGGAATGATGAGCAACCATTCTGGCTCACCTCCAAACATATTTCGTAATAAAAAAACAAAATTCGGTTTTATTTTAGAGAAAGGATTGTATGACGTGGAAAGACATTATCTTTTTGTGTCATAAGAGTTTTATCGTTCTAATTTTCTTTTAGGGTTGTAACAAAATTTGTGTAAAAACACACAACCCAGCCGAGTACAAGAGAGCCCCAACCTCGCTCTCAGGAGTGATGACCAACCATTCTGCCTCACCTCCAAACATATTTCGTAAAGAAAAAAAAAATTTCGGTTTTATTTCAGAGAGAGGAGTGTATGACGTGTAAAGATATAATGTTTTTGTGTAATAAGAGTTTTATCATTCAAATTTTTTTTTGGGGTTGTAACAAATTTGTGCAAAAACACACAACCCAGCCGCGTACAAGAGAGCCCCAACCTCGCTCTCAGGAGTGATGAACAACCATTCTGCCTCACCTCCAAACATATTTCGTAAAGAAAAAAAATTTCGGTTTTATTTTAGAGAAAGGAGTGTATGACGTGGAAAGACATTAGGTTTTTGTGTCATAAGAGTTTTATCGTTCTAATTTTCTTTTAGGGTTGTAACAAAATTTGTGCAAAAACACAAAACCCAGCCGCGTACAAGAGAGCCCCAAAATCGCTCTCAGGAGTGATGAGCTACCATTCTGCCTCACCTCCAAACATATTTCGTAATAAAAAAATTTTTTTTGGTTATATTATAGAGAGAGGAGTGTATGACGTGGAAAGACATTATCTTTTTGTGTCATAAGAGTTTTATCGTTCTAATTTTCATTTAGGATTGTAACAAATTTGTGCAAAAACAAACAACCCAGCCGCGTACAAGAGAGCCCCAACCTCGCTCTTAGGAGTGATGAGCAACCAATCTGTCTCACCTCCAAACATATTTCGTCATGAAAAATATTGTTTATGGTTATAATATAGAGAGAGGAGTGTATGATGTGGAAAGACATTATCTTTTTGTGTCATAAGAGTTTTATCGTTCTAATTTTCATTTAGGATTGTAACAAATTTGTGCAAAAACAAACAACCCAGCCGCGTACAAGAGAGCCCCAACCTCGCTCTTAGGAGTGATGAGCAACCAATCTGTCTCACCTCCAAACATATTTCGTCATGAAAAATATTGTTTATGGTTATAATATAGAGAGAGGAGTGTATGACGTGGAAAGACATTATCTTTTTGTGTCATAAGAGTTTTATCGTTCTAATTTTCATTTAGGGTTGTAACAAATTTGTGCAAAAACACACAACCCAGCCGCGTACAAGAGAGCCCCAACCTCGCTCTCAGGAGTGATGAGCAACCATTCTGCCTCACCTCCAAACATATTTCGTAATAAAAAAAAAAATTTCGGTTTTATTTTAGAGAAAGGAGTGTATGACGTGGAAAGACATTAGGTTTTTGTGTCATAAGAGTTTTATCGTTCTAATTTGCTTTTTGGGTTGTAACAAATTTCTGCAAAAACACACAACCCAGCCGCGTACAAGAGAGCCCCAACCTCGATCTCAGGAGTGATGAGCAACCAATCTGCCCCACCTCCAAACATATTTCGTGATAAAAAAAAATTTTTTCGGTTTTATTTTAGAGAAAGGATTGTATGACGTGGAAAGACATTAGGTTTTTGTGTCATAAGAGTTTTATCGTTCTAATTTTTTTTTTGGGTTGTAACAAATTTGTGCAAAAACACACAACCCAGCCGCGTACAAGAGAGCCCCAACCTCGCTCTCAGGAGTGATGAGCAACCATTCTGCCTCACCTCCAAACATATTTCGTAATAAAAAAAAAAATTTCGGTTTTATTTTAGAGAAAGGAGTGTATGACATGGAAAGACATTATCTTTTTGTGTCATAAGAGTTTTATCGTTCTAATTTTCTTTTAGGGTTGTAACAAAATTTGTGCAAAAACACACAACCCAGCCGCGTACAAGAGAGCCCCAAACTCGCTCTCAGGAGTGATGAGCAACCATTCTGCCTCACCTCCAAACATATTTCGTAAAGAAAAAAAAATTTCGGTTTTATTTTAGAGAAAGGAGTGTATGACGTGGAAAGACATTAGGTTTTTGTGTCATAAGAGTTTTATCGTTCTAATTTTCTTTTAGGGTTGTAACAAAATTTGTGCAAAAAGACAAAACCCAGCCGCGTACAAGAGAGCCCCAACCTCGCTCTCAGGAGTGATGAGCAACCATTCTGCCTCACCTCCAAACATATTTCGTAAAGAAAAAAAATTTCGGTTTGATTTTAGAGATAGGAGTGTATGACGTGTAGAGATATTATGTTTTTGTGTAATAAGAGTTTTATCGTTCTAATTTTTTTTTTGGGTTGTAACAAATTTGTGCAAAAACACACAACCCAGCCGCGTACAAGAGAGCCCCAACCTCGCTCTCAGGAGTGATGAGCAACCATTCTGCCTCACCTCCAAACATATTTCGTAATAAAAAAACAAATTTCGGTTTTTATTTTAGAGAAAGGATTGTATGACGTGGAAAGACATTAGGTTTTTGTGTCATAAGAGTTTTATCGTTCTAATTTTTTTTTGGGTTGTAACAAATTTGTGCAAAAACACACAACCCAGCCGCGTACAAGAGAGCCCCAACCTAGCTCTCAGGAGTTATGTGCAACCATTCTGCCTCACATCCAAACATATTTCGTAAAGAAAAAAAATTTCGGTTTTATTTTAGAGAAAGGAGTGTATGACGTGGAAAGACATTATCTTTTTGTGTCATAAGAGTTTTATCGTTCTAATTTTCATTTAGGGTTGTAACAAATTTGTGCAAAAACACACAACCCAGCCGCGTACAAGAGAGCCCTAACCTCGCTCTTAGGAGTGATGAGCAACCAATCTGCCTCACTTCCAAACATTTTTCGTCATGAAAAATATTGTTTTTGGTTATATTATAGAGAGAGGAGTGTATGACGTGGAAAGACATTATCTTTTTGTGTCATAAGATTTTTATCGTTCTAATTTTCATTTAGGGTTGTAACAAATTTGTGCAAAAACACACAACCCAGCCGCGTAGAAGAGAGCCCCAACCTCGCTCTCAGGAGTGATGAGCAACCAATCTGCCTCACCTCCAAACATATTTCGTCATGAAAAAAATTGTTTTTGGTTATATTATAGAGAGAGGAGTGTATGACGTGGTAAGACATTATCTTTTTGTGTCATAAGAGTTTTATCATTCTAACTTTCTTTTAGGGTTGTGACAAATTTGTGCAAAAACACACAACCCAGCCGCGTACAAGAGAGCCCCAAACTCGCTCTCAGGAGTGATGAGCAACCATTCTGCCTCACCTCCAAACATATTTCATCATGAAAAAAATTGTTTTTGGTTATGTTATAGAGAGAGGAGTGTATGACGTGGAAAGACAATATCTTTTTGTGTCATAAGAGTTTTATTGTTCTAATTTTCATTTAGGGTTGTAACAAATTTGTGCAAATACAAACTACCCAGTCGCCTACAATGGAGCCCCAACCTCGCTCTCAGGAGTGATGAGCAACCAATCTGCCTCACCTCCAAACATATTTCGTCATGAAAAATATTGTTTTTGGTTATATTATAGAGAGAGGAGTGTATGACGTGGAAAGACATTATCTTTTTGTGTCATAAGAGTTTTATCGTTCTAATTTTCATTTAGGGTTGTAACAAATTTGTGCAAAAACACACATCCCAGCCGCGTACAAGAGAGCCCCAACCTCGCTCTCAGGAGTGATGAGCAACCAATCTGCCTCACCTCCAAACATATTTCGTCATGATAAAAATTTTTTTTGGTTATATTATAGAGAGAGGAGTGTATGACGTGGAAAGACATTATCTTTTTTTGTCATAAGAGTATTATCGTTCTAATTTTCTTTTAGGGTTGTAACAAATTTGTGCAAATACAAACAACCCAGTCGCCTACAATGGAGCCCCAACCTCGCTCTCACGAGTGATGAGCAACCAATCTGCCTCACCTCCAAACATATTTCGTCATGAAAAAAATTGTTTTTGGTTATATTATAGAGAGAGGAGTGTATGACGTGGAAAGACATTATCTTTTTGTGTCATAAGAGTTTTATCGTTCCAATTTTCTTTTTTTTTGTAATAAATTTGTGCAAAAACACACAACCCAGCTGCGTACAAGAGAGCCCCACCCTCATTCTGATCCCCCTGCTGCTTGCAGTATTCCTTTCTATAAAAGTAAGTATTATTCCAGTTGTGTATAATAAACCTGGATTTTTTAAAATTTGGGAAATCTGCTTTCCAAAATATGGCAAAAGGCAATAGACACAGCTGTTTTTCAAACCTGATACTACGTATTTTTTAAGACCCCACCTGGTGGGCTTATATTTATTGAAAGTCTTGAAGGAAACTGTGCCCCGAAACCCTACTGTAGATTGGTCAACTGAGAGGTACTGTCTTGGCTAGTAAAACTCTTTGTACTTTTTGACTAAATACAGCAAAACATTGCTCACTTTAACGCTTCTTGACTGTACACCTGCGTTTTCTGGTGGAGGTTCTATGTGTAAGCCCCAAAAAATTTGAAAAATTTTGGCCCTTGTATAAACGTCACTCAAAAATGAAAATTTATCAGTCCAATCTTCCGACAAATAAGATTGTAATGTGGCTGAAGGATGTTAACCCATAATAAATAACACACCCAAAAAAGATTCGAACTCTTTTATACGTAAATCTGTCCATATCATGTCTGTAGAAAAATACTTGAGTTTTTTTTCTAAGTGGAGCAATAAAATATATTTTATTAATCTTTGTACATCTGTTAGTCTCGTCAACAATTTTCTAAAAAAGTTCACGTGAGAAAAAAAGTAGAAAAAAATCTTTTTTTGTTACTGCTCCATTTTGAGGAGGGGGGGTAACCAGAATTTCCTGAAAACCGAAATGCTTGAAAATTTTTATTCTCAGTCCAATCTTCCCATTCCTGATTATTGGCATCATAGTCATTGTCACTGTCTATGTAAATATCGGGCTCATCATTTTCTAAATCCAAAAATTTACCAAAAGAACCATTTGAACTAGTTCGCTCATCGTCAGATAATCCTGATAACATACCTTTAGGACCGCAATTTCCACATCGTTTGAGGAAAATCGCTCTCTCTTCTGGATAAACTTGGACGTGGTAAGCCTAAGTGAAACTGTGAGTTAGAGGCCAGACAAAAAGAGGCTAGAAGGCTCTTTAATAGAGCAAGGAAGAAGAATACGGTGGATACCTGGCAAGCATATAAAGATAGTCAGTGCCTCTATAAAAAATCTCATAAAGGAGGTTAAGCAGGCTTCTTCAGAAAGTTTTGCTTAGAGACTAACACTCTGAGTAAACCTGCTAGACTGTGTAAGGTGTTAGCAGAGGCACCGAGGGGAGATCTTAAGTTTATCAAGAAGGCTGATGGTAGCTTTGCTGACACTCCGGAGGAAACCCTGTGTTTGCTGACAAGGAACAGTTTTCCCGATATTAGACCTGTGGGGTATGGTGCTCATAACTTTCGCCATACGGTGCCAAGGGTGGACTGGAATATAGCTGGGCAGGTGATATTGGTGCAAAAGGTGAGAGGTGATTCTGTCTTTTAAACCTTTTAAAGCACCTGGATTAGATATTATTACTACAGAATTGCTTGGAGGAAATTATCAGGCCACTGAGGGGATTACTCAGGGGCTGTGTTGCCCTGGGTTACATGCCCGAGCAGTGGCTAAAAGAAAATTCCTCTTTATCCCCAAACTGGAGGGGAAGGTGGTTATACAGATGTAAAGGACTTCAAACCCAATAATCTTACATCTTTCTTGGTAAAGATAATGGAAAGGCTGGGAGATCACTTTTTGAAGGAGGGACCTTTGAAACAGTATCTGTTTCATCAGGACCAAAATGCTTACCAGACTGGTAGGCCAGTGGATACTGCATTGTTGTCGGTTGTGGACTTCATTGAGAGTCAAATCAACTTGAGGGATATGTATTGGGACTTTTCCTAATGAAGAAGGGGCATTTAATAGCACCTCTAGGCTGGCAATCAAGAGAGCATCTAAGAATCATGGGATTTCTGACGGAATTATCAATTGAATTATGAGTTCCTTCGAAAACCGTATAAGTACTGCATCCTGGATGGGGTTCACGATAAGTGGGATGGTCTCGATGGGCTGCCCACAGGCTAGGGAATTTATGGGTTGTGAAGCCTACACAGGCCATAGGAACTGAAGGGGTTCCAATATAAAATTGGAATATCTAGGTCCCCTGTGTGCAAGAGATGCGACGAGGACCAAAAGGAAAGCCCAATCCACATGCTCTGTATGTGCCCTGTTTTGAGAGCTGCAAAGAGAGAGTGGTTTGACTGGCAGGTATGTACACAAGAGGATATCAGAAAATTTATCATGATTTGTACATGGATTCTGTATAGAGGTAGGTATCCACTAAGCTAATTCTGTGGTGGGGTTGGAAAGAGAATACAATGGCTAAGTGCTTTACATCTGTAAGGTCCCTCCGAGTTTTCTAATAATAAAAATAATAATAAATAAAATAATAATGGTGTCAGGAGAATATAGTACAAATATTGTTTCCATTTTTCACCGAGCAGTTTAAACTGAAACATAAACCCATCCATAGTTATCTGTCACCATAGCACTACCCATGTACAAGACAGCCTCAGCGCTGTGATCCGATGTGATAAGCAAAAAATCAGTCACCTAATATTTGATAATTATTTACCAATTTCTAAGACTGCCTAACATTTGTACAATATATAGCACAATATATATATATATATATATATATATATATATAGTATATATAATTAACATTTCATTTGTTAATTGATTCATTAAAGTGTCAGCAGAATATAACACAAATATTGTTTCCTTTTTTCACATAGCAGTTTGCACTGAAATAAAACCCGCCCATAGTTATCTCTCACGATCGCACCACCCCGCATACAAAGAGTCGCAGTCCTGCTCTCAGCTGTGATGAGCAACCAATCGATCTCACCTTTAACCACTTGATAATTTCATACCGATTTGCAATGCCGCCTAAATTTGTATAATATTATACAGTGATTATACTGAAAACTTATTCACCAATGTCATAATTACCTATGTTTAAAAATATTTTATAATGTGAGTGTATATAGTTACTTTAAATAATATAAACTCTTAGGTATAACAATTTCCGTCCCAAATTTTACAGATAGATATTCCCAAATAAAAAAATCTGAAAGTAAATCATACCATAAGCTGAAGTTAAAATATAGACCAGGAATACGTTTTATATGTTTTTAGAAAACATAGAAGTCGCCTAGTTTCCCGTTCCGATTGTTTTCTGTTGTTTGCACATAAATTTGGTGAATTCCACTACATGGTTAGAGTATTCTGTAATTTCCTGACCATATAGACTCCATGTTTGTTTTTAAGGTAAATTAATTAAGAGTCATTCTTTTAACTTGCGTAATTATTTTCATCTTCCTCCTAAATAACTTTTTCTTATTTTACATGAGTGAACACATTCTATCTGTGAATTGTTTCCTTTTTTCGCATAGCAGTTTACACTGAAATAAAAACTCACCCATAGTTATGTCACGATCGCACCGCCACAAGAAAGCCCTAGCCCCTCTCTAAGGGGTGATGAGCAACCAATCGATCTCACCTCAATACACTTGGTACTTTTTTACAGACTTGTAGTACCTAGTAATTTTTATATATGTAGTGATTGCGTTAAATATTGAAAACGTATTATACAAATGTCATATTTACTCTTGTTTAAAAATATTTTATAATTTTGGTGTATCTAGTTTCATTAAATAATAGAAATTCTCAAGTATAACAATTCCTGTCCCAAATTTTACAAAAATTGTAAACATAAAATAGAAAATTCTCAAATTAAATCATATTACGAGGTGAAGTTAAAATTGTGACCTGGAATAAATTTTACATGCTGTTTGAATAAATAAAAGTCCCTAGTCGTTCTGATTTTTTCTCTTGTTTGCACAAGGATTTAGTAGATTCCATTACATATACCCTGATTATACCCAATTAGGACATACCCTGATTTTCTGACCACATTAACTCCATGTTGATTTTTAAGGTAAATTTCTTATGTGTCATTCTTGTAACTATGTATTTATTTTCTTTTTCTTCCTAAATAACTATTTCTTATTTTGCATGAGTGAAAACATTCTAACTGTGAATTGTTTCCGTTTTTCACATAGCACTTTACACTGAAGTAACAACCCACCCATAGTTATGTCACAATCCCACCAGCCACGTACAACACAGCCCCCCCCCCTAGTCAGATGTGATAAGCAACCAATCGATCTCACCTCCAACCCGCTGATAATCTTTTACGGATTTGTAATACCGCCTAAATTTTGTATAATATATACTGATTGTATTGAAAACTTATTTACCAGCGTTATAATTACCTATGTTTAAAAACATTTTATGCTTTGGGTGTATATAGTTACATTCAATAATATAAATTTTTATGTATAACAATTTCTGTCCTGAATTTTACAGAAAATGTAAACATAAGATAAAAATTCTCAAATAAGCCATAATATGTTCCATAGTTAAAATTGTGATGAAAATAAATTTTACAAGCTTTTTTAATAAATAAAAGTCGCCTAATTTCCGTTCTGATCGTTTTCTTTTGTTTGCACATGGATATGGCGAATTCCACTCCTGGATTGGGCATTCTTTGATTTCCTGACCATATAGACGCTATGTTTGTTTTTTAAGGAAAATAATGATGTGTCGTTGTAACTGCGTATTTATTTTCTTCTTGACCAACTGTGTCTTACTTTGCACTAGTAAAAACATTCTATTTGTAATCTGTTTCATTATGGTGTCATTGGCTTCTATGGGTTGCATGACCTTGGCAGTTGTGGAGAGGTTTATCCACGAGATGAGGACTGGTGGAGCAGAGCTGTATGTATGTGGCTCTCTATAAACGGGACATCCATGAAAATGTGTCAATGCATGGAAGAGGCTCAAAAAAGGGCCAGTCCTAGCACTTGTATGATTGTACTCTCACCCTGCCCTTTTCATGCAGGCGGCAACCCAGAAGCACCCCCCTTCAGGTTGGTGGTCTGGATGGGTTCCTACTCCCCTAATGTAAAGGTGTTATGTTATCCGTGCTGATGTAGATTCATGAACCTCAGGGTAAGGAGGTTCTTTACCAGAGCCACAGGAGCACCTGGCGCCACCCCTGAGTATTTAAATCACATTACCGTCGTAAGCAAGGCTCTGTGGCGGTCGACCTTTCTTCACAAGCTGCTCATGGGATTATACATTGCAGAAAACATTAAAAACACTACAACTTGTCAGGACTTAAAACCTACCAAGGAATCCGTCCCAATGGATGTGGCTTCAGCCTCTGTGGAGACAGATGGAACAACAGTTGCGAAGGCAACAGGAGGAATGAGTAGGCCACAATGGAAAAAAGCACTATGGCTTGCCTACCATGAGAAAGCAAAGAAGCACTACTGAGGGCAGAGAACCACCGCCAACCACCTTTGAGAAAACACCGGTACAGGCAACAGAAGGGTTTGGGGAAAGCTGCTAAACCACCCTGTCATCCCGGAAGCTGGTCAATCTGCTAAGACTTTAATACGACAAGAGAAAGAGAGGGAAAGGAAGGAAAGGAGTACTCCAGAATCAGAGGCCAAGAGGAATAGACAAGGGTCTAGGCCTGTTGGGTCGGGAAGTCTTTCTCAACCTACCAAGGGATCTCCGTTAACCTACCAAGATACTAGTGACCTTTGGGAATAGTGTAGGCGTGAGGATAGAGATGGCAAAGTTCAACCACTTTAAGGGCACTGTTATTAACTGTATTTTGGACATTTCTAGTGGTGGACTTGTTCCGCGGTGTTTGTAGGGTTAATATTTCTGAGGAAGAATCTGCATAATGGCTGCAAGAAGTGGTACTGCCAGTTAAGCTCTAAGACAGGGCTCAGGCAAGGCTATTCCTGCCCGATGTAGGAATAGGATTCCGGCCTGATGTAGGATGATCACTATTCCGATCAAGAGGGTGAAAGCGACGGTGCTGGTACCACCACCAAAAAGAAAGGCCACTCAGTTGGTCAAGCTTATGGGGATGCAGAACCAGGAAATTGACACTTCGAAGTAGAAAAATACAGTGCATTGAACGGGGATCTGCAAACCTCCTCTGTCTAGGATTGGACGAGGCATCAACCAGGCGTCTTAAGGCAAGTGATTAGAAGCCTTTTTTGGGGACTGGAGAGGTCACACTTAGATGGACCTCGAAGGACTCGGAAGAGAAGGGAGAGAGATTCAGGAAAAGGCATAGGGGTCAGTTGGATATGACTGACCGTATAGGGGAACTGGTTGCAGCCGGGCACACCTACGCCAGTGTGGAGCCTGAGGGTCACAGGGCATGTGTGATACTCAGAGGACTAGAAACCACGCTGATTCAATAATTCTTAACCAGATACATAGCGGGGGTTAGAATTCAAGATAAGAGTGAGGTAATTCAGAGCAGGGAGTTCATTGTGGCCTTCACTTACTGCGCCCACAATAGAGAATCGCCCCCTGCAGAATTACGTAAATTAGTTAGGTACTGCAGGGAAAGGAATACAGAAAGCTTGGTGAGCTGTGATGCCAATGCTCATAATGAGGTGGTGGGCAGCACAGACACAAATGAGCATGGCAAAGAGCTCCTCGCTTCTCTGATTGAAGGAAACATTGTGGTTCTATAAACGCAGTTGCCGAACCAACATTTGTCACATTAAACAGAAGGGAGGTACTAGAAATTACCATCTGTAATAGACAGATGATAAAGTAGGAGCATGACTGGAAGATTTCAGATGAGCCCTTCATGTCAGATCACCGAATCATTACTGCTACGATGAGGGGAGTTGTTACCATGTGGTATGGTTTACAAACCGGAGAATAACAAACTGGGAAGAATTTAAGTCCTCGGTGAGGAGGCAGATGTCAGACTTCCATGGTAAGTATTGTACACCAAACGATCTGGAAAATACTGAGACCTGCATTAGGACTGCAAAATTAAATGAAATTGCCCTCTCTTGAGGATAAACACTGGATGCGGTAAGCTTAGGTGAAACTGCGAGTTACAGACCAGATAAAAAGAGGCTAGAAGGCTCTTTAATAGAGAAAGGAAGAAGAATACGGTGGATACTTAGCAAGCATATAAAGACAGCCAGTGCCTTTATAAAAATCTCATAAAGGAGGTTAAACTGGCTTCTTGAGAAAGTGATGCTCAGAGACTAACACTTTGAGTGAACCTGCTAGACTGTTTAAGAGGTTAGCAGAGGCACCGAGGGGAGAGCTTAAGTTTGACAAGAAGACTGATGGTAGCTTTGCTGACACTCCAGAGGAAACCCTGAGTTCGCTGATAAGAAAGAGTTTTCCCGATATTAGACCTGTGGGGTGCCAAGGGCGGACTGGAATATAGCTGGGCATTTAGAGAGGCGATTCTGTCTTTTAAACCTTTTACAGCACCTGGATTGGATAATGTTAATACAGAATTGCTTGGAGGGAATTATCAGGCCCTTGACAGGATTACTCAGGGGCTGTGTAATAAAACCAAAGTTATCTTTATTCTCAAACTGGGGGGAAGAGTTATACAGAAGTAAAAGACATCAGACCTAATAGCCTTATATCATTCTTCGTAAAGACACTGGAAAGGCTGGTGGACCACTATTTGAAGGAGGGACCTCTGAAGCAGTATCCACTTCATCAGGACCAAAACGTTTACCGGACTGGTAGGTCAGTGGAAACTGCATTGTTGTCAGTTCTAGGTCAATTGAGGGTCAAATCGACAACAAGGGTATATGTATTGTGGCTTTTCTTAATGTGGAAGGGGTGTTTAATAGCACCTCTAGGCTGGCCATCAAGAGAGCAGCTAAGAATCATGGGAATTCTGGGGGAATTATAAATTGAATTATGAATTCTTTGGAAAATTGTTTAAGTAGTGCATCCTGGATGGGGTTCACGATAAGTGGGATGGTCTCGGAAGGCTACCCGCAGGGTGGGGAATTTATTCCCTCTGCTGTTGAGCCTTGTCGTGGAGAGTCTACTAAGGACGTTCAGTAGAATGGGTGTTAAGGAAATAGGATATGCTGATGACATACCTATCCTTGTTAAGGGGCCATTTGGAGAAGTCCTTAGAGATATACTTCAAGAAGCACTCAAGGTAACAGAAGTATGGTGTAGGAAAAAGCAGTATGCATTCAAGGAGAGAAATCTGTGGTACTCATCTTCACTAATTGACATAAAACTAAATCTTTGGAAATATTAGAAATTGGTGATACCAAAATGAGCTATGTTGAGAGTCCTCAATATCTGGGGAGTTATTCTGGAATGGAAGCTACTCTGGTGTGAGCACTTGGAGGATAAGTGCAAAAAAGCCATAGCTACGATCTGGCAATGCAGTAGAGAGATGGGCATCAGATGGGGTTTGGGTCCACATCAGATGAAGTGGTATTATTCTGCCATCATGGTACTGAGGTTATTCTTTGCCTCAATCGTTTGGTGGGACAGGGCACAGAAAGAAAAATGTAGAAGAGTGCTGGGCCGTGTGCAGCGGCTCTTCTTTAGAGGCATAACAGTTACCAGGATCAGTATGCTATGTGCAGACATGAGGGTTATGTTGGGTTTCCATCCTTGGTTCTTCAAATTAGGATGAATTCAATGAAAACTGCATACCCGCTAAGTTGTACCATTAGTGGAAGACAAGTAGGATGACACAAACAGATATTTGGTGATTTACTGAAAGAGCTCAAGATAGAACCTCAGGATAAGATACTGTCTCATAAATGAAAATGAAATTGCTAAATCTAAATTCCTGCAAGAGAGGCATGGACAGAGTGTAGACCCAAACATGGTGACATTTGTTTCACCAATGGGTCCAAGATGAAGGAAGGAGTGGTATACAGCTTTAGTGGACCGAGACACCAAGACATATTCTGGAATGCTACTTTGGGGTGCAACGAATTCTAGGTACTGTAGGGTACTCAGGAGACTTGTGGGGCAAGTAACTACTCTCCTTGAGTAGACATAATCTCAGAGTTACTGTAGAACTAGTCACAGGTCATGTGAATGTTAAGGGGTTCCAATACAAAGTTGGAAGATCTAAGTCCCCTGTTTGCAAGAGATGCGATAAGGACCAAAAGGAAAATCCATGTGCTCTCTGAGTGCCCTGCTTTGGGAGGTGCAAGGAGAAAGAGGATATCAGAAAATTTAGCATTAGGTGGGTACATGGATTCTGCAAACAGGTAGGTAAGCCATCCACTAAGCTAATTCTGTGGTGGGGATGGGAAGAGAGTACAATGGCTAAATGCTTTACACCAGTAAGGTCCCTCCGAGTTTTCTAATAATAATAATAAATAAAATAATAATGGTGTCAGCGGAATATAATACAAATATTGTTTAAATTTTTCACATAGCAGTTTACACTGAAATATAAACCCACCCATAGTTATCTGTCACAATCGCACTACTCTTGTACAACACATCCTCAGCCCTGTTGTGAGGTGTGATAAGCAAAAAATCAGTCTCATCTCTATACACTTCATAATTTTTTTTACCAATTTCTAATACTGCCTAACATTTCTATAATATATAGTGATTGTGTTAAATATTGAAAACTTATTTACCATTGTCATAATTACTTATGTTTAAAAACATTCTATACTTTTGGTGTATACAGTTACATTAAATAATGTCAATTCCTAAGTATAACAATTCCTGTCCCGAATTTTACAGAAATTGTAAACATAAAATAAAACATTCTCAAATTAAATCATATTACATGGTGAAGTTAAAATTGTGACCAGAATAAGTTTTACATGCTGTTTGAATAAATAAAAGTCGCCTAGTTTCCTATTCTGAATATTTTCTCTTGTTTGTACATGGATTTGGTAAATTCCGCGACACGATGAGATATACTGTGATTTTCTGACCATATTAACTCCGTGTTGACTTTTAAATTAAATTAATTATGTGTCATTCTTTTAACTGCGTATTTATTTTTTTCTTCTTCCTGGATAACTGTTTCCAGAGTAAAAACATTTCATTTGTTAATCGTTTCATTAAAGGGTCAGTAGAATATAATACTAATATTGTGTCTTTTTTTCGCATAGCAGTTTACACTGGAATAAAAATTATCTGTCACGATCGCACTACCCCATGTACAAGTTAGCCCCAATCCCACTCTCAGGTGTGATGAGCAACCAATAATCGATTTGCAATACCCCCTAAATTTTGTTTAATATATAGTGATTATATTGAAAACCTATTTACCAGCGTCACAAAAACCTATGATTAAAAACATCCTATACTTTAGGTATATATAGTTACGTTAAATAATATAAATTCTCAAGTATAACAATTTCTGTCTCGAATTTTTTAGAAATTGTATACATAAAATAAAAAATTCTGAAATTAAATCATTATAAGCTGAAGTTAAAATTGTGACCTGGAGGACATTTTATATTTTCTTTGTATAAATCGAAGTCACCTAGTTTATTTGTTCTGATTGTTTACTCTTGTTTTTGTACATGGATTTGGTCAATTCCACTCCTGAATTTGGCATTCTGTAACTTCGTGACCATATAGACACCATGTTTGTTTTTTAAGGTGAATTAAGTGTCATTCATTTAACTTGCGTATTTATGTTCTTCTTCTTCCTAAATAACTGTTTCTTATTTTGCGCAAGTGAAAACATTCTAACTGTGGATTGTTTCTTTTTTTTCACATAGCAGTTTACACTGAAATAAAAAACACACCTATAGGTATGTCGCGATCGGACCAACCTGCGTACTCAAGAGCCACAGTACCGCTCTCAGGTGTGATGAGCAACCAATAGATATCAGCTCCATACACTTGAATATTTTTACTAATTTGTAATAAATAAATGTTGTCCAGATTCGCATTCTGATTGTTTACTCTTGTATGCACAAGGAGATGGTAAATTCCACTGCAGGATGAGACATACCGTGATTTCCTGACCATATTAACTCCAGTTTTATTTTGTAAGGTAAATAATTGTGCCATTCTTGTAACGGCTTATTTATTTTCTTACAGAATATATATTAAGAACAAGTTAAACACTTGAAAATTACAGCCTTGTGTTTTTGGTGAAATATAAACACAAACGCACGTAATTGGTGAGGGTTTTGACTACTTTTTCATTTTTAACTTTTCGTTTCAGTTTTATATGTAGCTTGATCAATTTCATTTATAAAACATACCGAGAGTGTAGAATAGTATGAGTAATATAAACATTAATAACAACAAATAAATAATGTAAATATAGTGTTTAACTTACCAGTGTTGTTTTCTTCTGATTTCTTTTAACTTTAATTTTAGGCACAGCCTGTTCTTTTTATTCTTTCTTGTTTTCACATGGATTTGGTGAATTCCACTCCAGGATATTACACATGATTTCCTGACCATATAGACTTCTGAAATCCCCAACAAAAGTAAACATAAAATAAAAAATCTTCAAATTAATCATATGTACTTATTATTGTAGTGTTCTAACCTGGAATAAATTTCATTTTTTTTAGAACCACTATAGATGTTACCTTGTTTCCTGGTTTTGTTCTCTAACATACAAAAACCTAAAATGATCAAATTAACATATAATTAATTATAATTTATTTATTAATTAATACCTTTTACCTATAATTACACCTTTGGTTAACATTTAAAGAATAACTTTTGATTAGGTGTTTTGTCTAGTCTACATTTTTGTTTTACCCTTTTTTTCAGTTCATCATTTTTATAGCCTATTAATAACATACAGAGAACATTTATAAAAACATACAGAGAACATAATCAACTTGCAAAATATAAACAATAAAAATAAATATAAGTATTAAATAGTTTTGTTTTAAAACTGAAAATGTTGTTAGCTTTCTGCTGGCACATGTGATTATGATTTATTTCTTTGTGTACGTTTACTCATTAGGTTAATTAGTCATATATTTGAATATTGTAGAATGATTCTGAGTGATCAGTTAGTAGTTTTGGTGAATTATCTTTAGATAATCTGTATGAAGGAATTATGAGTAATAATAGTGGGCAGAGTGAGGTTGTTTTTGTATTCATACAACTCATGTAAGTTAGCTAATATTTATTATGTATTTTAGCAATAATACAATAATGTTATAATTTTATGTGTTATAATTTATGTAGACATATTCTTGTTAATATTTCTTTACTCCTAATTAAGCAATAGTTTAGATTTTGTTGGGAATTTACATACCAAGCAGATTCTGTTAAACTGGAATACTTCTCTTTTTATGTAAATAAAATTTGTCTCAAAATGCCATGGTAACAATTATGTTAATAATGGAATATTTTAACAAAGGATAGTAAATTTTTTATTAAAACACTTGTAAATGTTTTACAACTTTGATATAGTAGCACTTCCTTATATTTATTGAGAACAGCCGTTTCGGATATGTCCCATTGTCAACTCAGACCATAACTGATATCAAGGTTGTTGTAGGTTAGGGGGTGGGATATTATGGGGGGCGAGTGGGTGTATTTGGTGAGTATAGGGAGTTATGATGTCAAAAAGTGTATGTGAGTTTTAATGTGATTGGGTGTTGAGTATGTGTGTAGCGTGTAGTTTGAAATGTTTGTATATTTCGTATTGTTCGGTTGTTTATATTTCGTATCGTTGACTATTTTTTATTGTTTATGAAGAATTTGTAGGTTGGGTCTTATGTTTATGTAGTCATGTTTTGACAAAACCACATTTTACAATACTCAGATAACATCATTTATTGATATAGATACGTTGGCGATATTTTAACATTATACAAAAGCAACACACGCCAAGCACACATATTTTTAAAACATCTTAATTACATAAACCCAAAACTAATATAGACCATCGAAACATAACAAAACAGCTCTCAACTTCTTGGATTTTACAATTAAATGTACAGACAAACAAACACAAATTCAATATACACCGAAAACCAACCTACACCAATACTACCATTCACAACTCTTCAAACCACCCACACCAACATAAATTAGCCGCTACAACACCATAATATATCGCCTGATTAAAACACCATTAGACAAAGAAGAACACTACCAAGAATTAAACACCATAAAACATATAGCAAAAACCAATGGATACATCAACAATGATTGACAAGTTATACAACCGCCTAAAAAACAAACTCAATAACTCTAATACAAATACACTCGGGAGATGTCTCCCACACCCTCATCATAATATCTCACCCCCACCTTAACACCCTAACCTATCAAAACCATGAGATCAGTTTTGGTCAGAGTTTACAATGGGACACATCTCCTGAAACAGCCATCCTCATCAAATATAAGTAAGTGCTACTATAGGCAAGTTTAAAATATTTACTAGTTTAGTGAAAACTAGTAGCTCATGTAACCAAAAAATTAAAAAATATTACATTAAAAATTTGTATTTACTTCAGAATTTAAAAAGTTATTCAAAATATAAAAATTTGACATAAATTTATAATAACTGCGAAAAGCAAATTTATTGTACTTCAGGATGTTTGTAACAAAACCTTTAAGTTTCATAAGAATCTGACTTATAATATTAAACTTGAAAGTTTTAAAATGAAAGCGTCTATATCGATCAAAAGTGATTGAATATTTTGTACTGTGCAACACCTGGAAAAACTGCTTCGTCAGTAGGTTAAAGTATTTAATCATAAATTGTGGAAGCACCTAAATTAGCTACAGGATTTGTTTTGCTGTTGTATTGTTGTAACACAATAAAACACATAGAACCATAAAAACAGATACACACACTGATAGAAAACATAATGCACAAAAAACAACATTCACATAACGCAACAAAAAACAATAACACACAATCACAAAAAAATATATAACACTTACATATCACGACAACAAATCACAAAAAATAGCTTCCACGTTCCGCAAACTTAAATACAAAGCAGCATTCACTACATCCAACAAAATTTAGAAACACCTACACAGTTCAAAAAACACACCAGGATAAACACGTCAGGGCAGGTGTATACAAGATTACATCCAACAATTGTCCCAGCTTTTATATAAGTCAAACAGGGAGAACATTTACCACAAGATACGAAGAACATGTAAAACAGATAAGAAAGACACAACCCACATCAAATTTTGCCACACACATACAAAACACACTACACTCACAGACTGACATAGACAACAATCTAAAAATCTTACATAACATCATTAAAAGCAAAAAGTTTAACACAGTAGAAAACTATGAGATATTAACACCATAAATACTATCTACAACACATTCTAAATGACAAAACACTCCTAATCAAACACTATATTTGAGCACATAATTAACAACTACTCTATGAACAATAACATACCACAGAACAGAAATATACCACAGACACACCAACACAACACACCTGAGCAACAGTCTTGTCAGTAATTCACAGCATTGAAAAATGCGCTGACCTATCGCGAAACACCTCTACTAAATAAATCGCTAGTCAGTAGTAGTGATTTTTTTGCCAAGATAAGACAAACAAGTGTAATTTCTATTAAAACCTCAAGATGTACAACATAAAAACTGCAAGTTTATTTCTTCATTTCTAGAGGTATGATCTCTAAATTCTATTTATGTTAAAATATAATTTCGTTTTACGCCATTGATTATTTTGGCAAAATTGCCAATATTTATGTATACAAATTTCCGATGTATATATCCCTCCGATCATATTACTTGATCGTTGTTCATATAATTGACATGCCTTTGAACAATACTATAAACATAACACTTTGTTAAACGAATACATTGAGTAATTTATGTTTGAAATTCCCTTGATGAATTCTGTTAAAATGCTACATATTATTTTTTATCTTGCAATTATTATTTTTCATTTGCGTTTAAAAAGTGTTAATAATCATGTAACACAACATCTCAGGCAACTGTACAATATTGCAATTTTTATTAATTATTAGGACAAATATTTTTTACACGTAAAATATTAATAAAATATAAAGTGAAAATTTATAGTAAAGTTATATTTAATGAATGAACCTCTTGATATTTAATGAAGTAATGAAGTTTTATCCTAACGATTATTGAATATCTTGCTTGTGGTAAATGAACTAAATCATATTTTGAGTCTATTTTGAATTATCTCATTCAAGTTATACCAAGTTATATATGGGTAGACCATTGAAAAAAGCCGCTTTCATCAGGAAAAATAATTTATTAGTATCCGATAATGCTCCTTCTAAGCAACTTAAGCAAGAAATAAAAAAACTCTATTCCTTTTTATACCAATTTTTGTCTATATTATTTTTATATGTAGTAGAATAATACAAAAAATATATGATGTGATTGTTTATTAATTATCTTAAAATACATAATACTATGAAAAAAAGTAAAATTTTTTTTAAAAAATGTTTCTCATTTCATCTACTTTAATATCCTTTTTTTCAATCGTTTTTTATAACTTGCTGCTTATTAAAGGACAAAAATCTCATATCTATTTTGTGCACAATTGCACCACCCTGCATACGAGAGATCCCAACTAAGATGTGAGCACTCAAGCAATTTCACTTCTATAAGTGGGATTTAATTTCTTACCAATATTTAATCTCACCCAAATATACTATGATATAGTGTGATTTACCTACGTATTTTAAACATTATTCTGGTGGTATAATTATTTATGTTTCAACCACTGTTTACTATATGTATTACTATTTAATCAATAGTAATAGATACTCAAAATGAAATATGTTCTAGAGTTTTAAAATTTCTGTCTACTGATAATATGTACAGGGTGACTGAAAAAAAACAGACGTTTTTGAAATGGCTAGTACTCTTGCAGTAGTCTGTGTTGGAAGAGAGAACTGTGACCTCTGCACACGTTGCCATTTTATTATTCATAGAGCCGTGGATGGTATAACACTGTATGTTTGTTTACGATGCATATGTATGAAATAGTGAGTCTATTACAGCACAGTGAAAAGTGCAACAGCTTTTTCATATTCACTTCAAGTTGGATGCTAAGATATCGTTCCCGGCCAGAATACGATTCACAGGTGGGTTAACAACAGAAAGTATCTTACAAAAAAAGTCTCCTGGTAAAAATAAGTCTGTTAGGATGCCGCAAAACATTGAAATGGATAGGCAAGCTTTGATTTGTAACCCAAGTCGGTCGGCAAGAAGACATGCATGTGAATTGGGCCTAACTTGTGAATCAATGCAAACAATTATGCAAAAATACTTACTATTTCATCCATACAAGATGTGTGTGACTTAGATAATAAAAGAACAATATTATAACAAGAGGATTTTGCTGTTCATATACAGTTGTTGCTTGACGAACAAGAAAATGCAATAATCATCATGTGTGTTGAGGCTCATTTACAACACAACACCAACAACAAAGATAAACTACAAGCACCAGGCATATACAAACTGAACTGCGACGAATGTAACAAATTCTACATTGGACAAACAGGTCGCAGCTTTAAACAAAGAGTCGAAGAACACAAACAGAACACCAACTCAACATTTTACAATCACTTAAAAGAAACAGGACAAAAATACACAGACTTTATCATAATTTAGAAATCCTACACATCAACAAAAGAGGGCCACATCTCAATACACTAGAACAATAGGAAAATTACAGACACACAAAAACACAAAATACAAACATATTAAACGAACAAACACAATACAAATCACACATACTCTTTGATACTATCGAATACCTACCTTTAAAACCGTCACCACTTGACCCAACATCTCCAAGCAGAAGACACTGATGAAGATCGGCACATAGCAATTGAAAACGTTCTGTCAGTAAGTTTTAACAAATTTACTAAATTTAAAGTTCAGATAGTCATAAACTATTGTTTAAGTGATTAATAAGATTCGCCGAACGTAATGGACTACAAAATTCAAGAATCCTATACATGATTATAAAATAGTTTTTACCAATAAAGTGATTAAAAATCTCTTTAAGTTAAACAAACTCTATCATCATTTTATGCCTTTTCTTGTCTTTTATTTGTATAATTTTATGGAAATTACTTTATTAAGTTTGAGTCACCAAGTGATTATACACCAAGTTTCTGATTTGACACTCAAAGCCATATAAGTTGGAAACACTTTGATTACAGATCATGGACAAAATACCGGTTGTTTCTAAATGAATATTGGGGGTTTTAATGAAGTAATTTTACTATTTGACTTACAATTTTAAATGATAAATCAAATGAAACAGCAACTGAAACAGTTTTTTCTACAAATGTTCAGTGTGAGTATAATTTGTCACACGGCAGACATCCAGTTGATAGACAAGTACATCCCATATCTTGTGCAGCCTATCTGAAGTAATTGCTGCAAAAACTAATTGAATTCTCTTTCTTAAGTCTGGTTATTTATGAACCCCTAAAAGAAAATGTGAAGGTCATGCCAAATAACCGCTGCCTTTCGGCCCTTGCTGGCCAATCCAACACTTGGGTATCACGTTGTTTAACCAATCATGTACTGAGTTATGTTCCATCCTGCTGTCAAATGAAGTTCTCTGGTTATGTTTTTGCAATTGAGAAAATAGCCATAGTGGTAGTGCTTCTAGATAAGAAATAACAAAAAAAAAAAGCTCAAACTTTTCGCCTGGTATAAAAAAAAATTAGTTTATGAGAGTCTCATTGCAACTGTACCACCTCATGGATGTTTTCTGTCACATAGAGGTGCACATTATTAGTATTTACTTGTCCACTTTGGTAAAATATCTATTCATCACTGAAGACAATATGGTTGAAAAAATCTTTGTTGTCTAGCGGCAAGATTTTCTTTGCAAAGTTGGTACATAAAAAGTAATCTACAGGTGTTAGAGCATGCATCAACTCTAAATGACAAGGACATAGTTGTAGGAGTTGTAGACTTTCCACACAGAAGTCACCAAAATAGTCAATTTAATACTAGCCTTTCAAACTAATTGTTCATGGTTTTGTGTGAATATCTGTTACTTGTTCAACAAATTCTTCCTCTCTTGGTCACCCTACACTTTTTTCAATTAAAGACATCAGGTATCTTAAAGCTAATGATAGCATCTCTGGATGTTATTTGTAACTATCACTTGGAAAATAACAACAAAACTTGATACAAAATTAATATTGAACAGATTCAGACTATAAACTGTAAAACACAAAAATCTTTCTGTTCGTCAGTTGCCATCTTTGCTGCTAGCACTTTGTCAAGGAAGTTGAAGGAAACAATGCAAGCACACAGTGTAAAATTTTTTGTTTCTCTTTTATTTGATGTATCATTAACAATTGTCAGACAGTAAAATTACTACAATGCCTTAAAACACCAATATGTTGTTAGAAATATTCAGTATTGATAGATGGCTCTTTAGGATCTTTCAAGCTTCTACCCACACCAACAATATTTTAAATGACTTACCACATATTTGGTTTGAGATGCTTTCCAATCTAAAAAACCATATATCCTGTTACTAGACCCAAAACATACTCTACAAACCTCCTTATGGTTGCTTTCCATGAAATAGACATTGAAGTGTAAACAATTATTTGTGCCTCCCAAAAAAATAGTTTTTATAGCATTTAACCAAAAAACACAATACGTTAGCAGAATACATAATGTATTCGCCCAGCACAATTCATAAGTCTAACCCATAGTTGTTCTAAATATCAGATTTATGCCACAGACATGACGTTAGAAGCTGTAAGTATAAATAGATGCCAAATCCAAGGGCTTGATGGGCTTTTGTCCCCTCCCCTTAAATTCAATATTGGGGGGCCGGTCTCTCAAAACTGGTACTTTACAATGTTTACATTGTAACTAAAAACTAATGATTAACTCAGTGTTTATACTTCGCATGCAAATAAGAAAAGATTCTGGGAAAAACTTTTCAATATATTCAGTTTGATGATTATTTGCTGTTTGTACTTTAAATACAAGGACTCACTGGTATAATATTCAGTAACACTTCACCTCCTTTAGAAAAATTGTATAATGTTTTTATGGTTATTTCCTTTTTAATGTTAATGGATTTCACAGGAATGGTATAACAAAACATTTGGAAAATAAAAGTCCCAATAGCCCTAGCATACAGAACCTTCCCAGAATTTTTTAAAAATTTTACAAAGAGAAGGTTTGAATATGCATTACCACTTGTACAAAACATCTGTTTTTAATTCAGGAATACCTCTGTTCTTTAAGGACACTAAAGTCTTTTATACCATTAAAGCAGAACGACTGGAGTTGAGTAAGACCTATTCCTCTTAACACCTTTTAAAAAATCATGAGTTTGTATGAGTGTTAAGTTTTATCATAGGATATACTCATATACACCAGAGTGTTTGCATATTTTTTTTAATGTAATGAAATTTTTAAATAACTCAATTGTGAATTAAAATGGATTAATTAGTTTATAAGAAAACACAACTGGAAATAGACCTATCATTTTCTACAGGAAACCACGTTATCAGTGCTAACCCTGCCCTAAGTACCAGTGACAGGGCAGAAGAAGCTAAACAACTTGCCAGTTCTTGAAGGACATAAAGACTTTTTGGACAACTTAGTTAATGACTTCATGAAAAACAAACAAGCATGTCAATCAACATTCTTTTTTTTCTGAAGACAATTTGGGTAAATAAAATAAAGCTTCTTATACCTTTTGAAAATCACATAACTTTTAGGTTTATCTCCAACTATATAGACTACTAAAATATAAAACAATACTTTTTTATAACAGTGTATGCAGAATGAACTTGTTTGTTTATTGCTTTGAGCGATACAATGTAAAACGTTTTTTGAGCTATTTTTTGTATTAACTTTTACACTATCGACAATTATATTTTCATTTGACATTTTGTTTTTGTAAAATTCAATTCATATAATTTCTGAGTAATTTGTTCTTATTCATTCATTTTTATTAGCATTTCATAATTCATATTTGTTGATTCCATCTTCACGTGAACTACTAGTTTTCACTAAAACTCTTGTAAATATTTTACAAGCTTGCCTATAGTAGAACTTACTTATATTTGTTGAGGATGCACGTTTCGGGAGATGTGTCCCACACCCTCATCATAATATCTCACCCCCACCTTAACACCCTAACCTATCAAAACCATGAGATCAGTTTTGGTCTGAGTTGACAATGGGACACATCTTCCGAAATGGCCTTCCTCAACAAATATAAGTAAATGCTACTATAGGCAAGTTTGTAAAATATGTACAAGTGTTTTAGTCATTACATAATTTTTTTAGAATTATTGTACCTATGTTGATAATAAACTTGTTCTTAAAAATCTTATTAGGCTACAGGGAGACCTTATACTATGTAATAAAACCAACGAAATTGTTTTCATAACAATAATGGCACAGTACTCACTACTTCATGGATGCTGAGACACATCCCTCAATAGACAACTCAGGCCCCTTTTCCCCAAAAAGTTTCCTTTTATCTATTTTGATGAATTTAGATAGGCTATCAGATTAATATACTACTAGTAACAATGTCACTACTTTTAAAGACTGTTGAATCACAAAAATAATAAAATCACTGCCCTCCCAGGATGGACCCCATCAGAATTGAAAAGAAAAATTAACACACCAATGGTAAACCAAATCAAGAGAACACCCCCAACTTTAACATTAAGTAACTCCTTTTACTTTCCTTCTGATATACTAACGTTTTCCTTAATATATATCTATAATGTATTTTAGTATTTCAAATTAAACAGTATAATTAACAATACCTTTGAGGTCTATACATGTATTCAAAGTTGACGCCATATCCTGTGATATTTTGAAGTCTACAACTGGTAATTATTAGTTCTGTCTTTCTAATTGACAAAGGACACAGTTTATCTGAAATATTATAGCGTATTATTATTTGCATTCTTCATAAAAACTGACAGGATGATAATTTTGTCAGTATTCGAATTATCCACTTTACGAGAACTACATTAAAATTGTTTTGTGTTTTCTATCATTGACTTAGGGCATTAGCTTCCACTTACACACTTTAACAATATACATTGACTTTAACATGTACCAATATATAGATGCAAATACATTTGGCCATAGTAGCACTTACATTTTTTCTAAGTGAGGATGGCTGTTTTGGAAGATGAGACCCAATGTCAGCTCAAGTCTATAACTCATCTCTTAACTTCTGTTAAGATATTTTGAGGTGGAGAAACTATATTGGGAGTCTATACATGTAGCTTTTTCAGAATCCCACATTACCTATTATTTGTATGCTTGAAATATAAATTTTAAAAGTTTGAATAACAATAAAGTGATTGATTAGCTAACAAATATTATTTTTTCTGAAGAAATTTAAAAAAATAATCTCCTGGACTTTGATAAAAATTAACTAGTTGTCCAATTCTTATTTAAATAATTATACTTGTTTGTTTCCTTTATAATTAATTTTATAAAACCTATAATCTGTGTATTAGTATTACCTTTGCTTTATTTGATAAACTATTCTGAAAATGAACTAAAACAAATTTTTAACTGGTAAGCTGAAAAGAAAATATTTACTGAATAGTATGAGATTTTGTGTACCTAATTTTTTTAATAAATCTACATAAATTAACATTTTTGTGTGTTTTTTTTTACTTAAAACGTAAAATCAGTAAATATTTAGAAAATTCTCTAAAAGTGCAAAGCTCTTGTGTCTCAGTGAAGTTATAACATTTAAAAGCTACACACAAATTTCTAAGTTATAATTTATACTCTCTTATCACCCTTAATTTCGATTGGCTTCATTTGGCACCAATGAGCAACCTGTTTCAAAGCAACGTACATTATACAGTTATATACCTAATGAATTTTACGTAAAATTACAATAACTAGTGGTAACAGATTTAAACTTTTCCAATACACCACTAGCCACAGCTGTAACAGCAAGAAAAAAAGTTAAAATAATAAAGACACAGTCAACAGTTACACTTTACTAATGAAAAACTACTTCTAGCAACACTAAATGCATCAGTACATTAACTGAAACAATATTTGATACGGTTTGATGACTTTATCCAAGTAGGGATTAAACATTATTCTTTTAAATGTTTTACATCAGTGTTTTTTATTTTACAAATTAATGCTACATATAAAAGATTTTTTATTTAAAGGTGACTATGTAAAAACTTGTATTAAGATTATTACTTACATTTTCATTTGTAATTATATTAATAAACTTCTTTGTTATATAGCCAACTGACCACAAGTTCAAAATTGATCAATGTAGTATTATTTATTTGTCAATGAAAATAAAACCATTTGTGATGTAAAATGTATGCAAACTATAAAATTTCTCAAACATTACGGTATACTTCAATTTTAAATTTTGTTGAGAATAATATCTTTCATCTGATCCTTGACACATTATTAAAAATAGGATATATGTTTTCAAAACTTTGGTCCCTTCAATTTAATTTCAAGATTGTATCCAAGGATACAACTTTTTAACAATTTCATTATTGGATAACTGTATGAAGCAACTGTGGTGTAATGTTTATTTTTAAATAAATAAAACCTCTAAACCACAAATAACTTTTATTTTAAACCTTGTGTACATTTCAATTGCCCAGCAATCATCTTCAGAGGTATTTAAAAAATATAACATTTGAAGATGATTGCTGGGCAATTGAAATGTAAATAAGGTTAAAATAAAAGTTATTTATGGTTTAGAGGTTTTATTTATTTAAAAATACTCATTATTGGAATTTTTAACACTGTTGTAGACCATAAAATTAAAATATTATTCTTTCATAATTTATCTCACTTTTGAATATTTTATAAGTCTGTCATATTTGCTCATTCTGTTGTCAATTTTTTTTTTTTTTTTTTTTGAAAAGGCATGAATTATTTTTGTACCTAACTTATCGAAAATATATAATATATCTCAGTTTTGTATTAACACAAGTTCAAGCTATCAATTTCTAGTTTCACTACATACAATGCAGCTTGTGTTTCTTATAAGGTGCCTGCTGTCATGTGGTTAGGCTAAAACTTTCACAAAATTTGAATAAGTTAAATGTACATGTTTTTTAAAGTTAGATATAACTGAATTTTAGACATGTTACAAGACATATAAAGACAGATAGTGATACCACCCACCAAACAACTTTGCTAATGAGCGAGTGGAGTAGATATGGCTTAAAACTTCTCTGGTTCACATTGTGGGCCTTACCTCATATTGTTTAAATGTATTTAATAGTGTTGCTTTAGATTACTCGCAGTGTGTTTGAATCCATACCTGAAATGTTTTCATATTAGTCACAAAATTTTATCTTATAATCAGAACTGCACGAAAAGTCTTTAAGTTTCTCTGACCCATCACTTTTTACTTTTAATAACCATTTTGGCTTAATTTTTCTCTCGAAAATTTCCTTTTACTCTCCTTGTATAAACTTGTATAATCTTGTATAAACTTGTATAATCTTGTATAAATTTTCAGTACGAAATAAAATATGTTTTTATTCATCCAATCATGTTCAAATACGTCTTTTTAACCTATAGTGTTTGTCAATTGATGTTAATACAGTTATTTCAAATATTAAGTTATTAGTTAATTAAATTTTAAAAAGTTTATGCCTTGGTTGGATTTGAACTGATGACTTCATGTTTAAAATCCAGCACTTTGGCACCGAGTCAACGTCCCATATCTAGAAATCTGTTACTTGAAGATGGGGAAGGTTCCTTCCAATAATGAAGCATTTTAATAGATGAATAAAATGGGAAATTCTAACATAAAGCTAATTTCGCTACTTATAGTTACCAGACGAGTCACAATAGAAGGTTATAATTTTGATTTGGGGGGTGAGTCAAGTTGAACACTCCTACAGGCAATACTGTACAGAGGCTCCGACACCTGTGCATCAAGAACAGTCCCTGACCAATGACAGAAGTGGCTGGTGGACCATCACTGACCTTGTCTCTTCGCCAGGACACGCTTTCAGCAGCAATTCTGATAAAGTTTGCCAACCTCTTTTAGCACTTTCAACGCGCAATGGTTCTAATCAGTCTAAAAACACTATGAGGAAATGTAAGTGTTCTTATGTAGGAATATTATGTTATTAGTTGATAAGTATATGGAAATATCTTTGAATGTGTCTTTTGGGAAGCAAACCCCCTCTTAGTAGGTGTAGCTAATACGCACCTCCTGCGGGAAGAGGAAAGTGAATGAGCAAATTGGTGGAATCAGGGAACAAGAGCAAAGTACAAGCGGCGATTGATAGAATCAGGAAACAACATGATATCGGATACAGACAAAAAACCTCTTTTATAATTTCATATACATGTATAAGTACCAGATTTTTAGCTATGGAAAAGCTGACTCAGTGCTAATAGAAAATGAGACGCAAGAGCAACGTGAATCACGATTATAAGATCTTCGTCGGTTGAGTTTGGAGGGACAGCCAAAAAAACCATGTTAAGGTTTTTGGACTAAAACCTTCTGGGAAGGTTTTGGACTAGCTGTACATAGTAATAATGAGAGTTGCGGTAACCCAGTTTGCACATAACGCCATTGACAAGACTCATCTACAACTGGCCATCTATCCACATCGACAAAAATAATCTAACTTCAGAATCCAAACCAATATATATATAACCTGTAACTATCTTAGGTAGATCTACCAGAACACAAGTTCTTTAATTTTATGAAGTAAAACCCTGTTAGTTAAATTTTTAACATATCGGAAGTTTTCTCTTGAGGTTTATTTTTGGGTGATTGCACATGAAGATGTTTGTAATGAGCTCATTAAAATTAGTTTTTAAAACATCACTTACTAGGAAATATTTTTTTCCTGTGTTCTGATAACGACAACTCATTTCTATGAATAAACTTACAAAATCTCTTATTGGATCTCTAATTAAAATCACTCTCCCTGGCAATGTTTACTCATATGTTTCCAATTTGAAAATTAAAATTTAAAATTCACATACTTGTATTTAATCATATTAACCATTAATTACTTCATTTATTAAATAAATTAAATTAAAAAATTAGAATTACCTATTTGATCTCTACATTAGTAAAATTTAACTATCACTAATTCTTCATATAATTTGATGATTAATTTTTCAATTTTTTTTTTCTCCGCACAGGCGTCCAGCCTCATGTGTAGCCGATAGCCCAATGTCCATGGTAGATGATGGATGCAAGAGTCCAGTAACCTTCATCTCTCAATATGTCCTTCCACGATGGCACCAGTGTTCTTGAGATGTCCCTTGCTGCTATCGAGTAATGACAGTGCATAAGTATGTGCTCCAGATCCTCCTCCTCCCACATAGGCTGCATTCAGGTGAATCCGTGAGGTTAAAACGGTAAAAATATTTCTGAGTTACAATATGCCCTGTTCGTGTTCTGGCTGTAAAAGTTGCTATTGGATGGGGTATGTTATTATACATTTCTTTTTTTGCGGACTCTGGCTATATTTGGTGTAGGTGGCAACCCGTGGCTCCTGTATTCCTCCTATCTGTCCAGTGAAGCCTAAAATGTTTGTCGGCCGAGCTTCTGCACTGCAGCAACGTGAATCTACCCTCGTTTCAAGGTCTCATTATGAAAGAATCTTTTGCGATTCTGTCTGCTATTTCATTTCCGGGAACTCCACAGTGATATGGGACCCACTGAAAGGTTATTGATTTGCCCAAGATGTGTAGCTGTAGGAGCTGTCTACTTATTTCCTTGATCCGAAAGCAGTATGCCGTAGTACCTGATCTGGATAGTGTTTCAATCCCATTTGCTAAAGTTAATATCCTTGTAACCATTAAATTTTATATTAAAAATTATATTGCAAATTTTCATTATATTCTCTATAATAATACGCTCAAATGCTCACTTATTATCAATTTACTAATCAGACTAGTTTTGAAGACTAGTTTCCATCAACAATGATGGGGTTACACTTAGTGTCTCTTGCTAGTTGCTTTCACCTTGATGTGTGATTTACATATAAGTAATTCAACATGTTAAGTACGTATTAGTTAAAATCTGGAGAAATTGTATAATTAATATAGACTTGAACTTTGGGAATTGGAAGGATAGCTTAGCAATAGTATTTCAATCCCATTTTTTTTCTCCGCACAGGCGTCCAGCCTCATGTGTAGCCGATAGCCCGATGTCCATGGTAGATGATGGATTCAAGAGTCCAGTAACCTTCATCTCTCAATATGTCCTTCCACGATAACACCAGTGTTCTTAGGATGTCCCTTGCTGCTATCGAGTAATTACAATGCATAAGTATGTGCTCCAGATCCTCCTCTTCAATCCCACATAGACTGCATTCAGGTGAATCCGTGAGATTAAAACGGTAAAAATATTTCTGAGTTACAATATGCCCTGTTCGTGTTCTGGCTGCAAAAGTTGGTATTGGACGGGGTATGTTATTATACATGTCTTCTTTTGCGGACTCTGGCTGTATTGGTGTAGGTGGCAACCCGTGGCTCCTGTATTCCTCCTATCTGTCCAGTGAAGCCTAAAATGTTTGTCGGCCGAGCTTTTGCACTGCAGCAACATGAATCTACCCTCGTTTCAAGGTCTCATTATGAAAGAATCTTTTGCGATTCTGTCTGCTATTTCATTTCCGGGAACTCCACAGTGATATGGGACCCACTGAAAGGTTATTGATTTGCCCAAGATGTGTAGCTGTAGGAGCTGTCTACTTATTTCCTTGATCCGAAAGCAGTATGCCGTAGTACCTGATCTGAATAGTGTTTCAATCCCATTTGCTAAAGTAAATATCCTTGTAACCATTAAATTTTATATTAAAAATTATATTGCAAATTTTCATTATATTCTCTATAATAATACGCTCAAATGCTCACTTATTATCAATTTACTAATCAGACTAGTTTTGAAGACTAGTTCCCATCAACAATGATGGGGTTACACTTAGTGTCTCTTGCTAGTTGCTTTCACCTTGATGTGTGATTTACATATAAGTAATTCAACATGTTAAGTACGTATTAGTTAAAATCTGGAGAAATTGTATAA
Organism: Prosapia bicincta; assembly: GCA_036971475.1. NCBI lineage: Eukaryota > Metazoa > Arthropoda > Insecta > Hemiptera > Cercopidae > Prosapia > Prosapia bicincta. Next base: position 386,783,619 of record JBAIZL010000002.1, read on the forward strand.
TTATATAAACTTGAACTTTGGGAATTGGGAGAATAGCTTAGCAATAGTATTTAGTATTATTGCTATCTTTACAAAATTTCAAAAAATTAATAGAAAGATATATGATCTACAACTGTGTACAGTTGTAATACTTCCTGTAGTGTCAAGTAAGTTATCACTTCTTATCTACTTGTATGTGTTGTAAAACCTAACAATGCCATATAGATAACCCAAAACCCATAAACTAACCGACACATTTTCTAAATATAGTTACAGAATATCCTACTGCATACACAATACCCTCAACAAATAATTTAAACCCAACCCATAAACAAAGACATTTACAATTCCCCTGGAGTTTACAAACTAACTTGCAGTTTGTGCCCCAGTTTTTACATAGGCCAAACAGGAAGGTCATTTTGCAAATGCTGCCAAGAACACATACAAGCACTCACAAACAAAAACAACAATCAAACTTTGCTGACTATCTCATATCTGCAAACCACAACTACATAAACATAACATTAATCCTGCAAATTCTACACAAACAAAGCAAAAATGCTAAACAACTGAACAATATAAAATATACAAATATTTCAAACTACACCCATCACATATACTTAACATCCAATCATATTATAACTCACATACACTTTTCGACATTATAACCCCAGGAGGATCTCATTCCACCTAACCTCCTGACCCAACAAATGCCTCGGGTTCCACCACTGCAATGGTAGTGATGGAATCCAATGAACCATTCCCTGAAACTATAAAATTCTGCATGCAAAAACCCGAAGGATATTTAGGCAGAATAGATGGGTATCATGGTCACAGTACATTGGCACAATTTCTAGAACAACAGCTCCATCTACATTTGGAAAAACTACAAATCGTATGTGCAACTTCCATTCCAATAAGTCAAAATGTCTAAGTTTAAATGTGTGAGTTTGTATGAAAATAGTGTTGTCAACACTGTAGTAGTACCAAACTTATGTAATTTAGAGATAAATGTTTTGCTGCAATTATGGGCTGCCATCATTTATAACCTAGAGCTGCCGTCTACTTTTTACCCACATCACCTCTGCTATCAGTCAAGTAGCAATCCTCATAAGAAATACATCGAATTTTTGTTTACTTTTAATTTTGCTCAGATTGAAATAGAATTTATTGCAGCCACTCTCATAACTATTTTTATTTATGAGATACAGTATAGTCTTGAAATTCCAAGTCACTATAATTCGAGTTTCGTTTAAATTCAAGCCTACTTCTATTAGAGCCTATTTTATCATTTTGAAAGAAAATGATGAGTCAGGCTTTCAGGAAATGTTTATAGCCATATGGTATACAAAGGAAATGAGTCGGGCTTCCAAGAAAGTTTTATATCAATAAGGTATGCTAAGAAAATGAGTCGGGCTTGCAAGAAATGTTGGTATGAAGTTCTATAAACCTATTTAGTGAATTTTTAATTATAGTAATAGGGTTCCTTAAAACTCCTATTTTTGTATAATGCTCAGGAACGTATGTCCAAGTAATCCGAGTTTTCCGTAATCCGAGGGGGTCTCTGTCCCATTTACCTCGAATTATTGAGACTACTGCAGTTCTTAAGATTTTTGGTTGTAGTAATTTATCTTATATATTCTGTGAAAACTACAGATCAAGTAGTTGATCAATGAGTAATGTCTGAGTAAGAGTGTGAACAATTGTACCGCAGGCTTTCAGAATCGAAAAAATTAATAAAAGTATTATATGAGTATTGGATAATGATTATTTCACTGAAGAAAGAAGTGATGGCAAAAGAAGCGATAGTAGCTCAGATGAGTGTGGTGACAAAGAGCAGAAAACTAGAAACGGAGCAAGACAGACTGCAACATGGTAACATTTTATTATTGTTATATTTGAATTTTTGGTTATACAGTAGAATCTCTCTAATTCATCACCCTTTAATTTGACATCTTCTGTAATCTGTCACCAAATTGCACCAACATTGTTTGCACCGTCACATAGTATAGGCAGCATCAGAAAAAAATTCTTTTGTACAAAAAAAAATATGATACGTTTTTTTAAAAACTAAAACGTAAATAGATTTAATATACCGTATTTTTTCTTGCTTGTCTAATTGTTCTTACAAGGTACTGCAATATGTTTTTCATGTCTTTTATGAAAATAGAGTAACTTATAGTATTTGTAATTATGTATGTCCCCTCGGCCCCCCAAACGTGACAAATTAGAGAGGTTCTACTGTAATGTTTTTTTTTTTTTTAATTGCCAAAATTCTATCTTAATGTCCCTTTGCCCAAATAAATTATAAGGAATAAGAATACATGCAATTTATATGAATTTAAAATTTCAAAATAAGTTATAATAGTAATACTTGCGACCACTCACATGACTCATTTTAAGCCAAATTCTACAGTTTAAATTTAAATGTTTTTTAGTATGCACCAACAAACATTTACAAATGAAGTTTCTTGATGTAATCATCTTGAATTCACTGATTATACTAATTTTAAACTACTTAACTAAGTGAATACGTAAGCGTAGAGTGTTAGCTTCGTAAAAGGAACAATTGTTTTGAAACGTGTCAGCAGGTAAGCAATTACGTATTCACTTAGTTAAGTAGTTTAAAATTAGTCTAATTTACAAATGAACGTGAATGTGGAACAGTTAGTTATTGTCAGTTATATTATATTTCAATAGTCTATGATCTCTATTACTAGCTGCTGCTAACCAGTATCTCCTACAAGTATTATCTTGTTAAAAAAAAGTATGATCCTTTCTTTTAATTTTAAATATTTTTAAAAAATTTAAACCTTATCCCTCACTGTTGCATACAAAATTATTTGATGGACTTATAAAATGGTAGCAATAGAACAGTTCTGAATTCTTTGGCTGGATTAACTCGAACTTTTGCCCGACAGAGTGTAGCCCAGGAATGTACAAGAGTGTATTCTACACATAAATATTTAAATCTCAGGAACTTACAACTTGAACATTTCCCACTTCCATTAAGTTAAAATTTCATTAAATAAAAAAATTATCCATCCTTAATTATATGGTAAATTTAGATAAAGATAGTGGATATTTGTTTCTCTTTTTTTATTACATGAAAAAATTAGAATGGTTAACTATATTTAGAGGTAATTTTAAAATATTTTGAGAGGAATTAAAAACTTAACACTGAATCTCTATAGAAAGTTATTTGTGATTTCATTATGTGACCAAATTAAAGCAGAGCACAATGTTCTAAAAGATGATTTCAGCACAAGAAAAACTAAGATATTCAAATAAGTATACATAAACAAAAACAAATCTCAAAATAAAACTAATAAACAATTTTAGTATATTTAGTAATTAAATTTAAAGTCTTATATATTTTTACTATTACTTCTGACTTCGAGAAATGATTATATAAATAACAATTAATTTAGTATGTTCAAATAGCAGCCAAAGCTGTCTTTGCTATAAACACTAATGTATCAGTATCAATGAAATGCTTTAGCTAAGTGAATAAAAAAATATTGCTTACCTTGAAATCCAGCTTTCTAACAATTGTTCAACACCTCTGACATTAAAACATTAAAGTACACTTCTTCCATCTAAAAGCGAGTTGGTTTGATAAAATGATAGATACTAGCTCCATGGCACCATTTTTCTGGAGTAACACCTGTAAAAAATATGCAAAATGGAGTTATGGGTTCAAGAGAATTAAAACTTTTAATGTATATTAAACAGTTTGTTTCATATAATTACAATAATTTTTAAAATATTTGTATGTGATTTCAACAAATTTTAAAACAAGGTCTAACTATTAATTCATTCATATTATTTGCCTTATGAACAGATTCTACAAACAAATTTTCTATAAACTTTACTCAAGTTGTATATGAAATTAAAGTAAAAGTCTGTCTTTAGTGCCACTGCCAAATTATTTTACTATGTAAATCATATGAAAACTATCCAAAACTATTGGAAATCAGATGTTTTGAAATACAAAAACTAACAATATGCAAAAAAAATTTGATTATACACGCCTTAAAGGTGTACATTCTTAAAATATTTTTCAACACAATTGCCACTCAAATTAAGGCATTTATCATACTGTGGCGAAGAAGTGTTTCAATACTGTCTCTGTAGAAGTCTACCAAATCAGATTACAAAAATAGGTTTTCACTAGCATATGGTTTAGCATCAGTATCCTTCATTATTGAGGAATTACAGTCTGAATTGGCAATGGGACACATCTCCCGAAATGGCCGTCCTCAATAACAAAAAAGTAAATACTGCCATAGTAACATCCTAATATATGTTCAAGTGTATTTAGTGAAAAACTAGTAGCTCAAGTGAAGATGGAATAAAATCAAATTAATTTTGTACTTACAAATACACAAATAAACAATACAATAACAAGACAAATACTACAATAAAAGAATCATTTGCTTCGCCAGTTGATATTCCAAGTGAGATGCTCAGTGTAGGTTTGAAAGCCTATGGGAGGGAAGTTATGTGTCAAATTAAATTCTTGAATTTTGTAGTCCATTACGTTCGGTGAATCTTAATTAATCACTTAAACAATAGTTTATGACTGTCCGGACTTTAAATTTTGTAAATTTGTTAAAACTTACTGAGACATAACGTTTTCGATTGCTATGTTGCGATCTTCATCAGTGTCTTCTGCTTGGAGATGTCGGGTAAAGCAGGGTCTCCAAGCAGAAGACACTGATGAAGATCGCAACATTGCGATCGAAAACATTCTGTCTCAGTAAGTTTTAACAAATTTACAAAATTTAAAGTTCGCATAGTCATAAACTATTGTTCAAGTAATTAATAAGATTCACCAAATGTAATGGACTACAAAATTCAAGAATTATAATATTAATCCTTGTGACTACTTTCAAGACTAATTTTAAGGTCACTTCTCCATTGTTAATTATTACATTTGTTATTGTGTGCCAGCAAACATTTGTAAATGTTAGAATTAGTTGTTAATTATATTATGTTCCGATGGGGAGTTCGTACACCTCATCTAAAAGCTTTTGTGTACATTAGGTTGCATATAAATGTGCAATATCATGAAAAAGTTTTACCTTCACTCTAAGTTTTCCTTAATTCTTGTTTTGTAAAGCACATCTCAACTTTCTCATTCTTTCCCAATACCTCTTTGAGTTAAATTATTCCAAAAGCTCTTTAATCATAAAATGACAAATGTCACAAAGTTTATTTTCCATCGGTCATAAGTCTAAGTCTACCACTGCATCCTCATTGTGACCACTCATACCACCATTTTGAAAATCACACCCAAATACTTCATTATGGTTACACTCATTGTTCCTTTCCCATATACATCACAAAGTTAACAATAAACTTTAGTTGGTTTATGTTTTTTGTTAATCAAAAAATGTACCTCTCACCTGAGATGATTTTCTATTGCAGCACATATTTTAAACATCACAGAGAGAAAAGTAGCAGAGAAATAAACAAAAGGGAAACACTGCTTGATGCATACTGATTGTAGAAACACTGTGACATCTAGATGGAAGCTGTAGCCCCACTCACTACCTCGATAGGTCAAAGCATGTGATACTTTCTGGATAGCCCTTAAAGTAAGGATATTATGATCAGACCTAGGTTATGAACTAAATTCCAAATTATAAACATTCTAAAAAACATAATCCCCACTCCTCTCTCTAATCTACTAGTTTGACTTTTATTTATTGCAACACAAAGTAGGAAGGAGTAGTCATCTCATGAAACCTGATGTGAGTACAATCTCATTCAGGACCTATTATTCTAGTAAACAATCATTAAATATTATTTAAGCAATACACTTGCTTCATGTTATCATTTAGACATGAAAAATTATATTAACATTTTAAAAAATTGTTAATGGAGTTAAATGTAAAAAATAAACCTTTTGAAAACATTATTACATAAATTTGTGTACAGATATTTTAATCTGAGCGCAAAAGTTCACTTTGTTATAAGACAGAAACATTGGAAATATACGAATCTAATTCAGTATTAGATCACTGTTGTTGTGACGGAAGTTGCATCACATTACTAAAGCTGCAAGCTTTCTAAAGAGCTTGGCCTGTTTATATATTACAAGCACCATCAATACTATTCCAAATTTAGCAGCCGGTAACCTTTTTAAGCTTGGCATTATTAATATTCATAAGGTGATGGATGCACAAATATAGGTCTATCTTTACTTTACACTTCTCAAGTGAGTCAGGAAGCATCTCAAAACATCAAAACACTAATAATCTCTTTTACTACAGATAGACTAGATTGGCTCACAGACTTAGTTAGAAACGCATAGAATCAGATGTGTGTTCAATTTAGGAAGTTTAAAAGATTTGTTCAAAGATGCCTGCACAAAAAATACTATAAGTTTATAGAAATGGACATTCGGCCAAGCACGACTGAATATTCTAGAATCCACAGGGTTTAGATCTAGAGTGTTTAAATCTATCTTGTTTACCAAGGAGAATGATATTCATCTTCACTGGATTCCAAGAGATCAATACAAATTCTGGGATTAGTACACAATTGTTGTCACTAAACGTGGCACAATTATTACAGTTACTGGTTTGGAACGAGTTGCAGGTACTCTAAGTGCTTCAAAGAGACTCGTAAACATGGGCAAACAAAGAGGCAGACCAAAAAAAATCTACAATTTTACAATAAATGAATAAACAAGTTATGTTTATGAATAAACTCCAAAGTGAGATGGAGTTATAAAGGATATAAATGCTTGGCTTTTAACTGTTTTTGAACACAATACTTCTTCATGTTTCTCCGATGCACTAAACATTCCATCCATGTCAGCCCAACTGCATTGAATCTGTGCAATGATGTTTAGCATCATGTTATGGGTATCTCTATGTAACGCAATCACTTTAATATGTTCTTGATACATCTTTAACCCTTAGCACTCGACTGTCGGGGGAGCCCCACCAAGCGTATATTGCAGTTCACTCGTATGTCGGGAGTCACCCGACATGATTTTCAAACGCCTATAACTCGTCTGCGGCGAAGCCCACGACATTCAATCTTTTCCCTGTTTGGTGCTACACTCTATTGACAATAATGTGAACTAAGTTCAAAATGCCTAGGAATATGTGAGTCATCACAAAATCTAGTTTGCCGCTACGTTGTAAGCTGCAAGTAGGTTACAGTTTTGCCGGTTATTTGTTTACTCGTAGTTTGCCGTGGCTTCACGTGCAATTAGTGATTCTGAAATTCCTGATCTTTTACTTGATCCTGATTTATTAGAATGTAGTTCAGTTTCATAAACAAAATAACTAAACCAACAGGTATTTGTAAATATAACCAGTTTATGGGTGGTGTAGATTTAGCTGTTCAATATAATTAACCGTGCAGTTTTTCGAGACGAAGAAATAAATGGTGGAGGAAAATGTTTTTCTGGCTATTAGATGTAGCTGTAGTAAATAGTTTTATTATCTATAATAACAAAAAAAAGGAAATGACAGAAAATCCTGTTAAACAAAAATATTTTCGCTAAAACTTGGTAAGGGAACGCAATGGTGATATCAGGAATAACCTTATAGTAGTCGGCCATCAACTTCTGACAAAGAAGAAAGACTGAATGGGAAATTGCATTTAATTTTTTCCAATGATAAAAGTAGTTCTAAGGATTGTGTAGTTTGCAGTAACAGGAAGATAAAAGGAGGTAGAAGGGAAACAGTTTTTCACTACAAAACATGCGGCAGAAACCAGGACTTCATCCGGAAGACTGTTTTCAAAAATATCATGCTCTGCAAAACTACAAATAAGATAATAAAATCATGTACATTCAGTATTAGTAAATAAAAATAGCTTAGTTTACTAAAATCATGTAAGAGAAAACAGGGTTTTCCATAAACAATAATGCAACCTGCAGGTGAGGAATTTGTCTCAATTTAATTACAAGTGGGGAAGCAAAGCATGTTCAAAAATCCGAGCGCTAAGGGTTAACTATAGAAACCCTTCAGATCACTAACAGAGAATCCAAACAAGTGCAATTTCATGACTCTTTGCATTACCCTCTATTATTTCATTGAGTGTTTAGTAAAGGTCATAATGTTTGCTCTAAAGATTGATATTAGCAAGACGCTCTGATCAAACTATCTAACTTGGAAATTGAAAGGAACAGACCTACTCTTTTAAGACTCCACTAACCTTTCTAAATCCACCTTAGGTAAAACCTTTTCTTCATGGAATGTTTGTTGTTTGTTTATGCCTCTGTAATTTATGTACTGTATAACCCTGCATATAAGACGATGTGGCGCATATTTCAAACCTAATTTTTAATGGTGTTTAAGTGATTTAAAAAAGTCATATGCAAAATATACCAGTAAAGTCTTCAGTTTCCTTACTGCACGCTTCTATATTTACAGTATATCAGTAAATCTATTGTTGATCAGAAATGCCAATATATACGATTGAAAAATTACACCTATAAAAAAAAAGCTTTAGGTGTACCATATACCATATACATCTATTTTGGGACATAAATTCCAATGATATTTTGTTAACGATTACCACCTGTCAAAAAGTTTAAGAATAATGTACATAATTCTTAGGTGAAGTATTTTCATAGGTTTCCAAAACTGTAGGTTATATGTCAACATACCATTATCTGTCTTCGTTGTAATAACCACAATCATCAAGACTAAATTCTTTCTGTTCATCTATATTTGTATTTTATAATTTGATATTAATATAATTTTAAAGCATTTTGTATTTAATTACTTGTCTGTGTAATATTGTCTAGTGTTATAACAATGAATGTGGTAAAATAAATCCAATATGAATATTCTTTTAAATTCAAAGTTGTCGATTTGGCAAGAATTACAAACAGTGAAACAACATGCAAGTAAAGTGTTTAAAAAAAATTATTGTGACAGAAAAGTAAAGGAAATATCAGAATATCTTGCTGCTCTATATATGGTATATGATTAAGAAGTTGACAGGTTAAGCAGAACGGCCGAAATTAGAAATACAGAAAGCTTGTAAATCGAGTGGCTATCACATCTTGTATAATTTGTTTGTACACACTAAGCTGGGCCAATGATAATCCTAAACACTTGTTAAATTTTCTGCCATCATTCATGGTTTGTTTGTATCCGTCCTGTTCAGTATAAAACCTAACCTTTTCTAACAGTTCCCACCATGACTTGCTGACAGCTGAAGACAGACTAGAACATCTGTTAAAATTGGCATGCAATGTCAACGCAGATCTGTTGGCCTACATGATCACATTGATATTCTCTTTACCGTATGGTTTTGTATTCAGTTTATTCAACTGTCAAGTAAATCTAAAAGATCATATGGCTTCTACATCATACTTAGAATGGCTTGTGAACTCTATTTATATTTCCACCTTGATAGTGATAGACAATATCCACACCACCTTTTTCTCACCATCTACAGTATAACATCTCATGCCTTTTCTTCTTTAAACTCTTTACATCTCAATATCTTATTCAACCTAAATCCTTAATCATGTACTCAACGATTTTTTTAACGTCACACTTTATTGTTTCATGATTTAAAATGAATTGAACTTTGGTTAACATAAACACATTTGTTAGCCTGTGCTTTTGTTATTAATGAACTTGAAATTTATAAATTGTTTGTAACCGCAAGTGTAATCATAATTGTATTCTCATTTGATCATATCAAAGGAAATTTTTTGTTTTGGTGTTTATTGAATATTTTATATTGAACAAGTGCTAAACCACACTAAACCTCGTGGGCATCAGATGTAGAATCTTTGGCCAATTCAACATTATATTTTCTCATTAAACGAGTTACGGTGTAATTAATTAGTGATTTGATTAATTTAGTGACCTTGTCAATTCACACATTACTTCTGTCCTTACAATCTCATGCTCAAAACTTCTTTTGTAAGTTATATATTCAGGAACCTCACAGATCTACCCTTTTAAATTGATCAATGTGATCTTCCGGGAAATTGTAAATTAATTTAACATTCTATTTACACTCCTTGACTCCACACCACATTTTCCATTGACTCCAGGCCACACAGATGCCATGGTATGATTTAGTGCTATGTTTTTCCACAGTAACAAAATTATTAACCTGTGCATCGTAGTACTCCATGATGCAAGATATAGGTTTCTGCCGCCTATTGTTCTTCATAGTAAACATTGACTGAACTACAAATGGATCACTTGACAACCCAACACAGCTGTTTCTAAATACTACTTTTTTCGATAGCCTAGAGTTATGGCATTCTTCTCTCCTAAAACTCTGTGGGAACGCAGAATAGAAACCTGTAGAACATTACATAGGGGCATGTATTTAATAACTGAAAAAAATTTATAATTCCAACTATTTAATTATTTACTCCTAATTGTAGTCTATATGAACAATATTGGTAGTAGGTTTTCAATTCAGTACTAAAATATTGAATGAACTTTTGTCATATTCAAATTAAAGATTATTCTATTTACGCTTCCAAAGAGAGTTTAGTTGGTTTTAATTTTATCCACACTGGAGGATATGCTTTGATGATATATTTTTCAAGTTAACTTTTTCTGTTTTACACCTATTAAGTTTTTTTTTCTAAACAAAAATTGTAAATTTCAAAACAAGGTTAAAAGTTCTAAGATTTTTAGAATGTTTTTTTGTATTATATTATTGAGGGTGAAAACAATTTGAAAATCAGTAACTTTAATTTTGATATTACTGAAATCCTCATAGCTATATCAATATAATAGCTAATTCTGAATTTTTAGAATCACAATCAGGTCATATAGTCATTGTATAGCTACGTTTTCAAGCCATTTGAAGAACAACTTATAAACTTAATTTTCACAAAATAAAAAATTTTAATAAAAATGGGAAATTTTGTATTTTTATTAAAAATTTATTAAAATCAGTTTAGTCTGTAACAAATTAGATATAAAAATCTGTTGATGATAGTCACTGATCACAAATTGTATACTACCTTTAAAAGATCTTATAGCAAAACAGTTTTTAAGTTCATCTATTAAAACTATTTTTGATTACTAAAAATGATTTATAACAAGTTGGGTTATGGTCAATTCAACATTTTAAACACTCTGGTTAGTTTAACATTAATGTTGTTAATTTATATTGTTTATGAAAAGTTCATTTAGAATCAAATCTTGTGACTAGAAGTTATTTAATGTCATAAGAATATACATTCTACCTCACACCTAGAAAACATTTTTTTTTAATGACTTCTAAGTAGAAAAAATTAGGGAAAATGTTTAGGAAAAAATTACACTTTTTTCAACTAGTTCCCAATAATAAGTATTTTTTACCCTACAAGAAAGTTGGATCTCTCTGGAACCAACTTTTTCATGGCAGTTTATTTTGTCAGAGATTAGATATAGTGCTTTTACCTAATGTAGAAGAATACAACTTTGTAAAGATTTAACAAATTACAGCTGTTATACTATCTCTATAACTATAACTGACAATGATTTGTTGAAGTTCCCTGTTCTCTGTTGTTTGCGATGGTTTAAACCATATATAGCTTGCTACATATTATGAAAATATTAAATATTTACCTTAGTTTAATATCTGGTTATTATATTGTATTTACAATGTCATTATAGAGTGTGGGAAAAGGCAATGCCTTCTGCTTCCCTTTTCTTAAATTATCGTTATATTTAATATTCGGACCAGGATAGGGTGGCTATTGAAATGCAATTATTTTTAAACTTCAACTATAGGCCTACTGTTGTGAAAAGTTGCTAGCTATTGATTGATGCATTGTGAAATAACTGTTAAAAGTTGGATCATACTGAACAATATTATCATACTAACCCCAATATTCCACAAATCTGAGTCAACAAATCTGACTAAACAAGAAACAAATTATTTTAGGTGTTCCAAACCATATATAACAGTACATCTCTCCTTGTGCTTGAATGTCTGTTGTTTATAAAAAACCCAATTTAAAGTCAATATCAATAAACAGTTCTGTTAACAATTACTCAACCAGACAGTTTGATGATATCAAAATACATAATACATGATATTACTAAGAAGCTACTAAGTTTTCTAACATTTTGGAAATTTATAAAAACTGTACAATTTGCTACTAGCACAGTTTAAAAAGTTTGGATAAGTAGCTTTAAGTCTAGGATACAATGCATGCTAATAAATGTGATTACATACTGAGGAAATAGTAGAAAATATATTAATAACTTTACATTAGTTATGACTATCCGAACTTTAATGTTTTGTAAAAACTTATAAAGACAGATCATTTTTAATCACTCCGTGGTGATCTTCATCAGTGTCTCACACGCTGATGTCTTCATCAGCACAAATATTAAACACCACCTAAAACAAACCCACCCTAATGCACCTACCCTCCATTCTCTCCCTAAAATACACAAACCCAATGTCCCCATCCCAGCCATCATTAACTACCAAAATGCCCCTGCTCATAAACTAGAAAAACACATGGACAAAATAATCAGACAATCTATCCACTTGAACACAGACACTTACATAAAAAACAGAACAAACCTCATAAATAAAATAAAAGACATAAACATACCACACAATTCAACACTACTGTCACTCGACATGACAAACATATACACCAACATACCTGTATCCAAAACTCTCAACATCCTAAAGTCCAATCATTGCAGAACAACATACCACAAACTGAGACACTGATGAATATCGCCACAGAGCAATTGAAAACGATCTATCTCAATGTGTTTTTAAAAATTAACAAAAAATTAAATATATATTTGTTGATTCCATCTTCATATGAGCTACTAGTTTTCACTAAAACACTTGTAAATATTTACAAAATTGCCTATAGTAGCACTTATTTATATTTGTTGAGGACGGCTGTTTCGGAAGATGTGTCCCATTGTCAACTCAGACAGTAACTCCCATAGTAATATATATATATATATAATAAAGAACAAAAGTCTAAATACAAATACAAGAATTATAATTGAATTTACAATTCAAAGCTTTTCGTTGGCTAACAGTACCAACATCATCAGGAATATTAAACAATATTTGATTGTTTAATATTCCTGATGATGTTGGTACTGTTAGCCAACGAAAAGCTTTGAATTGTAAATTCAATTATAATTCTTGTATAGACTTTTGTTCTTTATTAATACACAAGAAAACATACTGCGATATATATATATATATATACTATTATTATTATTATTATTATTATATCCTAGTATAGCTTTATGGTAATAATTGTAATATTAAAATTGCTTTTATCTTTTTGAAGGTTTTTTTTAGTAACATAGCCTATTTGAAAACCAAAAAAAATAGTTCATTACAATCTCTTCAAGTCTTGCCAAAAGTGGTGTAGTAGTTAGTATGTTAGCTCTAAAAAGACAGTTCTATCCATTCCAAGTCAATAATAAATCTAATGAACTGTTCAAATTATAATGGCATTGCATTACGTCTTACAATAATCTCAAATGTGAATTCTGTAAGTAATAGTATTGAAAATTCGCAGATTTTGTTACATTTGCCATAACTTTTATGTTTAAAGTAGGTAATATTAGGCAACCACTTTCTGTACTATATTTAAGTACTTTAAAATGTTTACTTGAGTTATAAGTTCAGTAAGTTGTAATATTACAATTTAACTTAATTACTATGATAACTTTAAATTTAAATATTAAAATCATAAGCATTTTGTTTCTCTTGTTTCTAAGTCCGAAAAAACATTGGAAAACAGTTCCTTGCATTTTGTCCCTAAGCATTGTTGGCTGTTCCAACATACTGAAATTCCCAATTTAAAAAAAATAAGAATCAGAAAATATGTTTTTTAAAGCAATCAGCCAAATAGCTCAAGTTTTTTAACCCATATTCTGACTAAATCTCCTTTCATTAAAATAAAAACAAACAAAAAAGTTACCTTTTTTCACATTTTAAATGTTAGTCTGTAATGCATGTAGGCCTATAGCGTGAACTGGGTGTGCAGTAGCTACAGCGCACTGCACGTCTAGATTTGGTTGTAATTTTATACAACATTACTATATACCTATATTAAAATATACCTACGAAATATCCTGTAGGGCAGATTTGGTTATAATTTTATTCAATATTACTATCTACCTATATTAAAATATACCTACTAGATACTACCTAGATAGTAATATTGAATACAATTATAACCAAATTTATCCTGACTGGATACTTTGTAGTATATTTTAATATAGGTATATAGTAATGGTGTATAAAATTATAACTAAAAGTTAAATATTTAGATTTTAAGTTTATTTTTAAAATAAATTGACGACGACGTAGTAGCGCAATGCGCTGTAGCTGCCGGTTCACGCTATACATACCATTACAGACTATCATTAAAAATGTGCAAACAAAATAACTTTTCGTATTTTCCGCAGAAAAAAAGTTGATAATCGTGCTCTACACATTGAAACTAGTAATTAAAACAAATCGTTTTAAGGCATAAGACTCGTTTACGCTCTGCATGCCATTACAGACTAACAATTAAAATGTGAAAAAAGTAACTTTCCGTATTTTCCGCGGAAAAAAGTTGATATTCGTCTTCTACATATTAAAACGAGTAATTACAAAAAAATTTTAAAAAACAACGTCATTAAGACTATATTTTTACCAAATTCTAACCGTAATTCTATAGCTAAATATATTTAAACATTTTTTCAACAGATTTTTTTTTTAAGTCTAACAATTTAGTGACTGTCCTCGCAGTTGAATAAAATAATAATTACCTGTATAAATATTATCTAATTAACTAAAAATTATAAAAACACTTAATACAAACAAACAACAGACAAATGTTGAGAAATGAACGCTAACGCTCCTAGAAACTGTGGCGGAACTTATTAACACTAGGAAACATTATTTTTAGTTGTCATAGCAACCGAAATATTTTTTTCTCCACACTATTCCGATGTTATTTCTGTATGTTACAAATATGTCAGTGGCAAAGTAATATTTGTAGTTTAACTGGATTAAACTAGATTAGTTTATATCTAATTGGTTTTAGTGGCCTACTCCAGCTCAGAAATGAGTAGTCGGCTAATAATATTCAGCAATTAATATACGACTATTATTTAAATTGTTGTTTGTAATTAAGTTTTCTGACAAACTTTTCATGTAAAAAAGTAGTGCCAACTTATGCAAACTAACGACGATCCGCCCCTGAGTGTTTTTAATGAAATCAAGTATATTTCCAGTTTACTTTCTATATATTTATATTTTTGTTTCTGTTTCAATAAAAGGTTGTAAGAAATGAAAAATTCGGTTGGGAAAATGCATCCTTAAATACGACATATTTCATATATCAGCCACCAAGATTGTACGATACAAATTATATTTTCCCCTTATGCCTAAAATACTAATAGTATATAGTAAATTACTGGGATAAATAGTATATTATATTGCAATAGTAAATTATAATACCTTTCATTTTATACTATTACTCCTATTATACGAGATAAGTAAAGTACTTGCAACTTTTATTATTATTTATTAAACCTATTTATTTCAAAATTCTACTGGCATGTGCGTAACAGAAATACGCTGCACGCTCAACTTAACGATATCACAGTGCACAGTGATAAGGTACAAAGGTAAGTGATGTGATTAATTGACTGTAAGTAATGCTTACTATTGAAATTAAAAGCGTATATAGGCCTAATAATAATACAAACAAGTAATACAAACAAAAAATTATTGAAGTCAAATCCTACTTAGGTCAACAAAGAGAAATATTATTTTAGCTACTTTTTTTAAAAATAATTACAATTAATATAAATAAAGTAACATAACCTATGCGCTTAAACAGCTGTTCTACTACATAACATGGCCTAACATAAAATCAGCTGTTTTATAAAATTATAAGTTACCCCAACTCTATTGGACTCCCCTTCCACGTTTTGTGAAAATTTTCTCTCTTATATAGAACTAAAATTAATTAATTAAATTTAATTAATGAATTAAAATTTGAAAAAACAACATCAAGCGTCGTCCACTACACGTTACAAAAAATGTATTTGAACTTGAGTAGGTAAAAAGTATTCTATTAGCGATTGAGAATTTGAACAAGATATACATAAGGAGACTGAACTAATAGAAGGAATTGAAAGAACAATGCAGGCCTATATATTCCTATTCTCAACAGTAGGATACTCTTGTTGACATAAAAACTAGGTTCGGGGATGAATCTTATTAGTTGTTTTATAGGCCTACGAGTTAGTTTCTACAAATATAAACAAAATATCCCTGGAAATCTTGTTGCTGTTCAGACGAGCTGGTTGTTAATTACTGATTACACTTTTGCTATTACTTGCGACCAGACTTTTTGTTAACTAAAGGTTTTTAAATTGTTAACTTACACTAGGAGGAAACGTTTTCGTCTTACGACTTCTTCAGCCTCGTATTTTTCGATCACATCACTTCTAACTTTCAAAAAATGGTACCGAGGAAGCACAACTGCAGTATTTCTAGCGGCAAAAATACGAGGCTGAAGAAGTCGTAAGACGAAAACGATCCCTCCAAGTGTAAGTTAACAATTTAACAACCTTTAATTTAAAAAAAAGTCTGGCCGCAAGTAATAGCAAAAGTGTAATAAGTAAAATATCCCACTTTACAAAGATCTTTAGATCCTCTCTCTGTCAATACTCCTCTTGGCTAAGATGCTATGAATTGAATTTTCAACGCAACAAAATAAAACACTTCTAAATGGAATATCCTGCATTAAAAACTTGTTATGTCAAGTACAGTAGATAATAAACAAAAGTATCATTGCATGTGATCATTGTGATGAAAAGTGCTTTTATCTTTTAAAAGAATTGATAAGCTGTTGCCTAGATTTTCTATTTATGTTGCTACGGCGATAAGGAGTTTTTCTATGTTCTGAAAACTGAAAATTTGCGTGAGGTAAAGATAATGGGAACTTCCATATTCACTTCTATAAAGCAATATTCGTCAATAACCCTGTGCGCTATAGACGGAAGGATTTGATTACCTTCGAGGATATGCAGAGTATGTCACGTGACACTGGCTGTTGCCGGGACTATGGAGCAGTGTTTTTAGTTTAGTGCTGGAATTTAGGGATGATCGATCGAGTGACTTTAACCGATCGGTGATTTTAGTGATAGCGCCAGGTTTAGATCAGTGATTTTTACCGGTGACAAGGGATACTGAGGCAGCTCTGTGTATAACAGGCAGGCATACTACATATAGATAGATAGATAGATAGATAGATAGATAGATAGATAGATAGATAGATAGATAGATAGATATTTTACGTTGTCCATTATTTTTCCGTTCCACTGACTTTATGAAGTTGACTACACTGGTGAAATGATTCCACACATCGATTTTTATTGGAAGGCTTATTTTACTTACGAAAAGCTTATTTTACTTATTTAATTCCTACGAAATTAAGAACAAACTACCGAGTGTGAAATAGCGTCTACTATACACATGACTGCCACTATCTTGAAATCTGACACAAATCGACCACCCACACATGGCTTAAATGAGTAAAACCAGTGACAGCGACAAATCAGCCGTGGTAAAATATCAGTAACTTTTCAGTCGCGATAGCGACATTTTGCACAATCACGACAGAGACAACCCCCCCCCCCTCTCCCCTTCAGTCAACGACATTCCACGATATAGGCGCCGTGAGCCGACCGATGAGAGCAGAGCCAGTGACAGCGACAAATCAACCAATGACAGCCATTTCATCTTGTGACTGCGACTTTTTGCCCAATCACAACAGAGGCAACTTCCGTTGTCACTGGAACTGCCATTTTCCATATTTTGTCACTGGTACCATCAGCGACAAACGAATATCAGTGACAAGTCACCGTGACAGAAAATATCTAACATTCTTACTGGAATTTAACAAAGGCGATTCCCAATGGGGGGGGACGTTAACGTGGCCGTTACGGCTATATGGTTTTATTCTGGGGGACTGATTTAGCTGCCAGAAATTTTTTCTGGGAAACAATTTATACCTCGTAGCAAAATTTAAAAAAAAATAATGCCACTTTATACTATTCTAATTAACTACTAAAGAATAAGCACGCTAAGAAGGGAAGGAAAAGAGTTACGAAATAATCAATTAAACTTGGAAAAAACCACTACTCACTTATATTTTTCAGCAGACCTTATTCATGCTGCAAGTTTAAAGAAATAAAATAATTAAAGTTTCCGTCTCCGTTCTTAATTGTATTTACGTTTCCGTCTACGTTGTTCCCTCTCCTTTGTTAATTGTATCTACGTTTCCGTCTCCGTTGTTAATTGTATTTACGTTTCCGTCTCCTTTGTTAATTGCATTTACGTTTCCGTCTACGTTGTTAATTGTATCTACGTTTCCGTCTCCGTTGTTAATTGTATTTACGTTTCCGTCTCCTTTGTTAATTGTATTTACGTTTCCGTCTACGTTATTAATTGTATCTACGTTTCCGTCTCCGTTGTTAATTGTATTTACGTTTCCGTCTCCTTTGTTAATTGTATTTACGTTTCCGTCTACGTTGTTAATTGTATCTACGTTTCCGTCTCCGTTGTTAATTGTATTTACGTTTCCGTCTCCTTTGTTAATTGTATTTACGTTTCCGTCTACGTTGTTAATTGTATTAACGTATAATACTCGTAATACTCATAAAATGAAATGTTCTATTCACACAAAATGCAATGTCTCTGTTGCTGTAAACGAACGACAGTTTACTTCCGCAACACTAAACATACAAAGATTAGATTCAGTAGGCCTAGTTGGTTTTAACACGGAAACAATAATTTATTTATGTCATGCAAAATACAGGTCTGTATAGGCATTTGTTGGAAGTAACTCAAGTATTGTTTCAACATGCGTGTCCGAGTAGGCATGCCCGGAGTAGATTATATTTAATCCTGGAGGTTTTTCAGGTATAAGAACACCTGTAGAGAGTAGATTCTAAAATGTTTCGGTTACTTGGGGTACAAAATATTAATACTTAATGGCTAAGATTAACGTACAACCTAAACTATATAGCATAGTAAGTGAAGATTTTACTGTAAGCTACATTCCATTCATAAAGTGAGTGCTAACTAAAAAAATGTATAAATGTTATTTTGTTATTTGTTTTGTTATTAAATGCAGATATTGGAAGTTGACCGACCGATTTAAATAAAAACGTAGAAGCTAAACTTTAATGAGTGAAGAATTGAAATTGTTACTGTAAGGGACATTCGATTCATATTGTGATTGCTAAATAAAAAAAATTTAATGTTATTTTGTTAATTGTTTTGTTATTAAATGCAGATATTGGAAGTTGACCGACCGATTTAAATAAAAACGTAGAGGCTAAACTTTAATGAGTGAAGAATTGAAATTGTTACTGTAAGGGACATTCGATTCATATTGTGATTGCTAAATAAAAAAAAATGTAATGTTATTTTGTTAATTGTTTTGTTATTAAATGCAGATATTGGAAGTTGACCGACCGATTTAAATAAAAACGTAGAGGCTAAACTTTAATGAGTGAAGAATTTAAATTGTTACTGTAAGGGACATTCGATTCATATTGTGATTGCTAAATAAAAAAAATGTAATGTTATTTTGTTAATTGTTTTGTTATTAAATGCAGATATTGGAAGTTGATTAATTTAAAAATCAACGGGGGCTAAACTATAATAAGTTAATATTTTACTGTAGGCTACATTCGGTTCATATTGTGATTGCTAAATAAAAAAAATGTAATGTTATTTTGTTAATTGTTTTGTTATTAAATGCAGATATTGGAAGTTGATTAATTTAAAAATCAACGGGGGCTAAACTATAATAAGTTAATATTTTACTGTAGGCTACATTCGGTTCATATTGTGATTGCTAAATAAAAAAAATGTAATGTTATTTTGTTAATTGTTTTGTTATTAAATGCAGATATTGGAAGTTGATTAATTTAAAAATCAACGGGGGCTAAACTATAATAAGTTAATATTTTACTGTAGGCTACATTCGGTTCATATTGTGATTGCTAAATAAAAAAAATGTAATGTTATTTTGTTAATTGTTTTGTTATTAAATGCAGATATTGGAAGTTGATTAATTTAAAAATCAACGGGGGCTAAACTATAATAAGTTAATATTTTACTGTAGGCTACATTCGGTTCATATTGTGATTGCTAAATAAAAAAAATGTAATGTTATTTTGTTAATTGTTTTGTTATTAAATGCAGATATTGGAAGTTGATTAATTTAAAAATCAACGGGGGGCTAAACTATAATAAGTTAATATTTTACTGTAGGCTACATTCGGTTCATATTGTGATTGCTAAATAAAAAAATGTAATGTTATTTTGTTAATTGTTTTGTTATTAAATGCAGATATTGGAAGTTGATTAATTTAAAAATCAACGGGGGCTAAACTATAATAAGTTAATATTTTACTGTAGGCTACATTCGGTTCATATTGTGATTGCTAAATAAAAAAAATGTAATGTTATTTTGTTAATTGTTTTGTTATTAAATGCAGATATTGGAAGTTGACCGACCGATTTAAATAAAAACGTAGAGGCTAAACTTTAATGAGTGAAGAATTTAAATTGTTACTGTAGGCTACATTCGGTTCATATTGTGATTGCTAAATAAAAAAAATGTAATGTTATTTTGTTAATTGTTTTGTTATTAAATGCAGATATTGGAAGTTGATTAATTTAAAAATCAACGGGGGCTAAACTATAATAAGTTAATATTTTACTGTAGGCTACATTCGGTTCATATTGTGATTGCTAAATAAAAAAAATGTAATGTTATTTTGTTAATTGTTTTGTTATTAAATGCAGATATTGGAAGTTGATTAATTTAAAAATCAACGGGGGCTAAACTATAATAAGTTAATATTTTACTGTAGGCTACATTCGGTTCATATTGTGATTGCTAAATAAAAAAATGTAATGTTATTTTGTTAATTGTTTTGTTATTAAATGCAGATATTGGAAGTTGATTAATTTAAAAATCAACGGGGGGCTAAACTATAATAAGTTAATATTTTACTGTAGGCTACATTCGGTTCATATTGTGATTGCTAAATAAAAAAAATGTAATGTTATTTTGTTAATTGTTTTGTTATTAAATGCAGTTATTGGAAGTTGATTAATTTAAAAATCAACGGGGGCTAAACTATAATAAGTTAATATTTTACTGTAGGCTACATTCGGTTCATATTGTGAGGGCTTACAAAAAACTGTAATGTTATTTTGTTATTTGTTTTGTTATTAAATGCAGAAATTGAAAGTTGAATAATTTAAAAATCAACGGGGGGCTAAACTATAATAAGTTAATATTTTACTGTAGGCTACATTCGGTTCATAATGTGAGGGCTTACAAAAAAAAACTGTAATGTTATTTTGTTATTAAATGCAGAAATTGAAAGTTGATTAATTTAAAAATCAACGGGGGGCTAAACTATAATAAGTTAATATTTTACTGTAGGCTACATTCGGTTCATAATGTGAGGGCTTACAAAAAAAAATTGTAATGTTATTTTGTTATTTGTTATTAAATGTAGAAATTGAAAGTTGATTAATTTAAAAATCAACGGGGGGCTAAACTATAATAAGTTAAGATTTTGCTGTAGGCTACAATGTTAATTTTTTTAAAATGCAGAAGTTATATTTTTATTAAAGTGCAGAAATCGAAAGTTGACACAAATAAACAAAAAACATAAATGTTGCCATACAAGACGAAAATGTTTGAAATTTTGTTTGGAGCTTAGTTTCATAATATAAGTGCATAATATAAAGCACCTACTTCAGGTACATCCCCTGCACACGCGACCATTATTTCACATATTTTCAATACAGGGGATTATTGTTGCCTTTACTAAGTGCTATTTAACACCACCTACCCTCCTTAAACTTCTTCTTACAGGGGGTGTAACAGGTAGACACCTCTTTATAACCTCTTTACTCCCCCTTTCCCACGTTATGCTATGATCCCTCCCCCTTATATTCCTCCCCAGAGAGTTTTATCTCCATACTTTGCTACCTATATTCACAATCCTTTGCTATTTTTTGTAATCGATAATAGTCTGGCAGATCGCTTAAACTACAAACAAAAACATAATTTATTCGATAAATATGTCAAACCAATATGATTTCGTATTAGCTGTATCAGAGGTGTATAGCCTGCAACCCCCGACCAGTTTCTTTCCGGCCCATAGACCACTCTAAAATGTTGTTCTTGAATTTAGAGTATTACTATTTCCTAGGGAAAAGCACAAGCCAGCACAATATTGCTGTACTACCAGTATTTGAGACAATATTCAAATGGACCTATTGATCTGCAGCACATGAGTCAGTTAAAGCCATACTTGTGTGAAGTTTTATTACAAAAATGATTTACCTCTAGGAATGGTTAAACTGCGAGAAGTATTAAAAAAATTTCGTGTTTCTTTGGTAGTAATTTTATTTGTGAGCTTTTTCGTATGAAAACTATCAAAACTAAATCTAGTAAACGTTTATGTGTCAGGTACTTGGAATCCACTTTGAAAATATCAACCACAAACATTGAACAATTATCAAATGAACATGTAATATAGAAAACATTTCAGTCATTTCCTATTGAGGTTAACAAAGAAAAAATTTATTTTAGTTTCATTTTATTTTTAAATTACAATTAATATAAATATGTATATACATATGACAGAATCACAATATTGAGTGGCAAAAAAGAAAGTGAATTTCCTAGCAATTTTTTATTTTATTTTCTAAGTATAATGTTGGACTATTCTTTTTGTTTGTTACTATTTATACGCTTTATTTATTTATTTTTTTTTTTGTAGCTTGAATTGTGTTGTAGTTTTTTTCCTTTCCTTTCGCATTGTCCGTTTGTGAACCAAGGATCGATAACGTTAATCCAGTTTGTTTATTTTATTCGTTTCATTCATTTTTAATCCTAGAGCATTATTTATGATATTGTATGGTAACCATGGCAACAATTTTAAGTTGTATACAAGTTTCTACAAAAACCAGATGGGGCAAAGGAAACGTTCATATAAATTTTTGAGAAGTACATTTATTTATAGGTATGATGAAGTTGCCTTAGTGCCTAGGTAAGTGCTAGACTTTGAACATGAAGATACTCAGTTCGAATCCTACCTAAAACCCTCCAAATTTTTATAATTTTATTATTGAAAAAAAGTTTGAAAAAACTGTAATAACATCAATTGTCATCCACTGTAGGTTAAACAAATTATATTTGAACTTGATTGGATGAATAAAAACGTATTTTATTAACGATCGAAAGTTTGTACAAAATATAGGCGTATATATATATATATATATATATATATATATATATATATATATTTAAGATTAAATAATATACACTAATTACAGGAATAATTTATTGAATAATACACTCAAAGCTTTTCGTTGGTTGACATTACCAACATCCTCAGGAATTACAATACTAAGAAACTATATATATATATTTAAGATTAAATAATATACACTAATTACAGGAATAATTTATACACTCAAAGCTTTTCGTTGGTTGACATTACCAACATCCTCAGGAATTACAATACTAAGAAACTATATATATATATTTAAGATTAAATAATATACACTAATTACAGGAATAATTTATTGAATAGTACACTCAAAGCTTTTCGTTGGTTGACATTACCAACATCCTCAGGAATTACAATGCTAAGAAACTATATATATATATATATATATATATATATATATATATATATATATCTCAAAAACGCCTCAGATTATTCAAATAGAAGATAATTCTTATATTTGAATAGCCTGAGTTGTTTTTTTTATTAAACAAGAAAACATATTATATATATATATATATATATATATATATATATATAATAAATTAAAAACAACAAGAATACTTTTAATCCATATATTATTCAAAGCTTTTTGCCGATAAAACAGTACCAGCATTTTCAGAAAAATAATTATCTAACAAAATATTTTTACAAAAATTTGTAAAATTTTTAACAATTTTTGTAAAAATATTTTGTTAGATATTTATTTTCCTGAAGATGCTGGTACTGTTTTATCGGCGAAAAGCTTCGAATAATATATGGATTAAAAGTATTCTTGTTTTTGAAATGTTTTTAATTTATTAACCTTATTACAAGAATACATATCAACATATTTAATATATTAATATATATATATATATATTTTTAAGATCAAATAATACACACAAATACAGGAATATTTAATTTATTGAACAATAAACTCTAAGCTTTTCGTTGGCTTACATTACCAACATCTTCAGGAGTTACAATACTAAGAATGTTTCTTAATATTGTAACTCCTGAAGATGTTGGTAATGTAAGCCAACGAAAAGCTTAGAGTTTATTGTTCAATAAATTAAATATTCCTGTATTTGTGTGTATTATTTGATCTTAAAAATATTCTAACAGGAAAACACATTTGATATTCTATATATATATATATATATATATATATATATATATATATATATATATATATATATATATATATATAAGGAGAGTGTGAGCTAATAGAAGGAATTGAAAAACATTGCCAAATATTCACTAAATTAAACATTTTTAGACCTAATTTTATGTTTATAACATTTTAAAGGTGAAAAATGTTTCATATTTTTAATCCGCATGTATATCAACATTGCAACATTTTAAAGATAGGGAATTATTGATATCCGGATACATTGCTACAGGTATCTATGCAATTATATACTATAAAATGTAGGATATAATATTTGAAAATTCAAGCACAACTAAATAAGACTTATTCCAGTTCTTTAGCTCGGTAAAAATCACGTCCTGCGACCCGAAACGAGAAAAATGAGGAATCAACTGACCAACGGTTCCAAAAAGCTTATGGAACCCTGACCTAGATGGTTAGTCGCAGGTCACTTCGACAAATCTTGCGCGCCCACTCAGAAGTGATAATTTAAACAATTTCGCATCAAAACAAAAGCCTCTTATAGTTGATTTCCTCTATGCTCGGGCAGTCAGCTGGTCATGAATGTGTCCGCCAATCAGAGCAAGTGCTGGTGACGCAACTACTCTAAAGAGGAAATTGATGTGAGAATAAATGCCACATGACCTTAACGTCGGTAAAACACTATAATTTGACATCATCTACCAAGGCCTTGTACGTCATGTCGTTGTGAAACTTTACTCCGGCGTTAATTACGTATTCCCGGCACTCTTCGTATGAACCATTCCTTATATCATCGCCATTTAGAGGGACTAGTACATTCATTTCGTTTGTTAAACGTTTAAAAATACAGTGAACATCTATAGAAACACTATCGACGAATATACGAATAATGATATTTTAAAAAACACTACAAATTTCAAACAAGTAATAAAAACAAAAATTTGTTCAGGCCATTTCCTACTTTCAGTTACTTTTTATTAAATAATTACAATTAACATAAAGAATATAACATAACCTGTACGTAAAACAGTTTTTTTACCACATAACCTATAACATAAAATCAGCTGCTTTATGCAATCACATGTTATGGCTTATTTTAAGCCAAATGAAACGAAATAACGATATTGCATACCTTGCCCCTTTTGTAAAATTATTTTCTCACGTATAAAATTGTTTAATTCATTATTGAATTAATACAACTATTCTTTGAGCTTAGCTTGTGAGGTTTTGTTGAAACAAATAAAAGTCATACACAAAACTCACAAATTAATTATTTATTGACTCATATGCGTTTCAATGAAGTCGTGACCAGTGAGTTGTAAGTTAGAGTTTGTAGTAGTAACACTCACTGAGGATGATGACTTTGTCATTGAAACGCGTATGAGTCAATAAATAATTAATTTGTGAGTTTTGTGAGTTTTGTGTATGTTTTTATTTGTTTTAAAGAATCAATATTTTTTAAAAAAACTGTATTAACATCAATTGTCATCCCCTACAGGTAAAAAAAAAAAATGTATTTGAACTTGAGTGGATGAACAAAAAGTATTTTTATTAACGACTGGGAATTTGAACAAGATATATATATATATATATAGGCCCTATATATATATATATATATATATATATATATATATATATATATATATATATATATATAATTGAAAAAAGAACATTAAAATCCTTATGTTACCGTCATCCAACATTACATCCGGGGTAATAAATTCTACAAGACTTTAAACCTAACTGTTAAAATAGTAGAGTATTCTTGTTGATATAAGCCTATATTCTTTGTGTAACGACGTTTAAGTCTTACAAATTGTTTAAAAATTGTTTCAATATTAAATTTCTTGTTGAGTTTAGCCTTCTTCTTGTTTCATTTACAGTTTCTAGCATGATTGTATAATGATTGAGGAGGCATAACCTGCTCCCTACCTTATAATTTGATAACGGCGATTTCAGTAACTCGCGTATAAGTTTTTTTTTACTGGCAGTTTCCAGGCTGCTCTACAGTTGAATCATTTTGTGAAAAATCGGGGTGTCAGATGCACACTACCAAGAGGCGCCAGTGCGCATGTGCGTTAGGGCGACAGCTCTGAGCGACACTTCAGTTGGTCGTGAAAGCGGCAGGTGGTGGATCTACACGTACCTTTCCAAAAACATTTTCCCTTGTTTTGTTTTGATTTGTGTATTTGCGTGTTTTTAGTTTCTTTAAGAAATGGTGTAACCGGGTAGTACTCGGGTTCTTTCTCTTGACGTTTATAAATGGTTCAACTCATCTGATAGTATGTAGTCAGGCTATAATTTGTCCAAACAGCCGTGCGCCCTGAAGGATTAGAGCGACCCTCGCTCCCCCATGCGCAGGCACACTCACACGCGCGGTCCGGCCTACCTGCCACTAATGGTTCTTCTATGAATCACCAACTAGTCCTTGTACTACAAAATCAAATTTTTTTTAACTGTTAACTTTACTTAATTTGTACTCTAATAACTGAATTCTAAATACTAATCATCGCAAAATGAGTCCAGACACGGTAGAATTGTGACAACTCTAAGGGGTTTTGTGGTCAGTAGGTTACAAAATTATAAATTTGACTACTTAAAAACGGTTATAGACGTTTTACTTGAGTTCGCACGATCAGAATAATATACATAATTACAGTAATTCTAGTAGAGATTTCAAATTTATGAAAAAATAAACTGTTTCCATGTTATTGATCTGATTACTGTTTCATTAAAGACGTCTGATTAATACAATATAAAATACGTGATAAAAGTCTCGTTTTATTTGTTTTCTAATTTTTAAACCCACTAAAACCGCTCAGAGTTGTTACAATTGTACCGTGTTTGGACTTATTTTGCGAGGAATAATATTTAGAATTCAGTTATTAGAGTACAAATTAAGTAAAGTTAACAGTTAAAAATTTTTTTTTTGTAGTACAAGGACTAGTTGGTGATTCATAGAAGAACCATTAGCGGCAGGTAGGCCGGGCCGCGCGTGTGAGTGTGCCTGAGCGTGGGAGAGCGAGGGTCGCTCTAATTCTTCAGGGCGCACGGCTGTTTGGACAAATTATAGTAGCGTTTCTACTTGGAGGTTTCTCATCCTCCTCCCCCTCGCAAGCGGCCAAACCCCACACCTCACTGCACATGCCAGCGCGAGGCGATTTTTGTCAAAGTGATTCAATTCATCAAAGTGTACATTCTTATTTAGTCTATTTAGCATAGATAACATTACCTAGGACAATGTCTTCATAGGGCCTTCATGAATCTCTTCAAAGTGTCTTTAACTTTAATATCTTCATGGGATCTTTAACTTTAATCTCTTCAAAGTGCCTTAATGAATTCCTCAATGAGTCCTTAACTTATTTGCCTTCATAGGGCCTTAAACTTTAATTTCTTCAAAAAGTTTGTAACTTTAATCTCTTCAAAATGACTTAATATACTTCAAAGAGCCTTATAAATTTAATGCCTTCAAAGTATCTTAATGAATTTCTCCAAAGAATCTTTAACATTAATGTCTTCATAGGGCCTTTAAATTTAATCTCTTCAAAAAGCCTTTAACTTTAATCTCTTCAAAGTGCCTTAATGAATCTCTCTAAAAAAACCCTTCTCCTTTAATCTCTTCTACTGCTTAAATCTCCTCAAAGAGCCTTTAATACGTACAAAGGGCCTTATAATTTTAATCTCATCAAAGTGCCTTAATGGATCTTTTCAAAGAGTAAAACATCGACGTCTTCATAAGGCCTTTGATAGTAATCTCT